>OZ012741.1:450113691-451313691 GCA_963859935.3 Lathyrus sativus
GTTTGGATTATGATTTGGTGCTTTGGTAATCAATTTTTGGTTGATTTTTATTTGACTTTATTTGACCCTCGATTCTTGCTCGATTAGTTGGGTACTTTCCCTTGTTTGATTCATTTGACGATGTTTTCTTGCCACTTGTGTTGTGATTATTTTCCCTATGATTCATAACACACATGAAAAGATTTTGAATATTTATTTAGATTTTATTTGCTCTTGTTTCTATTTTTGGATGAAGCATCAAAATATGTTTGTTTTAACTAAGAGTTTGTGCATGTCTTGCCTTGATCTTTTAAATTTGATTCTTTAATGATCCAATGAGTGCTTGATGATATTTCTTGGTTTCCCTCAACATGTCTTAGGTTCTGGTTTTCATGATTAGAGGTCCATTGTATGTCTATTTTGTTTCATTTGCCTTACATGATCTTATACTTCTTACATGAACAATTTGAGCTTGTGTTTGCTTGACTTTGGTGCTTCAATTTGTGTTTGCCTCTTTGTTGTGGTTAGAATAGGATATCAAATTATTAATTAATTTGAACCGCAAAGCTTTGATTCACAACCGGTCTTTAATTTATCCGAAGGAAAGGTTAAAGAAAGGAAAAACCTAATTTTTGCATCGTAAACACAATGCGGGGAGAGATTTAGGTAAGGGGTTGGTTAAGCCTAGGGAAGGTAATAACACCCTAAACTTCTGTAGTATTCTACAGGAACCTTTTGTTTACAATTTACTATTTTGCTTGATTATCTGCTTAAGGGTATATACTAAGGGTTAGAAGGTGAAAAGAAAGACCTAAGGGTTAGTTCTAAGTTTACTCGCCAAGATTCGCATCTTGTGCCTACGTATCTGAGGTAGGGGACGGAATCAGAGTAATCGTAGTTCCCCTTGAAAGGAAGGTTAGAAACTTCTTGATGGTGGTCAAGGTTTCAATAGGGAATAAGCGTTCTTAAGGAAGCGCTTATGTGGAGTTCGGAGACTCCTATTTCTACATTGTAATTAAATTGAATTGAAAAGGGTAAAAGAGGTATTCCACGGTTGGAAACCTAATGCGGAGTGCGATAAATCCTTAACCTAATGCTAGGGTAAAGGGTAAACTTGTCCACGGTGGGATGCCTATGCAATTAAGGTTTTGGTGAAAAAGTCAAAGGTGAGGACTATTGACGTGGCGGTCAAACGGTTAGACCTCTTCCTTCGGAGAGGTTTAACGGTAAATAAAATAATGAAAATACGGGAAATGTACGAAAATAGTAAAGGAATTGTACAACAACGATATACTCGCATAAATTACAACCATAAAATGAAACGAAAAAATAAAGTATTATAAACTGTACAACCGAGAAAGCAACGAATGGAATGACATAATTGTTATACAAAGTTAACGGGGCAATAAACTGGCAAAATTAGTTCGCAACTGAAATCGAGATGTTAGACATATCTTTAAGAAAGGTTTCAAGATTAATTAAGGAATCTACACAAAGAGTTTTAGTTTGAAAAATTAAGTTTTAAAAGTTGAATTTTAATTTATTAAGAAAATTCTTATTTTCAAAAAAAAGCTTTTCAATTTATAATCTTTAATTTAAATTATTCTGTTAGAATTTAATTTTAAATTAAAAAAAATCTTTTTAACCAAAGAAATATAATTTCCAAATTAAAATTTTAAATTACGTTTTAACATTAAGTTTTTGTAAAAAAAAATTTAGATTATTTTTTAAATAAAAAAGGGTTTTAATAATAGTTCTAAGTTATGTTTTCTTAAAAAAATATATTTAATCAAATTTTAAAAATGTTTTATTTAGGTTACTTAAAAAATAAATTGTAATGTTCTAAAAATAAATTGTAGTTATTAAATTAAATTAAGAAAAATAGAAATTGTTTTATTATATAATTTAATATTTAGATTAACTAAATTTGAAATTAAAACAAAAAGAAAAAAAGAAATGAGTAAAGCATGAAACAAACTATAAGAGGGGACGGGTATTCTGATTGCTACGGCTAGGGTTTCATTTTTGACCTTCTTCTTTCTCCTTCGGCGGTGGCGGTGTAACTTCATCCTCCATTGTTGAACTTATGAACTTTTCCTCTTTCTTCTTGCTTGCATGGCCGCGTGGCACCTGAAACAAAAATACCATGACTAAAATTTGCTCACCTTTACGGTTTGAAGCGAGTTGGTAGTTAACGGCGGTACGGCCGGTGATGTTGCCTTGTTCGTTAATGAGTTTTTAGGCTTGCTTTAGGTGACAATGATGAAGCTCTATTCTTCTGAGTCCCTGATTTCGTGACCCTTTTCTCTTACTTTTCCTTGTTGAACTCGTCCTCCTTGCTGGGTTTTTCATCGCCCTTCCTTCTTTTTCCAATGACGGTGAACCGAGGATTTATAGGATCTGAAGAACCTTTTCTTATATTGTTCTTTGTTTAACCTTATGGGCCTGGGAGGTTGAGTTTTTTGCGATGAATTTGTTCACCTTATTGAACCATTCCCACAGATTTGTTGTTGTGGCTACGAATTTTAAGATTTTGTTGTTGGAATGTGGCTGAACTTTTGGAATGTTTGTTGTTACGAAAATTGTTGCTGGCTGTTGCATTTTTTGCGGATTTTCTGGAACTTGGTGGTTTTGATTTTATCAAGAACTTGTTGGCTGCTTGGTTGTTTGATCCGTTATGGTTCAGAATCTTTTGGGAAAGTTGTTTAGGACTTGTTTGGCAAACAACCATTTTTTAGGAAAAGTGTTTTTTCCAAAAGCACTTTTTCAAAATCACTTTTTTTTCAAAACTCACTTTTTCTCTCTCCTGGACTAAATTGGAACAAAAGTCTGCCGGATCGGTGCTGAGGTCGAAATTAAAAGCCGGGAGCTGGCGATGACCTTGTTGTTATTGCCATCCCGACATACCCGATGATGAATTTATACTGAGGGTATCAGAATACCAACAAAACCATTTATGATTAATTCTAACTCTTAACAATTGCTTTATCGATTTTTGTGTAGATTTAGAAAAGTCGAAAATTGAAGAATCGGGTGCAAAGACAAAACTAGAAAAATTAGGCATTTTAGGACTTAGAAACTTATTTTGTAATCATTTTGGTATATTGTAATAAAAAATATAGAATAAATAAATTCTATTTTCTTATTAAATTGAATTTACTTCTCCAATTAAATGTCTCTAAATAATTCATCCGATTAACTCAACCGAATAAATTAAATTTATCTGATTAATTCCTCAAAGTAAATTCGTCCAAATGAATTCGCCTGATTAAATTCGTCCAACTCAGTTCATCTGCTTAAATCCATACAAATAAATTCATCTGATCCCATTTACCCGACTACATCATCTGATTACATTCCTCCGACTAAGTTCACCTGATCGAATTCATTCGATTAAAAGTCATCTGATTACATTCCTCCGACTAAGTCCACCTGATCAAATTCATTTGATTCAAAGTCATCTGATTGAATTCAAACGACGAACTTGATCTGATTACACTCATCCAAATAAGTTCATTTAATTAAATTTATCCAATGAAAATTATCCGATTAAGCTGTGACGCTCCAAAATCCGAATTCGAAATTAATCATTTTGCCCGATTTAAATTAGACATAACTGCTGACTTTGAACAAATCCTTTTGCAAATTAATCTGTACCCGATAATAAAATCGATGAATATGTCCTTGAACGGATAAGTAGAGAAATTCAATTAAATGGCAAAACAAACTGTCTTCCGCATTGAAAATTCAAATCGCATCTCGAATGTTTCAACTTGGTAACCTGAATCAACTTGGCTGACAACCATGACCAAACAAACATATATCCATTATAAATTCAACACAAACCTAAACTCCATTGTTCCTTTAAAATCGACTGTTGACTAGCAGAAAGCAGGAAAACATGCGTCTATTAAAATAAATTCCACAAAGCAAATTCTCGCATTGATTTAACCTGAATCCACTTATATTGCAACACACTAAACTCCATATGGTTTCAGAGTCAAACAACATTTCTGAAATCCAACTGACGACTGAATCTCAGCTCTTGAATAAACTGTGTTGTGTCACGAGAAATCTAACGTCAAAACTGCCGTAAAATTCAGTTCATCCTCAAATAAGTCACATGACTCGGAGATGGAAACCCTAATCGTTCGAGGTATTCCTGAGAAAGATTTTGCTTCCTAAACTTTCAGCAGATCGCAACTTAATGACCCTTTTTCCCTTCACCAATTAAATTGCGCACAATATGATTTTTCCTACAAAACCAACAGACTGAGCAAACTGGTTAGCAGTTAGTTTATAATGCAGTGCAGAATGAGATGAAATGCGAAATGAATCGACTAATCTAAGGGTAAAATTTGGGATATTACACTCTTCTTGACTTTGATTATGGATTACAATGTGAACATGGTACATGCCATTTGAGTTTTTTTATAATCATTATGGATTGGTTCTTGATTGTGTATGCCTTTGTATGAGTGTGGTGTGTTTCTTCGACCTAGTTTTGGAACAATGCTTTGATTCATGATATTCTCAATTGATTCTTGATCCATCCTTTTGAAAACACTTAGGCACATGTATTTAGGGAATTTTAGTGTTCATTTGATGGCTTGATCATGTATTTTGGGTTCATTTTTGGATCTCGTTTAATGCCTAACTTGTTTGAATGATTGTTTGTGTATTTGCTCAATGTTTGAGACGATTTGACCATTCTTTGTACACATGTTTAGGCATTACTTTTAGGGAACATTGAGGTACTACCTCCTTGGTATGATCGTTTTTCCTTGATTTTTTAAGGCTCTTAAATATTTTTCATGCGTGATGCATTACATGCCTAGTTATTTAGATGTGCTTGAACTTTATGATTTGCTTAGGGGTGCACTTGTTCAACCCCTTAGGGTTTGATCCTATCTTTTGTTCTTGATTGAAATACCATGTGGTATAGCCTTATTCTTAGTATCATTTGGCTCTTATCCTATCTTTAATTGATGCATCAATGTGATTTTGCTTTGAGATGGATATGCATGCTTACTTGACCTAGTTTTGATCCTACTTGTTCACATGTGTTAAGAAAAAAGTGAGAACAAAATGACTTAAACAAGTCAAGAAGTGAGATGAAATGGGAGAAGTTACAACTCCTACAACCATTCATGCATCAATCACTAAAACCAAAAGGCAATGCAAGCAAGCAAAAGAAGAAGCCATGAACAAGATGAGGATGGGAGAATAGGCTTGGGCAGAAAGCAACAATGAAGAATATCTCAACCAAAAGCATCATGATGATCATGCAAAAAGAAAGCACAAAAAGTTCTCAACGTGACTCACCATTCAAGACAAACTCAAAGTACCACCAAAGAAGTACTAAATCATCTTAAATTGGACTCAAAGTCCAAGGGACAGAAGTGAGCACAAGAGAAGAAGGTGCATAAACCCAAAGAAGGAATAAAGCCAAGGCAAGTTGCAAGATAAGACATGGGAAAGAACTTAAGTTCAAACCACTTTCAACATTCAAATGCAAATGGAAAGCCCTAATTAGAAATGACATGCAACACAAACCAAACAATTGTATGACCTATAAAATTAAAACCAGCATCCTAAACATGTCAAGAATGTGAATCAAGAGGCATAGGATGCATATGGGATCCACAAAGGTCATTTCCCAAAATAGCTAGGTCAACTAGTTTATATGAATCTCAACTAGGGTGACTTGACTCGCAAGGTTCACCAAAAATAGGACAAATGCTCAATAAATCTCAAATAAAATGCATAAATATCTTAAACATGTTGGAAACCAGAGGTCAAAACAACCAAACCAAAATGCAATCAAGGCATCACCAAATGAATTGATCAACTAGGGTGCTCCACCTTGAAGGATGCTCATCGAGGGTCAAGCAAAACCAAACCAAAGTCAAACAAAAATAGGTCAAACCTTGACCAAAATAAGCCTCAAAGGCACCTAAATCCATCATCAAAGTGGAAAGGAAGCCTCACTCATTGGTGATTTCAAATGGTCCACAAATCAAGCAAGAACAAATGAGAACCTAATTAAAAACACTTCAAATTATAAAATTCAAATTAATTTGAAAAATAAAAGAAAATCAGAAATAAAAATTATGAAAAATTAATTAAGATCTCAAAGTGTTTAAGAATATTTTTTATTGAATTTTCTGATATTTGGAAGTATTTTTAATAAAATAAAATCAAAACAGAAAATAAAAGAAATAAAAATAAAATGAGAAGCCAAGGGAGGTGTAGCCAGCAAAACCAAAAATAAGGCATTCATGTTCAATTGTATTTGGGCTGATAAAACTGGGGGATGTGGATAGCAAGGAAAGCCCATATCCAAGACGACCTTCAAATTAATGAAACGCAACATTTCATTAATCTGAGGTGGAGTCAGGTTAATAGAAAGGGGACACTCGCATGATCAAAAGGTCCATCATAAGCCACCTCAGATCTGAGGGTTTTGAACCAGACGCCGGAGCCCTAGCTCCGGTCGTCTTCTCCGGCGAGCTGGCCGGAGCTCAGATCTTCCAAACTTAACCAAACTCGACAAAATTTGTATCAAAAGAAAGCTGAAGTCACGTAGGTCATGAATCCAAGATCCAATCATCCATATCCTTCATAAAATGAGAGAATCGAACACAACAAGTTCAAGATGCACATCTGAAAACTTCATTAAACATGAGCAATAATGAATCAAACATGGCCTACACGAGGTAAGGCTTCAGATGCAACCAATATGAACCTAAATTATGGTCTAGAATGAGAGAATTATGGAGAAGAAGCTTACTGAACAGAGACACTCTGTTGGTGCCTCAGATGCTTGCAAGCTTGCTTCCAATTGTCCAGATCTACTCCAAATCCTTCAAGGAAGCTGAATTGCTCTTCAATTGGAGTTGATTTGCAGTGAAATGTGAAATACGATCTTGAAATTTCAAAGAGAATTTGAAAACTGAAATTGCTCTCTCTTGCTCTAAAATGCCCTTCTGAGCTCTCCATTCACGTTTTGAACTTATATATGTTGGATATCTGATCAATTGGAAAGCCTATGAGGCTCCAATTGGATGAATTTGAAAAAATTTCCAAAATAGAAATCACTCATGCACACGTGAATATGCTTGCCTACACCCACGAAAATCATTCAAACTTGCAGCTGGTGAGTTGAATTTTGCATTGGAATGGACTTGGGCTTTGTATGTGATCCAATTTTTTAGTTTGGAGGTGAAACTTATTTGTGAAGAAATGCCAAAATGCACGTGTTTTTGCCATCATGAATCAAAACCAATTTGTGCATTTTTCTTGTTAATGTATCTTGAAGTGAAATGAACCAAAATAGGACATGAAAATGACCTATAATGTATTGAATTTAATTCACACTTTAAAGTCCATTTTCCACTTGAAATTTCCACTACATGTCCATAACCAAACATAATCCACACAATCCTTGAGTTCTAGGGTGTAAATGAAGTCTTTAGGAGCAACTTTCATGTTGGTTGAAAGTTCATTTGAAGTACACAAGTGCATGAAAATGACCTATGTAGCAAATGACCTATAATCAAACTTTCCCAAAATACATTGCCTTGTAATGTCCATAACTTGAGTTCCACAAATGATATCAAGGACTTCTAGGACTTTTTGGAAATCTAAGATCATGAGGAAAAACTTTCATGTTCACTTCAAGTTGAGGAGAAACTTGATTCTAGGTCAAAAGTGCCTTGGAAGTGAGTTGACTTTTGTTGACAAAAAATAAGTTCATCTGAGACCTATAACTTGATGGCATCATAGCTTGAGTTCCACAAACCCAATGGATTAGTTCTAGTACTAAAACGAAATCTTAGAACATGACCTACAAGTCTCATGTTTGCATCAAAATGATATTGAACTTGTATCATGATGTAAATTGTCCTTGAAGTTAGGCACTAAAGAAGGGAATTTTACATTGAGATCCATTGAAACCCTAATTTGGTAACTTCTTGAACTCTTGATTCTTCTTGATTTAAACTTGAAATGACATCCTAGATGTCTCAACACAACTTCCCATGACTCTAATTACTTAAAACCAAGTCTCAAACTCCCTCAAGTACCTAGTTGACCAGATGAAACCCTAGGTGCACATCCTTTGACTATGACCTGTAGCAGATGAAATAAAAACTTACACAAGCTCCACAATGGCTTCCAATGCACTCAATGAGCTTCTCAATCACATCATATCCATAACCATGAACTTGTGAACCCCTGATAAGCCTCTGTTGACCTCCAAGATAGGAGATAAGCAACACACATCAATCTTCCTTCTCAAAGAACTTTGACCACTCCATGATGGTTGTAAGCACTTGATGACTTGAATGAATACTCTTTCTTGAACTTGAAACCCTTGAAAACCTTCTCTTGGAATGCACTCCTCTCTTGGAATCCCCTGAAAAGGACAATGCTATGCAAATGCAAATGCTACAAATGAAATGAAACATAAGCCAAGTAAAGAAAAAGGTTGGTCAAATTTTGGGGTACAACAGTTGCCCCTATTCAAGCCACTTGGACCTAAATGAGTGAAAAGCGAACGACTTTCAAGCAATCAAGGCAAAAGACGGTTGAATACCAAAGAACCCAGAAATTTGCCAACCACAGAAATAGAACTGCAAACTTGTTATTAGGAACAAAATATCTGGAACATACTGAATCTGCTAGTTGCAAAGGAAACAAGCTAACTAATTACCAATTATAACCCTCGATATGCAGTCGGAAGGAACATTTGCTAACGTGCAGGCAACGTTACTAAGTCGAAAAGATCATCTGATTTCACCATCATGCATCTGTTGAACAAAATAGGCATCGAACCTGAAGGCCGGCTCAACACGAAGTTGAGAACATCTGCTAACCAGCAGGCATTTGCTAAATAAAAGCAAGCATCGAACCCGAAGGTCAGATCAACCCGAAGTTGATAACATCTTCTAACCAGCAGGCATTCGCTAAATAAAAGCGAGCATCGAACCCGAAGGCCGGATCAATCTGAAGTTGATAACATCTGCTAACCAGCAGGCATTCACTAAATAAAAGCGAGCATCGAACCCGAGGGCCGGATCAACCCGAAGTTGATAAGTGAATCTAACAACAATTCACAAGAAACCTCCGCTGGGGAAAAGAGAAACTTAACCAAGCAACTCTGTAGGGGAATGAGAAACTTAAACAAGTAAAATTGTTGGGAAACACATGATAAGATGGACACATATATCAAAAGATTGCGCCAGGGTTTGGATACCCCACAGACTTAAGAGTATAACAACATTTGTCGGGGTCTGGATACCACGTGGGCAAAGAAAATCAACCATCTGCTGAAGATACACCTGAGAAACAAAGAGGTAACCACCTGGCTTATGTTTCAAATACATATGTTTGAAAATGGCATAATGCTCCATACGAAATGGAAATGTTACGCGTTTCTAAGGATGCCATGCACAAATGCAAAATGAAACGGGACCGAATCAGCAAAATAAATGCTCAAGAAACAAAGGCAACTCCGCTGGGGAAAGATGGAACATGCCAATTATGATTGGACTTAAGCTGGAAAAAACAAGCCCTGGATGGCTTCCTGGAAAAACTTTCTTGGGTAATAACATTCTGACAAGAACGAGAATCCACTCCACCGGGGATCAGATCAAATCCTTCTGAGGATGCTTTGAATGGCCTAACATAATACAACTGTTATGGGGAAATAGATGACCTGGCTGAGGAATGACAACCAAATGTTGGAAATAAATCCAATCTACTGGGGAAATCAACGACTCTGCAAGGGATAACCATCAACCACTGAAGAAGAGACTTTGCTCTACCGAGGAGAACAACCCTGAATGGCCTGCCAAAATATAACATTCCGGGGACAGACAACTCTACTGGGGGAACACAGCAGGTCACAGAGAAATAGCTCCATCCTTTCGGGGGATTACTCTTCTGGAGAACCAAATCCACTCCGTCGGGGATTACTCTGTGGGGATAAACAAATAAGGTTTTACTGGGAAATCATCCCAAACTCTCTCTGCTGAAGAATCTAAATCCACTCCGCTGGGGATTACTCAGTGGAAAATCTTCTTCTGAATACATCCCAACTACTAGGGATGTACAAATAGATCTTTCAGGAAACAGTTCTACTCTGCGGGGAAGAACCTACCCTGCCGAGGAAAAGTAAACTTTGCCGACTTTGCTGGAGAATGAGCAATAAGGGAAACAACATCAACCTCTGCCTGTGGATCGAGTCTGCAATTAAAGTCTGAGGGGATATAGAGTCACAGACTTGAACTCTGTGGGGAAACAAAATTCTGAATTTGCTTCGCTGCTGGGGAAATAGCTCTACACCTGCCTGATAGGGAGAAATCCAGTCTCGACTCGCTGGGGAGTAAGTGCGTAGCTACAATCTGCTGGGGATAAGTGCACACACTTGACTTGCATGGGGATACCAATCTTGACCCTTTGGGGATGACTTCATTCTACCGAATAAGTCAATCTTGAACTGCTGTGGGATGAGTGCATACAGACAATCTGCTGGGGACAGGACAACATGCATTTGAATCACTGAGACTAGCTGCACAAACTCCACTCGCTGGGAATGATTGAGTCTCAACTACACATCTTCTTTCTGCGGGGACATGGTGATACTATCAGGGATTCACCTCTGGAAAATTTCCCCCAGGGTAACGACCCTGCAAATGAACAAACAAACAAGATATCCTGCACAACGGAAACTATCTCGATCATCATCTGTGACATTGTTCAAATAAATCAACGTTTTAATGATTATTGGCAAATCCTGCAAGTTTATGTAAGCAAAGTTTTATCAACACATCGGGCGTTTGTTTGCAAACAAAACAATAAAGGCTAAAGCAAGAACAACAATTATTGAATAGTATATGTTTATTGACAAATAGCCTGTAAATAGGCAGATTTTACAACAGATGTAACCCCTGAAAAGAGGAAATTACGCACAAATTTATAGAAATGTACAGAAATATACAAAATGTCAGCAATGTGGTACAGACAACCACCATGTGTCGATTCATCTATGACTCGCATGAATCCGATGCTTTTCCAATGCTTTGTCTTCTGAACAGATTGATTCGGATAAACGGCCCTCCGGTCCTCCCAGTATCCACTATACTCTGAAGATCAATACGCAGACCACAGTCATTTGCTTTTCAAAACCCTAACTTTTTTCGGAATCGCCCTTTCGGGTTTTCGATCCACCGGGATACCCATTTTTTCCAAAGTCGCCTTTCCAGGTTTTCAACTTTGCGGGTTTACATCTTTTTCTTTTATATCCCTAGTTTTTGCCCGAACCCATTCCTTTTATAGTTCGCCGAGATGCCCCATTGTTTCCTGGATATTCTTTTTTCCTTTCCAGCGGGTCTCTTTAAGCAAAGTATTTTTTAACTGTGTTTGCGTTCACAGGGGATTTGAAATCTTTACCATCCATGATTGACAACAATAAGGCTCCTCTGGAGAAGACCTTTCGCATGTCATATGGACCTTCATAATTGGAAGTCCACTTGCCCCTGTGATCTGTTTGTGGAGGGAGAATCTTCTTCAAGACCAGATCCCCTACCTGAAAGCTTCAAGGGCGTACCTTCTTATCAAAAGCTTTCTTCATTCGGCTCTGATACAACCGACGATATGCAATGTATGCCAGCCTCTTCTCGTCCATCAGGCTGAGCTGATTCAATATGTTCCTCACCCATTCTGCCTCATCAAGCTTGATGTCAACCAGAACTCTCAAAAAAGGAATTGCGACTTCTAATTGTAGGAAAGCTTCCATACCATACACCAGCGAGAAAGGGGTTGCCCCAGTCGACGTACGTACTGTGGTACGATATCTGTGCAAAGCAAATGGCAAGATCTCGTGCCAATCCTTATAGGTTAAAACCATCTTCTGCATTATCTTCTTGATGTTCTTATTGGCCGCTTCGACAGTGCCATTCATCTTCGGACGATAGGGAGAAGAGTTGTGATGCTCGATTTTGAAACTCTGGCATAGTTCCTTCATCTTCTTGTTATTCAAGTTCAAACTGTTATCAGTAATGATTCTTTCAGGCACTCTATAACGATAGATGATGTCCTTCTTGATAAACCGGGCTACGGCTTGTTTGGTAACATTCGCATAGGAAGCTACTTCAACCCACTTAGTGAAATAATCAATTGCCACTAGGATGAAGTGGTGTCCGTTGGACGCGGTAGGCTCAATCTTGCCAATCATATCAATGCCCCACATGGCAAAGGGCCAAGGAGACGCCATGACGTTCAAAGGACTAGGCGGCACATGAATCTTGTCTGCATAAATCTGGCATTTATGGCACTTCTTTGCATACTTGAAGCAATCAGACTCCATAGTCAACCAATAATACCCCGCTCGCAACAACTTTCGAGACATGGCATGCCCCCTGGCGTGCGTACCAAAGGCACCTTCGTGGATCTCTTCCATAAGCAATCCTGCTTCCATTTTGTCCATGCACCTTAGCAGCACTAAGTCGAAATTTCTCCTATAGAGCACACCATCTTGGTTCAGATAAAAACTTCCATTCAACCTCATCAAGGTCTTCTTATCCCGGGTCGACCCCCTGGTGGATACTCTTGGTTCTTGAGAAAATTCTGAATGTCATAATACCATGGCTTACCATTAGAAGCTTCCTCTATCGCGAATACGAATGCGGGCCTATCCAGGCGCGAGATGACTATTACTAGAGCATCATTCCAATAATTCACTTTGTACATTGAGGATAGCGTCGCCAGAGTATCTGCCATCTGATTCTCCGCTCTCGGCACGTGGTGAAACTCTACTCGGTCAAAGAAAGGCAACAACCTCCTTGCATAGTTCATGTAAGGGATCAGATTAGGATGCCGAGTCTCCCATTCTCCTTTAATTTAATTAACAACTAAAGCTGAATCACCATAGATATCAAGGTTCTTGATTCTCAAATCAATTGCTTCTTCAATACCCATGATACATGCTTCATATTCGGCTTCGTTGTTGGTGCAAGGAAATGTTAACTTGGCAGTGAATGGTATATGAGACCCATGGAGAGTCGTGATAATTGCCCCAATTCCACTACCGTAGGAGTTAACAGCACCATCAAATATCATCTGCCACTGGGAGCTCAGCTCAGGACCTTCGTCAGAAAGTGGCTCATCATAATCCTTCATCTTCAAAACATGATGTCTTCGTCAAGAAATTCAAATTTCATCGGTTGATAATCATCAATCAGTTGTTCAGCAAGATACTCTGACAGAACACTCCCCTTAATAGCCTTATGGGAGACATACTGAATATCGTATTCTGTCAGGACCATCTGCCATTTGGCAATCCTTCCCGAAAGTGCTTATTTTTCAAAGACGTATTTAATCGGATCCATCTTCAAAATCAGCATGGTTGTGTGATTTAGCATATAATGTCTCAGGCGTTTGGCAGCCCAAGTGAGTGCAGAACACGTCTTTTCCAACATTGAGTACCTGGACTCACAACCTGTGAACGTTTTACTCAGATAGTATATGGCATGCTCTTTTCTTACAGTCTCGTCATGTTGACAGAGAACACAACTCATGTTATTCTCAAGAACCGTTAGATACATTATCAGTGGTCTTCTAGCTACTAGAGGTATCAGTATCAGAGGTTCTTACAAAAACTCTTTTATTTTCTCAAATGCCCTTTGGCAAGTTTCGTTCCAGACAACCGCCTGATCTTTCTTTAACAATTTGAACATGGGTTCACACGTGGCTGTGAGATGAGATATGGACCTAGCAATGTAGTTCAATCTACCCAAAAAACCACGAACCTCTTCTTCATTTTCGGCGCTGGCATTTCTTGAATTGCTTTTATTTTTGCAGGATCGACCTCAATTCCTTTTTCACTGACTATAAACCCCAACAACTTTCTTGACCGTACACCAAAAGTGCACTTGTTCGGGTTCAACCTCAGTCTGAATTTCCTCAGCCTTTCAAACAACTTCAACATGTTAACCAGATGGTCCTCCTCTGTCTGTGACTTCACAATCATGTCATCAACATAGACCTCGATCTCATGATGAATAATGTCATGAAAGAGAGTCACCATTTCCCGCTGATAGGTTGCCCCTGTGTTTTTCAACCCAAAAGGCATTACCTTATAGCAAAAATCTCCCACGGTGTGATAAAAGTAGTTTTCTCCATATCCTCCGGTGCCATCGTAATCTGATTATATCCGGAAAAACCGTCCATGAAGGAAAACATTGAGTATTATGCGGTATTATCAACACATACATCAATGTGGGGGAGCGGGAAATCATCCTTCGGGCTCGCCTTGTTCAAATCTCTATAATCAACACACATCCTTACCTTACTGTCCTTCTTCGGTACAGGTATGATGTTAGCGATCCATGGAGGGTAATTTGTCACGGCGAGAAATCCTGCGTCCAATTGCTTATGGACTTCTTCTTTGATTTTTTACCGCCATATCTGGGCTAGTTCTCTTGAGCTTCTGCTTGACAGGCGGGCATTCTTCATGCAAAGGCAAGCGATGAACCACAATGTCTGTATCAATCCCGGGCATGTCTTCGTATGACCAAGCAAAGATATCCTTATACTCCTGGAGCATTTAAACCAATCTTTGCTTGACATCACTCTATAATGCGGTCCCTATCCTGACTTCCTTCTTAGCTTCCTCAGTACCCAAGTTGATGACCTCGATTTCCTCCTGATGAGGCATAATGACCTTCTCTTCCTGTTTCAGTAGATTAGTAAGCTCTTGCGGTAGGTCTTCATCTTCCTCAATCTCTTCTTCAGCTTGAAATATCAGATTATCAAAGTCAAAGCGAGTCATAGACGATTCTGGAGTGATGTCATCTGTAATGTGAAACCTTCAATGATGATGATTTAATGCTTAAAATGAAATGCAAACAAGCACAAACCACATTGCTATTTTATTGTTTAAAATAAAACGAGAAAACAGAGATCACAATATTTGAATGCGAGAAAAACGCCCTTTGATTAATTGATGAAATGATTGTTCAAACATAAAAGATTAGGCCCTGCAGATAAAGACCGCTATGCTCCGGGTAGAACATAGGGCTACATAATTAAGAAAACAAATCATTACTCTTCTGTAGTCACTTGGATGCCTTCCTTGACACTCCAGTTGTTTAGGCTCTGACCCGGAATACATGGCTGGATCCATGCTTCCATGTCGCAATCGATGTCCCCTTCTTCGTCTAAAACGACACTGATCTGCTAAAAAATTACCCCACCACTAGTGAACTGGATGGGTCCGTTGTAGCGCGGCGTGCTCTGAGAAGAGGAGGATGGGTTGTATCCCAGTCCGAACTTGTCCTGCTTGTTGGGGATATTCAACACTTAGCCCCAACCCTGAGATGCTCCGGATTTCACAACTGCCTGTGCTTCTTTGAAAGATGACATAGCAACCTCAGGTACCTTACCTACAGCCTGTGCTTTATCCTTAATCTGTACAGTCTCGAAAGCCTGACACAATGTCTCGTGGATCTCACCGTCAACTTCGACATATTTGAATGAAGACAAATGACTGATCATAATATCTTCTTCCCCATAAAAGTAACAACACTGCCACCCACCATGTATTTTAACTTCTGGTGCAGAGTTGACGTTACAGCGCCTGCCGAATGGATCCAGGGTCGTCCCAACAAACAACTATACGTTGGCTGGATATCCATGATATAAAACACAACATCAAACACCTCAGGACCGACCTGAATCGGAAGAGTCGGTTCCCCAAATACGGACCTTCTAGTCCCATCAAAAGCACGTACCACTAAATCACTTGGGGTGCACATTATCCCTCAGGTGTCCAGATTCATTAGCGTTCTCTTGGGTAACACATTCAGTGATGACCTAGTATCTACCAGCACGTGTGACAACACGGCCCCTCGGCATTCGATGGATATATGCAGCGCATGATTATGATTCCGTCCTTTGGGTGTCAAGTCCAAATCAGTAAAGCCCAACCTGTTACCAGCATTAATGTGTGCCATTACTCCTTCGAGTTGATTCACAGATATCTCCTGTGGCATATACGCTATGTTCAAGATTCTCAAGAGATCATTTTTGTGTGCCTTATATCACAACAACAGCGACAGAATCGAAATCTTGGACGGAGTTTGCTGTAAGTAATCTACAATCTTGTAATCACTCTTCTGAATCAAGCGCATAAACTCTTCTACATCCTTCAACAAGGATTCTTTCTCACCAGCCTGAGAAGTTTCTTCAACCACCGTTTTACCTTTACCCTTATCATATTTTTCAGCAACCACCTCAGGAGACGAAAATACTCTTCCACTTCGGGTTATCCCCCTAGCACCTACCAAGTTGTCAACAGAATACGATGACGAACCTTTCAGTTCCTGCTTCTGACCATTACAGTAACTCTCGGCCCCGTAATTCCACAGAATGGCCTTGGTACTCCCGTAAGGTATGGGTCCAGCTTTAGTAATAATGATGGTTGGCGGCGCAGAAATAGTGATTGTCTTGTAAGGAATCGAAATTATCGTAACTTCATTCTTTTCTTCATCAACTATTTTCTCTTCTTTCTTCTCCAACACTATGTCAAATTAGAGGATACACATTCATCAGCTTTTGAATATGACTTTTCAACTTCTCGCATCCCTCAGGATGGGTCAAACACTCTGCACAAGCTTTGTCACAACCCGGAAATACCCCTCCGCTCAATAGTTTGTCCTTCACAAAACTCAACGGAGTTTTCAAATCTTCAACATCTGCTACCAAATTCAAACCCTCATCCTTAATAATGGAACTAACCCCAGCTACCCCATGATTAGGCATGGGATTCTGCACGACATTGGGCGCATCGTGAGAAAAGTTGATGGTTTTGCTGTCTATAACGTCCTGCACCTTATGTTTGAATGCTTTACAGTTGTCGATGTTATGACAGGGAGCACTGGAATGAAAATCACACCTAGCATTGACATCAGACCCAGGAGGTGACGCACCCGTCAAAGGAGCCAGCGTCCTTTTTTGAATCAACTGTAATTGTATCAAGTGTTGAAGCAACTGCGAGTACGGAATTGGTGGCACATCAAACTGCCTGTTTGTTGTTCTTCCCTGATCTTGGAATCTGTGAGGAGCATAGTTTTATTGCTGTTGTGGTTGTTGTTATTGTGGTACCGCTGGTATGGTGATACTTGCAACCTGAGGTTGCTGTTGACGGTATTGTTAAGGTTGACGCTGATTTTGGTTTCTTCCTCGGGAACTTACTACTGCATTAGCTTCCCCCTCTCTCTTCTTATTGCCAAAACATCGTCCTGTTCGTCTTGTTCCCACTGTGGACCAGTATTTTTGCGCACAACACACACCACTTTATGCCCATGCACTCCACCTACATTACCTCCGCTCGGAGGAATAACCCCTGTAGGAATAGTATTAGCATGCGGGGTTCCCACATCATTACGAGGAGGATCAGCAGCAGCTCCCCCATGAAGCACACCGTTACTATCAACCCTAGCAATTAACGGTTTCACCAAAGTCCTCAGTTGTTCTTGGCCATTTGCAACCCCTTGCATCATGTCCATGAACTGGGTCATCCTGTCACGAAACTCTTGAAGCTCAGTCTGAATATGAAATAAACTGAGCAAACTGTCGCTACTGCGAAAATCGGCGCCGGCTGAATAGAAGAGTCGCCACCGTGCGTTATTTATCCCACGGGAGGGAAAGGAAATGCTCAGAGTAAACCTCGCACAACACGGGAAAGGTATGGTCATCGCAACCAAAACCTGGATTCGGGAGTCGGTTACGCAAGGGGAAGGTATTAGCACCCCTCACGTCCGTCGTACTCGACGGGATCCACGCTTGTTCTCGGATATGGATTGTTATTCTATCTACTCTACAGGTCAAGGGGTTAAAAGAAAATAAAATGAAAATAAAATGACTCGGCAAAGTATCGCACTTTATGCCTACGTATTCCCGTCTGGAATGAGAAATCAGAGTCAACGTAGTTCGCCTACCTACGGGAAAGGAGGGGAAGGTTGCTCGCTAGGATATCGCATCCTATGCCTACGTACTTTCATACGGCATGGAAGATCAGAGCAAACGTAGTTCGGGCCACGTACGACACAAGTCTGTCTTGATTGATTTTACTCCTTCTGAAAAAGGTTTTTCTGATTAACAGTCCCAGCGGACAAAAATGACGTTTTGATGAGTTCACATTCTTTTACGGAAGAAGTGTCTTTTATTGTGTTTGAAATTTTATTGTATTTTTCTGTTTGTTTTTGAGGAAGAAGAGACAGAACTCTAACCTACGGTTGCGAAGGGAATCAAACTAACCTAGTGTTATCATGCATGGGTTAAGACCTAGTGTCTATCATGCTCCTCTCTTGCGCAGAGAGAAACAGAGATCCTAAGGGAATAGACGGAAACAGAAACAATATCAGATATATACAGTAAAACAGTAAAATGCATGGATGCAGCAATACAAGCGAGGCAAGGGAGTCCCACTCAACCTCGAACCTAGAAAACAATAGGCAAAAGTGAACAGAATTCACTTTCAACCCAACAGGGTAAACAACAAACAATACAGTCCAGAAAACCAATCAATACATCAAGAATGAATAACAGTAGAAAAATAGACAGCTACAGCAGCTCTGCATCACACCAGTCTTCAAATCATCTCCAGACAGCTACAAGCTTCAGCCAGCATCAATCACCATCTCCACAGCTTTCCAGCAAGGTCTTGATCATCAATCTTCAGTCTACAATGGCTTTTCTTCAATTCATATCCTCCAAGCTGAGGGATCAATCACAAGAGTGAATTGGGTGTTAAGCAATTAGTTGACTACCAAGGGTGGCAAACCAACTGCTACTAACACATAAGACATTTTCTCTCAAGTGTTCTATCCCTTAGACAGTAGCACCAAGCCTTCCAAAGGAAGGGGGTGAGTGTCTTAGAGAGACTCTGTATCACAGAGAGGAATGGAGGCAATCAAAACCTTCCATGTTTGAGAATCAAGTTTTCTGATCTAGAACTCTGCCTAGCTCCTAAACCCTAATCTCCTCAACAGCTGCTAGCAGGAATCTCCTCATCAACTCTAGAAGTTGGTCTTCAAGCTCTGGATCTCCAATGGCTTCATCATCACAAGTCTTCAGCTCCCCCAATCCCCCAAGCAATCCCAATACCCACACAGACAAATCAATAATCCCCAGAGGGCACACCATACCAGTCAATCAAATACAGTAATATACTAATAGCAGTAGGGGAATCTTAGTGATTTCTGAGGGATCTAATAACTACCCATAGTCCCTATAGTCCCATAGCTAAAATATTCAATCTCTAAGTCCTAAGGGAAATGAACTTATTCACCTATGTTGTCAATTAAACCCTAATTTTGTTCATGTTATTCAAACCTAAACCAATCACCTAAAATTAATTCCTAAAAATATGAACTAAATTGTATGTACAAGTTGAATGTCTAAACTAAACAACCTAAAAAGAATGGATTAAAAATGTTAAAGCAACTATTAGAACCAAAATTAACAAATTCATGTATGAAATGAAACACCTAAAATAGGCATTTATTTGGAAAATATGGGAAAAATATCAAATAAAAAATAAAATGCAATTTTTATTTTTTATAATTTTCTAGACATCTTGAAGAAATTAATGCAAAAAGAATCATTAAAAAATATGAAGTTTTCATTTTCTTATGATTTTTTACAAAATGCATGAAAATGAAAAGAAATTAAAAAAAATGAAATATAGAGAAATAGAGGGAGGAGGTGAGAATAGCAGAAGCGCCCAGTTGTTTGTCAGGATGGGCCAAGAACCCAGGGGTGTGAATATCAAATTCACTAGGCCCAGCGTGCTCAGAAAAAAAAAACAAATGACAATTACCAGAAAAAGAATAAACCTTTGGTGCAAATAGCAGTAAAACATGTGTAATTCATTGGGCTTCTCAAAATGGGGGTGGGGATAGGAAAATCAAATCCAGGCCCAGACATGCGTTTAAGTGAAACGCACCGTTTCACTCTCAGTTTTTTCCTCCGTTTTCAAACTCAAATCTCAGCCGTTGGATGCGCTTAAAATGTCAAACAAATGGACTAATCGGACGGCCAGCTCATCGTCTTCTCCAAATCAGACCTAGGGTTTCAGAATTCTTTCCTTCATGCAGCCATGTTCAACCAATGCGTACTCCTTCATCTCTCAATGAAAACTCCTCATCCAAAGACCAAAAATGGTCTACTCCTCACCCTCTATAAAACCTTAGCCTCAGATTTTTCTAAAACTTCTCCAATAGCCAAACCCGATAGCTATAAGTTTAGGGCACCACCGATTTTCACTGATACGCATGCTGAAGATTCTTGATAAAACCTATACTAATGCGTTCTATTGTTCATGGTGATCATTCTAAACCTAATCTCCAGTATTATAGCACTCTAACATGTGAGTTCTTGATCACTAACCAGAAACTGCCATGGAAACAACCTTCAAGAACAACCCTTAAACTACTCATGAATCATCCCCTAATGGTCTCTATCACATATATCCTAACCACATGCCCTATCAATGGATAAATAGTGGGATTCGAATGAAGTTTCATACCTTGCAAGTGATGATGGCTATGGTAGTTCCCCTTCAATTCAAGCCTTGATGCTTGCTTCCAATGATCTTCAATGGCTGTAGGTTCTTCTGTTTGCACTGGTTGTGGCTCAAACTTCTTGAATCACCTTATCCCCTTCTTCATGCAACTTGGAGTGAAAACTTGGATCACACAAACCAGCCACGAGTTCCTCTCAACTTTCTTTGCCAATTACTCTATGATGATGGTGGATGATGATGATAACAGAAATTAAGATGATTGATGAAGTTTCAATGGAGTTTGAAGAGAAAATGCAAATGGGAGTGAAGGAATCAAAATGGGGTTTGCAAGCTCAAAGAATCACCAACCACTGCATGGATGGCTTCATTTCATTATATAGATGATGATTAACAGAATGAGAAGCTTCTAGATTGGTCCTAGAGGGATCTAGAAACTTGTGGAAATTTCATGAAGTTCTCATTTGATGATATGTTGAATTCTCATGATATCTCTCCTTCATCTCTTAACAACCCCTTAACCATGAGTGAATATCTCCTTGCATGACAAATTGGAATGCTAAGAGAGCTTACATGCCCTTAATTTTGCTTTATGTTGAACTTTCCATATGTATCTTATTATGCAAGTAACAAAATAACAAAGCAAGTCCCAAAATTAACCCTTAACTCAAAAAAGTGGCTGAAACAAAGTCTCTAAAATGATGTTGGGAATCAATTTGGTATATTGGATGACCCATATTGGATTTGTAGATCTCTCAAACCAATTTTTTATTTCAACTTTTTCAACTTATATGCCTTTTTTAGGTCATTTTTCACCAACTTTGGTCAAGTCTCATTCCATGCATTTCCAAACTTTGATGACTTCTTTTATAGACTTAAAATGGCATTTTGAGCAACTTTGATGTTGGAAAGTTTTTCATTTGAAGCTTCCTTGTATGAGTTTTAGGCATAGGCTAAGAATGACCTGTAATCCCCAGATGACCAAAATACCCTTTGCTTGCCAAGACCATAAGTAGAGTTCCCCAAATCATATGAAGGCATACCATACCATTATAGAAATCTAAGATAATGAGGAACAATTCTTATGTTGACCAGAAATTCATTTGAAATCTCCTTGAGGGGTAAAGATAGCTTGGAAGTCAAGTCACTTTCACAGACAAAATTTCAGATACCTCAGATGACCTGTAACCTGCAAGGACCATAACTTGAGTTCTATAAATCTACTTAATGTCTTCCACCACTCAAATTAAAGGTCTTGAGCTCCTCTACAAGTTTCATGTTGGCCAAGGATCCATTTTAAACTTGTAGTTTGACTTATCTTGCTTGGAAATTTGACCTAAACTAGGGGATTTTAGACATAAACCCTAATTTAGAAACTCCTCTTCTCCTTGATTTCTCTTGAATTATTCTTAGCATATCATCATATCCTTATTCGTCATGTCAAATGATGAACCCCACATCTCTCCAATAGCCCTCAATGCCTTTCAATCAGTCAATTGACCTAGAGTTGACCCAGGGTTGACCCAGATGAAACCCTAGTTGACTGTCTTCAACTGCAATTCTTGTGATCATATCAATGACTTGTCTCCTTCTCCAAATGACTTTCTAAGTCTTCCATGATGCCCACATACTCTCCATGCTTTCAATTCAAAGCTCATACTTTCCTTGATGATCCCCAGGTACCCTCAGATAGGAGATGGATGCACTTGCTTGATCCATTAACTTCCCAACTTTCAAATTATTTCTGATGACTTGAATGAGATTGGATTAGAATAGTAACCTCTTGATAGGCCTCTAGAGATGAGAACAATGATTGGTCCCCTGTTGAATGACTTGTTATGCTTATGCTATGCAGATGGTTAGACTATGTACATGACTCTATATGCAAATGCTAATGATATTGAAACATAAACCAAGTGAAAAAGGTTGAGCAAATTTTAGGGTGCAACACAAACCACGAAGATAAGGTTAACGGTCCCGGAGCACCTGCTATGCAAAATGAGAAATTATGCAATATGCAGACATGTAAATATCCACTAGGTAAATTTTCCCCTCGATTCTAACTCCACGAGAACAACGAGGCAATGGGAAGCCAACATATAAGCACAAAACAAACTCCTCATAAATAATGTGAGAGCCAAAAGTCACATACACAACACATTACTGAATACAATGGAATCACAATGACCTCAGACAATAAATCTGGTGATGGTCAAAATACATCATAACAACAAACTACAAAGAGAGAAAAAAACATCAAATACGATGATGATCCTGGAAATCCTCCAACAACTCCTTCGTATCTGGATGATCTGGCCGAGCAACCAATCCTTGAATGAGCAGCTCTCTCCGGCTAATGGTGGCCTGTAAGCGCTCAGCATAGTCCTCCCAGGCGTCTTCACCAAAAGCTTCCTCAAACTTGGACCTCTTAACATTAGCTCTTGACTTATAATTATCCAACATTGCAAGCGCTTCGTTCAGTTTGCAGTTGCTTTCACGTCGGAGTGAGGATTCAGCTATAATCTTCTCATCTTTCACCTGGAGTTGAGCCTTCAACTTAGCAATCTGCTACCGCAATCCATCCTCTCGCTCTTTGATGTTATTCAGAATGGCATTCCATTGGTCATTAAACTTGGCGATCTCCACATATGCTTTGTCCAGCTCTTTCTTCTTGGAAGTAAGAACATCACTGACGCTCGCTTCGGAGCTGAATAATCTCTTTTTCCAACTCTTCATTTGCCTTACGCAACTCTTCCTTTTCAGACCATAACTGATTATATCTCTGGATATCAACAGTAGTCGACTCCTCAATCATCAAAGGAAATAAAGGCTCACTAGATGGAAAATGCATCAACAACCTCTCAGCTCTCTCCTGAATCCAAACCATATAAGGCTCATAAGCTCTACTGTTGCTCTTACCTAGAGAAGCTTTCCCTCTACGGTGAATCTTGCTCCAAGCCTTCTCAACTCTGATCAGGGTCTCACCTTCAAGCAAACTTGTGAAATACAGAGATTCCTGTATTTCCTCTTCCTTAAGAGGTTCCCTCAGAGCATACCCAAATTGCCTCACTGCAAGAGCTAGGTTGTAGTTAATTCCTCCTTTCCTTCCAATCAACGGGATGTTAGGAAAACCACCACAACTAAAGATAATCTCTGTTCCTAACTGATCTCTGTCAAACTAAACGATGTTCTCAGAAGTCAAGCCCATAAGTCTCTCTGACCACTCAGCAGCACCTGAAGTGTCAACGAAAGAACCTGATTTAGGAAGGTGACTCACAAACCATCTCTACAACAGAGGTACACAACAAGACATATTATTTCCCCTCTGATTCTCATTCTTGTAATGCATAGAATGATAAACATCTCCCAAAAGTGTAGGCATAGGATTCCCCGAGACAAAGATGTGGAGAGCATCCAAATCCACAAAGTCTGGAATATTGGGAAACAACATGATACCATATATGCACAGAGCCAAGATGGCATTAAAAACAATCCAACAACCCTCTTGTGAAAAGTGATGAGCTTTACCAACCAAGAAAGGCAATGGAAATCCAGGCATCTCATTCCTTCTAACCAACTTTCCTTCTAACTCAGAAGCATCCAGATGAAGAGCATTAGCAAGCTTAGTCATATCAGGTTCAACATCAGTATGATAAAAAGGCATCTGATCAAGAATAGGAACCCCTAACAACACAGAAAACTCCTCCAAAGTAGGCATCAGCACATAACCCGGGAAAGTGAAACACCTCAACTGTGGATCATAAAACGGAAGCAGAGTCTGGAGACCTTCCAACTCAAACACTGAGGCTTTGCAGACATAACCCAAAAGCTTCCCATATGACTTCTTGAAGTCTTCCATCACCTGACGATCAGCAAATGAAATCAAACTGAGTAAAGACCCTATGTCAGGAGTAGGAAACTTGTACACAACAATCCTCTTCAAACCAAACTCCATGTCAGAAGTGGAATAAGCTCACTAGAATCGAGAGGAAAATATGCACCTGCAACATAAATACATGTCAATGAAAATGCAAATGAAAATACAAGTGCAAATGCAACAAGTGATCAAGATTGTTGTGTTGCTGACTGAGAAGAACCAGTGCTTCGCTTCGGCGAGAATATAACACAACACTGATATAAGGACCCACTGTATCAAGGATCAAAAGTTCACACTTATGAGAAAACTGGGTAGGTTGAAGGTCAAGGTTTCCTGCATAATGTTGCACCCTAAAATGTGCTCAACCTATTTCACCTGGTTTATGCTTTAATTGCATTATCATTTGCATAGTCACATCATGTACATGGTCCAATCATTTTCATATCATAACATAATAAGTCATCTAAAAGGGGATCAAGTGCCATCCTTATCTAAAGAAGCACATCAAGGGGCCTTATTCAAGCTGAAGAACATCCAAGTCATCAAGGAATGGGTTGAAGCTTTTAGGAGATTTGAATGTCAACAAGTGGATTATGAATTTTAGGTGTGTATGAATCCCATGGGAGGCCTAGAGAGCCCTATTGATGCTTAGATAAGTCATGGTATCAAGTTTAAGAACCACAGTTGAGGTGTGTACAAGTAGGGTTTCATCTGGGTAACCCTAGGTCAAGGAGAGTAGAGAAAGGGCATCAAGACCTAGCTCTAAGTCATGGAAGTCATGGTTTTAGATGTTGAATCATGTGTATGGATGAGTCAAGATCAAGTTCAAGAGAATCAAGAGTGGTTGGAGGGGTTTGAGACAGGGTTCCTAGGGTAAAATCCCCTATATAGCATTGGACTTCCAAACCACACAAGTCCAATTACAAGTTTCAAATGGATTCTTGGCCAACATGAAACTTGTATAGCTTCTTAATAGCTTTAATTTGAGTACTAGAAGTCTTCAAGAATATTTGTAGAACTCATGTTATGGTTCTTGCAAGTTATGGGTCACCAGAGGACACTAAAATTTATCTGTGAAAGTCACTTGTCTTCCAAGCAACTTTTGCCCATCAAGGAGTTTTCAAATGGATTCTTGGCCAACATAAGAGTTGTAGACCTTGATCTTATCTTTCCATATAGTACTATAAGTATTCAAAAGGATTTGTAGAACTCAAGTTATGATCTTGGCAATCCAGGGGTATTTTGGGAAAATTGAATTATAGGTCATTTTTCAACATAGGTCAAAATCTCTATCTTCCACTCCTCAAATGAAGAAATGTCCATCATGAGATGTGCTTAAAATGATGTTTTTAGGTCAGATATGAAGTCATGGGTGATTGAAATGGCTTGCTTCAAAAAATGATCCAAAATGGCCTAAAAAGAATGATTTTTCAAATGATTCAAAGGAGGGAAATTGGGATTTTGGGGTTATGAGACATACACATGGCATATGGGTAGTCATTTTGAATGGAAATTGGATTCTAAACAGAATGACATTTCCACATTTTTGAATTGAGGCTTAATTTCATGACCTACTTTGTAAAGTGCTTACTTACATTACAAGTCACAATGCCAAAACAAGAATGAAAGCATTTCAGGCCAAACCAACTATCCATTCACACTCACAAACCCATTTGCAGTTGGATAGAACATTCTAGAGCAAACTGGAAGCTCAGAATCGTGACTGTAGCATTGAACTTTCATGGCCATGACAGAGTTTTGGATCAACAGATTTGGGCCTGAATTGGGTTGCAAAAGCCCACAAATGGTTTCTATTTAAGCTCTAGAATGTTTCCAGCTGATGTTTGGTGCAGAATTCATGGAGAGAGTGAAGATATCAAGTTGAGTTTCAAGGATTCTAACTGAAAACGGTTTTGGAGTTTGGATCAAGATCAAGCCAAATTGAAGTGCCTAGAAGCTTCATCTTGCTTCACTGGTCGTGTTTGAAGAGTTGCAAAGCTTGAATCCATCATCTTCTACCTCTGTTGATTCAATTTTCACAGGTATGTAACCTTTGAATTTCCTCTTGATCTAGGCTGAATTAGGGAGATTCTTGCATATGGTTAGGGTTTAGATGGAATCTAGGCCGTTTCTGGATAAGAATTGAAGCAGTTAGAGACATTTCAAGATGACATGTGATTTCTGTTTGAGCACGAATTGAGTTGATCCTAAGGCTATGAATTGATTTGGATAGATCATTATGATGTACAAAGCATGAAGATCATTTCTGTGGATTCAATTTTGCAAATGGTGATGGTTGAGTTTTTGGCATATTCTGAAAATGGCTTCGTGTTTTAATTTCCATTAAGAATTGGATAAGATGGATGTGATATTCCTGATCCTGGTGATTTTCTGAGTAAGATAGGTATAAGGTTCATTAGTTTTGGTCACCTGAGTTTGGGGCCTCATCGGAGAAGACGGTGGAAACCACCGTGAAACACCGTCTGGAATTTGCCTCAGGTCACCTGAGTTTTTGGGGAAGACGATGCATGAGGCGTTGGATCAGGTTGACTCATTGACTGGGAGGCGTGATCGTGTGGACTTGATTCAATCTCAGATTTCCCTCCTTAATCAATACGCTGCGTTTCATTAATCCCAGTCAGCGTGTGACTGGGATTCCATCTGGTCCTCACGTGGACGTGCCTCAATGCTTGGATTTGATTACCAGTCTCTCCATCTGATGGCTCCCATTTAATCCAGTTTTTAATTTCTTTTATTCTTTTTAATATTTTCTTTTATTCCATTTAGTTTCTAAAAATCATAATAAATCCAATATTGATCCAAAAAATATTTTAAAAATACCTCCATGATCTTGGATTTATTTGTGATTTTGTGAAATTAATAAATCCCATTTTTATCCATTTTTCAATTTAATTTGATTTTTTCCATTTTATTATTTTCTTTAATTTTGCATATTTGCTACATGGTCTTGCTGATTTTCTTGTGATCAATTGGTGAATGATTTTAAGTTGATTCTTACTGGATTGATTATATTAGGGAAGCATGTACCCTTAGAAATTTTATCACATTTTTTTGAATAAAATTTAGGTTAGTTTGAGAGGTGAATAGGAGAGGTGTTAGAATTAGGGTTTCAAGGAAAATAGTTGTAGTTTTGTGCATAGTTTGAGGATTAAATGGTTGATCTAGGGTTTGGGATTCCTATGGGGTATTGGGTATAGGGTTAGGTTCCCTTAGAAATTTACCTAGGATTTTCTGAGGAGCTTTAGCATTTTATCTGATTTTTGCAACTTGTGTGATGATTGTGGGTTTCTCCTTTGGATACTTGGTTTGGTTATGCTTGTGTGGGGCTATTTTGGAGTGCTTTTGGTGGGGACTTTGATTGGATGACTTGAAGATCAAATGAAGTTGCTTTGGATGGCTTAAAGAAGCTTGGAGTTGAAGATTTCTCATCTGTTGGAGTGTTTGTCAGAGGCTTAGGGATTAGGGTACATTGGAAGAGCATTAGAGTAGTCTTGTTTCTTCTTTCAAACATAGAGAGCTTCTTGTGCCTCTATTCCATCCCATGACACAAGGTCCCCCAAAGAAGTTCCATCTCTCCTTAGGAGGGATGTAGAGCATGATGTGGTTGGGTAGAACCTTGAGGATACCTTTCACCTGCTATGTTAAGATCTTAGTGATTTCCTTGGGTTGTCACTGAGCCTCTTAACATCTCAACTTCATCTATTATTAATTGAATCTCTTCTGGAGTGATTGCATTGAAGATGGAGTTCATTGAAGATTGGTGAAGATAAAGCTGGTGACTGTAAAACTGGTTGTCTGTTGAAGCTAGGGTTTTGCTGCTTTTTGTTGAAGCTGCTTACTGGTTGAGGTTCATGTTTGCTAAAGATGGGGCTTATTGAAGATATGAGCTTATCTAAAGCTTAGGTGGATGAGGGGTCCTGCTTGGAGAAGTTGTTACTGTCAACCCTTTGCTGTTAATCAACTGTAGCTGTCAGAGGTGTTGCTGCTTGTGTTGCTTACTGTAGGAGCTGGTGTTGCTGTCAGAGCTGGTGTTGGGTTTTATTTCTTTTTCTGTATTGTTTGTTGGCTTGTTCAGCTTACCCCATAGGTTTGAAGTGAAGCTGTTTCACTTTACCTATTATTTTCCCAGGTTCGAGGTTGAGTGGGACTCCCTTGCCTCGCTTGTGTTGCTGCACTGCATACATGTTTACTGCTTACTGTATATATCTGTTTCTTTTGCTGTTTATCCCCTAGGATCTCTGTTTCCCTCTGTGCAAGAGAGAAATATGACAGACAATAGGTTTTTACCCATGCATGACAACTTTAAGGTAGTTTTGATTCCCCTTTCAAACCCTAGGTTTTTAGAGCTTCTTTCTCTTCTATCTCAAAACAATTCAAAACACAGTAATAAGGATAATCGATGTCGTACGCTACGAGCCTTAAGCTATTTGAGAGAGGGCTGCTAGAGGGTCACTCTTCAGTAATCTGACTTCTTAGTGTGTTACCCTTTGGGTGACACGCGACGTAGTCACTCTCAAATCATAGTCTCTAGTGCGTCAGAGATTGCAAACAAACTAAAAAACACTTCTTTCGTAAATGATTCAAATCAAACATCAAAGCGTCGATTTTGTCCGCTTGGACTCTTAATCAGGAGAAAACCTTTTTTCAGCAAGATAAAAAACAGTCAGACAAATCTGTGTCTTCCGTAGCCCGAACTATGTTTGCTCTGATCTTCCATAGGATGCCGTATCCTAGCGAGCAACCTTCCCCTCCTTTCCCGTAGGTAGGCGAACTACGTTGACTCTGATTTCTCGTTCCAGACGGGAATACGTAGGCATAAAGTGCGATACTTTGCCGAGTCATTTTATTTTCTTTTAACCCCAGACCTTTAGAGTAGATAGAATAACAATCCCTTAGATAGAAAACAAGCGTGGATCCCGTCGAGTACGACGGACGTGAGGGGTGCTAATACCTTCCCCTTGCGTAACCGACTCCCGAACCCAGGATTTGGTTGCGATGACCATTCCTTTCCCTTCTTTGCGTTAGATTTACTCTGAGCATTTCCTTTCCCTCCTTTGGGATAAATAACGCACGGTGGCGACTCTTCTGTCATAGCCGGCGCCGATTTTCGCAGTAGCGACATATAACCCTCCCCACTCACAAGTATGAACCTATCTCTGATAAGGTCTGGCATCCTATGCGATCATCAGCATCACAGACTTTCGAGAAACGATGATACGTTCACCATTTCTGGTTTGGCATCATAGTCTAACGAAGCGGCCTCACTTAGCTGACTTCCAAATGATCGGTTCCCAGAGTCGACAATCCTTAGATACAACATCCTCTCAACTGTCCGAAACAGAATAGAAAGGTAGTCATCAAAGAGAATCTCGTCTGAGCGCGAATTTTGTGAGAAATAGTGCATGCCAAACATATAGGTTCACCACTACTTTCTACTTCTAATGCTATGGTTATACTCAAGCCTGGGTTTTGGCTTATCACACAGTAGAACATTCCCACCCAGTAGCACCGTAATAATGATAATATAATAATGCTGGAACGTAAAATGCAAATGCATATAAATTATAACACATATGCACATAAATATGCACCCTAAAGATAAACAAACAAGTGCTAGGATTGACTCGCATAGGGGATGGGAAGTGTCTGCAGCAGAGTCACCAACTGTCGCTACTGCGAAAAAGGAGGGTCGGCAAAGACAAAAGAGTCGCCACCGTTTGTTATTTATCCCAAATAGGGAAAGGAAACAATTAGAGAAAAGCTACGAAAAGGGAAAAGACAGGTCATCGCAACCAAATCTTGGGTTCGGGAGTCAGTTACGCAAGGGGAAGATATGAACCCCCTCACGTCTGTTGTACTTAACGGGATCCACACTTGTTGTCTATCTAAAAAGGGTGTTAATCTATAAGGAAGGTCACAGGTTCAAAAGAAAAAGAAAAGAGACTCGATAGAGCATCGCCGCTCTATGCCTATGTATTCCCTCGTGCAATGGGAAAGTCAGAGTCAACGTAGTTCGGAAAACTATGGGTGAAGGTAGGGAAGGTTGCTCGCCAAGACATCACCGTCTTGTGCCTACGTATCCTTGTCTGGTACGAGAAATCAGAGCAAACGTAGTTCGGGCTGACACGACCATAGAATGGTTTAAGTGTTTTACCCGAGTAGGGTTAAACCTTAGTTCTAGCAGTTAGGTGTATTCCTGCTCGACCATTGGAGACTTAGGCGTTACCTGTTTGCGGTAGAACCAAGAGTTAACAAAACTCTCCTTATGAAAATGATTTTCCATTAATCCCGAAGGATAAAAAGGTTTGATGTTTGTTTTTGAGTCTTTTATGAAGAAGTGAATTGAATTGTGTTTGTATTTCATGTTACACTAAAGACTATGACTTGAGAGCGAATGCGTCGCATATCGCCCAAAGGGCATACGCTAAACACTTTAGACAATTGAGAGAAGGCCCCTCAATTATCATTTCCCAAATGCTTAAGGCTCGTAGCATACAACACTTATTATCCTTTATTAGGTGTCTTGAAAAAGTTTGGAGACGAGAAGAGAAGACACAACTCTACAAGGGAACTAACTCAACCCTAATGTTATCATGCAATGTGCTCCTATAATTAAGATTAAGAGGGGAAAGACTACCCTAATGTTAGCATGCTTGGATTGAACACTTAATGTCTCTCCTACTCCCATCCTAAACGGAGGGACTAGGAATCCTAAGGGATCATGGCAAAGGACCAAGAAGAACACAAGATAAATCAATCACAAAAAGAGATGCAAGAAAGAGATGAAGATGACTTAAACAAGTCAAGAGATATGAAAACATGATATGCAAGATGCAAAACAAATAAGACGTGTGAAAAAAATGACTTAAACAAGTCAAGAAGAAAGTGAGATGAAATGGGAGAAGTTACAACTCCTACAACCATTCATGCATCAATCACTAAAACCAAAAGGCAATGCAAGTAAGCAAAAGAAGAAGCCATGATCAAGATGAGGATGGGAGAATAGGCTTGGGCAGCAAGCAACAATGAATAATATCTCAACCAAAAGCATCATGATGATCATGCAAAAAGAAAGCACAAAAAGTTCTCAAAGTGACTCACCATTCAAGACAAAGTCAAAGTACCACCAAAGAAGTACCAAATATCTTAAATGGGACTCAAAGTCCAAGGGACAGAAGTGAGCACAAGAGAAGAAGGTGCACAAACCCAAAGAAGGAATAAAGCCAAGGCAAGTTGCAAGATAAGGCATGGGAAAGAACCTAAGTTCAAACCACTTTCAACATTCAAATGCAAATGGAAAGCCCTAATTAGAAGTGACTTGAAACACAAACCAAACAATTGTATGACCTATAAAATTAAAACCAATATCCTAACCATGTCAAGAATGTGAATCAAGAGTCATAGGATGCATATGGGATCCACAAAGGTCATTTCCCAAAAGAACTAGGTCAACTAGTTTATATGAACCTCAACTAGGGTGACTTGACTTGCAAGGTTCACCAAAAATAGGAGAAATGGTCAATAAATCTCAAATAAAATGCACAAGGCTCTTAAACATGTTGGCAACTAGAGGCCAAAACAACCAGACCAAAATCCAATCAAGGCATCACCAAATGAATTGATCAACTAGGGTGCTCCACCTTGAAGGATGCTCATCGGGTCAAGCAAAATCAAACCAAATTCAAACAAAAATAGGTCAAACCTTGACCAAAATCAGCCTCAAAGTCACCTCAATCCATCATCAAAGTGGAAAGGAAGCCTCAGTCATTGGTGATTGCAAATGGTCCACAAATCAAGCAAGAACAAATGAGAACAATATTTAAAACACTTCCAATTATAAAATTCAAATTAAATTTAAAAATAAAATAAAATCAGAAATAAAAATTACGAAAAATTAGTTAAGATCTCAAAGTGTTTAAAAATATTTTTTATTGAATTTTATGATATTTGAAAGTATTTTTAATAAAATAAAATCAAAACAGAAAATAAAAGAAATAAAAATAAAATGAGAAACCAAGGGAGGTGTAGCCAGCAAAACCAAAAACAAGGCATTCACGTTCAATTGCATTTTGGCTGTCAAAATTGGGGGGTGTGGATTGCAAGGAAAGCCCAGATCCAAGCCAACCTTCAGATTAATGAAACACAGCGTTTCATTAATCTAAGGTGGAGTCAAACATCCAAATCACCAGGTCAAGCTAATAGAAAGGGGACACGTGCATGGTCAAAAGTTCCACCATAAGCCACCTCAGATCTGAGTGTTTTGAACCAGACGCCGGAGCCCTAGCTCCGGTCGTCTTCTCCGGCGAGCTGGCCAGAGCTCAGATCCTCCAAACTTAACCAAACTTTACAAAATTTTTATCAAAAGAAAGCTGAATTCACGTAGGTCATGAATCCAAGATCCAATCATCCATATCCTTCATAAAATGAGAGAATCGAATGCAACAAGTTCAAGATGCACATCTGAAAACTTCATCAAACATGAGCAATAATGAATCAAATATGGCCTACACGAGGTAGGGCTTCAGATGCAACCAATATGAACCTAAATCATGGCCTAGAATGAGATAATTATGGAGAAGAAGCTTACTGAACGGAGACACTCCGTTGGTGCTTCAGATGCTTGCAAGCTTGCTTTCAATTGTCCAGATCTACTCCAAATCCTTCAAGGAAGCTGAATTACTCTTCAATTGGAGTTGATTTGCAGTGAAATTTTAAATACGATCTTGAAATTTCAAAGAGAATTTGAAAACTGAAATTGCTCTCTCTTGCTCCAAAACACCCTTCTAAGCTCTCCAATCATGTTTTGAACTTATATATGTTGGATATCTAATCAATTGGAAAGCCCACGAGACTCCAATTGAATGAATTTGAAAAAATTCCAAAAATAGAAATCACTCATGCACACGTGAATATGCTTGCCTACACCCATGAAAATCATTCAAACTTGCAGCTAGTGAGTTGAATTTTGCATTGGAATGGACTTGGGCTTTGTATGTGATCCAATTTTAAAGTTTGTAGGTGAAACTTATTTGTGAAGAAATGCCAAAATGCACGTGTTTTTGCCATCATGAATCAAAACCAATTTGTGCATTTTGCTTGTTAATGTATGTTGAAGAGAAATGAACCAAAATTGGACATGAAAATGACCTATAATGTATTGAATTCAATTCACACTTTAAAGTCCATTTTCCACTTGAAATTTCCACTTCATGTCCATAACCAAACATAATCCATATAATCCTTGAGTTCTAGGGTGCAAATTAAGTCTTTAGGAGCAACTCTCATGTTGGTTGAAAGTTCATTTGAAGTACACAAGTGCATCAAAATGACCTATGTAGCAAATGACCTATAATCAAACTTTCTCAAAATACCCTTGCCTTGTAAGGTACATAACTTGAGTTCCACAAATGATATCAAAGACTTATAGGATGTTTTGGAAGTCTAAGATCATGAGGAAAAACTTTCATGTTCACTTTAAGTTGAGGAGAAACTTGATTCTAGGTCAAAAGTGCCTTGGAAGTGAGTTGACGTTTGTTGACCAAAAATAAGTTCCTCTGAGACCTATAACTTGATGGCATCATAACTTGAGTTCCACAAGCCCAATGGACGAGTTCTAGTACTAAACAAAAAGCTTATAACATGCCCTACAAGTATCATGTTTGCATCAAAATGAGATTGAACTTGTATCATGATGTAAATTCTCCTTGAAGTTAGGCACTAAAGAAGGAGATTTTACACTGAGATCCACTTAAACCCTAATTTAGTAACTTCTTGAAATCTTGATTCTTCTTGATTTAAACTTGAAATGACATCCTAGATGTCTCAACAAAACTTCCCATGACTCTAATGACTTAAAACCAAGTCTCAAACTCCCTCAAGTCCCCAGTTGACCTTGAGTTGACCAAATAAAACCCTAGGTGCACATCCTTTGTCTGTGACCTCTTGCAGATGAAATGCAAACTTAGACAAGCTGCACAATCGCTTCCAAATCACTCAATGAGCTTCTCAATCACATCATATCCATAACCATGAACTTGTGAACCCCTGATAAGCCTCTGTTGACCTCCAATATAGGAGATAAGCAACACACATCAATCTTCCTTCTCAAAGAACTTTGACCACTCCATGATGGTTGTAAGCACTTGATGACTTGAATGAATACTCTTGCTTGAGCTTAGAACCCTTGAAAACCTTCTCTTGGAATGAACACCTCTCTTGATCCCCTGAAAAGGACAATGCTATACAAATGCAAATGCTACAAATGAAATGAAACATAAGCCAAGTAAAGAAAAAGGTTGGTCAAATTTTGGGGTACAACAGGGTCAATTTTCACAAAAGTAGAGTGATTGAGCTGAATTTAAATTCCAATTTTCTGATTGTAGTTGCTAATTTCCTCTCCTTCCAAGTTGAAGACAAAGTTTTTTTTTCTTTTCTAGGTATCCCTATTGGGTCTAATTCAAGGAGGGTTGCTACTTGGGAACCATTGTTGGCTAAAGTTAGAGCTAGGTTATCTTGTTGAAAAAGTAGAATGTCGTCTATCGGAGGAAGAGTTATGTTGATTAAGTTGGTCTTAGGGTATCCTTTCCATATTCTTCATGGCTTTCTTTAAAGCTCTGGTGTCATTTTGAAAAGAGATTGAGAGTGTCTGTAATAGATTTCTTTGGAGCGGTTTGGAGGATAACAATAAGATCTATTGGATAGCTTGGGACCAATTTTGTAAACCTTTTCGTATAGGTGGTTTAAGAGTAAAGAAGATCAAAGAATTCAATTTAGTGCTTTTGTTATAAAGGAGAGGTATGGATATATTAGTATATCTATAATGGAATGAAGTTATGAGGTAACTAAGAAGCATTGCTCATCTTGGTGGAAGGATTTGCTTCTAAATGATAAACTTACTGCAGGTAAGTTCATTTCCTTTTCGAGCAATGTTTCTTTCACAACTGGGGATGGTTCATCCATTTTGTTTTGGTTAGACTCTTAGGTTTGTGATGTCTCTTTGAAGTATTGCTTTCCTGAATTGTTCTTGGCTAGTTCCTTGAATGGAGCCAAATTAAATTAAATAGAAGGCTGGGAAGATGGTTCTTAGGTTTTGGGGTGTTTTGGACAGTCTAAGTAGGTGGGGGCTGGCTCTGTGGGTTGTTTGAATTCTCTTTTGTAGGTGTTGTCTAACAGTGTTCTGTTATTGAGTGTGGCAGATAAGGTTATTCGGAAACCTGAACCAAAGGAAGGTTACTCAGTTCAATCAAGTACCTTTGTTTTTGAGAATGGTAGGATTGAATACGATGTCGAAATAAATTTGAAGAAGGCCTTTAGTTCCCTTTGGTTAACTTATTTTAGAGTCCGAACTTTCATTTTTTAGGTGTTTTATTAATACGATTCCGACTAAGCATCAACTTGTGCGTAGAGTCATTATTCATTCCCCCTCATGATCTCTCGTGTGTTTTTTGTTTCCAAGATATTGAAGATTTGAGTCACCTCTTCTTTAATTGTAGGGTGGCTAAGGTTATTTGGGAAAAAGTGGTCTAGTGGATTGGTTTTGTGTAGGGTAATCTGGAGTTTTTGTGGAAGGGATTTTTGAATTTGTCTGGTGCTGAGAGGTTCAAAGGGTAAAAGAATGGAAACCCCGAGATTGTTTGGACGGCGGTGGTTTGGAACATTTGTAAAATCAGAAATGCTATTTTGTTTAAGGGAACCTTTTGCATTCTTTAGAATTTGATTTGGAACATTAAGTTAATGGCTGTTGCACCCTAAAATTTGCCCATCCTTATTCCTTGGGTTTATGTTTTAATGTCATTAGCATTTGCATATAGAGTCATGTACATAGACTAATCATCTGCATAGCATAAGCATAGCAAGTCATTCAACGGGGGACCAATCATTATTCTCATCTCTAGAGGCCTATCAAGAGGTTATTATCCCAATTCAATCTCATTCAAGTCATCAGGAAAGAATTTGAAAGCAAAGAGTTCAGCAGATCAAGCCTTGCATCCATCTCCTATCTGAGGGTATCTGAGGATCAACAAAGAAATTGTGAGCTGTGGATTGAGCATGGAGAGTATGTGGACATCATAGAGGACTTAGAAAGTCATTTGGAGAAGGAAACAAGTCATTGGTGTGATCACAAGAATTGCAGTTGAAGACAGTCAACTAGGGTTTCATCTGGGGTCAACTCTAGGTCAACCCTAGGTCAATTGACTGATTTAAGGGGCATTCAGGTCTATTGGAGAGATGTGGGGTTCATCATTTGACATATAAAGAAGGATATGGAGATATGCCAAGGAGAATTCAAGAGAAATCAAGGAGAAGAGGAGTTTCTAAATTAGGGTTTCTGTGTAAAATCCCCTAGTTTAGGTCAAATTTCCAAGCAAGATAAGTCAAAATGCTAGCTTCAAATGGCTTCTTGGCCAACATGAAACTTGTAGAGGATCTCAAGACCTTTAATTTGAGTGGTGGAAGACATCAAGGAGATTTATAAAACTCAAGTTATGGTCCTTGCAAGTTACAGGTCATCTGAGTATCTGAAATTTTGTCTGTGAAAGTGACTTGACTTCCAAGCTAGTTTTACCCCTCAAGGAGATTTCAAATGAATTCTTGGTCAACATAAGAATTGTTCCTCATTGTCTTAGCTTTCTAGAATGGTATAGTATGCATTCATGTGATGTGTGGAACTCAACTTATGGTCTTGGCAAGCAAAGGGTATTTTGGGCATTTGTGAATTACAGGTCATTTTAACCTATGTCCAAAACTCATACAAGGAGGCCTCAAATGGAAAAACTTACAACATCAAACTTGCTCCAAATGTGATTTTAAGTCTAGAAAGAAGGTCACAAATTGTTGGAAAAGCTCATAACATGAAGTTGCATGATTGGTCCAAATTTGAACTAAAATGGCTTATAACTTGAATAAAGTCAAAGTGAAAAATGGTTTGGGAGATTTATAAGTCCAAATGGAGACTTCCAATATATGATTTTGAATGGAAAAGACATTCTAAAGACAATGGTTCAAGCACTTTTTTGAGTTTGGTGGAAGATTTCAAAGTTATCCTTGGTTACTTGCATTTTAAGAAACATAGCCAAAATGAATCAAAGTTGGAAGGCAAGGGAATGTGTAAGAGGGATCTAGAAGTTACCATTGGGGTCTATATATTCATGAAATGAAGATTGATCAAGGGTTGGCTTCATTTTTCACCAAGAATTTCCCAAATTCTCTCATTCTTTCTCATTGCATTTTCACTTCAATTCCTCAAATTCTTCACCAATCACCATCAAAATCAACTTCATCATACTGATTCATCATCATAGATCAGAATTCAACCAAGAACAAGGTGTGATCAATCCATTTTCGAGCACTTCCATCATCAACATCAAAATTGAAGTTTCAAGTTGATAGCACAATTCAAGCCAAGTTTCATTCAAGTGTTGCAAACAGAAGCAAGTAGAGCAATTGTAGATCAGGATCCAAGCCTCACAAGTCTCAGATCCACGAATTCCATCATCATCCACAAGCTTTCACACCAGGTGCATTTTCTCTGCCACAGCTTGATTCAATTAGATTAGCATGATTTTATTAGTTTAGATATAATGTAGGATGTTAGTAGAGCAATTAGGTTGAGTTTGGAGTGGTTTGGTGATGTTTGTTAGCAGGTTGTAAAAACTGTTAGGACCTAGAACTCGTGGATTAGTGCATTAGAATCTTAGGTTGTTAGCGCAGGATAACCACCATTATGCATAGAGTAGATTAGTCTAGGTTTGATAGAGAATTGTGTTGGTGAGTTGCAAAGTGTTTCCATGGTGACCAGAACTTGTCTCGATCGGGTTTGTTGGTTTGTTGAGTTTCAAAGCAATCCAAGACCATAGGCTTGTAGAGGGAGAGATGTAGAGTAATTTTCATGTTTACATCGTGGTGTTTCATGCACTGTGGAGTGGGAACAGGTTGGTGGAAGCTGGTTCGTGCATGAGCATTCATGGAGTATAAACCCTAATTCATTTGATCCATTGGAGAAGACACAATCTGGAGCGTCCAATTCGTGTGGACTTTTGACTCAGAGCTTAGATCCTAGGGCTCTTATTTGATTCAGATTTTGGAGGGAAGCTACAGGTGCCCTAAACGCACCGTTTCATTAATTGAAACGGGCGGGCCTGAGTGATATTCCCACCCCCCAGCTTTTAAGCCCAATCCATTTGCATGTGAATCCTATGCTATTTTCACCCCCTGCGCCTCTTTTTATTTTTCATTATTGCTGAGTGGTTCTGGGCCTTAACCAGCTTTCTATTCGCACCCTCCGTCTTCCTGGCCCATCCAAATATCAACTAGGGCGCCTGCTATTCTTACCCCCCTCCCTCTCATTTTAATTTCAATTGTTTTTTTTATTTTCACTTTAATTTTTACCAAGTTTAAAAATTCATAATAAATACATAAAAAATCATTTTTAATCCATTCTTTTTACACTATTTTCTTTAGGATGTGTAGAAAATTTTCATTAAATAAAATTGCATTTTTATTTTTATTTCATATTTTTTCCATATTTTCTAAATAAATGTCATTTTAATAGCTTCATTTCATGCATGAATTTAGTAATTTTTGTTCTACTAAATGCTTTCATATTTTTTGTTCATTCTTTTTAGGTTGTTTAGATGAGATATTGAACTTGTAGATTCAATTTAGTTCCCATTTTTAGGAATTAGTTTTAGGTGCTTAATGTAGGCTTGAACAACATGAACAAATTAGGGTTTTTTTAGGTGATGACTTAGGAAGTTTGATTCTTTCCCTTAGGACTTAGGATTTAACTAGATTAGTTATGGGAATATAGGGGCTATGGGTAGTTATTAGATCCCTTAGAGAAAAGTCAGGATTCCCCTACTGCTATTAGTACTCTGTATATATCTGATTGACTGGTGTGGTGTGCCCTCTGGGGATTATTGCTTGCTTGCTTGGGTATTGGGATTGTCTGGGGACCTGGGGAAGTTGAAGACTTGAGGAGATGAAGACCATTGGAGATCCAAAGATTGAAGATCAACTTCCAGAGTTGAAGAGGAGATTCTTGCTGGCAGATGCTGAGGAGATTAGGGTTTAGGAGCTAGGCAGAGCTCTAGGTTAGAAAGCTTGTTTCTCAAACATGGATTGCCTTGTCTGCATCCATTCTTCTCTGTGATTCAGAGTCTCTCTAAGACACTCACCCCCTTCCTTTGGAAGGCTTGGTGATAGTGTCTATGAGATAGAACTCTTGAGAGAAAATGTCTTTTGTGTTAGAAGCAGTCTGTTCACCACCTTTGGTAGTCAACTGATTGCTTAACACCCAATTCACTCTTGTGACTGATTCCTCATCCTGGAGGTTTGAACTTGAAGAAAAGCCATTGCAGATAGAAGACTGATGATCAAAGCCCTTACCTGAAGGCCATGGAGATTGGTGCTTGTTGAAGCCTGTAGCTGATTGGAGATTACCTTGAAGCTAGATGTTAATTCAGAGCTGCTGATGCTGTTTCTTTTGCTGTTGTATTTTATTGCTGATGTATTGATTGGTTTTCTGGACTGTATTGTTTGCTGTCTACCCTGCTGGGTTGAAAGTGAAGTCTGTTCACTTTTGCCTATTGTTTTCTAGGTTCGAGGTTGAGTGGGACTCCCTTGCCTCGCTTGTACTGTTGCATCCATGCATTTTACTGTTTACTGTATACATCTGTTATTGTTTCTGTTTCTGCCTATCCCGTAGGATCTCTGTTTCTCTCTGTGCAAGAGAGGAGCATGATAGACACTAGGTCTTAACCCATGCATGATAACATTAGGTTAGTTTGATTCCCTTCGCAACCGTAGGTTAGAGTTCTGTCTCCTTCTTTCTCAAAACAAACAGAAAAACACATAAAGATTTCAAACACAATAAAAGACACTTCTTCCGTAAAAGAATGTGAACTCATCAAAGCGTCATTTTTGTCCGCCGGGACTGTTAATCAAAAAACTTTTTTCAGAAAGAATAAAATCAACCAAGACAAGCTTGTGTCTTCCGTGGCCCGAACTACGTTTGCTCTGATCTTTCATGCTGTGTGGAAGTACGTAGGCATAGGATGCGATATCCTAGCGAGCAACCTTCCCCTCCTTTCCCGTAGGTAGGCGAACTACGTTGACTCTGATTTCTCGTTCCAGGCGGGAATACGTAGGCATAAAGTGCGATACTTTGCCGAGTCATTTTTATTTTCATTTTATTTTCTTTTTCACCCTTGACCTATAGTTTAGATAGAATAACAATCCATACCCGAAAACAAGCGTGGATCCCGTCGAGTACGACGGACGTGAGGGGTGCTAATACCTTCCCCTTGCGTAACCGACTCCCGAATCCAGGTTTTGGTTGCGACGACCATACCTTTCCCGTGTTGTGCGAGGTTTACTCTGAGCGTTTCCTTTCCCTCCCGTGGGATAAATAACGCACGGTGGCGACTCTTCTGTTCAGCCGGCGCCGATTTTCGCAGTAGCGACAGCTGGCGACTCTGCTGGGGATCCAACGTCCCCTGGCTGCTAAGAACTGCGATGGTTCTTATGCATTTGGGATCCAACGTCCCTTTGAGCGAGTCAATCCTAACGCTTGTTTTCCCGTCGAGGATTTTGTATGGAGTTATTTTATATTTCTAACCTTGTATTTTCAGCTTTATATATTGATTATTATTGCTGTATTTGGGGTGTGACGGGTGTTCTGATATTGAGAGATAAGCCGGACCTGGGCTTGAGTGCACCTAGAATTAGAGTAGAAATTAGTGGGCGCCCGCTTGCTTTGCTTGCTTTGGTGTCCCATGAAATCTACACTCAGACGAGGTTCCTCTGGTTGGCCTCCTGCCCCTTCCTTTGGTTGGCGTGGGTTGCTGGTTAGTTGGATTGTCGACTCTGGGGACCGATCATTTGGAAGTTGGCTAAGTGAGGCCTCTTCAGGAATTGATGATGCCACTCCTTCTGGGAATCGTATCATCAACCCTGAAAGTCTGTGACGCCGACGACCGCATAGGATGCCGTACCTTGTGCCAGTTATAGGGCCACCCACCTGTGAGGGGATTCAGGGTTATGCAGGTAACCAGACCTTCAGACTACCGGTTATTTCTTGATCAGAGATCCTGGGCATTTATGGAGAGTCAGGAGGTCTGTCAGAGACCATTTGGAGATGTGTTTTGAGGTCTATCAGAGACCATTTGGAGATGTGTTCTAAGGTCTGTCAGAGACCAATTAGAGATGTGATTTGAGGTCTATCAGAGACCATTTGGAGATGTGTTCTGAGGTCTGTCAGAGACCAATTAGAGATGTGATTTGAGGTCTATCAGAGACCAGTTGGAGTTATGGTTTGAGGTCTGTCAGAGACCAGTGTTGGAGTTTTATTTTAGGTCTATCTGAGACCAGGGTTTGATGACTTCTGGATGGTCTATCTGAGACCTTTCTTGATTGGGTTCAGGCTACTCAACTACAGCTTTGGTCCCTGTTGCATGTTACTTGCATTGCATTACTGCATATCCATTACCATTTGCATTTCACTAACGTGTGTCTGTGCTGCAGGTGCATTTGCATTTCCCTAGTTCTAGTGACCAGACTTCTGAGTGTTTGATCATGAATAGCTTAAGGAGAACGGTTGCTTACAAATTGCCTACTCCTGATATTGTTCCTCTACTTGGGTTGATCTCTCTTGCTGATGAGGGTGTTCGTAGGAGCTTCCGGATGAGCTATGGTAGACTACTGAGATTAGTGTGCAAACCTACAGAGGTAGAGTTAGATGGGCTGTATGCTTTGATGCAATTCTACGACCCTGCTTTGAGGTGCTTTACGTTCTCTGACTTTATTATGGGACCAACCCTGGAAGAATACGCTGAGTATGTTGAGCTGCCCGTGCAGAACCAGGTTCCATTCATTCATTATGACGCCAAGCCCAAGCCGGAGGATTTGGCAAAAGCCTTGCATATTGATGCTTCTGAACTTGTGACTACTGTTTCCCGTGGAATTCCAGGCTTCTCACTCCAATTCTTAGTTGGTAAAGCCCAGGAGTATGCCAAGAGCGGGTGTTGGGTTGCTTTCAATGCTGTGTTGGCCTTGTGCATTTATGGCATAGTTTTGTTCCCCAATATACCGGATTTTGTGGACTTTGATGCTTTCTACTTGTTTGCCGCTGGTAATCCTGTACCTACCTTACTCGGAGATCTCTACCACTCACTGCATTACAAGAATGAGAAGGGAAGAGGGAAGAATGTTCATCTGTGTGTGCCCTTGTTGAGTATGTGGTTTGAGAGTCACCTTCCTAAGAGAGGATCTCTTACAGAGACTACAGTCCCAGTTGGTTGGCCGGAGCGCCTGATGAGGCTATCGTCGAAAGACATGGAGTGGTTTGATAGAGATCTGTTGGGATCTGAGCTCATCTTCAGTTGTTCTGGGTACCCTAATATGCCGTTGATAGGAAGAAAGGGGTGTATCAATTACAACCCTTCTCTATTCATTCGCCAGTTCGGATATGCACTGAAGAATCCACCTCAGGAGGAAGAAGTACAGGAATCTCTGTACTTCACGGGTGATTTGAAGGGAGAATTATTGGCCAAGTTGCAACATGCCTGGACACGTATTAACCGCAAAGGGAAGCCACTGTTAGGTAAGAATGACTGTCAGGCCTATGCACCTTATAGAGTTTGGATTCAGGAGAGGGCTAGTCAGTTGAGGATGCCGTTTCCAGATGCACCAGTTCTTGTTCCCGTTCCGGTAGCAGAGCCAACTACTGTTTCTAGGGAGGCCTACGAGCAAGTTGTGAAGGAAAAAGAAGCCTTGATGAAGGTCAACGAAGGGTTAGAGCAAGAGTTAGCTCAGATACGCAGTGAGAAAAACAAGGCCGTATATGCTTTCCAGCAACAGATCGAGCTAGTAAACAGACTAGAGGCTGAGTTGACCGAGGAAAAGAAAAAGCGCGAACGTCTGGGGCAAGAGTTCAGAAGTTCCCATGACATGCTGGAAGCCAAAAAGAAGGCGCTCGACGCAGCACACCGAGAAATATCTTCTTGCAATAAGACTTGGAATGCTACACTCACCAACAATAAGAAGAGGGAAGATAAGTTGAAGCAGCAAATCTCCGACCTCGAAGAGAAGTTGAAGTCTAGCATCAAGAAGTGTGAGGAAGAAGTGATGACCCGGTATAGTGTCCAGCATGCTCTGAACAAGGCAATCAAATCCAGAGATGAAGCAGTGTCTCAGAAGCGAAAGCTAGAAGATTGCTTCGGAGAAGCAACATGGGAAGAAACTTCTGAAGACGTACGCCGTGTCCTTAAGAGGAGAAACCAGCTTGTTGAAGGGCTGCTTGATCGACCAAGCCATCCGGAGACCAAGAAGTTGATAGAGGAGTACCAGACTTTTGGGAGGATTTGATCATTTCATATAGTAACTTGTATGCTTTATTTGCATAGTGCTGATCATCACCAGGATTGTTGGTTGAGGTCATGCCTTCTTTGTACTCTCAGTGATATTGTACCCTGGGCTTATTGATTCTCTCTGCAATATATGAGGCTTTCTATGATTCAGCTCCGATATTCCTATTGTCAACACTGTCACTGCACCGGCACCTTCGCACTAGAACTGGGGGAATGAACTTCCCTAATGCACAGACACATTGCATTGCATTCATATTCATATTGCATTACAGGTAATCTTTGAATAGTGTCTTACTTCCCGTTTGTACCAGGTACTTAACAGGATTGCAGATCAGCATCCGCACCGCTATTCTACACGCTCCAATTGTCGAAAAGTCATGGACCAAATGCAGAACGAGATGCAAGATGTGCGCGAGAAGCTCGCCCTCTTCATGCAGACCATGGAGGCTATAGCAAAAGGGCAGGAGAACTTGCAGGCCATGGTCCAGCCTCTGTTGGCTCGCAACGCTGGTCATGGTAATGAAGATCATCAGTCTGTCCGGGTTGATACTGCTCATGGAGACGACACTCCCACGCCAGTGGCTCCGCCCGTAGTCAATATACCTGCTGCTAATGTCAACAATGCTACCGCTGCTGTGAATGGTAACGTCGGAGTTGTGAATGAAACTGCTGTCCATAATGCTGGGCTGGGAGATGTCAATTTGGGAGATAATCTAGGAGGCAATGGCTTTGTCAATACTGGGTTCGGATTCAACGATCAGGGATTCGATAACACTGGGAAGTATGGCTTTAATGCTCAAGGCTTTGGGCAAGATGGTTATGGTATGGTCAATCAGGGTTACGGAGGCTTTGGAAACGGAAACGGTACTGGATTTATGGCTTTTGGTCCTGCTGGAGGTGTTCAAGGGTACGGCAACAGAGGCCGAGGTCCAGGGATGAATCAGATCAGAGCTGGACGTAATAATGCATATGATGGGTACGGAGCTGGAAATGGTATGTGGCAAGAAGATCAGCAGGAGGACGCCTTCTCCGGAGGAGGTTTTGAAGGGCCGATGGATGATTCCCAAAAGATTAGAATGCTGGAAGAGCAGATGAAGGGAGTCTTAAATCAAAGTGCTGTGGGTTTGGACATGGCAACCATGGGCTTGGTACCTGGCTTGAGGGTGCCAATTAAATTCAAGGCTCCTGCGTTCGACAAGTACAAAGGAGACACATGTCCGAAAGTGCATGTACGAGCTTATTACAGAAAGATGTCTGCATACTCCACTGATGAAAGAATGCTAATGCATTTCTTTCAAGATAGTCTGTCGGGCCCTTCCCTAGAGTGGTACATGGGGTTGGAGCCAACTGATATCAAGACATGGAAGCAATTGGCGGAGGCATTCGTAGCCCATTACAAGTATAACAGCGACCTGGCACCCAATCGGGTCCAGTTGGCCGGGCTTTCGCAGAAGAAGGGGGAGAGTTTTAAAGAGTACGCGCAAAGGTGGCGCGATATGGCTGCCAGGGTCCGCCCTCCTGTGGAAGATAAGGAAATGAATGACATGTTTGTCGGCACATTCTCAGGGCTGTTTCATGATATGCTGTTTCATACGTCTCTGGCCAGTTTTTCAGACCTGATTCTAATGGGAGAAAAGATTGAGCGTAACATTAAGCAAGGAAAGTTCCAAGTCGAGGAATCAGCTGCATCTGGCAGTAATAGGAAAGCTTATGGTGGGCGCCGTCAGGGCGAAGCTAGCGCGGTATTTGGAGGCCGAGGCCGAGGCCGAGGCAGGGGACGAGGTCAATATCGCCAGCCGCAGCAGGTGTCGAGTGTTACTATCCCATATCAACAACAACCAATCCAGCAACAACAACCGGTTCAGCAGCAACCAATGCCACAGCAGCAGCAGCCTCAGCAGGGGGCACAACAGGCTCAACGGAGATTCCAGGGCAGTAAACCGAGAAGAGTGTTTGAGAAGCCTCCCTCTACCTATGCTGATTTGTTGCAGACATTGTTGGGATTGAATCTGGTAGAGAAAAGAACTCTGGCGCCGATAACGGGAGCTCCCCCGTTCGGTTACGATGCAAGCAGGCACTGTGAGTTTCATTCTGGAGCCCCGGGTCACGATATAGAAGGTTGTCATGCTTTTAAGCACGTTGTGCAGGATCTCTTAGACAACAAGACTATCAATTTCGGAACGGCAGGACCGAATATAGTCCAGAAACCCATGCCCAATCATGGGGCAAACGCCGTGCTGACTGAGGAAGGTTTGAATCTTATCATGAATGTTGAAGATTTGAAGACGCCGCTGAGCGAGATAAAGAGCCGACTGTTACAAGGAGGTGTTTACCCAGGATGTAACGAGTATTGCTTAGACTGTTGGACCCTAGCTGGGGGGTGTGAGGATTTGAAGAAAGGCATCCAGGCTTTGATTGATGAGGGCATATTACAGTTTGATCGAGCGGCAACTGACGAGCCTGCAGGGGCAGTGGTGGATAATCAGAGTGAGGTGGCCACGGTAACGATTCCTCGGAAGACGATCACTATTGCAGCACCAGCTCAGCGACCACCGATCACCATAACTAAAGCCGGGCCGATCCCGTATGAGAACACGAAAGCAGTCCCATGGTCATATGGGCTAGAGGTGTATTGTGATGGGATAAAGATTGATGTTAACAAGCAGCCAGTGGAGATAATGGATAATGTTGTTGGCTCAGGAGGCATGACGAGGAGTGGCAGGATCTTTATATCTCCTGAAGTGGAGGCTGAAAGGCTAGCGAAAGGAAAAGGGAAAGCGGTTGAAAATGTTCCGGTACAAGCAAGTGAAAAAGAAGCAGCGTCGAAGGATGTAGAAGAATTCATGCGCTTAATTCGAAAAAGTGATTATAAAATTGTGGAGCATCTGCAGCAGACACCGTCCAAAATATCTATCTTGTCATTGCTGCTGTGTTCGGAAGCTCACAGAAATGCTTTGCTGAAAGTCTTGGACACTTCTTTTGTACCCCAGGACGTCTCCGTGAATCAGTTGGAAGGAGTGTTGGCACATGTGAATGCAGGCCACAGTCTGGGTTTTACCGATTTTGACTTGACTCCGAAAGGGAGAGATCATAATATGGCATTACACGTATCGGTTGAGTGCAGAGGATCGGTAATGTCGCACGTATTGGTTGACACCGGATCATCTTTGAATGTGCTGCCTAAGAAGGCGATGATGAAGCTGGATGTTCGAGGAATTTTGTGTACACCCAGCGATTTGGTAGTCAGAGCGTTTGACGGCACGCGGAGAACAGTCTTCGGATCGATTACTTTGCCTCTGCAAGTGGGGCCGGAAGTATTTGCAACTGAGTTTTATATCATGGATATACAGCCTGCGTATAGCTGCTTGCTGGGAAGACCCTGGATTCATGGGGCAGGGGCTGTCACGTCTACCCTACATCAGAAGTTAAAATATATGGTCGGAGACAGTGTAGTCACCGTGTGCGGAGAAGAAGACATCCTGGTCAGCCATCTATCTTCGTTTAAATATGTGGAAGTCGACGGGGAGATCCACGAGACGCCATGCCAGGCATTCGAAGGTTTGCGCATCAAGGACAAAGGTCCCGGGCCGAGCAAAGTGCCAGAGATAGCTGTCTCATCGTATAAGGAAGCTCAAGCTCTAGTAGAAGCAGGAGAAGCCAAGGGCTGGGGCAAAGTGCTGGACATTCCTGTAAAGATGGACCGGTTCGGGCTGGGGTACCAACCGTCGTCATCAACTCCTTCCGTGGGGGCCCCCCATTTCAGAAAGTCAATCACCATCTCTGCCAGTGGAGTATGTCATGAAACTGTCAATGCTGCTTCAGAGTCTGATGAAGGAGACAGCGACTGTGATATGGATGCCTGGATTCAGCCAAGCACGCCAGGACAAGGACTGTGCAACTGGTCTATTCAGGAGCTTGTTCCTGTGACTTTTAAACAGTAATGCTTTGCTTTATTAATTGTTGAATAATCTGATGTCTTGCCCGAGGCATCAGGATTTGCTTAGGGCTGTGTTGTTATAAACATTGCGTGTTAATCATTAAATAAATGGCGTTTTTTCATGTACAAATACCGTAATCCCTGCCTTTCTGGTTTTATATTTTTCAATAAAATGGCAACGTGGTTATTCGCTTTATACGCATTTTGAAGCACTTAACCATTCCTTTTGCAGGATAACATTTTCAGATGACATCCTTGAACCACCTATGACTCGTCCCGACTTCGAGCACCCGGTATTCCAGACCGAAGAAGAGGTTGTCGAAGATAGCGACGTTCCTGAAGAACTGTCTTGGTTAGTGAAGCAAGAGGAAAGAGCCATTCTGCCTCACGACGAGGTCATCGAAATTATCAATTTGGGGTCGGAAGGGGTTGAGAAGAATATTCGTATCGGAGCCGCACTGCAGAGTGATATCAAGCGAAGACTGGTTGAAATGCTCCGAGAGCATAATGATGTATTCGCCTGGTCATATGAAGATATGCCGGGGCTCGATACAGATATGGTTGTGCATCGCCTGCCACTGAAAGAAGATTGCCCACCGGTCAAACAAAAGCTTCGCAGAACACGACCAGATATGGCAATGAAGATCAAAGAGGAGGTTCAGAAACAGTGGGACGCTGGTTTCCTGGCTGTGACAAAAATATCCCTCATGGGTTGCTAACATCGTACCAGTGCCAAAGAAAGATGGCAAGGTTCGAATGTGCGTGGATTATAGAGATTTGAATAAAGCAAGCCCAAAAGATGATTTTCCACTTCCTCACATTGACGTGTTAGTCGATAATACTGCTCAATACTCTGTATTCTCCTTCATGGATGGCTTTTCAGGCTATAACCAGATTAAAATGGCGCCAGAGGATATGGAGAAGACTACTTTCATAACGCCTTGGGGAACATTTTGCTACAAAGTGATGCCCTTTGGTTTGAAAAATGCTGGGGCAACATATCAGCGTGCGATGACGACTCTTTTCCATGACATGATGCATAAAGAGATCGAAGTTTATGTTGACGATATGATTGCCAAATCCCAGACGGAGGAAGAGCATCTGGTGAATCTGCTGAAGTTGTTTAAAAGACTTAGGAAGTTCAGGCTGAGGCTGAACCCTAATAAATGCACCTTCGGGGTGAGATCGGGTAAACTGCTGGGGTTTATCGTAAGCGAAAGAGGAATAGAGGTCGATCCTGCTAAAATAAAAGCGATTCAAGAAATGCCGACGCCTAAAACAGAGAAAGAGGTACGCGGGTTTTTAGGGAGGTTGAACTACATTGCCCGGTTCATATCTCACCTAACGGCCACGTGTGAACCGTTATTCAAGCTGTTGAAGAAAGATCAAGCTGTAACGTGGAACGAAAATTGTCAAAAGGCGTTCGATAAAATAAAGAAGTATCTGCAGGAGCCTCCTATTTTGATACCCCCGGTGGCAGGTAGACCCTTGATAATGTATTTGACGGTTCTTGAGGGAAGCATGGGTTGTATTCTCGGTCAACACGACGAGACGGGGAGAAAAGAGCATGCGATCTATTACCTGAGTAAGAAATTTACAGACTGTGAATCTCGATACTCAATGCTGGAGAAAACTTGTTGCGCGCTAGCCTGGGCCGCCAAGCGTTTGAGGCAGTACATGCTGAATCATACAACCATGCTCATCTCAAAGATGGATCCTATCAAATATGTATTCGAAAAGCAGGCGTTGTCAGGTAGAATTGCCCGTTGGCAGATGGTCTTGACTGAATATGATATTCAATACGTCTCGCAAAAGGCTATAAAGGGGAGTGTGCTGTCTGAGTATCTGGCGGAGCAGCCTATTGAAGAGTACCAACCGATGAGGTTTGATTTTCCTGACGAGGATATCATGTACCTCAAGATGAAAGATTGTGAAGAACCGTTGCCAGACGAAGGACCAGAGTTGGGGTCCCAGTGGAAAATGATATTTGATGGAGCTGTGAATGCTTACGGTAGCGGAATAGGGGAAATTATCACTACGCCGCACGGGTCGCACATCCCGTTTACTGCCCGGTTGACCTTTGCCGTTACCAACAATGAGGCCGAATACGAAGCTTGCATAATGGGGCTTGAAGAAGCCATTGATTTGTGAATCAAACATCTAGACGTATACGGAGACTCAGCTCTGGTGGTGAATCAGATCAAAGGGGAATGGGAGACACGGCAGCCTAATTTGATACATTACATGAATTATGCAAGGAGATTGTTGCCTTTCTTCGACAAGGTTGAATTGCATCACGTACCGCGGGCAGAAAATCAAATGGCTGACGCCCTTGCCACTTTGTCTTCCATGTACAAAGTCAACTTCTGGAACGAAGCTCCCCAAATCACTATCTCTCGGTTGGACAGGCCAGCTTATGTATTTGCTATTGATGAAGCATTCGATGACAAACCGTGGTATTTCGATATCCTTAATTTCCTGAAGAATAAAGAGTATCCGGCTGGGGCATCCAGTCAAGATCAGAAGACTCTCAGGAGATTAGCGGGTAATTTCTATTTGAACCCGGATGGCGTCTTATACAGAAGGAACCACAATTTGGTGTTGTTGCATTGTGTAGACGAGAAAGAGGCAAAGCTTCTTATGGAGGAAATTCACGAAGGTACCTTTGGTACGCATGCTGGTGGACATGCTATGACGAGAAAGCTGCTGAGAGCAGGTTACTTTTGGCTGACAATGGAAACTGATTGTTTCAAGTTCGCAAGGAAGTGCCACAAGTGCCAAATCTATGCTGACAAGATACACGTGCCTCCGAGTCCTCTAAATGTGATGTCATCTCCATGGCCATTTTCGATGTGGGGAATCGATATGATCGGAAAGATCGAGCCGACGGCTTCTAACGGGCATCGGTTCATCCTAGTAGCAATCGATTATTTCACCAAGTGGGTGGAAGCGGCGTCTTACGCAAATGTAACGAAGCAAGTGGTGGCCAGATTCATCAAGAGAGACATCATTTGCCGATATGGGATCCCCGAGCGGATAATCACGGATAATGGTTCAAATCTGAACAACAAAATGATGAAGGAGCTCTGTCAGAATTTCAAGATCGAACATCACAACTCCTCTCCTTACCGACCCAAGATGAATGGCGCTGTCGAGGCGACCAATAAGAATATCAAGAAAATCGTCCAGAAAATGGTGGTGACCTATAAGGATTGGCACGAGATGCTACCTTTCGCTTTGCACGGTTATCGTACGACGGTACGCACATCAACCGGGGCAACTCCGTTCTCGTTGGTATACGGAATGGAAGCGGTATTACCATTGGAAGTTGAGATCCCTTCTCTGAGGGTATTGCGAGACGTTCAGCTGGACGAGGCAGAATGGGTAACGAATAGATTGAACCAACTGAGTTTGATGGACGAGAAGAGGCTAGCTTCTCTAGCATACGGTCGTTTGTACCAAAGACGAATGAAGAAAGCGTACGACAAGAAGATACTTCCGCGAAGCTTTCAGACGGGCGACCTTGTGCTGAAAAAGATTCTCCCGCCGCAAGCAGATCACAGGGGCAAGTGGACCCCCATTTACGAAGGGCCATACGTTGTCAGTAAGGTTTTTTCAGGAGGAGCGTTATTGTTGTCCACCATGGACGGAGAAGACTTTGCGTCACCTGTGAATTCGGACGCAGTTAAAAAATACTATGCTTAAAATAGACCCGCTGGACAGAAAAAGAGAGTCCAGGCAAAAACGGGGCATCCTGGCGAACCAAAAAACAGAATGAAAGGTTCGGGCAAAAATTAGGGATAAAATTGAAAAAAGGTACACCCGCGAAGTTGAAAACCTACACTGGGCGGCTTCGGCAAAAAGGGGTATCCCGGTGAACTGAAAACCCGTAAAGGGCGGTTCACGCAAAAGTTAGGGATTTGAAAAGCAAATGACTGCGGTCCGAATTCAATGAGTATCAATGCGGGAGAATATATTTGAGGAGCCAGTTATCGGATACAATCTCTTCAGAAGTGTGGATATCGGGAAAGCATTAGAGTCGGACGAGTCATGGGAGGATCAGTTCGTGGTGTCCATCTGCATCCCGTTGCCGACATGTGTACAAAATTTAATTTGTCAAAATATTCATGCTTCTTGTGCATACTTATGTATTTGCTTTGCGTAGCTTCCTCTTTTCAGGAGTTACATTCCGTGTACAAAAAAAACTCCGCCCATTCAGGGGCCCAATCAATGAAAATATGTTATTCAGTACTTGATGCCTGTTCTTTACTGTTTTGTGCATGATAAAACGCCTAAGTTTGATGGAACTAGCATGAGTATAACATCACTGGCCCTTGCCAACAATTGCTAAAGCTTTGAATTAACTGAGTGTAACGTCGCTAACCTGAATCGATTTGATTGCACAGGCTTGTCGTGTCTTGTTTGTGTTGTTGCAGGTTTCATAACCATACGAGGAAGATGATCAAAAGATTGCGATAACGAAAGACTTAATCACCACGCAGGTCATGCATGTTCTTCCTGAAGAAGGATAGAATTCCCCAGCTAGCCGTAGCTTATCCGAAGGACGTGCTCCAGAAAGTTATTCGTCCTCAGCAGAGTTTGGCGATTCCAAGATCGTAAGGCTGTATTTAGACAGGTTCATCTTGCCCCACAGGGTCATGCACTCTCCCCCAGCGGAATCAGTTAATTTTCCCCAAGAGGATCATCCCATCCCCAGCGGAATTCTCTTTGCAAGTGTTTTCATCCCTTCCAGTGGAACTCGAAGATCAAGACTCTCCAAAGCAGAGTGATGGTGGGTCCTGTCATTTATTTTGTCAGAGATACTGGTGATATCAGTTCACGTTCCAGCAGAAAGTCCGATCGAACTATGCACATCTGCTATTCCCCAGCAGGGGGTCACCTCAATAGGGTCTGTGGTTTGAGTTCCCAATTTCCCAGCAGGGTTGACTTCACCCTTCCAGCATTTATTTTGCTGGAATAATTCTGTAGCATCCGGCTATCTCCGGCGGAGTCGGCATTATCTTCAGCATTTATTTTGCTGACGCAGTTTCTGTACTCTAGTAGTTCAGGTGGAGAGAATTCTTGCTCAAACGAATTACCAAACGTTCAAGATCTCGGTATGAGATATTCAATGATAATGTCAGTTTCGGCTGTATTCCCCCACAGAGTTAGCATGATGAGATTCTCTTTGTCTCTAACAGAGTCATTTATGCAAATGTCTCTTATTTTCCCCGCCAGAGTTGCCAGGATCAGTTTCTCTTTGTTCCCAGGCAAAATCAGTTGTCATCAAGGGTTCCATGAATCAGAATTTCAGAGGCCACCGCCGGTTATCAGAACAGGCGTCTAATAGTTTGGTTTCCAGACATCCCCAGTGGAGTCCGCCTCAAAGTCGCTGTCACGTCAGTGCTAAGAAGTTTGTGGGTTGGGATCAGTGGAGAACTAAGTCCTGACGTGGACAATTTATTCCTATATTGACGGGATTTCTTCAGAAGTGGGCGTCCTAACGTGGACAGGTTTATTTCCCCGGATTGGTGAGGTGTGTTAGTCCTAACGTGGGCAGATTCAAGTTCTCGAAATTAGTAGAATGGGAGGTCATGACGTTGACAAAGGTGATTACTCTTTGTGTTGGTGTCCTGACGCGGACAGATCAGACCAGCGTGTGAGTCCTTACGTGGACAAGTCTTATTTCCTCAGCGGGTCGAAGACGCCTGAGTCCTAACGTGGACAGATCAAGACGAGGTCAGTGTCCTTACGTGGACAAGTCAAAGAAATTATTATTCCTAACGGGGAGAAGTGGGTCCTAACGTGGACGATGTAGTCCTTGCGCGGACGTATCAGCAGAGGTGAGTCCTAACGTGGAAAGTATGGAGTCCTTACGTGGACAGATTAAGATGGCATTCCTCACGTGGAAAAAGTTAGTCCTGACGCGGACGAATCGGAAAGAAGTTGGTATTCCTTACGTGGAAAGATCAGAGTCCTTACGTGGACATATCAAGAGCATCCCTTACGTGGAAGAAAGAAGGTTTCCTTATGTGGAAAGACGAGTTTATTCCTGACGTGGAAGGATTGAGTCCTCATGCGGACATATCAAGATTGATTCCTGACGGGGAAAGAAATGGACTATTCCTGACGTGGAAGAGTTTAGTCCTGACGCGGACAGATTCGTGGAAAGTTGAGTCCTGACGTGGACAGATTCAGCGCCAAGGTTGAATTCCTTACGTGGAAAGATTGGAGTCCTGACGCGGACATGTCAAGTGGTATTGGAGTCCTTACGTGGACAGATTGATATAGTTCTCCTTACGTGGAAAGAAGATTGCTTCCTGACGTGGAAAGATGAAAGGGGTAGTCCTGACGTGGACAGATACCGAAGAAATGATTCCTAACGTGGATAGGTGTTACTCCTAACGCGGAAGAGTTTTATTCCTAACGTGGACGATTCAGTTTATGGAAATGCAGACGAATTATCCCCAGCGGAGTTGCCGAGGCTTTTCCCGGGTTAACAGCAAGTGGAGTCCTAACGTGGACAGGTTTTAGTTGAGATTTCTTTGTGTTGACGACAGACAGAGTCCTAACGTGGACAAGCGAGCAATCTGTTATGACGGAATCCTCTTCAGAACGATGAAGACAATCCCCAGCACAGTCGCACGAGATCAGTGGGTTGCTGTAACAGTCAGATTCAGCTGATGAATGTCGTTCCCCAAGCAGGAGCGCCATTTATTTCTGCGGTTGGCAAATTTCTGGTTTCACTAGTATTCAACCGTCTCGTACCGCGAATGTCTGAAGGCTCCGGGATCTTCACCCAATCGGGTCCAAGTCGCTTGAATAGGGGCAGCTGTTGCACCCTAAAATTTGCCCAACCTTATTCCTTGGGTTTATGTTTTAATGTCATTAGCATTTGCATATAGAGTCATGTACATAGACTAATCATCTGCATAGCATAAGCATAGCAAGTCATTCAACGGGGGACCAATCATTATTCTCATCTCTAGAGGCCTATCAAGAGGTTATTATCCCAATTCAATCTCATTCAAGTCATCAGGAAAGAATTTGAAAGCAAAGAGTTCAGCAGATCAAGCCTTGCATCCATCTCCTATCTGAGGGTATCTGAGGATCAACAAAGAAATTGTGAGCTGTGGATTGAGCATGGAGAGTATGTGGACATCATAGAGGACTTAGAAAGTCATTTGGAGAAGGAAACAAGTCATTGGTGTGATCACAAGAATTGCAGTTGAAGACAGTCAACTAGGGTTTCATCTGGGGTCAACTCTAGGTCAACCCTAGGTCAATTGACTGATTTAAGGGGCATTCAGGTCTATTGGAGAGATGTGGGGTTCATCATTTGACATATAAAGAAGGATATGGAGATATGCCAAGGAGAATTCAAGAGAAATCAAGGAGAAGAGGAGTTTCTAAATTAGGGTTTCTGTGTAAAATCCCCTAGTTTAGGTCAAATTTCCAAGCAAGATAAGTCAAAATGCTAGCTTCAAATGGCTTCTTGGCCAACATGAAACTTGTAGAGGATCTCAAGACCTTTAATTTGAGTGGTGGAAGACATCAAGGAGATTTATAAAACTCAAGTTATGGTCCTTGCAAGTTACAGGTCATCTGAGTATCTGAAATTTTGTCTGTGAAAGTGACTTGACTTCCAAGCTAGTTTTACCCCTCAAGGAGATTTCAAATGAATTCTTGGTCAACATAAGAATTGTTCCTCATTGTCTTAGCTTTCTAGAATGGTATAGTATGCCTTCATGTGATGTGTGTAACTCAACTTATGGTCTTGGCAAGCAAAGGGTATTTTGGGCATTTGTGAATTACAGGTCATTTTAACCTATGTCCAAAACTCATACAAGGAGGCCTCAAATGGAAAAACTTACAACATCAAACTTGCTCCAAATGTGATTTTAAGTCTATAAAGAAGGTCACAAATTGTTGGAAAAGCTCATAACATGAAGTTGCATGATTGGTCCAAATTTGAACTAAAATGGCTTATAACTTGAATAAAGTCAAAGTGAAAAATGGTTTGGGAGATTTATAAGTCCAAATGGAGACTTCCAATATATGATTTTGAATGGAAATGACATTCTAAAGACAATGGTTCAAGCACTTTTTTGAGTTTGGTGGAAGATTTCAAAGTTATCCTTGGTTACTTGCATTTTAAGAAGCATAGCCAAAATGAATCAAAGTTGGAAGGCAAGGGAATGTGTAAGAGGGATCTAGAAGTTACCATTGGGGTCTATATATTCATGAAATGAAGATTGATCAAGGGTTGGCTTCATTTTTCACCAAGAATTTCCCAAATTCTCTCATTCTTTCTCATTGCATTTTCACTTCAATTCCTCAAATTCTTCACCAATCACCATCAAAATCAACTTCATCATACTGATTCATCATCATAGATCAGAATTCAACCAAGAACAAGGTGTGATCAATCCATTTTCGAGCACTTCCATCATCAACATCAAAATTGAAGTTTCAAGTTGATAGCACAATTCAAGCCAAGTTTCATTCAAGTGTTGCAAACAGAAGCAAGTAGAGCAATTGTAGATCAGGATCCAAGCCTCACAAGTCTCAGATCCACGAATTCCATCATCATCCACAAGCTTTCACACCAGGTGCATTTTCTCTGCCACAGCTTGATTCAATTAGATTAGCATGATTTTATTAGTTTAGATATAATGTAGGATGTTAGTAGAGCAATTAGGTTGAGTTTGGAGTGGTTTGGTGATGTTTGTTAGCAGGTTGTAAAAACTGTTAGGACCTAGAACTCGTGGATTAGTGCATTAGAATCTTAGGTTGTTAGCGCAGGATAACCACCATTATGCATAGAGTAGATTAGTCTAGGTTTGATAGAGAATTGTGTTGGTGAGTTGCAGAGTGTTTCCATGGTGACCAGAACTTGTCTCGATCGGGTTTGTTGGTTTGTTGAGTTTCAAAGCAATCCAAGACCATAGGCTTGTAGAGGGAGAGATGTAGAGTAATTTTCATGTTTACATCGTGGTGTTTCATGCACTGTGGAGTGGGAACAGGTTGGTGGAAGCTGGTTCGTGCATGAGCATTCATGGAGTATAAACCCTAATTCATTTGATCCATTGGAGAAGACACAATCTGGAGCGTCCAATTCGTGTGGACTTTTGACTCAGAGCTTAGATCCTAGGGCTCTTATTTGATTCAGATTTTGGAGGGAAGCTACAGGTGCCCTAAACGCACCGTTTCATTAATTGAAACGGGCGGGCCTGAGTGATATTCCCACCCCCCAGCTTTTAAGCCCAATCCATTTGCATGTGAATCCTATGCTATTTTCACCCCCTGCGCCTCTTTTTATTTTTCATTATTGCTGAGTGGTTCTGGGCCTTAACCAGCTTTCTATTCGCACCCTCCGTCTGCCTGGCCCATCCAAATATCAACTAGGGCGCCTGCTATTCTTACCCCCCTCCCTCTCATTTTAATTTCAATTGTTTTTTTTATTTTCACTTTAATTTTTACCAACTTTAAAAATTCATAATAAATACATAAAAAATCATTTTTAATCCATTCTTTTTACACTATTTTCTTTAGGATGTGTAGAAAATTTTCATTAAATAAAATTGCATTTTTATTTTTATTTCATATTTTTTCCATATTTTCTAAATAAATGTCATTTTAATAGCTTCATTTCATGCATGAATTTAGTAATTTTTGTTCTACTAAATGCTTTCATATTTTTTGTTCATTCTTTTTAGGTTGTTTAGATGAGATATTGAACTTGTAGATTCAATTTAGTTCCCATTTTTAGGAATTAGTTTTAGGTGCTTAATGTAGGCTTGAACAACATGAACAAATTAGGGTTTTTTTAGGTGATGACTTAGGAAGTTTGATTCTTTCCCTTAGGACTTAGGATTTAACTAGATTAGTTATGGGAATATAGGGGCTATGGGTAGTTATTAGATCCCTTAGAGAAAAGTCAGGATTCCCCTACTGCTATTAGTACTCTGTATATATCTGATTGACTGGTGTGGTGTGCCCTCTGGGGATTATTGCTTGCTTGCTTGGGTATTGGGATTGTCTGGGGACCTAGGGAAGTTGAAGACTTGAGGAGATGAAGACCATTGGAGATCCAAAGATTGAAGATCAACTTCCAGAGTTGAAGAGGAGATTCTTGCTGGCAGATGCTGAGGAGATTAGGGTTTAGGAGCTAGGCAGAGCTCTAGGTTAGAAAGCTTGTTTCTCAAACATGGATTGCCTTGTCTGCATCCATTCTTCTCTGTGATTCAGAGTCTCTCTAAGACACTCACCCCCGTCCTTTGGAAGGCTTGGTGATAGTGTCTATGAGATAGAACTCTTGAGAGAAAATGTCTTTTGTGTTAGAAGCAGTCTGTTCACCACCTTTGGTAGTCAACTGATTGCTTAACACCCAATTCACTCTTGTGACTGATTCCTCATCCTGGAGGTTTGAACTTGAAGAAAAGCCATTGCAGATAGAAGACTGATGATCAAAGCCCTTACCTGAAGGCCATGGAGATTGGTGCTTGTTGAAGCCTGTAGCTGATTGGAGATTACCTTGAAGCTAGATGTTAATTCAGAGCTGCTGATGCTGTTTCTTTTGCTGTTGTATTTTATTGCTGATGTATTGATTGGTTTTCTGGACTGTATTGTTTGCTGTCTACCCTGCTGGGTTGAAAGTGAAGTCTGTTCACTTTTGCCTATTGTTTTCTAGGTTCGAGGTTGAGTGGGACTCCCTTGCCTCGCTTGTACTGTTGCATCCATGCATTTTACTGTTTACTGTATACATCTGTTATTGTTTCTGTTTCTGCCTATCCCGTAGGATCTCTGTTTCTCTCTGTGCAAGAGAGGAGCATGATAGACACTAGGTCTTAACCCATGCATGATAACATTAGGTTAGTTTGATTCCCTTCGCAACCGTAGGTTAGAGTTCTGTCTCCTTCTTTCTCAAAACAAACAGAAAAACACATAAAGATTTCAAACACAATAAAAGACACTTCTTCCGTAAAAGAATGTGAACTCATCAAAGCGTCATTTTTGTCCGCCGGGACTGTTAATCAAAAAACTTTTTTCAGAAAGAATAAAATCAACCAAGACAAGCTTGTGTCTTCCGTGGCCCGAACTACGTTTGCTCTGATCTTTCATGCTGTGTGGAAGTACGTAGGCATAGGATGCGATATCCTAGCGAGCAACCTTCCCCTCCTTTCCCGTAGGTAGGCGAACTACGTTGACTCTGATTTCTCGTTCCAGGCGGGAATACGTAGGCATAAAGTGCGATACTTTGCCGAGTCATTTTTATTTTCATTTTATTTTCTTTTTCACCCTTGACCTATAGTTTAGATAGAATAACAATCCATACCCGAAAACAAGCGTGGATCCCGTCGAGTACGACGGACGTGAGGGGTGCTAATACCTTCCCCTTGCGTAACCGACTCCCGAATCCAGGTTTTGGTTGCGACGACCATACCTTTCCCGTGTTGTGCGAGGTTTACTCTGAGCGTTTCCTTTCCCTCCCGTGGGATAAATAACGCACGGTGGCGACTCTTCTGTTCAGCCGGCGCCAATTTTCGCAGTAGCGACAGCGGCTTGGAAGTGGTCTTTTATAGGAGATAATTCTTATTCAACCTGTAATTTTTTTGAATTTTGTCACGAGCCTTTGGTTTCATTGTCATAGCTTCAGTTGGTTTGAATTCTCTCTTTCCTGGATTTTCTATCAGGGTTGTTTAATTGTAACAAGGGTTTGAGTACCCTTAGTATTCTCTTTATTAATATACCTTGCTTATAAGAAATAACTAGTCTTATTACATATTTTTCTTTTATGATGATGACCACCATGATTTCAATGAAACCAATCATTTGAATTCACACTTTATTTTATATTGGATTTTTCGATGAACTGGCAATTACCATTACACTTCCACAATTACTAACATCACTCATACCATATTCTGACATATACAATCAAATATCCAATTCATATTCTTCATCTGAACCTATAGAAGAAAGTAAGAGAAGATCACCACCACCACCTAGGAGAAGATCTCCACCACTATCACCACCTAAGATAAGATCTCCACAACCTCCTCATTCATCACCACCACCACCTAGGAGAAGATCTCAACCACCATCACCACCTAAGATAAGATCTCCACCACCTCCTCATTCATCACCACCACCACCACATCTTTTAATTAACCATTTTATACAATCTCATACATGGCCACAAACATACTGCAAGCTTAGAAATAATTACTGTGTATCTCCATTGCCACAAAAAAATTACCATCCATGGGTTGTGGCCAAGTGAAAAAGACATCGAGATACGAGATTTCAAAAAAGATAACATAAATGTGAACGAGGTAATTTATATATGATATAATTACATTTATTATTATTTTAAGTTCTTTTATTTTTTCTAAAAAGTAATTTTTATTTGTTTTCTCTTACTGGTTTGCTCCAATAAAGACAAAACTTAGTGAAGACTGGTCGGAGTTATTTAAAAAGAAACATCAAGAAGATGTTAAAATTCAATTATGGGCTAATCAGAGGAATGCTCACGGAACTTATTCATATCAGTTATTCAAATGTATTTCTTACTTTAAAGAGACATTAAAAGATTATGATAAAAATAGTATAAAAGTTATCCTTGAAAATAATGGTACTAAATCGGGTGGAACATATCCTAAACAAGATATTACCAATGCAATATAGACACACACTCAATTTAAGCCACAAATTTGATGTGAATGGATTGATGATTTGCATTATTTATATGAAATAAGACTTGTTTGACAGCTAGTCCAGAACTATAGAATAAACATTGTGATATTCCTTATAGTGGTTGTCGCAATAAAGTAGTGTATTTCTAATAAGTTATAATATTATTCGATGAAAATTTGGTTTTGGAATTTTGAAAGCTTGAAGGAAAGCAAATGTTTATGGGAGCGTGAAGTTTATCCTTGATTTTAGTTTCCTATGCTGCACTTTTTCGCTTTTCTTTTATATTTTTTTTGTTATATTTGGTGTTTTTTGTTCTAAATATTGTGTTTATTATAGTTGTGTCTATATTGTCTTATTTTTATTCTTCCTATTTTCTTCTTTCACGCGTCTTGTTTGTACTCTTTCTATTTTCCTCTTTCACGCGTTGTGTTAGAAGGAACTATATGAATAAAATGTGATGTTTGTTAAAAATGTTTAATTTTTCATTTATTATACTTTATGTTTAATTTTATAAATCATTATAGTAAATCATTATCATAGTTCTCAATCTAAATCCATGTAAGAACTTAATGGCACCAAAACATTTGGATCCTAACAAATTTGTCTATAAAGTAAATAATATACAAATTCTTACATATGCTTGATATTGTTGTGATGCAACAGTGTCATTGAATGAGCTAATTTTAATTTTTGTTTGGAAACTGTTGCACAATTTTACTTTATTAAAGTCATGTTGTCAATGATTTATAAAAATTTTCAAAGAGCACCAAAATGAATTCTCTAAACTCAATTACTTTTATAGTAATGAAAAATCTTAAATTTATGTGTTTTTTTAAACATTTTTCGATCAAAATTCACTCAGTAGCAACCGCGATGCACATTTTAGTAACCTCAATGATCAAAATTGCTACCCCCAAAACTCAAATCGCATATGCGATCGCAACCTCAATTTAGAACCATGTTGGAGACTATTGCATAATTTCACCTTTTTAAAGCCACGTTATCTCGAAATAAGTTTTTTATTTAAACTAGTGAGCATAAAGCAAAAAAGATCCACTAAAAATAATAAATCCTAATTTTATAGATGTTTAAATGTTTGTATGTTTATGTTGTAACATGTAGTCTCAGTAGTTAAAAATAATCATAAACTAAGTTATAGATAGAACATTATCAGCATATAATGTTATAAATGAGACAAAGAAGGGAGACTTAAAATCAAGTAAGCAACCTCAACAACAACAACAACAACAAAAACAACAACAACAACAACAACAACAACAACAACAGAGAATCAAGACAAGGAAGGGAGACTGAAAATCAAATTAGAATGAGGAAATATATCTACTTCACTGGGTTCCCAGAAGAATATGGAGCAAGAGAAATGTATGAAGAGTTCCAAAGATATGGGATCATTAATGAAATAGTTATTCCTTTTAAAAGAGATAGTAGAGGTAGAAGGTGCGGTTATGTAATATTTTTCAATGTTATAGATGAAGATATGTTGACCATTAAGTTGGAAAATATTTTTCATCATTAGGACAATGATTTTTGCAAACCTTCCCAGGTTTCAAAGAAGGCATCAACTACCTGAAGCAGAACTTGTAAGGATCATGCGAGGAAGAAGACACCAATGGATCATACTGTAAAGCTTTGGTTTATTAAGGAGTCATCTAGGTCAGTGGGAGGAATCTCTTATGCTTATGTTTGGATCATTTTAATGATTCGAGGCAGGAGAAATTGTTCACGATATGGGTGCTTAATCTTCTAGGGTAGAGAGGGATCCTTACCCTCCCTCTTACTTATTCTCTTTCTTCGGTGTTCTTCATTGTCGAGGATTTGTGAATTATATGAGATTTGTGCAAAACCTCCATAATTAGATTTCTTTATTATTAATTTTAAATGTGTTAATCATGCTAGATGTTGTTTTAATGTGAATTTGTGGCATTGGATGCCATGAGAATTTTTGAGATGATGATGTTCATATTTTGATGTTATGAATTGATGTGATGATGTTGATTATGATCTTGGTTGATTATCATATTATTCATGTACCTTGAGTTATGATATGTTTTGGGATTTTTAGAAGTCAAAAATTGGGGTTTAGGGACTGATGCAGGGTTGGAAAATAAGAGAAATTGCACAAAATCGTGAAATAGAGTTTTAGGCTCTAGGAAGTTGATACGGGACATAGCAGCTGCTACGGGAAGCTGTAGCAACCCTATGATTTTTGTACCAAAGGAGTGTCAAAAGGGGGACATACCTGGGGAGTGCTATAGGCTGTGTTAGCCAACACAAGTGGTTATAGTAGCTCTCTGGTTTTTGTACCAAACACGATGTTTCATGTGTAACTTTAGTTTCGTAAATTCGTTTGAGGCGCGATTCGAAGTGTTGGGAGATGACGTGTAGTACTACCTCATAGTAATGTATTAAAGGTTATATGTGTGTATGAGGATGGGAATGAAACGTTCTAAATGTGTAAAGTGAGTTGTTTTATTCGATTGATGGTATAGTGGTATGTGGCCTTGCCGACTATTGATGAGTGTGGTGAGATGAGTTTTTATGTTAGGTTTGGGTGAAAAAGTGAGTAATGTTCTTTATTGATCTGATTTATTCAGCATCAATTCGGTGTGCATTGGTGAGTATTTACATAATTAATTAGTATGCTATCATTGGAGAGTATTATTGAGTAAGGTGATGATTATGTATTGTTGATTAATATTATGCTATAATTATATATGATGTTGAGTTATCATTAGATGTCGTTCTGAATTATGGCGAGGTATGTGGTTTGGAGAAAAACCGTTTGTGAGGATTGATTGCATTTATATTGGTATGGCAATTCATGCATCATGTATGTCAGAAGTAGATGTGCAGACTTCGCTCCAACGATGATGATTGGTGAGCTGATTAATCAATAGCATAACTCTAATGTCTAATATTGGTGAATAGGTCGATCAGTAGTATAAGTATGACATAAAATATTGGTGAATAGGTCGATCAGTAGTATAAGTATGACATAAAATATTGGTGAATAGGTCGATCAGTAGTATAAGTATGACATAAAATATTGGCTAGTAGGTTGATACCACATGCATATTGAAATAGAGAAGAAGAGTACATTGCATTCGTTCGTACATATGTGAATGGTTAATGTTGTGAGTGCTTATTATTGTGTATGAAGATTTTTGTTTATGGATACTATGAATAATTGTTTATGTTAATTGTACTATCGTCGATGTTTTATGCACCATTAACTTATATGAATCAATTCTCACCCCTGTTTGTTTTTCTGTGTTGTTTTTATGTTTGTGATTCAGATGCTCAAGAATGGATTGAGAAGCCTTTGCGATTTATTACCTTGAAACAGGGCATTAGTGGCCTTCTTCTCATTTTATTATTTATGTCGATGTTGTTTAGAATTTATAATTGTCACTCTGAATACTGGAACACTACGATGGGATTGTCGTCGATATTTATTTTGAGAATTGTTTAATATGAAAACCATATGGTTATTTGAAGTTGTTTTTATGAATCTTTGAAGATTATTGAAGTATGTTAACCATTTATAAATGAATTTCGTTACAAAATTAAAATGTAGAGAAAATATGTTTCGTTGAGAGAATTGTGACACCCGTGTGAGTGTATTATTATAATTATAATTTTCACATATTTTATGAATAAAGTGTCGATGTTGTTTAGGGTGTTACACAAAGTGCTAGGATAACACAGGACAGTAAAGACATAGGAGACCTCCAAGGAGGATGCGTGATATGTATTACAAATGTATCCAGAAGTGGAAATGATTTAAGACTAGAGATTACGCATATATTTGGGCTAGAGCACGCAATTTAGAGCTCAATAATTTAAAGAAACATGTTACAACAAAATAATAAAGAACTTATTTAAAAGGAAGAGATAGTTTAAAGTCGTTGTTCGATTATAAGTAGAAAAATAAGTTTCAATCAATATGAAAGTGTATTATGTCTCTGAATCTTTTTGTTGAAAACACCGACGAGATTAAGGTGGTGACTATGTTATGTTTGTGGTTTTGCTTGCAGACGATGCCGTCCATATGAGGGTCAGTTGTCAATGTTTCTCTTAAACTGATATGTAATATATTTGTGGATGTTTGCACGAAGAGGATATTTATGGGCAGTGGTTGAATATGGTAGTTGGTGCGTTCAGCTAGGCTCATAAAAGAAGGGATATATTATTAATATTTAGGTTAAAGATTATAAAATGGGATAATTTTAATATTCATTAGGAGGAAAAGGAACATGATTTGTCTTGGCGAAAAACACCTATTTTTGGAGAAAATCTTACGCCTAGATAAAAATAATAACTTCTTCTCATATTTATTGTGACGACTTTTACACATGCTAGTATAATAGTATATATAGCTCATATTAGTGTCATAAGTTATTTTTATAATGATAATATTTTTACTAGTGCATAAATGACTTTTTATATCAGGCGAAAATGACTTTTTACATCGGGACTTAGTCCGATGTAAAGCCAAACGATGTAGTAAATCAAAGACATTTTACATCGGGTTTTGGCCCGATGTAAGAAATACACCAAGCACATCGGTTAAATTTTTAAGTCTGATGTGAAAAAAATTTTATAATTGTAAATTTTAATTATAAAAGGGTGTTTTTACATCGGTTTGTAAGGCAAAACCGATGTAAAAAGTACTGTAGGAAATAAAATTTATGCTGACACGTTTTACATCGATTCTCTGGTTAAACCGATGTAAAAGGTAGTTTTTTACATCGGTTATTTCATTCACCCGATGTAAAATGTACTGTTACGAGTATAAATTATTTACCTATTTTTTAGCCGTTCTTTGTAACTTTTTTGGTACCTAATTTTTTATATTTTTCCAACATTACACAGACCATAATTAGGTCGCTATTTTCCATAGTGCACATCATATAGACCATATTTAGGTCGCTATTTTCATAGTTTTCCAACATCACATAGACCATATTTAGGTCGTTATTTTCATATTTTTCTCACAAATCTAATTTCATTGCACCAAATATCTAGTATACACATAATTAATTTACAAAAGTATCAGCATAAAGGATATACACAAATGTACTAAATTATAAGGATGTTTGCACGATGGACCACTACAACAAAAAACTTAACCTTTATATAATTCAAAGAAACATGTTGCCCAACAGAGTCGGAAATCATACAAATCATCGTTTGTTAAGTTCGTTGGGTCATCAAATACCTACAACACGTAAGTAACAATAGAGTTATTCTTTAAAAATTCACATTAAGTTGTAAAATGTAAAGTATATAACAAATTAAAGTCATTTTTATTGCCTTCATCCAAGATTTGTTCATATTGGCAGAGACAATATCCAACATATTTTTCATCACATAATACCTACAATCATTAGAGTTAGGTTGTTTCCTTGTCTATAAATGAATGACATAATTAGTGAATACTTATATGATAAAATTAAATATATAATTATAATTTACATCACACTTACATTGGGTTGAAGCCATGTAGCCTTTTTTTCTATTCCCATTTGCCGCTTGATGAACCCCAAGAGCACTAATTCTAAAGAAAAATATTCATGAGGAGCAAGATTTTTTTTAGCATTACTTTCAGCAAGCTCTAGAAATTCCATCACTCCATGTTCGTTGTAACGCCCCGATTTCGATTATTCCCATTTTGTTGAGTCTTTTATTTAAATTGAGTGATAATTATTTTATTTGTGAAATTGGTGTGCTAATATGTTATGTTGACATGTTATAATATTTTACCGCGTTTGAGAGTTTTTGGGAAAATTAGAATGGAGGGTATTTTGAACATTTCTCATTTAATGTTAAGTTAGAAATTTAGTGGAAATAGAATTATGTGAGAAATTTAGTAAAATTGGTAGAAAAGTGATTAAGTGTAGAATTATGTGAGAAAATGAATTAATTAAATTTGTGTAAAAAAAAAAAGAGGTAAGAAGAAGAAATAGGAGAGAAATAGAAAGAAAAGAGAAATAGAGAGAAAAAGGAGAGAAAGAAAGAGGAAGAAGAGAAAAGAGAGAAAAAGAGGAAAAACTTAGAAATCTTCAAAACAACTTCTAGGAATCGATTTAATCGGATAAGGGTGTGAAATCTTATTATCTCATCAATGTATATCATTATGTATGTGTTTGGTTGGATGTTTTCTTGTTTTCCATGGCTTGAGTTCTAGGTTGAAATTGAGATTTTTGCGAGGAATCGATGTTTTTACGGACGAAAGTCGGAATAGATTGCATAGTTGTGTCGGGTAATGTTAGACCGTGATTGAGTATGCTTGTTTTATCGAATTTGGTTCATTTTGTAAGTTTTTGCATTTTTGGAGATTTGAGGGTTTAAGATTCAGATTAAAATCGAAAGTCGTAGATTTCACGTTTGATGGTTTTAAATCACTACTATATGTTTGGTATGAATGAGTATGTGTTTGTTTCAAAGAAAATAATTGAATCGGTCGGATTTTCGGGCGAAAATGCTCAAACCCGTAGCAGTATTTATGCAGAAAAATTCTGTTTTGGAAAAACTTCGAAAATTCATAACTCTTGAACGTAAGTTGGTTTTGACCCCCGTTCGAAGCGTTGGAAAGTTAACAAGATGCTCTTTCTAGGAAAAATGGTGTTGATGCCTGTACCTGATTCAATTATAGCAAAAAATTGAAAATGTATCGTTGTGTTGATGTTTACCGTCGCGAATGTATGCGATTGATGTGTTATCGTGCAGTATGCTTTGGTTATATAACGTATAGCTTATGCGTGTTGTTATACAATATGTTGTGGGTAGCCTTATGGAGTGAATCCTAGATTGTGAAATTTATTGTAAATTGTGACCTTTTGGCAAATAAATGCGTTGTTTAAATTAAATGTAAATGCATGTTAATTGTGAAAGAGTTCGTTACCGTTTTGGTGGTAAAGCGATGCTCGTTGCCGTTTGGCGTAATTGATGTGAATGTATATAGATTGTATGTGTTAGTATGGGATGAATGCATGAATATATTGTGAATATGTATGCATTTCAAGAGTGTCTTGAGTCATTTTGTATGTGAAGCATAATGACTACATTCTTGTATTGTGTGATTCTAATGAGAATCCGTTGTAACGTCGTGTGCCTGTATGAAGTGTGATCGATGATTAAAAACAATTGTGTGCCTAGGTAAGGTATGAGCAACTGGATTGTGTGTTTATGTAAGGTGTGAGCAATCCATAAACATAGTGTGCCTATGTGAGGTATGAGCAATGTGTGAACATCGTAGGCTCGACGGGGAGTTACATTGGTAACGAGCGATGGTTCCAATAAGTTCCTGAGTGAACTTGAGATGATTGAGTCAGTACCGCATTGCATTTGCATAGAGTCGTGAGTCGGTCTCTATGATTTGCATGTATCATCATTGTAATAGTACATTAATGAATAACCATGAATATGTATGTTTATAAGGAATGATAAGAATTGTGAAGGTATGCATGATAAATATGCTTGGTTTTGTGTGTGTGTGTGTGTGTGTATATATATATATATATATATATATATATATATATATATATATATATATATATATATATATATATATATATATATATATATATATATATATATATATATATATATATATATATATATATATATATATATATATATATATATATATATATATATATATATATATATATATATATATATATATATATATATATATATATATATATATATATATATATATATATACATTGTGATGTATATGGGTGAGTGGCGATGAATTGTGGTGAAGATGTAGACTATGTGTATTTTTATGCTAAGATATATAATTATATGCATTGTTATTATGATAATATTTCTCATCCTTTTGCTATTTTATGATACTCTATGAGGCATTGCAGAGTAGGTATGCTGGTGGTCTTTTTGTGAAGCGTGTGTTCATTCTTTTGGTCGGTCGGCTATGATATGTAGCACTGGGTAGCTAGGATGATTATGATTCTTTTGTGATACATTTGCACATGTATCTTGTTGATGAATGTTTATGTAAACATGAATTATGTTGGTGGTGCATGATAAATATGCATATATGTTTGATGCATATATGTTGTGAGCATGTGTTGAATGTTTTAAATTCATGTATAATGTGATATACCTTTTTTATACTATGTTTATAATTATACTCTGACGAAATTTTTAATATGTGCCTAAATGATTGTGTGATTATTTGGGGGTATAGAATTCGGGCGTTACATTCGTACTTGACGCTTAATCGATTGGCTTTCATCCAACTACAATTCTTACCTATGTTCCGAAATTATTAATGCATACAGAGTTAAATTATTGGGACGCCTATAACAGTCTCTCTTTTGGACATTAGAGAGAACAAAAGTCTTTACGTGTAAACACGTGGCATAAAAGAAGAATTGAGAAGTTATAAAGAATGAAAAGAGAATCTGCAATGTCGTGGCGGTCGGATGACTCGCGGTTAAGAGAAAAAGAGAGACACAAATTCTGCGAGAAACGAAATATCAATAAACTTAAGCAATAAAATAAATATAACATAATTGAAATTTAAATATAAATTATTTAATTATAATTATTATTAATATTTTTTCTATATAAATTTGACATACCAAAAACAATAGAGTATAAGTAGTAAAAAATTAGAGAAGTAAAGAAAATAAAAAAGAACAAGACACACGTTAGCCTTATGAGCTTAACATTATTTTTTTTTACCACCACGTACCAAAATTCTCTTCTGAATAGATTATAGTATTTCAATTGTAAGAGAAAAGTTTATCCATCTCTCATATATTGTCCAAAAATGGTATTTTGCATTTTTTCAATTATATAATCATTATTATTTTTATTATTATTATTATTATTATTATTTTTATTATTATTATTATGTGCAGATTTATTTAGTGATTTGATTAGTTACATAGAACAACAAAGTGATTAGGAGGAAGAAGAATGTTGTTCTGAGGAAGAAGAAAATCCATGAGAAAGTGATAACTCATTTTTATGATGATAATGGGATTTTGTTTCTTTTTTTTCTCAATATTTCTTTTTAATTTGTAATTTCTTATGTTGTGATGTAGTATTTGATAACTTAAAATATATTGGACAATGTGCAAAGTTGTTGTCGTGTTTTATCTTTTTTTTTTATTGAATGAGAAAAATATCTAAAATGATTTGATATGCTACTATTTTTTTTTCTCGAGAGATCTTAATAAAATGGATAGCTCCCTATCACCTTTTTTTAAATTGGTTTCTCAAAATATCAACTACATTCAACCTCAAATTTTTTAAAGAACAAGACACACGTTAACCTTATGAGTTTAACATTATTTTTTTTTTACCACCACGTACCAACATTCTCTTCTGAATAGATTATAGTATTTCAATTGTAAGAGAAAAATTTATCTATCTCTCATACATTTATTTTATGCATGAGTCTAAAAAAAAAGTTAAAATCATTTAAATAGAATTTTCTATAAAAAAATATAAAAATTATTAATCTTAGAGTTTGAAATTGTGTAAAACCTTGTTTATACTATCCAACCATCATGATACCCATCCAATTTTAAATCATTCTCTCAATCATCTTTCTACCAAATTGACTTAGGTATGGTTTGATAAACAACTTATTTGCATCTTACAATATAATCACTATAAAAACAAACAAGAATCAATCTCACAAATTCACCAACAAAAAAAGAATCAATCTCAAAAAAAAAACCATAAATCAATATAAAAAACCACTTACTTGTTACCCTTAATCTTGAACCAAGTCTCAGCATAATGTTTATGCACAACAGCCAAACGAAACAGAGAACGAAACGGAGGAGGTGACAGAATCGGTGAGGAAATGACGGAGGAGGGAGTTTCGTTGTGGATCATGGGCCGTGGGCAGAGGGAGGACGAAGACGGCGCACGCAGGGACGGGGGAGGAAGAAGACGGCGCGTGCACGGACGGAGGAGGAAGGAAGACGGCACGCGTGCGGTCGTGTGTCGGGTGGAGGGAGGACGGCGTGGGTCGTGTGTGGGTCTGAGGGGGAACGACGACGGTCGACGAAAGTGGGTCGTGGGGAGGAGGGTTTGAAAGAAAGCTTGAAATGTGCAGGTTCTATTGTAAACATAAACTTATTTTGGAATTTTCAGGATCTTTTACATTGGTTGAATAAGGAACCGATTTGAAAGTATAGTCCACAAAACTTTTTAAATCGGTGAAAAGCCCAACCGATTTAAAAAGCTCACTTGTATTGACTTTTTAAATCAGTGGAAATATTAACCAATTTAAAAACACTTTTTTTAATTTATTTTTTAAATTGGTGCAATTAATAATCGATTTAAAAACACTTTTTTTAATATATTTTTTAAATCGATGCATTTAATAACCAATTTAAAAGCACTTTTTTTAATTTATTTTTTAAATCGGTGCATTTAATAACCGTTTCAAAAACACTTTTTTTAGTATATTTTTTAAATTGGTGCATTTAATAACCGATTTAAAAGCACTTTTTTTAATTTATTTTTTAAATCGGTGGAAATAATAACCGATTTGAAAGCCCTTTTTAAATTTATTTTCTACCAACCCTAACTTTTTTACATCGGTGAAATAATTGGTCCGATGTAAAAGCTCTAATAAATTTTTTATTATTTTTTACGATACTGCCACCGTGTTTATAATTTCACATTTTACATCGCTTTGAGTGAATATCTGATGTAAAATCATTCTCCCAAATGTCTTTTTTCTAATAGTGTTTATACCACAACCCCAAACCATTATGGATCTTAGATATGAAATGAGTATATTATTACAAATCAAACATTGTTTTTAATATGATAACAATAAATATGTTTGATGAGGACTTTACAAATCACGTTGAGGGATATAAATGACTTAGAAGAGATTTTTTCTTCATACATATACATAAGTAATATTTATAGTACTTTGATCGAGTATGATTGTAAAATGCATGATCGAGTATGATTGTAAAATGCATGACTGTGTTTAAATTTATCAATTTGAGATATTCATTTTATTTAATGTGATCGAGGATACTCGAAGATTAAAAAATATAATATTAAATCATACAATAGTGAAACATAAATAATAAGACAAATGATAAATGTTTGTTTTCTCACTAAAATTAAAAACCTGCACACAAGAAAGCTACATGACTCCATCAATTTTATTTTTTACCTTCAAAAGTATTTGGACTTTTGTTAAGTAGTTATCTTTATATTTTCTTCTTCCTTATCTGTTTCCAATTTTATGGGAAATAAAATCTAACATCCACTCATTAGTTATCAACTCATCATTTGAAGACAAAGAAGCTGATTTCTGATTTAGTGACAAACACATGCAACTTATGCTAATTTTGATATTTTATACTTATTTTTATTTATTTTATCTTATTAAATTTATAGTTTGTAGATTTTTGTTATTACTCGTGGTTTAAAGATGTGAGTGCAAATTCAAGATATAAAAGTTATTTATTTTTTTCTCACTAAACTTAATTTAACTCTCAAATGTAATGCATAAGGAAGAAAAAAATTGGAGCAAAAACTTTTTTTTAGGTGAAAAAGAATATTAATTAGTTAAAAAAAATTATTAAAAAAAGCTTTTCTTAAGTGAATGAATCATAAATTTTTTAATTTTCATTTTCTATTTTATTCGCTTGAGATCAATTTTATTTTTGTTTTATTTATTTGTTTGGTTGTGATATTAGGTGTGTGGTTGGAATATCAAACAATAAAAATTAAAAGTCATTTATAACAAGTCATTTTCTACATTTTGCATGTAGTTGAGATTAAGCATTGATAATTAGCCCGTTAAAAAAAACTTAAAGGCATTATGAATATTGGTGAAAGAAAATCTGTAAGCCAATAAATTTTAGTCCTTTATCTGTATACTATTGCGTTTTAGAATTATCGTTATAATTGTCTATAAAATATTCTTCTTGAATCCAAAATATGGCATATGCATGATCATATAATTTAGCATGTCTAAGTATAGATTAATTTTAAATTAACTCTAACAAATGCTTTTTTTTCTCACTAAAATTAAAAATATCCACACAAGAAAGCTACAGGACACATTAACTTTATTTTCTAGCTTCAAAAGTATTTAGACTGTTATTAAATAGTTATATGTAAATTTTCTTCTTCCTTATTTGTTTCAAATTTTATTGGAAATAAAATCTAACACCAACTCATGTGTTATTAAGTAATCATTTCAAGACAAAGTTGATTTCTATAGTGCCAATATTTTACTCTAAATTTCTTATAATTTTTTTTCAACTTTCTAACTGTAACACACTCACGCTTTTATAAAATTGATTGTGCATTTGTAATTAAATTTGTGTTTGCTTGGGATAGATTTTATATTTGTTTTATTAATTTATTAAATGATAATTTAGGTGTAAGTTTTTGTATTATTGTTGAATAATAATTTTTCTCTATTCATAAGTATAAAATCAGATAGAAATGCTCAATTATTCTTAGAACATAAAAATTAATTTCAACTATATTCTAACTAAATTTTATATTCTTAAAAATAATTAATTTTCAGAAAATGTACTTCTCATGATATCATTATTTTTACATGAATAAATATACGAGAAATAATTTAAATATAAAATTGAAAATACAAAAAATAACTTCAACTATTTCCAAACTCAAATATTTCATTCCTGCAAAGAACTAATTATTAAAAAATTTCCTCCCTATTATATTGTTATTTTAATCAATCATTTTTTTCAAACAATATTTTATACAAGTATAAATATTTGAGAATTTTGTTTAATTATCTTTACAGAAATGCATTGTCAATACAGAATTGTATTGCCAACTTACGAGTCTCTTGGATCTCTATTGTCTTTACAGAAATGTATTGTCATTTTAACATTATCAAATTTTTAACAATTTTATTATCAATTTAAAATTTATTTACAAGACAATATTCTATATAATTAAAACATTAAATATAATTACACATTGATATTGATAAGATTATGATAAAGTAATGTAATAGTGTACTTATTCGTCTCAGTGTCGAATACCATGTCTTAATTTTTTATATACATTTTTTTCACACATATTTATTCATGTATAAATAATGTTGATAAAAAAAGAATTGATTAAAATAATAATATCATAGGAAGGATATTTTATAACAATTAACTATTTTTAAGAATAAAAGAATTGTGTTTGAAAATAATTGAAATTTATATGTAATCTAACAAACAATCCAACGATTCTAGAATTGCTACAAACCGGCTGCTGAGAATTTTTCTATGAGGATTTGTATATGTGAAAAATCTACTAATGTATCACAGTTAAGGGTAAATGCAAGTCAATAAAAAAGACGAGTATATAACAAGTGGTAAATTTCATTTTTCAGAAAATATTAAAAAAATGTTCACCATAATTTTTTCATCAATAAAAAAAGGAGATAGAGATTTCAAACTCATCTCTAAAAAGTATCACTCTTAACTAGTTACATTACATCCTTTCCTTTTATGATGATGACCACTATGATTTCAATAATATCAATCATTTTGATTCACACTTTGTTTTATGTTGGATTTTCCGATGACATGCCACATACCACCACATTTCTACAATCACCAACATCATTCCTCCCAGATTTTCCCTTATACCATCAAATATCTAATTCATATTCATCACCTGACCCTCTAGAAGAAAGTAAGAGAAGATCTCCACCACCTAGGAAAAGATCTCCTCCACCACCAAGAAGATCTCCACCACCACCACCACCTAGAAAAAGATCTCCACCACCACCACCACCTAGGATAAGATCTCCACCACCTCCTCGTCCATCACCACCACCACCACCACCATCTCTTTTATTTGACCATTTTAAATTGTCTCAGACATGGCCACCAACCTACTGCAAGATTAAAAATAATGATTGCATCTCTCCGTTGCCACAAAAATTTACAATCCATGGGTTGTGGCCAAGTAAAGAAGGCCTCGAGATACGAGATTGCGAAAAAATTAACATAAATGTGAACGATGTAAGTTATACATAATTTGATTGCAATTGTTATTAATTTAATTTCTTTTACCATGTTATAAAAAAGTAATTTATATTTTTTTTGTTACTAGTTTGTTCCAATAAAGACAAAACTTAGTGAAGATTGGCCGGCGTTATTTAAAAAAGACCATCAAGAAGATGCAAACATTCAATTATGGGTTAATCAATGGAATGCTCACGGAACTTGTTCAATTCAGTTGTTCAAATTTATTTCTTATTTTGAAGAGACATTAAAAGTTTATGATAGAAATATTATAACAGATATTCTTAAAAATAATGGTACTATACCTGGTGCAACATATCCTAAAGAAAATATTCTCAATGCAATAGAGAGACACACAAAATTTAAGCCACAAATTCGATGTGAACGGATTGATGATTTGGATTATTTATATGAAATAAGATTTTGTTTGACAAATACTCTAAAACTAGAGTATAAACATTGTGATGTTCTTTATAGTGGTTGTCGCGATGAAGAAGTGTATTTCTAATAAGTTATAATATTATTTGATAGACATTTGATTTTGATGCTTTGGAAGTTTGAAGGCAGCCAAAGGTCTCCGGGATCGTGAAGTTTATCCTTGATTTTAGTTTCTTATTATTGAGTTTTTCGCTTTTTTTTTATACTTTTTTATTATGTTGGGTGTTGTTTTGATTCTAAATATTGTGTTTATTATAGTTGTATCTCTATTGTTTTGTTTGTACTCTTTCTATTTTTCTCTTTCATACGTCTTGCTTTTTCTATTTTCCTCTTTCATGTGTTATGTTAGAAGGAACTTATATGAATAAAATGTGATGTTTTGTTAAAAAAGTATAATTTTTCTATTTTACCTTATCTTTAACTTTAGTAAATCATTATAATTTTATTAATGTATTCAATCTAAATCTATATAAGAACTTAATAGCACCAAAATGGCTGAATCCTTTTGTGTATAAAGTAAATTAAATACAAATTTTTACATATGTCGATGAATGAGTTGATATTTGTTTGAAGACTATTGCATAATTTTACCTCATTGAAGCCATGTTGTCAATAATTTATAAATGTTTTCAAAGAGCACCAAAATACATTCTTAAAACTCTATTTACTTTTGCAATAATGAAAACTCATAATTTTATGTGTTTTTTTCAAACATCTAAATAACGCATTTACATATAACTACGGTTGCAATACCCAACTGTAGTGAAATGATTTATTTTTTTAATAAAATATTTTGATTTAATTGAATTGTCTAATTGTTAACATGTATTTTATTATCGTAAAAAGAGTAAAAAAAGAAAAGAAAACCAATTGTGAATCACACCTATAATTGACAACTAAAATGGCTCAAAAATTGTATTACATCATGTTGCGGTGGAAATAGGATCACAAACTATTAATGAGTTTGAATCGCAATTCAATTCACAACCGCTCTTTGATTTATCCGAAGGAAAAGGTCAAAAGAGGAAAACCTATTTTGCATCGTAAACACAATGCGGGGAAAGATCTAGGGTTCGGGGGTTGGTTAAATTTAGGGAAGGTATTAGCACCCTAAACTTCTGTAGTACTCTACAGGAACCTTTTGTTCAGATGTTTACTATTTGCTTTATTTATTTGCTTAAGATATATGCACAAAGGGATTAAAAGTGAGAAAAGAGACCTAAGGGGTTAATTCTAAGTTTACTCGGCAAGACATCGCATCTTGTGCCTACGTATCCTTACGGGAGTGGAATCAGAGTAATCGTAGTTCCCCTCAAAAGGGAGGTTAGAGACTTCTTGACTGTGGTCAAGGTCTCAATGGGGAATAAACGTATCTTAGGGACACGCTTACGCGGAGTGTAGAAACTCCAAATCTCTACGTTGAATTGTTAAGTTGTAATTAGGGTTAAATTAGGGATAGGTTAGGGATTCCGCGGCGGGAAACCCTAAAATGAGCGCGGCGGCTCTTTGACCTAATGCTAGGGGTAAAATTGTAATCTTGCCTGCGGCGAGGCATTTGTGAAAATTAGGGTTTGAAAAGGTGTAAGGGTTGAATGTGAGGACTATTGACACGGCGGTCAAACGGCTAGACCTAATTCCTTCGGAGGAGTGAAATTAATTATAAAGATGCGATGAAATTAAATATACATACAACGGCAGAAAATAAAGTGCGGAAAGATAAATGCGACAATTGTCTCGCAAAATTACATCCCATAAGCAGTTACAATTATAATAGCTAAATATAAAACCGAAAATAAGTTTCAAATTGAACATAATAGCTGCAAGAAACAAAACAAACAAAAATGTCAGTATGTGGGGTTAGACGAAAACGAAATCAAAATTGAACGAGAAACAAACCGTATGAATTTTGGAGGACTTTTATGGTCTTTTTAACCAAGGATTTAAATTTGTGAAAAGAGAGATTAATTTTAATTAAAAGAGTTTTGAGTTTTAAAAAAATTTATTAATAAAAAAGTGAAAGTTTGGTTGATTATTCTAAAAAAGGAGTTTTAGTGATAATATTTTGAAAAAAAGATTTAATCATTAAAAAAACAATTGGTTTAACTTAAAAAATCTTAATGTTAGTTAAAAAAAACGTTTTACTTTAAAGTTATAAAAAAATTTTATTATTTGAAAAAAGCATTTGATTATTTTATTTAAAAAGAATTTTAATTAATTTAAAAAAAGGTTTTTGGTTATAAAAAGAAAGGGCCTTCTTGATTTTTTTTTAAAAAAGATAAACAAAATAAAATAACAAATGGAAAAACAATAATAAAAAAAAGAGGGTTGGGTCGGTCATCACTCTTCTTCTCTCTGCTCTCTGAGTTTGCGTGTGTTCCTCTCCTTCTTGTTTGCCTCTCACGGATGTTATCTTCTTCTTCTTTTGCATGGCCGCCGATTTGTCTTCTTCATCTCTTTTTCCTGAAAAACATGAAAAGCAACACAAAAATTGTAATTATATTTTTTGATCCTTACGGAATGATGATGGCCGATGATGCTTTGTCCTGAGGCTAGAGGATTTTTGACGGAGTTTGCTTGGATTTTTACGAAAAAAAGTTCTCCTTCTTGTTATGATTTTCGTCCCTTTTATACTTGATTTTTAAATCTTTTTTTTTAATCTCAGATTTAATTTGAATATCTCAATCTTTTTCAATCTCTGATTTGATTTGAATGAATTTTTATGATGATTTCAGATTTGATTCAATGATGGTGATGTTGATATTTAGATCTGATTTTCTTATGATGATGATTGATCTGATTGACTAAGATTGGATTAGATTAAAAAAAGTGTTGAGATTTAAATTTAAAAAGTTAGCAAAGAAGATTAGAGTTTCAAGTTAAATAAAAAATTAGAGTTTTAAAAAAAATGAGTTAGAATAAAAAAAAAATATTTGAATGTTGGTTTTAAAAAATGTTAGAATTATTTTAAAAACTGTTAGAATTTAATTTAAAAAAAAAGAAAAAGAAAAGGGCGTTAGAATTTAATTTTAAAAAGAATTTAGAATTTTAATTTGAAAAATAAAGGTGTCAAAAAAAGATTTAGATTTAATTTTTAAAAAAAAAAAAAGGATAGATTTAATTTATAAAAAAAAGGTTAGATTTAATTTTTAAAATAGTTAGAAAAAAAAGATTTAATTTTAAAAAGAAATTAGAGAAAAAAAAGATTTAATTTTTTTAAAAAGAAGTTAGAAAAAAAAAGATTTAATTTTTTTAAGAAGTTAGAAAAAAAATATTTAACTTTAAAAAAGTTAGAAAAAAAAGATTTAGTTTTAAAAAAAAGTTAGAAAAAAATATTTAACTTTAAAAAAGTTAGAAAAAAAAGATTTAATTTAAAAAAAAAGTTAGAAAAAAAATATTTAACTTTAAAAAAGTTAGAAAAAAAAGATTTAGTTTTGAAAAAGTTAGAGAAAAGATTTAGCTTAAAAAAAAATTAGTAAAAGAGATTTAGCTTTAAAAAAGATAGAAAAAGATTTAACTTTAAAGAGGAGTTAGAAAAAAGATAAAAAAAGTTAGAAAAAAGATTTAATTTTTAAAAAGTAGTTAGATTTTTATTTTAAAAGAGGTATTAGAATTTGATTAAAAAATGTGTTAGAAATTAATTTAAAAAAGGTTATAAAAAAATTTACCCTTAAAGAAAAGAAAAAAAATTAAATTTTAATCTAAATCCTAAAAGTTAGTAAGAAGAGCTTAAAATGATTTAAATAAATAAACTAAATAGAAAAAAAAAAGTTAATAAAAAACATTAGTAAAGTTATAAAAAAAAATTTAATTAAATTATTATTAGTTAAAAAAATAAGATTTAAAAAAAAAGGTTAATTTATTAAGTTAATAAGAATTTAGAATAAGAATAAAAAAGAAAGGGTAAAATTTGGGGTATTACAGTTGCCCCTATTTAAATAACTACACCGGATGATTTGAGTGGCGGAGACTCGAGGAATCATGGTGGAGGGATTTAAATATAGATAACCGAAAATTTTGCCCTTATATGCGACGATATGCAATGCTATGGACAAAACTAGAACGACTTAATGCAGATGATGCCATGACTATGATATGATGCGTATGCTGGAATAATGAATGCGAAAATGCTGACGAAACATGACGACACCGAGACAGACGCCACGAGAAGAAACACACTGGGGAAAATGACGCGCTGAGACACAGTACATCACTGGGGAATTCTAAAAATGATAGTCAACTGGTGCGAATGACCAATTGTCACTTTTAGAAAAGGAACGAGATCCTCGAATGGAGATGGTACCTATGAGACGGCCTCCACTGGGGAATCTAAAAATAAAACTGGATCACGTACGATTGTAAGATCGATTACAGAATGCTGGAGCATTGAGCAAGGAATAACATCCAAGCTTCTGTAAACTACCCCTCGTGACAGGATCAAACGGACTTTTCGGAACTCCGTAGCAAATATACAGGGTAAAGACCGACTGTATGCCAAAATAAATGGACTTTGATGGGAATTGCCCTGATAAGCTTCTCGAGGGAGAACTGTCACTTATCGTTGGAAGGGACTTATGTGCAAAAAATGGATAAGCACTCAAATAAAGAGGCTGCTGCTTATCTGATAAATAAATCTTCTCGCATTTAAGGTCGGCGCCTGGAATACGATTCTGATTCTTCTCTTACTGAAGGATAAATAAACTTCTTCATGCTTCAAGATCGTGCTCTCCTGAACATGAAAAGGGTAAACTGAACTTCCTCATACTTCAGAATCGTGCTCTCCTGAATATGATTCGGATAAAAGGGTAAATGAAAATCTTCATACTTCAGAATCGTGCTCTCCTGAATATGAAACTGGATGACTGAATATACTCATATTTCAGAATCGTGCTCTCCTGAATATGATTTGGTTGTAAATGAATTTTTCCATACTTCAGAATCGTGCTCTCCTGAATATGAAACTGGATAATCGAACTTCCTCATAACTCAGAATCGTGCTCTCCTGAATATGATTCGGCTCCTGAAATTTCTTCATTCTTCAGAATCGTGCTCTCCTGAAAAACGGCCAACTGAACTTCCTCATAACTCAGAATCGTGCTCTCCTGAATATGATTCCGTTCCTTCTTTTACTAAAGGATAAATGAACTTCTTCATAACTCAGAATCGTGCTCTCCTGAATATGAAACTGCTCAAACCTCCCCGTAACTCAAGATCGTGCTCTCCTGAATACGAATTGGTTCGTACCTCAAGACGGCAGGTAAATGGAAGCCCAACTGCTCCATGGAGATGGCCATTTGCTGCGAGTCATAACGAGGATATGATCGACTTCTTAGGTGAGAAATGTTGTATACCGATGTTGTAACATGTAGGATTGTAAAGTGTTGTACTGATAGATTTTCCAGGCGTGAACTGGCGTGTATCTGTAAATGATTGTAGTTGATTTTCTTGAAAGATGGTGCAAAATAAATGCACGTCCGGGTACAATGATAAATTTCTCGGCGAGATAGTCGCGTATCTGTCATGGTATGGTGAAAATCTTAGATGGTGCAAAATAAATGCACGTCCGGTTGGGCTTGACGACCGACAAGACTGAGATTCAATCTAGGATCGAGCTAGAAAGAAGACTGGTAATCAAGACTCCATCGAGGGAATGAACTCGAAGGGTAAATATCTTATCCTGGCGAGGAAAGATAGCTGAAGTAACCGTCATCCACGAGGATCGATCTCTGTGGGGAAACTGGAAACACCTATGTATTTTATGCTTAGGGCTGACAATCTATTTGGAGAGAATGGACAAACCCAGTTACTCGGCGGTAACAACCAATGATGGAGAGACACAATGAACCTGTGAATGCTAACGCATATGTTGATGCATATGTTAATGTGAATGTATGTTAATGTCTATGTATGTAACTATGCAAGATGTTATGAAATGAGTATGTTGAGTATGTAATGAATATGTAATGAATATGTAATGAATATGTAATGAATATGTAATGAAATAGGCATGTGATGCTTATGCCCTTGCGTATGCTGACGAAACAGACTAGAGACGGGACGAGAGATGAAATAAACATCTCGACGGAAATACCCTGCGTTCTCTGCAACCAATACGTCAATCATGGGAGGGAATGGTAGGACCACCTGGTTTCAAGATTCTGAATTCTCTGAGGAGAAGGTAATCTGCTTGGGTGTACAGTACCACGCCTTCACATGGGGAGAAGAAAACCTGAGGGACACTTTCGAGTTACCCGAAAAAGTTGTCAGCTTATAGTCTCGCTGGGGACTGTGATGAGGCAATAGTTTAGGAGCCTGTTGCAACACTGAGATTTACTGGGGTATGAAGGCCGCTGTGAGTAAAATCCCTCGGGTGTACGAAAAAAATTATGAAATCCCATGGTTTTGATCTTGCAGGACCTTATAGTAGCCGCCATTTGTTTCTTCAAAAACATGGTGCCCCAGGATACTTGCGTTGCGAGGTAGGGTCATCTCAAGAGGATTTTATAGAGAACACCGAGTCCGGTTGCCCCATTGTTCTCAAACTCTTTGAGAGATTTGTCAGGTCTCGACGTAACTGGCACAAATTAATCGTGTTACGACGAAATCTTTGGTAAATAGCTCTTAAGAACGTCAGACTCGCGTTGGTAAGCGAATTGGGAAACTGCCTGCCCCTGTTCAGTAGGATCTTCAAGTTCCACGGGTTATGTTCATATGTAAATCTCTAAGATATCAAGCAAAGTTGTCATGCCTGAAATGCCTATCCTGAGCTTGTCAATGTACACATATATTTGTCTTGAAGTTTTGTTTTGAAAAAAAGATATCGCAACAACTTGTGACCGAAATCACTAGTCCGGATATAAGTTTTAATTATAATGCCAACATGAATTTTTTCTGAGCATAGCTCGTAGGAGTCAGGAAACGTGATCTTGTCAAGTATGCTTTCAACCGAAGTCCCACTTCAATTAGGTCTTTTAAAGGTTGTATCGTGGCTCGGTTCACGGTTTGAGAAACAAAAGATAAAGGCTCAAAGTTATATTTGTACCCACCCATTCTTCGTGATGTTCTCCAATCCTAATTCAGTTAATCGGATACGAACGCTCATATCTCAAGCGGATTTGCTATGGTCGAGAACTTATCAAGGCTTTGGACATGGCAGTCGCTCACCTATTACACGATCTTGTTCTTTACTAGGGACTATTTATTGTACCCTCTTGTTTTGCTTTTATTCCCTAACTTTTGCCTGGACAACGTCTTTTGATCTGACTTTGGAGTCCAGCGGGATGCCCCAGTTTTGCCTAAGTCTCCTTCATAGGTTTTTGACTTAGCGGGCTCTTATTTTTTTGAATATTCCTTTATGCACAAGTTGTGTAAATCTTTTGAAAGGCTCGTGACTGCCCCACTCCTTAGGTAACCGAGGGATAGTCATTGTATTGGACTTCTTAAGATGCTAAGGATAAATTCTCGAAGGTTTGCTCTTCCTTTTTGAGGATCTAAGCGCTCGATCGGTTTAACTGAAACCTACCCTGCCCCAGGTTAGGATGAAGGTTCTTAAAAAGAAAGAAAAACTCCTACTTCAAGGTTCAAAGGGTTGACTAGGGATTAACATCCTTATATCTCCAGTGTTTGGGATTTGAAACAATGCCTTACATCATCAGCGAGTTTCAATCGAAAGCATACGACAAGAAATCTGACGTTTTGGGTTCGTCATCCTCCCCCCAATTCTCCATCAGAACAAGAGATCGGGTAAAGTTGGCATTATAATTTATGAAAACGTTTTTGAATGAGTGAAGCGAATGGATTTATTCAAGACAAACATATGTGTTGCATCAAAGATAAACAAGTTCGTGCATGCTAAATATGCTTAATCAAAGAGAAATGCATATAAATAAACAAATGAACTGTCGGAAAAATCCTTCTAAATGTTTATGAAATCTTGCATTCAAGAGTAACAGTTTCCTTTGGCGGAGCCTCAATGGAAAGGACGTCTGGTTCATGATCACTGTGAGTCGTCATGGCTTACCCCAGTTATGCTGGTCACATCTTCAACAGTTTTCAGTCGTTGCTTCAAAATAAATTTCCCAGATCCTTTGTTGATCCCGGTCATATCACCTTGAGGGTTACTGAAATGAAGCGGGCTAGGCCTTTGAATAATGACTGGATTCGGCTGATAGGCGTAGCATGCTTTGCAGAATTTGCACTTGACGAGTGAGGAACCCCGAAAGGAGTCTCGATCTTCAGCTGAGCATCGCCAAAAGACAACTTCTTCGTTTCTAGCAAATTTCTGACAACTTTCTTAAGAGCATAGCAATTCTCTAGATCATGGTCGGGCGCACCCTCATGAAATAAACAATGAGCGGTAGCGTTGTAACTTGCAGGTAATGGATTAGGTGGAGGATTAGGAGGCGGACCCAAAGCCCGAGTAGTGATGAGACCTTGCTTGACCAAAGAGGGATACAACTCGGTAAAAGTCATCGGGATCGGCGGACAAGGTTTATACGTTCTTCTGTTTGGCATATTCTGGCGAGGAGCCGGACTCTTTGGCTGTTGAGGAGCAGGAGTATTTGGGTGCCTGTAGGTAGTTGACAGGAGGCGGATAAACAGGAGGTTGTTGCATAGGTTGATACATGGGAACCTGTTGATTGAAAGAAGGTGTAATAGCTGCCACATAGGGTTGTTGAGCATATTGGACCGGGTACCCTTGAGGTTGAGCATAACCTTGCAGATGCCGATAAAAGCGTTCCCTTGGTTTACCAGAGGATATAGCATTAGTCTCACTCTCCTTCTTTTTCTGGGAGCTATAAGGAGGTTTCTTCGGCTGATCCTTAGAAGCGCCATGATTATTTGTCATTTTACCACTCTTCATACCCAATTCAATCTTGACACCCACAGCAACGATGTCGGAGAAATTTGAAGTCACACTACCCACCATTCTCTCGTAAAATTCTGGACGGACTGTGTCGACAAACCAATCAGCTAACTCTTTCTCGGTCAAAGGAGGTTCTACCTGCGAAGCAGTCTCTCTCCACCTTTGAGCATACTCTTTGAATGACTCAGAATTCTTTTGTGACATACTCAGCAGCTGTCTTCTGTCAGGAGCCAGATCCATATTGTACTTGTAGTGTTTGATGAAAGCGTCAGATAAATCTTGAAAGCTCTTAACGCGGGATTGGTCCAAAGTTAAATACCACTTGGAAGAAGCACCCTTCAAACTGTCTTGGAAGCAATGAATCATCAGTTTATCATTCTCAACATGGGCAGCCATTTTGCGATAATACATGATCAAATGACTCTTAGGACAGGTGGCACCTTCATAACGATCGAAGTTCGGAGTTTTGAACTTCGGGGGAATAACCAAACCTGAGACCAAACAAACATCCCTTACAGCAGTCCCGAAAATTTGATCACCCTCTACCTTTTTCAATCTCTGGACGATGGTGTTCACTTCCTCACGAAGCTTATCATGTCTCTCATAACCCTCAACATTCTCATCAAGATCATCAAAAACTGTCTCATTGAAGTACGGTTGCGCACGAGTGTGTACAACAGGTGGTGCAAAGATAGGAGCCCCCCTAGAAACTTCAGAAAACAAGGGCACGGCTTGCTGAACAGGTTGATTAATCGGAACAGTGGCTTGAGGAGGCACAAAACCGGGAGCAAGACCATAAGGTGGGTCCCTCGCTACGGTCACACTTGGTGGAGGGTCCACAGTAACGCCGGTAATCTCAGAAACAACAGTGGGCTGGGTATCCATCTTAGCATTCATGACATGTAACAATTCCATCATACGCCCCATACCCCCTCGAAGGTCTTCAAGTTCATTGCTAAGGCGATCAATCTCTTTTGCCTGATCCTCCATTCTTTTCCGAGTTTGAGCTCTGGTGTTGTATTGGTGCCGAGAACTCAGGGTGACAAAACTGGAAGGTGAGAGAACCGAGTGTGAGAAATCGGGAGACACATGCAATGCAAGAAAGTAAATGATGCTAAAATGTGGATGAAGATTTCATGGGATTCAATCATTGACGAATGTCGTGGGGTACCGAGGAAATCTTTTTCTTGTTTTTTCATTTTATATTTTTTTTATTTATGGTATCCCGCGATATCCATTAATGATGTTTGAACTCCATGAAATACAATGCGATGAGATGCTTTATGGATGCAATGCATGAAAACACACAAAGTCCTAGGTTAAAGGCTTGCATGAGGTTCAAAGGCAAATACCCTCCCCTGAAGTTAGATGGTTCATCCTGTCCTACAAAAGTAACCAGGTTCTAAGGGATCTCAATATCATTGATCCTTCACAAGGGTGGTTGTTCAGAAGGCAACTTACTTGCCAACCAAAACCCTCCAAGTTTAAGATCTCAATGAGCGTAGTATCGAGTGTCAACCAACTTTAGTCTGCACCAAAGCCGGTTACCTCACTACTTTCTAAAGGCCAAGATGAGTTAACTAGGGTTCTAAAAGTCAGTTAGTGCGTTGACAACATATGGCAGCCTCAATATTATCCTCAACTTGACTTAAGGAATATAAGCACCAACCAAGAAGTCGCACTAACCATGGCCACCAGATCAACCGTATCGATATACGTCGTACAGTTTCCTTGGTCTATTGCCATTTACCTAAGGTACACTAGATCCGGGTGTAGGACCTATCTCACAGCACAAGGAACAGTCCCACAATCAAAGCACAAATATATACATGCAAATGAATAATGTCGCAGATAGTAATAAATATGAACAGGTTAGGGATAACCCTCAAAAGTTAGGAGTTCCCCAGTGAAGTCGCCATTTTCTGTTGCGGTGGAAATAGGATCACAAACTATTAATGAGTTTGAATCGCAATTCAATTCACAACCGCTCTTTGATTTATCCGAAGGAAAAGGTCAAAAGAGGAAAACCTATTTTGCATCGTAAACACAATGCGGGGAAAGATCTAGGGTTCGGGGGTTGGTTAAATTTAGGGAAGGTATTAGCACCCTAAACTTCTGTAGTACTCTACAGGAACCTTTTGTTCAGATGTTTACTATTTGCTTTATTTATTTGCTTAAGATATATGCACAAAGGGATTAAAAGTGAGAAAAGAGACCTAAGGGGTTAATTCTAAGTTTACTCGGCAAGACATCGCATCTTGTGCCTACGTATCCTTACGGGAGTGGAATCAGAGTAATCGTAGTTCCCCTCAAAAGGGAGGTTAGAGACTTCTTGACTGTGGTCAAGGTCTCAATGGGGAATAAACGTATCTTAGGGACACGCTTACGCGGAGTGTAGAAACTCCAAATCTCTACGTTGAATTGTTAAGTTGTAATTAGGGTTAAATTAGGGATAGGTTAGGGATTCCGCGGCGGGAAACCCTAAAATGAGCGCGGCGGCTCTTTGACCTAATGCTAGGGGTAAAATTGTAATCTTGCCTGCGGCGAGGCATTTGTGAAAATTAGGGTTTGAAAAGGTGTAAGGGTTGAATGTGAGGACTATTGACACGGCGGTCAAACGGCTAGACCTAATTCCTTCGGAGGAGTGAAATTAATTATAAAGATGCGATGAAATTAAATATACATACAACGGCAGAAAATAAAGTGCGGAAAGATAAATGCGACAATTGTCTCGCAAAATTACATCCCATAAGCAGTTACAATTATAATAGCTAAATATAAAACCGAAAATAAGTTTCAAATTGAACATAATAGCTGCAAGAAACAAAACAAACAAAAATGTCAGTATGTGGGGTTAGACGAAAACGAAATCAAAATTGAACGAGAAACAAACCGTATGAATTTTGGAGGACTTTTATGGTCTTTTTAACCAAGGATTTAAATTTGTGAAAAGAGAGATTAATTTTAATTAAAAGAGTTTTGAGTTTTAAAAAAATTTATTAATAAAAAAGTGAAAGTTTGGTTGATTATTCTAAAAAAGGAGTTTTAGTGATAATATTTTGAAAAAAAGATTTAATCATTAAAAAAACAATTGGTTTAACTTAAAAAATCTTAATGTTAGTTAAAAAAAACGTTTTACTTTAAAGTTATAAAAAAATTTTATTATTTGAAAAAAGCATTTGATTATTTTATTTAAAAAGAATTTTAATTAATTTAAAAAAAGGTTTTTGGTTATAAAAAGAAAGGGCCTTCTTGATTTTTTTTTAAAAAAGATAAACAAAATAAAATAACAAATGGAAAAACAATAATAAAAAAAAGAGGGTTGGGTCGGTCATCACTCTTCTTCTCTCTGCTCTCTGAGTTTGCGTGTGTTCCTCTCCTTCTTGTTTGCCTCTCACGGATGTTATCTTCTTCTTCTTTTGCATGGCCGCCGATTTGTCTTCTTCATCTCTTTTTCCTGAAAAACATGAAAAGCAACACAAAAATTGTAATTATATTTTTTGATCCTTACGGAATGATGATGGCCGATGATGCTTTGTCCTGAGGCTAGAGGATTTTTGACGGAGTTTGCTTGGATTTTTACGAAAAAAAGTTCTCCTTCTTGTTATGATTTTCGTCCCTTTTATACTTGATTTTTAAATCTTTTTTTTTAATCTCAGATTTAATTTGAATATCTCAATCTTTTTCAATCTCTGATTTGATTTGAATGAATTTTTATGATGATTTCAGATTTGATTCAATGATGGTGATGTTGATATTTAGATCTGATTTTCTTATGATGATGATTGATCTGATTGACTAAGATTGGATTAGATTAAAAAAAGTGTTGAGATTTAAATTTAAAAAGTTAGCAAAGAAGATTAGAGTTTCAAGTTAAATAAAAAATTAGAGTTTTAAAAAAAATGAGTTAGAATAAAAAAAAAATATTTGAATGTTGGTTTTAAAAAATGTTAGAATTATTTTAAAAACTGTTAGAATTTAATTTAAAAAAAAAGAAAAAAGAAAAGGGCGTTAGAATTTAATTTTAAAAAGAATTTAGAATTTTAATTTGAAAAATAAAGGTGTCAAAAAAAGATTTAGATTTAATTTTTAAAAAAAAAAAAAAGGATAGATTTAATTTATAAAAAAAAGGTTAGATTTAATTTTTAAAATAGTTAGAAAAAAAAGATTTAATTTTAAAAAGAAATTAGAGAAAAAAAAGATTTAATTTTTTTAAAAAGAAGTTAGAAAAAAAAAGATTTAATTTTTTTAAGAAGTTAGAAAAAAAATATTTAACTTTAAAAAAGTTAGAAAAAAAAGATTTAGTTTTAAAAAAAAGTTAGAAAAAAATATTTAACTTTAAAAAAGTTAGAAAAAAAAGATTTAATTTAAAAAAAAAGTTAGAAAAAAAATATTTAACTTTAAAAAAGTTAGAAAAAAAAAGATTTAGTTTTGAAAAAGTTAGAGAAAAGATTTAGCTTAAAAAAAAATTAGTAAAAGAGATTTAGCTTTAAAAAAGATAGAAAAAGATTTAACTTTAAAGAGGAGTTAGAAAAAAGATAAAAAAAGTTAGAAAAAAGATTTAATTTTTAAAAAGTAGTTAGATTTTTATTTTAAAAGAGGTATTAGAATTTGATTAAAAAATGTGTTAGAAATTAATTTAAAAAAGGTTATAAAAAAATTTACCCTTAAAGAAAAGAAAAAAAATTAAATTTTAATCTAAATCCTAAAAGTTAGTAAGAAGAGCTTAAAATGATTTAAATAAATAAACTAAATAGAAAAAAAAAAGTTAATAAAAAACATTAGTAAAGTTATAAAAAAAAATTTAATTAAATTATTATTAGTTAAAAAAATAAGATTTAAAAAAAAAGGTTAATTTATTAAGTTAATAAGAATTTAGAATAAGAATAAAAAAGAAAGGGTAAAATTTGGGGTATTACACATCAAAATCAAAAAATGTATTAAAGTTCAAAAATTGTATATTACATAAAAACAAAAATGGTACAAAACAACATACAATTTACATATCATTACATTAAATAATATCTACAACATGAACAAAGTGCCTTTATCTTTTAGTTTCTTGACTTTAAACACCTATACTTTCAAATAATAATACTTGTTAGTAAATAAACTTAGAAATTATAACTTACAATTAATTATGAATTAACAATAAAAAAATTTACTTTTCAATTTTCCCATACGCCTTCTTTATAATGATTTTTAATAGCATGCACATCATCTTTATCAACTTCTTCATATGAGGTAGGCACTTGTATTGTGTAAATAGGAGTCGAAGGAATATCAAAATTTAAATCATGATTTTCATCACTATGCGAAGTGTGTTTTCCTTGGACAACAATTGACCATCTTTTTCAGAAGGTCCAGTCACATAAAACACTTATTTTGTTTAGGTAGCTAATAACCCACCTTATGTGAGTTATCATTAGCCCTCTTTAATTTGTTTTCTTAGTTTATTTAACTTATTATTAGATTATTTTAGATCATTTTAATTGTTTCATAATATTTAGCATGGAGCACAAGAGGTGCTCCCTTATTGTTGGTTTAATATTTTTGTTGTTTGAATTAAGGTTGTTTTTTATGAGCTAAGACAAGAGTGTGCCAAACAATGCTTGAGAGTGCCAGCTGAAGTAAGAAGATGAATGTCATCAAGAGTTTGAAATGAAGAAAGTAGTTGAGTTCTAGGGGAAGCGTTATAAGAGCAGAGTACTAGAGAGAAATGTGCTTGGAATGAAGGAATTTCATTTGAATTTTTGGATAAGTTCAAGAAGGCACTAGATTACAAAAGTAGTGAAATTGTACAACCACCACTCTACGCAGTCTTCCTGAATGGACAACACCACATGCACCCTGTTGTAGCAGTATGTGTTGCACCCCAAAATTTGACCAACATTTATTTGTTCATTGAATGTTTGAAAGTTGATACCTTCATCAGAAAGTTCAAGAGATCCCCAGAGAAGTGGGTTGAAACCAGGGTTGTATGCTTCACAGTTTGAGAGTTGTGGGTGCCCCTCAGATGATTCTGAGACTTTGAGAATGGACTTGATGTTTTGAGAAAGCCTATGAGATGTCTTGATAGCCATCATGAAGCCCAGAAAGGTCATTATGCAAGAATTCAGAAGATTCAACCATGAATGGTAGAATTAGGGTTTTGACTGGGTCAACCCTAGGATAACTGAAGATTTGGAGAAGGTTGAAACCCAATCCAAGGGCCATGAGATCATGGAATAATGTATAGAGATGTTATAAAGATGATTCCTAGACCAACTCATCATGATTGAGGAGTTTGAGAAGTTTTGAGTTAGGGTTTCTGAGGATTGTCAGTGAAAAAACCCTAATTGGATCCCTATCTTCCAGGCAGTTTTAGCTCTAGATGTGATTGATATCTCATCTTCCCCACAACATGAATGTTGTAGAGCTTGTTCTAAGCTTTAATTTGAGTGGTGGAAGTCCTTGATAGGAGTTACAGAGCTCAAGTTATGGTTTTGACAAATTACAGGTCAGCAGAGGTATGTGAATCTGGGTCCTTGAAAGTCACCCAACTTCCAGACAACTTTTGCCCTAGTAGGTTGATTCCCATGGTTTCTTGGTCAACATGAATGTTGAAGAGGATCTTCTTAGCTTTAATTTGAGTGGTAGAAGTCCTTGATTGGATTTGTGGAACTCAATTTATGGTTTGAACAAGACAGGGGTATTTTGGTCATTTGTCAGTTATAGGTCATTTTATCCAATGCCTAAAACTCCTATTTCCAAGCCTCAAATGGAAAAACTCAAAACATGAAAGTTGCTCAAAATGTGATTTTAAGTCTAGAAAGAAGGTCACAAATTGTTGAAAAAGCTCATAGCATGAAATTCCATGATTGGTCAAAAATGAACTAAAAATGACTTATAACTTTGAAAAGTTGAAATTGAAAAGTGATTTGGGAGATCTACAAATCCAAAATAGGTCATCCAATATATCATTTTGATTGGAAAAACCATTTTAAGAACTTTGGTTTAAATAGAATTTTCATTTGAGGCTTAAAAAATGAGCTTCCTTTGGAAATTTCTTACTTGAAAAAGAAGGCAATGGTGAGAAACCCTACACAAGCCAAGAATGGACTTGTTTTTCACTCATCCCTTCTCAATATCTCACATAAGGACATTTTGAGACAAAATAACAAGGCATGGCATATGAGATGAGATAACCATTATGGAATATCATGGAATTTTCAAGAAACTTCCACACCCTTCTAGATGAATCTAGAAGCATCCAATCAATCAATATATAAAGAGTGCATTGTGGAGAGTCTAAGGTTGGTGAAACTTGAGCCAAGTCAGAGGAGAGAGAGAGATACATAGCCATTGGAGAAGTTTCTTCAAGTTGAAGCAACCCAAGAATTCTTCCATTACAAGTCTTCTCCTTCAAGAATTGTGCAAACAGAAGGCTATCCATCATCAAAGGATCATCCTGAAGGATTTGCAAGCTTGGAATCGTGCTCAAGCATCACACACCATAGTTCCTTGACAGGTTCTTTCTCCTCTCTTTTTCACCATAATTATGCATAGATGGTTTAGATTCTAGGTGTATAATTGTTAAGCTAGGTTAGCTGATCAAATTCTGAAAGCTAGGGCACGATCCATGAGGTTGCATAACAGAACCATGATTCTTGGATCTTCCATAGCTGGCTGTTTATTGAGTTCCAGTTAACATGAATTGGTTTAGAATAGCAAGGGTAACGGGTAGAGCATCTGTAGACCTTTAGTTTTGAGTTTGATGAAGTTTGATAGCAGTTGAATATGGTTGTGCCATGGTGTTGACGCTTTCTGTTAGAACAACCTAGGTCGAATTAGGAAAATCTGATCGTCCCATTGTAATCTAGGCATTTAGTAGGTCATTTCTTGTTTTGGAATCGTGGCGAATCATGGCGTGTGGAGAGAGCTAGAAGAGCTCGAATTTGGATGCATGAGGGAGGGGTCTGAAAACCCTAACTCGCGTTTGGAGAAGACGAAAGGATGTCCGTTGGATCAGTCCCAATATTTGACAAAATCATCCCATCGTGTGGCTGTGCGCGTGTCTGAGTTTGGAGGGAAGATTTGAATTTTATTGAAACACGGTCGTTTCACTTAAGACCGGTTCTGGGCTTGGAATTCTCTTCGCACCCCCCTTTTGTGTTGGCCCAATTAATTCAACTAACGCGCCTTACTATCTGTACCCCCCCTCCCCTTTAATTTATATATTTCTTTTATTTTCTTTTTAATATTTTTCTGTCTTGTTAAATTCATTAAAAATTGGAAATAAATGATTTTTGACTTCTTTTTTTTTCTATGACTAGATTAAAATGAGTAGAAAATTATAAAAATAAAATTGAGATTTTATTTTTAGGTTTAATATTTTTAATAGATTTTCCAATTAAATAGCTTTTTAGTATGTTTAATTTGGTATTTGATTTTGTAGGAATTGTTTTAGAACTTTCCCTTAGGGTTTTTAATCCGTTCTTTTTTGTGCAATTAGATGATGAGTCATAGTTCCCCATAGGATTTTTTCTAGATTTTTAGAATTAAATCTTGATTAGTTTAATTAGGGTAGACTTAGGGTGTCCTGATTAGGGTTTAAATTGTGCATAGGTGATGAATCCCTCTTTTTGATTGAGTTTTATCTTGATTTTTAGGTAGAGACCTTTGTAGATGTTATGAGTAGGTGTTGTTGACCCTTGTGAATATTGGTTAGATCTTTCCCCATTAGTTTAGTATTTTTAGGTATTATCTGAAGATTGCCTGATGATTTGGTCTGCTCAGTGGGTTATCTGTTCATCTGTGGGGTTCATTCTGAGGAATTGGTTGAGGGGCTTGTGTTGCCTTGAAGACTTGGATGGAGAGCATCATGAAGAGAAGCTTGTAGATCAAGATTCAAAGACCCAGAGCTTGGCTAGTCCCCCGTCTGTGAGGTTTGAGAGCCTGAAGTTTGAAGGAAGTTCATGGTACTTTCCTGAGGAAGGCACTATGAATGACTTTCATCCTTCCTTCTCACCTCTTTCTTAAGTATCCAATGATGTTGGAGCCAACTTGTGAGTTTAATTTCTCCTGAGGAGGAATATAAACTGATCACATGTTGTTGAGCCACATGGGATACAACTCCTAAGTGGAAGCCTCCTAGTACTTTCCTGAGGAAGGTCCTATGGGTCTATTCACTTAGTTCCATTAGATCGTCTAGGATTTCTCAAGTATCCAATGATGTTGGAGCCAACTTGTGAGTTTAATTTCTCCTGAGGAGGAATGTAAACTGATCACATGTTGTTGAGCCACATGGGATGCAACTCCTAAGTGGAAGCCTCCTAGTACTTTCCTGAGGAAGGTCCTATGGGTCTATTCACTTAGCTCCACTAGTTCAAATAGGATTTCCTAAATATCCAGTGATGTTGGAGCCTGCTTGTGAGTTTAGTTTCTCCTGAGGAGGAATGTAAACTGATCACAGTGGTTGAGCCACATAGGGTATGACTCCTGAGTATACACCTCCTAGTGCTTTCCTGAGGAAGACACTATGAGTCTGCTTACTTAGCTCCCTGTCTTTGGCAAGCTTGTTCTGAAGCTTGGAGGCTGGGATTGATTTCTCTTTTTAGGGTTTGCTTGAGAGCTTTGATTAGATTCTGTGATTAGGATTAGGGTTAGAGAATAGATGATTCTTTCTCATGTGTGTTTTGTTTGCCTGATGGCACTTCATTTCCTTTATCTGGTTATCTGCTTGATAGCATGTGGTTTATTTTCAGTATGATTACTGTTATTTCATGACTGGCTTGAGGTCGAGACGAGCTTGTGGAGGCTGAAGCCCCACACACATTTCCTCCCTCACTTGCATTGCATGCATTTTACTGTTAAAGCTGATGTTTTTGTCTGTTTCTGTGTATCATTGACATGATCCCTTAGGACTCTCATTTCTTCTGATGAGGATTTGATGATAGACTTTTAGGTTGAAACCTATGCATGACAACATCTAGGAGTTCCCTGTTCAAACCTCAACCATAGGATGAATCCATGGCATGATAACAGTAGGACTTGATAGTCTCCCTCCTAGTTGAACCTTTTCCTGTAGTTTCCCGAACTACGTTTGCTCTGATCTTTCATACCAGATGAAAGTACGTAGGCATAGGATGCGACGTCCTAGCGAGCAACCTTCCCCATCTTCCCCCGTAGTTAGCCGAACTACGTTGACTCTGATTTCTCGTTCCAGACGGGAATACGTAGGCATAAAGCGCGATGCTTTGCCGAGTCATTTTCTTTTCTTTTTCAGCCAGCCTTGATAGGTAGATAGATTATAACCAACCCGTCCAAGTAAACAAACAAGCGAGGATCCCGTCGAGTACGACGGACGTGAGGGGTGCTAATACCTTCCCCTTGCGTAACCGACTCCCGAACCCAGACAATGGTTGCGATGACCTTGTCTTACCCTCATTCGTCAGGTTTTTCCGATCGTTTCCTTTCCCGCTCTGAGGGATAAATAACGAAAGGTGGCGACTCTTCTGTCATGCCGGCACCTTATTTTCGCGCAAGCGACAGCTGGCGACTCTGCTGGGGACAGAAATAGCATCTAGGGACTTTTCCCATCCCTTATGCTGGGACCGTTTCCCATCCCCTACGAGAGTCAATCCTATCGTTTGTGTGTTTGCTTGTTGGGTTGCGTTTATTTATCGCATTCTTTACTTCTCGCATTTTACTTCCCGCATTTTATTTCCCGCATTTTATTTCCAGTTTGATACGATTATCTGTGCTGCTGTGGGAGAGGGATGTTACTGTGAGTGAAAAGCCGGACCTGGGCTTGAGTACACACCTAGATATAGTTGTGGAGAAGTAGTAGACGAACCTGTCTGCTGAGCAGGCACAGTTCCCTACGAAAATCTGCGCTCAGACGAGATTCTTGCAGAGGTGCTCCTTTCCGGTCCTGAGGATCTGAGGGGAGTCCAGACGTGAGGATTGTCGACTCTGGGGACCGATCATTTGGAAGTCAGCTAAGAGAGGCCTCTTCATGACTTGACGATGCCACTCCTTCTGGGAATCGTATTGTCACTCATGAATGTCTGTGACGCTGACAACCGCATAGGATGCCGTACCTTTGTCCGTGGATTAGGTCCATCATACCTGTGAGTGGGGTTGGGATATTGCAGGAAACTTTGACCTCCAGACCACCTGGTTTTCTTGACAGTGAATCAGTTATGTTGGGTTCTCAGTTGCAGAGATGTTCTTGATAGAGCAAGGGTTTGATCAGAGGATCTTGTCATCGGATGACTGTTTGTTCTTGATAGAGCAGGCTTTGATCAGTGGATTATTATCAGAGGTTTGTTCTGGATGGGGCAGATTTTGAGTGGGGTTTGAAGATCTCATCAGCAGCTGTATATTTGTTCTTGAAAGGGCAGATTTTTGATTTGGGGGTCTGAAGACTTCATCAACAGATATTCCTTGATCTTGCATCCGGGGTCTTTATTATCAGGCCTTCGTTCTTATCAGAGCAGAATGTTGATCTCGATCCTACCAGATGGTTATTCACAGCAGATCAGATCAGTGGTTTTATACCGGGGTTTCCTTCTCATCAGTGACTGTTGATACCGAATCTCCACAGCAGCCACCCGAATATATTGTTGCATACCTGCATTCTGCATTAGCTTGCATATTCATGTTTGCATTCCATTAGCATGTGTCTGTGCTGCAGGCGCGTTTCGTACCCTGATCCTGGTGTCCCGAGCAATATGAGATATTTTCTTCCATGAATGGATCCAGTCTTATCACTGCATTAACACTATGTTGGCACGTTGATACCAGAATTAGGGGTGATCTCCTAAACGTACAGACACCCATGGCATTAGCATAGTTCATCTTGCATGGCAGGAGCCGGGACTTGTTTTCTAACCCTTGTGCTTGCAGGTTTGACTCAAGAATCGAGAAGCTCAGACTAATGGAGCAGATACAAACTGAGTTGGAGAAAATCCAAAGCCAGCTGGGGCAGGTCATGAATGACATACAGGCAGTGCGTCTGGACCAGCAAGTACTCCGAGAAGAGAATCAGCAGCTGCAGAATCAGTTGAGCTTTCTCATGGGAGTGGTGAGAAGTATGCTAAATAAGGAGAGCGGTCAAGCACCCAAGGAGGAGACCAAAGTGCTTCCCCCATTGCCATCATTGCCACCTGTGCTGAAGCCAAGTGGACCTCATGGACCCTCTACACAGCATGAAGCTCGAGGCCTGTCTCGTCGTCAGCCGCGCCGAGCATCTCAGAATAATCCTGAAGGTTATGGTCAGAAGAAGAAGCTACTTGATAGAGCTGTAGACCCACTTCCTGTGAGTTATGCCCAGCTGCTGCCGCTGTTGGTTCAGAACCGCGTTATCAAGCTTCGGACCTTAAATCCACCAGATGAGGGGTCACCAGACGTTGATCTAAGCATGCATTGTGATTTCCACTCAGGAGCACCGGGGCACCATGTTGAAACATGTAAGGCTCTCCGGAATAAGATTCAGGACCTGATCGACTCAAGGGCGATTAGGCTTGTGCCGGGCGGCATAAGAGCATCGGGAAAGTTCATCCCTTACCCTGCAGAAAAGGTGGATGATTCCACTCCTTTGCCTGAAGCTGAGAAAGATCTCGAGTACGTCCCACGACCTTTGGTGACTGAATCACCTCGCTCGCAGTTCCTACCTGGATCAAGCTCAAGGACGCAAGCGCCTAAACGAGAGACCGTCGCCATTCAGAAACGACGACCTCTTGCTCCTGGGCGGAAAGAATACCAGCCCCAGGATCACAAAAGACCTCGCAACCTCGTGGAACGAAGGAATGCTTCTTTCCGTCCAGTGCCTGTGCCGTATAGCCAGATTCTTCCACTGTTGGTTCAGAATTCCTTGGTGGAACCGAAAGCTCTCAAGCCCGTGCTAGAGCCTTACACTCCAGGGTACGATCCTCATGCTCAGTGTGGCTACCATGGTGGATCTCTGGGGCATTCAACTGAAGATTGCAAGGCTTTCCAGGCGAAGGTGCAGCAGTTGATCGACCAAGGGTGTATTTCCTTTCCAGATGGAGTCTTGGTTGTGCGTGACGACCTCTCAGCTGTTTGAGCTCGTAGATTCAGAGGGTTGTTTCCAGAGGCCAGTGATCCAGACAGGCAGACGTCCTCAACATTGGCAGTCCTCGGACTTTTTACCATTTTGCATTTGTAGTTTCTTTTCTGTTAGTTACTACTTGCTGTTAAACATTGTATGTTTCGAATGGTAATGATAATAAAGTGACTATGCATTTCTTCTGAATTAGTTATGTCGTTGTCACTCATTTACTGCATTGCACTGGCACTTGCATTTTATTTACTCCGATTTCTTACTATGATTAGCAATGAGCGGAGGGAGGATGATGAAACTGAATACTCATAACCGATGATCGTATGGCTTTCGGATAAAACTTTGCCGATGACGTACAAGGCATTGTTTCAAATCCCCAAACACCGGAGAGATAAGGAAGAGAATCCCTTGTTAACCACTTCGAGCCGAGAAGTAGGAGTTTCTTTCGGACTTTTTAAAACCCTCGCATCTTAACCCGGGGCAGGGTAGTTGTCAGTCAGCGTGATTGAGCGTTCAAATCTTATAGAGGAGTGTTGTCCTTCGAGGACCAATCACATCATATTCCTCTCCAGAGGTCGTACCTCATCAACCACAATGGTTAAACCACACCAATCAGGAGTGAGACAGTTACAATCCTTTCGGAGCAATCAAGACAACCAGTGTCGCACGACTTGTTCCAAAAGAAAAAGAAATAAGAAAGCCCGCTAAGTAAAACAGGAAAGCTAGAAAGCAAATACTTAGGCAAAAATCAGGGCATCCCGCTGGACTTCAAAAGAAAAAAATCGAAAAGAACTCAAAAGGAGTCAGTCCAGGCAAAAATTAGGGAATCAAAACAAAAGAATGAAAAAGAAAGGATTATAAAAAAGAAAAAGCCTCGAACAAGGACGAAGTCGTGTAGACACAGACGCCGAAAACGAAAAAGGAGTAACTGTCACTCCGAAACACCTTGTGAATTCTTTAACCAGTTGTTCCCAATGTTCAACATACCTCTCGAAGAGGAGAGCGCTCGAGCTAAGTTAACTGAACTTTAGGATCGGAGAACATCACGTAGAAGGGGTGGGTACAAATCATAATTTGAGCCAAATATCCTTTGTTTCACGAACCGTGAACCCGACCACGATACAACCCTTAAAAGACCTAATTGAGGCAGGGTTTATTCTAAGAGCGCATTACGATAAGGTTGAGTAACCTGACTCCTTCATGATTTGCTAATCATATCCTTATTGCATTTTTCACTGATCACATCAGCACTACGTTTGAACTCTTTGGTTCATTCGTCACTCACTAGCATGACACGTAAATGAGTGACAGTACAACATTTTTTCGAAATTTGCATGAACACTGCATTAAAATTACTATTCGTGAATAAACAATTTTAGTTGCAGGTTAGTAGCTGATACGAAGGAACTTCAGCAGGGAATAGTCAATCAGGACTGAATCGCCAGAGGTCTAGATCAAAATGGTGTGCTTTGAAACCCTGTGAATCTGGGGCAATGACTTCCAGTGAGTTTGGAATCGGTTTGTCTGAGGACAAGTCCCAGAGCATCAGTTGATTATGGGGCAGTTTATGCAAGCAGCGGTTGATCGGAAGTGAATCTTCTCGAAACCCAATCAGGGGCAGTTATCCGGAATCCTTGCGATTTAAGGGCAGATCCCTCCAGTGTTCGATCAGAGCATGTTGAGTCGCTCATCGCTCGTTCAGGGGCAAACTACTTCAGAGATATTGAAGCCGACCATGCTGAGAGTTGATTAGTGGAGGATGAATCCTTCTGTTGTGCAAATGTTGGGGCAAGCCCTCTGAAAATTGTCTTGTTGCCAGCTGTTTTTGTTCAGAATGAACTATTCCCAAAAGCCGGATTGAGGCGAGTTGAATTGCGCTGGGGCAAGTTGTTCAAATGAGTTTGTTCACCCTGGCAAGAATTGAGTATCGGGGAATCGTGTCATTACCCTGCCGAAACCTGAACCTCCTGAAGAAGCCTGGCGGTCATTGGATTGCTATCCTACAGCATAACCTGTTACTTGACTCCATGATTGGTAGCCTGTATTCCCTGTGTTGACGCTGTTGAACCAGGATTGTTTCTCAGCAGGGATGTACGGTTTGAGGTTGTTCCCCCTGTACAGTTTGAGACTGCCGCAGATCGAGATGGCATTTACCCCTTATCAGATTAGGGTCAAGATTACCCTCAGCAAACCAGGATTGATATCCCCGAAGCGGAGCGAGTCCTCCTTCTCCAACAAGGTTCAGTAGTCTCTCCTCCGCAGAATCTGAACGCAGAGCAGTGAGCATTGATATGTCCACCAGGCAGAGAGGATTCTCTTCCCCAAGCAGACGCATCCTGAAGGAGCGTCACCCCCATCAGCTGAGCCAAGCACCGAAGAATGATGTCGTCTTTCCCCAGCACCGGGTCACAAGTGCAGATTTCATAGAAGTGTTCAGGTGCCGAAGCTCGAGTTTTCCCCAGTAAAGTCGCTGAAGCAGGTGTCTCCCTCGCACCGGGTCACAAGTGCAAGTCTCGTAGGAAGCTGTTCGTATGCTGAAGTATGCAGTAACTGATGGTACCAGACTGAAGTCTCCAGTGGAATTGAGATTCCGCACCAGAGTCAGGCTCTCTCCTGAAGTTCGATGATTCCTTCTTCCCCAGTAGAGTGTTGGAACAACTGATGTTGTATTCCCCTGCAGAGCTGCACTCTCCCCCCGAAGTCAGATGATTCTTTCTTCCCCAGCGGAATTGAAATCCCCCAACAGAGTCGTACTCTCCAATGAAGTAGAATGATCTCTCTCCCCGGCTAAGTCCGCAGAAAAGCAGAATCCTTGGAAGTTGATCAGATCATGATCAATTTTCCCCAGCAGAGCGTGGGGCAGCTGATGTTGTATTCCCCCAGAGTCGCACTCTCTCCAGCGAAGCAGAATGACTTCTCCTTCCTCAGCCGAGTTTGCCGATATCCAAGAGATCCGAATCCTTGGAAGTTGATCAGATCATGATTGGTTTTTTCCCAGTGGAGTATTAAACAGCTGAAGTTGGTTCCCCACAGAGTGGTCATCCCCAGAAGAGTAGCCGAGACGGCCGCGCATTTCATTCTCGCGATTGATATCAGCAGATCCAAGTTCTCGTAGAGCTTCATCCCCTGCAACAGTCAGCTGAAGTTGTTTCCCTGCAGCAATTCGCGGAAGATCAATTCCCTAGACAGAGCCTGATTGATATTGGCGTGTTCACAATCTCCTCAGCAGGATGATTCCTCTACCTGAGTGGTTCTTTCTCCTTGACAGGAGGATTCCCCCCTCGGCATTTATTTTGCTGACGGGATCGTATCATTGTGCATGACTGCATAGCATTCAACCCTGCATAGCATTGTGCATGATTACATAGCATTGTACATGATTGCATGACACTTAGCATAAATACATATCATTCCCACCGTGTGGGGCGTAGCGCAGAAGCATACGCATCATAAGCATGATCTAGGTCATTATCATCCTTATTGTACAGGTGTACTACCGAAAGACCGGTTGCTCAGGACGATTCTTGATGTTCTTCCCAGCAAGGTTGTTTTCTTAGATGATTCTAAAGACCCCGGTGTGATCCCCGCAGCCGCTCGCTCAAGATGATTTTTGAGATCCCCAGCAAAGACTTCGGTTCGAGATGATTCTCAAGTCCCTCAGCAGGGCCATTTGCTTAAGACGATTCTTAAGACCTCAGTGCAGCTTCCCGAGTGGTTCGTCTAGTATGATACTTGAGTTCCCCAATAGCGCCTCCAGCAAGAGTTGCCCAGGAAGATCCCTGGAATACCCAACAGAATGTTTGCTCCAGAAAGGTTATTAGTTCAGGACGATTCTTGAAGAGGCCCGACGGATCTGTTTGTTCAGGTTGATTCTTGAAGACCAGAGCAACGTGATATGTCTTCTCCAGCAGCGATGTCTAATCTGAAGATGGATTTCGTAAGCGCCAGAAGGCGATATCAGAAGGTTCCTGTGAGTTCAGATTTCCGGATTGATGAATCAACGAAGGGCTGAAGACAAGGTTCCGGGGTTGTAGATACAACAGAGTAATTCGTGTGAGTCTGAAGACCAAGTCAGTTATCCTGAGGTGATGATTGAGCGCGATCAAGAGAATGATACGTCTTCTGATTGAAGTCGAAGATGTTTCTCCAGCAGCGATGTCTAATCTGAAGATGGATTTCGTAAGCGCCAGAAGGCGATATCAGAAGGTTCCTGTGAGTTCAGATTTCCGGATTGATGAATCAACGAAGGGCTGAAGATAAGGTTCCAGGGTTGTAGATACAACAGAGTGATTCGTATGAGTCTGAAGACCACGTCAGTTGTCCTGAAGAGATGATTGATTGCGATCAAGTGTATAGTTTTTCTTCTGACTGAAGTCAAAGATGTTTCTCCAGCTGAAGCGGAGTTTTGCCTGAAGGCAAAGTGTTTGAATCCCCGTAGAGTCATGAATGGCTCAAGATACCATTTCTCTGACTGAAGTCACAGATTTCTTAAGCTGAAGCGAAGGTGCCTAAGGGCAAGGCTATCTCCCCAAGGTTATGAATGACCTAGGATTCATTTCTCGGACTGAAGGCCGAAGTATATCCCTGACTGAAGTCTCGGATGCTATATAGCAGAGGTGGAGTCGCCTGAAGGTAGATCCATGTATCCTTGAAGGCCAAGGACCACTTTCTTCAGACTGAAGTCGAAGATACCTCCTGCCGAGTTGCCGGCAGGCAAAGTTCACATCCTGGAAGGTCAAGGATGTTTATCTTCAGAAGTACTTGAAGATCTTTTCTAGCTGAAGCTGGAAGTGGCCAGGGGCCAGGGTTTCATATAGTTCTAATGTTGAAGTTCTACGGCGGGCAGTGTGCAGCAGTATTCCGATGTTCGTTATGGTTCTGAGGGTGAACCCCAGATCAGAGTGTGCTCGGTTAAGTCTCTCATTCCCAGCAGAGTAGTTTCAAGTACGCAAGTGTACCTTTTATTCCATTTACCAGGGGTGAACCCCGGGTCAGAATTGTTCAGTGATATAGTTCTCCAGCGGTGATGCAGAGTATGTTTGTGTTCGACGGCGAGGTTGAATGTTTGCGTTAACGGCGAGGTCAGACTCTTTAAATCCCCAGCAGAGATGATGTTTGTACGACGGTGATGTCGAGTGTCTCTCAGAATGATGTTTGTTTCCGGCGGCGATGTCAGACCAGTATCTCTCCAGCTAGTTGTTGAGCAGCTAGTGTTGCAGTGTTCGAAGGTTTGTCCTCCGCAGAGTATCATGTGCTCGTGCAGTTGGCAAATTTTCGGGTTTACCGATATTCAACCGTCTCGTACCTTGATTGGATGAGAGCCGTTCGCTTCTCACCCAGTCAGGTCCAAGCCGTTTGAATAGGGGCAGCTGTTGCACCCCAAAATTTGACCAACATTTATTTGTTCATTGAATGTTTGAAAGTTGATACCTTCATCAGAAAGTTCAAGAGATCCCCAGAGAAGTGGGTTGAAACCAGGGTTGTATGCTTCACAGTTTGAGAGTTGTGGGTGCCCCTCAGATGATTCTGAGACTTTGAGAATGGACTTGATGTTTTGAGAAAGCCTATGAGATGTCTTGATAGCCATCATGAAGCCCAGAAAGGTCATTATGCAAGAATTCAGAAGATTCAACCATGAATGGTAGAATTAGGGTTTTGACTGGGTCAACCCTAGGATAACTGAAGATTTGGAGAAGGTTGAAACCCAATCCAAGGGCCATGAGATCATGGAATAATGTATAGAGATGTTAAAAAGATGATTCCTAGACCAACTCATCATGATTGAGGAGTTTGAGAAGTTTTGAGTTAGGGTTTCTGAGGATTGTCAGTGAAAAAACCCTAATTGGATCCCTATCTTCCAGGCAGTTTTATCTCTAGATGTGATTGATATCTCATCTTCCCCACAACATGAATGTTGTAGAGCTTGTTCTAAGCTTTAATTTGAGTGGTGGAAGTCCTTGATAGGAGTTACAGAGCTCAAGTTATGGTTTTGACAAATTACAGGTCAGCAGAGGTATGTGAATCTGGGTCCTTGAAAGTCACCCAACTTCCAGACAACTTTTGCCCTAGTAGGTTGATTCCCATGGTTTCTTGGTCAACATGAATGTTGAAGAGGATCTTCTTAGCTTTAATTTGAGTGGTAGAAGTCCTTGATTGGATTTGTGGAACTCAATTTATGGTTTGAACAAGACAGGGGTATTTTGGTCATTTGTCAGTTATAGGTCATTTTATCCAATGCCTAAAACTCCTATTTCCAAGCCTCAAATGGAAAAACTCAAAACATGAAAGTTGCTCAAAATGTGATTTTAAGTCTAGAAAGAAGGTCACAAATTGTTGAAAAAGCTCATAGCATGAAATTCCATGATTGGTCAAAAATGAACTAAAAATGACTTATAACTTTGAAAAGTTGAAATTGAAAAGTGATTTGGGAGATCTACAAATCCAAAATAGGTCATCCAATATATCATTTTGATTGGAAAAACCATTTTAAGAACTTTGGTTTAAATAGAATTTTCATTTGAGGCTTAAAAAATGAGCTTCCTTTGGAAATTTCTTACTTGAAAAAGAAGGCAATGGTGAGAAACCCTACACAAGCCAAGAATGGACTTGTTTTTCACTCATCCCTTCTCAATATCTCACATAAGGACATTTTGAGACAAAATAACAAGGCATGGCATATGAGATGAGATAACCATTATGGAATATCATGGAATTTTCAAGAAACTTCCACACCCTTCTAGATGAATCTAGAAGCATCCAATCAATCAATATATAAAGAGTGCATTGTGGAGAGTCTAAGGTTGGTGAAACTTGAGCCAAGTCAGAGGAGAGAGAGAGATACATAGCCATTGGAGAAGTTTCTTCAAGTTGAAGCAACCCAAGAATTCTTCCATTACAAGTCTTCTCCTTCAAGAATTGTGCAAACAGAAGGCTATCCATCATCAAAGGATCATCCTGAAGGATTTGCAAGCTTGGAATCGTGCTCAAGCATCACACACCATAGTTCCTTGACAGGTTCTTTCTCCTCTCTTTTTCACCATAATTATGCATAGATGGTTTAGATTCTAGGTGTATAATTGTTAAGCTAGGTTAGCTGATCAAATTCTGAAAGCTAGGGCACGATCCATGAGGTTGCATAACAGAACCATGATTCTTGGATCTTCCATAGCTGGCTGTTTATTGAGTTCCAGTTAACATGAATTGGTTTAGAATAGCAAGGGTAACGGGTAGAGCATCTGTAGACCTTTAGTTTTGAGTTTGATGAAGTTTGATAGCAGTTGAATATGGTTGTGCCATGGTGTTGACGCTTTCTGTTAGAACAACCTAGGTCGAATTAGGAAAATCTGATCGTCCCATTGTAATCTAGGCATTTAGTAGGTCATTTCTTGTTTTGGAATCGTGGCGAATCATGGCGTGTGGAGAGAGCTAGAAGAGCTCGAATTTGGATGCATGAGGGAGGGGTCTGAAAACCCTAACTCGCGTTTGGAGAAGACGAAAGGATGTCCGTTGGATCAGTCCCAATATTTGACAAAATCATCCCATCGTGTGGCTGTGCGCGTGTCTGAGTTTGGAGGGAAGATTTGAATTTTATTGAAACACGGTCGTTTCACTTAAGACCGGTTCTGGGCTTGGAATTCTCTTCGCACCCCCCTTTTGTGTTGGCCCAATTAATTCAACTAACGCGCCTTACTATCTGTACCCCCCTCCCCTTTAATTTATATATTTCTTTTATTTTCTTTTTAATATTTTTCTGTCTTGTTAAATTCATTAAAAATTGGAAATAAATGATTTTTGACTTCTTTTTTTTTCTATGACTAGATTAAAATGAGTAGAAAATTATAAAAATAAAATTGAGATTTTATTTTTAGGTTTAATATTTTTAATAGATTTTCCAATTAAATAGCTTTTTAGTATGTTTAATTTGGTATTTGATTTTGTAGGAATTGTTTTAGAACTTTCCCTTAGGGTTTTTAATCCGTTCTTTTTTGTGCAATTAGATGATGAGTCATAGTTCCCCATAGGATTTTTTCTAGATTTTTAGAATTAAATCTTGATTAGTTTAATTAGGGTAGACTTAGGGTGTCCTGATTAGGGTTTAAATTGTGCATAGGTGATGAATCCCTCTTTTTGATTGAGTTTTATCTTGATTTTTAGGTAGAGACCTTTGTAGATGTTATGAGTAGGTGTTGTTGACCCTTGTGAATATTGGTTAGATCTTTCCCCATTAGTTTAGTATTTTTAGGTATTATCTGAAGATTGCCTGATGATTTGGTCTGCTCAGTGGGTTATCTGTTCATCTGTGGGGTTCATTCTGAGGAATTGGTTGAGGGGCTTGTGTTGCCTTGAAGACTTGGATGGAGAGCATCATGAAGAGAAGCTTGTAGATCAAGATTCAAAGACCCAGAGCTTGGCTAGTCCCCCGTCTGTGAGGTTTGAGAGCCTGAAGTTTGAAGGAAGTTCATGGTACTTTCCTGAGGAAGGCACTATGAATGACTTTCATCCTTCCTTCTCACCTCTTTCTTAAGTATCCAATGATGTTGGAGCCAACTTGTGAGTTTAATTTCTCCTGAGGAGGAATATAAACTGATCACATGTTGTTGAGCCACATGGGATACAACTCCTAAGTGGAAGCCTCCTAGTACTTTCCTGAGGAAGGTCCTATGGGTCTATTCACTTAGTTCCATTAGATCGTCTAGGATTTCTCAAGTATCCAATGATGTTGGAGCCAACTTGTGAGTTTAATTTCTCCTGAGGAGGAATGTAAACTGATCACATGTTGTTGAGCCACATGGGATGCAACTCCTAAGTGGAAGCCTCCTAGTACTTTCCTGAGGAAGGTCCTATGGGTCTATTCACTTAGCTCCACTAGTTCAAATAGGATTTCCTAAATATCCAGTGATGTTGGAGCCTGCTTGTGAGTTTAGTTTCTCCTGAGGAGGAATGTAAACTGATCACAGTGGTTGAGCCACATAGGGTATGACTCCTGAGTATACACCTCCTAGTGCTTTCCTGAGGAAGACACTATGAGTCTGCTTACTTAGCTCCCTGTCTTTGGCAAGCTTGTTCTGAAGCTTGGAGGCTGGGATTGATTTCTCTTTTTAGGGTTTGCTTGAGAGCTTTGATTAGATTCTGTGATTAGGATTAGGGTTAGAGAATAGATGATTCTTTCTCATGTGTGTTTTGTTTGCCTGATGGCACTTCATTTCCTTTATCTGGTTATCTGCTTGATAGCATGTGGTTTATTTTCAGTATGATTACTGTTATTTCATGACTGGCTTGAGGTCGAGACGAGCTTGTGGAGGCTGAAGCCCCACACACATTTCCTCCCTCACTTGCATTGCATGCATTTTACTGTTAAAGCTGATGTTTTTGTCTGTTTCTGTGTATCATTGACATGATCCCTTAGGACTCTCATTTCTTCTGATGAGGATTTGATGATAGACTTTTAGGTTGAAACCTATGCATGACAACATCTAGGAGTTCCCTGTTCAAACCTCAACCATAGGATGAATCCATGGCATGATAACAGTAGGACTTGATAGTCTCCCTCCTAGTTGAACCTTTTCCTGTAGTTTCCCGAACTACGTTTGCTCTGATCTTTCATACCAGATGAAAGTACGTAGGCATAGGATGCGACGTCCTAGCGAGCAACCTTCCCCATCTTCCCCCGTAGTTAGCCGAACTACGTTGACTCTGATTTCTCGTTCCAGACGGGAATACGTAGGCATAAAGCGCGATGCTTTGCCGAGTCATTTTCTTTTCTTTTTCAGCCAGCCTTGATAGGTAGATAGATTATAACCAACCCGTCCAAGTAAACAAACAAGCGAGGATCCCGTCGAGTACGACGGACGTGAGGGGTGCTAATACCTTCCCCTTGCGTAACCGACTCCCGAACCCAGACAATGGTTGCGATGACCTTGTCTTACCCTCATTCGTCAGGTTTTTCCGATCGTTTCCTTTCCCGCTCTGAGGGATAAATAACGAAAGGTGGCGACTCTTCTGTCATGCCGGCACCTTATTTTCGCGCAAGCGACAGTATGCACTAGGACACTTTGACTCCCACAAATGTTACCCTTGTACATGAATTTTTGGTGGCTAAGTAGAAGAATATTGAGGACAACACTGATTTGATTTATTGGACATGATGTGATTTCCTAATATTGGCCCATAATAAAAGGTTCCTCAAGAAACCCTAGATGAAGGTTATAAGTAAACTCTGATGAAGATTAAAAATAGAGTTCACCAATCCAAGAATACTAGACATAGCATAATAGTGTGAGGTTAGTGTAAAGAAAGAGATCTCTTCTTCTCACCACATATATTCCTAGCTACTGAGTCTTTGTGCTACTGTAGTCATCCCTAGCTGAGTATCTCTCACTCAAGGAGTCTTCAACTTACTCTTAGATTTATATTTTTTTTCAATATTTGTTTAAGAATGTATCTTTTAAGTATCATGCTGGTAGTTTGTACTCATCTCATTATGAGCTAAACCTTTTGAATGTTGAGCAATGGAAAATTAATGCTATGATGGTTTTATGTTAAATGGAGTGTTATTTAATGTCTTGTTTTATTATGTGTTAGCATGCTTACAAATATGGTTCTAGGAGTGATCAACTTAGAGTAGGGTAGAGATATTAACTTGATTATTTCACTTAAAGATAATGAACTACAACTTTAAGGGATTTCAGAATATAACATGCGTATTTTAGGGTTATTAGTTTAACTTAGAGATTTGTTCCCTTGCCTTAATAATACATGTTTTGATGTTATAGAAATACATCTTTAGGTCACTCTGGCCTTTCATGGTATGACATTACACTTCATGAACACATTGTTGCATCATATTCATTAATGGACCTTAGCTCAACATGCACTCTCATGATATTATTTCACACCTCGTACTACTCAATGATCTGATCTGTAGAGGAAATATTGAACTTATGACATCCATCTATTAATTTTATCCTTGATCATGCTTAACAATCACAAGATGAATTAATGCAAAATCATGTTTAGTAACATTCACTCTCTATGGGTATGATATCCTTACTTTCACCACTTGCTACTTTTAAGCATACATGTATACTTGCATGTGACACATTTACAAGCAACAAGTTTTTGGCACTGTTGTCAGGGAGTTCCAAGTTACATATTTATATTTTGTGGTTATTGTTATTCTCTTTTATTACTTAAGCATTTGAGCCTTTAACGTCCTCCTGTACTCTTGTGTCACGACAGGTGCTTAGCTATTGTATGCGTAGGTTATTGAACCCAAAATACATAGGAGATCCTGAACCTAAAAGGACTCTCAGAGTAGTAAAGATATTTCAACTTACTAGAAACTTGCCAAAAAGTCATCCTCCTTTCATTACGGCTGACATTAATCTAGGAAATTAGTCAGATTTAGGAGAAGAGTTAGAAGAAGAGGTAGAATGAGGCATGGCAGATTTAAGACCAACAATTTATGCACCACAGTTTGAGTTCAAACCTACGATGTTTCAAATGCTGCAATCCAATGACAATATTCAGGCTCTACACATGAAGACCCTCATTTACACTTAAGGAAATTCCTGGACGTTGCTAGTAATTTCAAAATTCCTGGTGTCATTGATGATGCATTCAGATTTAGGCTCTTTCCATACTCTCCAAGGGATAGAGCCGAGAGTTGGTTACATTCCTTGGAGTCTAATTCCATTACCAAGTGGAATGATTTGGCTGAAAATTTCTAGCCAAGTATTTCACTCCTCCCAAAATTTAAAGATGAGAATTGAAATAACTTCATTCAAACAAGGAGAGTATGAATCCTTATTTGATGCTTGGGAACGGTTTAAGGAGCTACTTAGACAATGTATCCACCATGGCATCCCAATTTGTATTTAACATGAAGTTTTTTACAATGGATTGGTATCACACACGAGTAAGAGTACTCACACCCAAGCAATTGAAGAAAAGGATCGAAGACTCCATCCCCCTCTCTTTCACCTTGAAAAGATTCTTGATAATCTTAGCGTGTTTTGAAGTTTGATTGAGAAAATCCACTTGATGTTGGATCAAGGGTTTGATTGTATTTGCACTTGGTTGTGAAAAGAGGTTTATTACGAGGCAAAAGGCACTCTACTTAAAAGTTTGTTTTGAAAATGGCTCGACAAAAAATCGAGGGTTTGCGAAAAAGTATGAATTGGTCCTAGTCCCTAGGGGTGCTCCTAGTAACAAAACCACGATGAATGGTGTAAGTGTGTGCATTATGTTGATGGCGATGCTAAAGGTCAATCGATTTACAAGGGTGTTTTGCAAATGGCTAGATGACGAATAGAGAGTTAGTATGAAAATGATTTAGTTTATGCTCCTAGTAAAGAAAACCACAATAAAAAAAGCGAGTAAAGTGCGCACATCAAAAAGGGAGTGGGGTACATGTACGTTACACGAGATTGTGATAAATAAATGAGGTCATTGTTAGGTAGCCCAAGAGGAACCCGTGTGTCTGTGGGGTGCTCTAAACTAAGCCACGAGCGATAGTCAGACAAGATCTCCTATGTCAGGGTTTCTGTACAAAGTCAATAGTCCACCAATTGATATTTTTGAGGGTTTCAATAGTTTTAATATGTTTTGGAATACTGCTAACAAGAAAAGGGTTAGATGACAATGATATGAGTAAGATGAGATAAACAATATGATAATATGAGCAAGAATATTATGAACAAGATATATCGACGAAAAAGTAAAGCAAGATAATATTGGACGAAAATTAAAGTTAGTAGTTAATGGTTAATTGTTAATTGTCATTGTATCAGATGAATCAGGTTAACTATAACGCTAAACCATCGTAGCACGGCCTATGATGAAGATCATGCTATAGGAGGCCACACAATATGATATTTGTCCTAAAACATGATAGGGAAATGATATTGTGAATCATTCTTTAAAGAAATTGTGCCACACGAAAAGAAAAGCGGACAATCTCGTCTTAATCACAAACTTCTGTCGATTAACCGAAGGTAACCCACCATGATCCCAAAGTATAAAAAGTGATCTCGATGATCACTCATTATAGATTTGAAATCATGAAAGTTAAAAAACCTCAATCAAACGACATTCGCAATATTAAAGACTTCATCGATCGAAAATAGAAATAAATGAAAATAGAATCAAGCTAAAGTGAAATGGAATGAGATAAGTAAAGAAAGAAGATGGTCTAGTCATGAATTTTGATCAATAAATCGACCATTTGTGACTCTTAGATTTTCATCGACTAATAGTTGAAATATAATCGAAAATGAAAAGAAAAAACTAATTGGATCAATCATAGTTAATTGGAACAATAAAACTAAACTATTGACAAAATATAATAAGATTACCCTTTAAAAAATAAATAAAACTAGAAATTAATTAATAAAATAAAATAAGAACATAACAAGAGAATGAGTGTGTATACCGATTGAAATGGTGTGATCCAGAAACCATCATGGGCTTAGCAAATGCCAAAATACCATAAAATAAAAATAATAATAAAAAACAATAAGCAATGTGGTGCGTGAACATTCATAGGTTAAAGCAAAGAAAACCAACATGGGCCATCAAATCCATAAATCAAGCCAGAACCCACAAAAAGAACAAATCACACGGTAAGAACAAATGGATGATTTATAAAAGAGGAAAATGTACATTAGATCAACACTCGTGTTCAACAAAAATGAGCAAATGGTGAATAACACTTCATCGATACAGGATTGAAAAAGGTCATGAGGTTTAACATCTCCAACCTTTTTTCGTTGGCGTTTCTGCTCGCGCTTTCTCTGGTTTATTTTGTTCTATTTGTCTCAAACTTCTTTTCCTTCTATTTTTGGGTTTGGGTTTCAAATCGTCTCACTCACTTCTTCTCTCTTCCATCTTTTGATCCTGATTCGATTTAGGTTTTAGGGTTGAGACATGATTTGGAAAGGGTTGTTGTGCTTGATTGGGAAACTTTTTCTTTGCTTCTGTTCTGGTTTGAAACGATTTTAGGCTTGATTTGTTATTTGAGTGGGTGTATTGGATTGAAAGAAAGTTTATGGGTTCATCGTGTAGTTTTTGACGATTTGTGGGTAGGTTGGAGAAAGATTTTGTAAAGGAGGTTTTAAGGGTGGGATCGAAGGAAGAGGAAAGTTTTAGGTTGTGAGGGATTGAAGAGAAATCATGAGGGATTCTTGTAGCATAACAGTGGCTATTCAAGCTTAGAGAAACGATGTGAGAAGAATGTAGTTTTATAGGGAACATTGACGATATTGTCGGAAGGATTGTGAGGGAAATGATGAGCTGGAAGATTGTGAGGGAAGGATTGCATAACAATTTTGTGGCCTGGCTGAAGGGACTTTTTTACTCAAACACCCTATTTAAAATCAAATATTCCAAACTACCCTACTTTGAAAAAAAATTACAGACGTGCCCCACATGCAGCGCATGCTCGTCCAATGAGTGGGCGAGTGTGTGAAGATTTTTTTAGTCTTGCATGTGCTCGTCCAATGGGTGGACGAGCATGTGAGGGGGTGTATTTTTTTTTGTTTTTTTAATTTTTTTTATTTATTTAATGAATTTCAGAATAATTTTAATATAAAAAATTATATTATAAAATATTAATTAAATTAATTTAATATAATATAATATATAATTAAATTAAAAGTAATATTATTAATTAATATTTTATAATTAAAATTATTAACATATTTAATAATATAATTTTTAATATAAAATTTGTTAAATATTTCACTAAATAAATAAAACAAATAAAAAAATACACCCCTCACATGCTCGTCCACTCATTGGACGAGCACATGCACGGTCCAAAAATTCCTCAAACACTCGCCCCCTCATTGGACGAGCATGCACTGCATGTGAGGAACGTCTGTAATTTTTTTCAAAGTAGGGTAGTTTAGTATTTTTTATTTCAGAGTGGGGCATTAGTGTAAAAAAACCGGCTGAAGGATTTGCGTTGAGGTGATGATTTGTGTGGTACCGGTCATGTGCAGGTGTTGTACGAAATCCTTTTTTTGGTTTGTTCTAGTGTGTGAGGTTAGAAGTATAATCAACTCAAATCATACAGGATATTATTTTGTGACGTATTTGAAATTTGTAGGTTGTTTTTCTCACATTGGGACGGACGTAGTAGCAGCAGCTCCAATTAGTTTGTGATATTGGTTGTGTGGCTTGACGTGGAAAATGGTTTGTACATAGTTTACTCATGGAGTGGGAAAAAGCCTGTGCGTGACAACTTGTAATGGCATGTTGTTTTACGGGTTGTGAATCATGGCTGCAGAACATTTTGTTGATTGCAATTCGAGGTTACTCGTACTGTAGTTTCTTAGTCAATAGCTTAAAATAGTTCATGATTTGTGTGATCCCTGGCTTGAAGTTTATATATGACTTTATGTCTTGTAATTATTTGTAATTATAATGGGATATTTTTTCATGGCCTAATTATTGTAATTTTGGTGATAAAAATGGGTTTTGTATGGATTGTAATAATCTTTGTAATTCATGACTATAAAAAAAAAGGCCTTTGGAAAGAAAAAAAATGAATATGGATATTAATTATTTAAAAAAAGAAATGGTGATTTGGTCATGTAACAAAGAAGAATGAATTGGATTTTTTTATGTTTGTTTGAAATGGATATTGAACATAGAATTGAAAAATAGATATTGAATAACTTAGACAACGGAAGAAAATCATGGTTTAGAAATGGATATTTGGAGATGGATATGAAATTGAGACGGATGTGATTAAAAGTGTGAATGATTGTGAATTGTCTTGTCACTGACTTTTCAACAACCTTTATGCAACTGGACTTTAAATGAATCTATGACCTTATGACCAATATTGGAACCATTATGAACAGGTCCGCATCAATCCACCACTTGTACCGTTTAAACCAATACCATTTTGATTACGAATTAACCAAGAACTTCACCTTGAGGCACAAAACCCTAATTAAATCTTCAACCACACAGCACCAGAATCAATGTATCATGGCCTTGATTATGAAACAGAACCTTGCTTGACTAAGATAGGTCACAACCAAATGAACTTCAATTAATACTGCATACACAACTGATCTGACAACCCTGCCTGAAACCTAACTCCTCCTTGTAACAACTTGAATAAGAAAAAAAATGAAAGCAAGAACATATTTTTTTTCCGATATTTTGAATAATGGTTAGTGGGTGGATGTACAAATGAAAATGATATACAAGTAGGACAAATTTGGGGTATGACAACTGGGCCTCATCACTATGTATGTACAAGAAAGTTTTGCCAAGGTAGACTTTGACATTACATTTAATGATGACCACTAATAATCGGGCTAGAACTTCATCCTTCATGAAAGCTCAAGGGTATGGCAAGCAGTGATATTGGATACAATTCCATTGAATTAATCCTCGGTGATTCCTTGTGCTACATGCGCTTGCATGAACACCTTCAACAAAACCTTCCTGTGAGCTTCTGAATGAAATAGCAATGATAAAACAAAGATCTTTGAAGGAGTTTGGTGGAGCTAATAAACCATTTTGTATTCGTTTCTCTTAATAAACCTAAAAAATTCCTCAACTTCTTGCCGTGAAATTGTTTCATCAACAATTTCCACTCCTTTGTGGGATTGTAGTATTTTAATAACCTTTTCTCTTACTACTTCTTTAATAGATTTTGGGGGTGGAGTAGGTGAAAAGTCACGAATGCTACAAATTATTTTACTCGCTTCATAAATATTTGATACATCTGGCTTAGAAGTCTCTGCATATTTGTCCTCTAGAGATACTTCTTGACCATTTATGAAGATAACAATATTGTAATGCCATGGGGCTGCCTTAGTATTTTGTAAGGAAAGGGAGCTGGTAGAATTACCACTTCTAAACGCATATATATTTCATTTGATTGAGCATTAGCTGCAATGTGATACTCAATATCTAACGTCGTTAGGATTTCAAAATGAGTTTCAATCATAGCTACATCTTTATCAACTCTTGCACGGATGACTTGACGTATTCCATGATTCATTAACCGCTGAGTGTCACCTTGAATCAATGGGATAGCCTTCAAAAGAATAGAAAATTCATCATAATTTTTATTTTAACCCCCAAAATTTGCCCACTCTTTTTCTTAATATCTTGACTTATGTTTCATATCACTTTACATTGTCATTGGTGCATAGCATTGGTTTTAGACAGGGGATTAAGGTGTATTATCCAACACTCAAGATAAGAGTTTCATCTTCAAGGATAAATCAAAGGTTCATGCTCAACTTGGTGTCAATCTCAAGTCATAAGATTCCCTCATCATCAAGACAAGTCTCACAACCACTTGAATCAAAAGGCATCTGTGGCTAGTTTCTTTGGGAAAGATATGATTGTAAAGCTCAATACACATATTGAGGGTCCTCTACATGGATTATGTGACATCACAAGCCATCACAAGAGCTTTAATCAGTGGAAATGATCCTAGGGTTTCATCTAGTCAAAAAAAGTCAATTGTGGTTCAATAGGGTCAAAATCTTGGATCTCAAGGTCAACCAAGGGTATGTTATGTGTTTTCAAGTGATTTCATATGTTTGGAACAAGAAAATTCAAGAGGAAACAAAACATTAGGAGATTGGTTGAGTTAGGGTTTTAGTGAAATTTTTCTATGTGTGGAAAACCCTAAATTCTAGCCAATTTGCAACTTCCATAACTTTCTCATCCTTGATCCAATGGAAGCAAACTTGTTATCAAATTAAATAGGACATCATGAACTAAAAATTTGTAGAAGAAAGAAATTCCAAACGATCTATAGCTTGAGAGATATGATGGGCTAAAGTTGAGAAAATGGAGATTTTAATATTCCAACACTTAGAATTTTTCTAAGTATGGAAATTTAGCTTGAAGTACCTACTTTCAAGCATATCTTACATGACAATACAAGCTTCAAATGAATTTTCCCCCGATATTAATGTTTTAGATCATTCTCCAAGATATCGTTTGATTACTAGAACTTCTCTATTGGATGTGTAGAGGTTAGGTAATGATCTCTCTAAATTAGGGTTTCAAAGTTGTCAAGATTGGACAAGTTCTAGGCAAATTTTTGGGGAAACTTTCCAAGGCACTTTTCACAAAGTTCTTGATCTCAAATCACTTTCCCTTAAACATGAAATGTGAATAAAATTCTTCAAGCTTTCTATCCATTACTAGATGATCTCCATTGGATCAAAACTCATCAAGTTATGTGCTTTCAAAGTCAAGGTTTCAAAGAGGTCAAAATTCAATAACTTAGAAATTATTTCTAAGTCATTCTTGACATAATGGTGGACAAACATTCAACTCATGTTTCCTTATGGATCCAAGAACTATCTCAAGTTGATTTAAACATGAAGTTTGTTCATCATTCTCCCTAGTTTCAATTATGCTCAAGAGTCCATGATTTGGAGACAAATTTATCAAGATATGGCTCATGAAAATAGATTACTTGGATTTGATTTTGTGCATGATGTGGTTATCTTTTCTTGGCATATTTTGAACCATGCTTCACAGTAAGGTTTTTCCTTAATACCATTTGCATACCTCTTTTCCTTTTCTCACAAATCATTTCCTAAATGAGCCAAACCATTCATGATACTTCATGCACAAGAATGAGGTATTTTTGCCAAATATGGATTTGTTTTCTTTTGCACAAACTTTGCTCAGCACTGGCCCATGTTTCTTTTCGCACAAACTTTGCTTAAAAATGGCCCATGTTTCCTTTCATTTTCTGTTCCAACTCACACAAAACCAACACTGCCACAAACCACACTAAATCGTACCAGACCTCATTCACTCACCTTTTTTAAATTTTTAACAAACTATGAACCACAAGTTTCACCTCATTAACAAGCCTTTTTACACCACATATCCATCATATATATGCTAAAAACCCTAGAGAAGAAGGGAGGGGACTTCATTCTACAGCCAAACACACAAAGCTCTCTTTCATTCTCAAAAATTTTCCTTTCTTCGAATATGATGATTCAAAACCATTCACTCAATTTTCTTGCTTCCATTGACATCACTGAAGATCTAAGAAGATATAGGAAGGGTTTTTTGAAGCTCTGAAGTGAGATCAAAGAGCTTCAAATCTACATCATTAGTAAGTTTTTCTTCAACTTCATTCTCTTATTTCCTGCTTGTTTTGTATTTGTGTTTTCCATATTTTAGCTTCTGAAGTAATATAGATCATGTTTATGTTGTTGTTGTTTTGGTATTAGAAAGTTTTAGAATATGTGTTCAAAATTTGTGCTAGTTTTTCTTTTTGTTAGAGTGATATAAAGTAATTTCTAATGCTGGATTCATGATCTACCTGGAAAATCCCTTAGAATAGTGTGTTGGTTTTGTCATTTTGATGTTATTTGCAGAGAACACTGACAAAGGCCACCGGAGAAGACGACTGGAGCTAGGGCTTCGGCATCTGATGTGTATTCTTGCTTGGACCTTTTGACCGCTTGCACGTGCGTGATGTGGCGCCATGTGGTGCTGAAGTGGATTAGTAAAATTCGTGTGTGTCATATCTTTTGTGGTTTCTGATTTTTATTTTTGATTGGACTGGGCTTATTTCATTCTTGATATCCGCACCACCACTTTTCTGATCCCAACGCGCTTGTGTGTGGAATCTAGTTCATTTCAATTTCATTTTTATTTTAATGGATAAAATCAATTTTAAAATGCACAAAAATATATTTCTGAACTTTAATTGTCTTAAGATATTTTTCATAATTTTTATTTTTATTTTCATTTTATTTTAATATTTTATTTTGATTTATTTTCATGAGGTGTTCTATGTGACCTAGTTTGAAACATGGCTATAATTCTTTATCTTCCTAATTGACTTTTGATCCATGCCATCACACACGCTTAGACACATATATTTAGGGTTTTTAAGTGTCCATTTGATGACTTGATGATGTATTTTGGTTCTTTTTTGTAAAGCTTCTTGATGCATAATCTCTTTGGTCTTTGGTTTTTATGTTTGCCCTATGTTTGAGTTGGTTTGAACACTTATTATACACATTCTTTGGCACCCTTTTAAGGCACATTATCCTATTTCCTCTTTGGTATCATGATTATTTTTCCTTAGCTTTTAGAGGCTTTTAATTATTTTTCATGTGTGATTCAATACATGCTTGTGCGTTAGGATGTGTTTGAACTTGATGAATCATTTATAACTTGTGCAACAACTTAGGGTTTGATCTTTCCTCTTTTTATTGATTGAAATACCATGTGGTAGAGCTCTATTCTTAGTCATACTTGGATTTTCTCCTATATTTATTTGATGCATTAATGTGATTTGCTTTGAGGTAGAGAGGCATGTTTAATTGACCTAGTTTTCATCCTACTTGTTTACATGTGATTTTTTGATGCTTAGGATGTTTAGACGACATGAAATTTTTTTTGTCAATGCTATCTTGACTTATATTTGATAATCAAAAAATTGTTTCTCATTGCTTGAACCTCACATGAGTTTTGATTCCTTTTCATGAAGAACTTTAATTGATGCTTGCTTGTTTGTGTGAACTTGTTTAGATGTGATGCTCATGTTTCTTGTTTATGATGTTGAACTTGAACTTGAATTGATATTTTCACACATGCTACGACCCTTACTTGGATTCTTACCTTGAGCTTACATGTTCACTTCTTTGAGGTGTATTTTACATGCTTATTTGTGTGACAATTGATTGTGTTTGGACATGATGCATGATTTGAATATTTTGTGCTCTTCCTTTGATCATTAACATGAATTGAATGTGATGTGATATTATTGCTTCCCTACCATGTCTCTTATCTCATTTGACTTCATTTCACTTTACTTTGTGATTTTTTATGATTCTTGTAAGTTGTTTAAGTCATTTGGATGTGTATGGGCACTTTGTTTTGTCATTGTGTTTTCTTTTTCAAATATTTTGACATGGTTTGACATTGTGATTGCTCTTTGTATTCTTAACATGATGTAAGTGTTCAACTTGTACGAAATTGAGATGTGTGTGTTAGATACTTCTTTGTCATTTGAACTTCTATGATTGTTCTTCTTGATTGTATTTTCCTCTTTCTTCTATTTTCTTCTTCATCTTCTTTCTTTTTTAGACTTGTTTAAGTTTCATTTTTGTTTTGATTTATGATTGAATTGGATAGTGTTTACTTGTGCTTGCTCACATGATTCCTTAGGTTTCCTATTCCTACTTAATTTATGATTAAGATGGGAGTAGGATAAACATTAGGCTTTCAATCCTTTGCATGATAACAATTAGGATAGTACTTTAATGACCTCAACTCTAGGTATATAATTTGTATGATAACATTAGGTAGATTTCCCATTTATCCTAACCTTAGGACCATTTTGTATGATAAAATTAGGTTTTCAGTTTCCCTTTAGTGTTTTCTTTTGTTCCTTCTCTTCTCATCTCAAACAACTCTAAGTTACTAAATAAAGAATGATGAACGATTGTGCACCACGAGCCTTAAGTATATGGGAAATGATGAATGGGGGGTTTCTCCTCACCTGTCTAGAGTTTTTAGTGTACACCCCTTGGGCGATATGTGACACATTCACTCCTATATCATAGTCTTTAGTGAAACATTAATCTCAAACAAATTCAATTCACTTCATTAAAACTCATAAACCAAATTCAAATTTTTTTACCATTAGGGATTTGTTTCAAAGTCATTTTCAGAAAAGAGCATGTTACTTTTCTGTTCTACCGCAAACAGGCATCATCCCTAATTGCTAGAATGGGAAGTTAGCGTCACTCATAAAAAACACTTAACCAACTAGTGATCTAGTTTCCTGCACTATGTTTGCTATGATTTCTTATACCAGATGAGGATACGTAGGCAAAAGACGATGATGTCTTGGCGAGCAACCTTCCCGACATCACCCGTAGTTTTCTGAACTACGTTGACTCTAACTTTCCCATTGTACGAGGGAAAACGTAGGCATAGGGCGGAGATGTCCTATTGAGTCCATTTTTTCTTTTCCCCGTCCGATTTCCATTTAGCATTAGCTTTTAGATAACACACCCTTTGATTAGACAACAAGCGTGGACCCCGTTGAGTACAACGAACGTGAGAGGGTGCGAATACCTTCCCCTTGCGTAACCGACTCCCGAACCTAAGATTCGGTTGGATGACCTTGTCTCCACCTTTCTTTTAGGTTTCCTTTGATCGTTTCCTTTCCCTTTCTTTGTGATAAATAACATTCAATGGTGACTCTTCTGTTTGTTTCTGCCGGCCTTTTTCGCAGTTGCGATAGTCATGTTTCTTCAAAATTAACCTAGACTCCACCAAATGGGCATGGAGTTCTTTTAATGGAGTTTTCAATTCTTTGAAATCTTTAACAACTTGTTCAACAGACACATCTTCGATAGCATTCACAACATGCTTTTCATGAGTTGGCAGAGGGTTGTTAGCAATATCTGGTGCTTTATCTCTAAAAGATAGGATCTTACAATTGATAAGTTCTTAAACATTTCCCTTCAAAGAAAAAAAATCCATTAAGATGATACCCTGGGGCACCCTTATGATGTTCAAAGTGAACATTTAGGTTAAACTACTGATATGGATCACCAATGGAAGGAGATAATGATCTTGGGGTCACTAGAACCTTTCTGCACCAAAGACGGGTATAATTCTTTATACGTCATAAGAATGGGCTCAAATTTTGGCTTTGTTCTAACACAATTTTGATTGGATGGCACAATAGGAGGAGTGGAACACCCCAAATTCTTTGAATATTTATTTAATTTATTTAAATATCAATATTTGCATTTTTGGTGATTTTCGGTGGTTGGTGTGAATATTGAGAATTCTAGATTTTGAGTTATTTATTTAAATAATAGTATATAATATGAATATATTGGTATTATTACTAATTTAAATAAATATAAGTGAATTAAGGGCAAAGTGGACATTTGAGAAGGAGTTAGTGAGGGTGAAGTTGGAAAGTCTAATTTTAAGGCCCAAAGTTAGGTTTAACAAAAAGGAATTTTGAGGGAATTAGGATCCATTCTTGTTAGACCGTGAAAAGAGAAGAAATAGAGGCCATAGCTCTGAGGAAGAGGATTAAGGCAAAAGTTTCGCAAGGTTTCCGAAAATCAAAGATAAATGCTTAGAGTCGACAATTAAGGTATGAGGAGTATTGCCTTCATTGTTTTCAATATGTGATTCAATGTGTTTAAAGCTGATTTAAGGGTTTAGGGATTATTTGATTGAATTTTTGTTGCCTTTCTGATGGTGAGTTCAATGAGTTTGAGAGATTTGAACTAATGGTCTAATTAGGTTTGAGGCTGATTTAAGATAAGGGAAATTAGGCCTTCGTGGCCAAAATCTATTGTTGAGGTTTTAGCCGTATAGGGTAATTGGGGTAATTGGATTATGAGAACTTTAATGACTATGATGTGGTTGTAAGGATTTATAGGAATTAGAGACGTAAATATGATACGGGATTGGCCTAATAAGTTGTAGATTTTGTGCCGTTATCGCCGTAATACCTTAGCAATGATTTAAGGATGTTTTTGGGACATTGGGGAAGGAAATCGTAAAGGTTTTTGGACTGGTTTAGGTGCTGGTGCGTAACAACAATTTGTTGTAATCGCGAGTTCGCACGATAACAATTGTATTTTGTGCCTTTATCACCGATAACAATTGGATTTCAAACAATGCCAGTAACCACTAGGCTTTCAAAAGATTGGTAACAACCAAATCAAGGTACCAATAAAAATTGGATTTAAGCAATGCCAGTAACCACTGGACTTACAAAGATTGGTAATAACCAAATCAAGGTACCAATAACAATTGGATTTAAGCAATTCTAGTAACCGCTAGACTTACAAAGATTGGTAACAACCAGATCAAGGTACCAATATCAATTGGATTTAAACAATGCCAGTAACCACTAGACTTAAAAAGATTGGTAACAACCGAATCCAGGTACCAATAAAAATTGGATTTAAACAATGCTAGTAACCACTGAGCTTTCAAAAGATTGGTAACAACCAAATCCAAGTATCAATAACAATTGGATATAAGCAATGCCAGTAACCACTGAACTTACAAAGATTGGTAACAGCCAAATCCAGGTACCAATAACAATTCGATTTAAACAATGCTAGTATCCAATGGACTTACAAAGATTAGTAACAACCTAATCCAGGTACAAATAACAATTGGATTTAAACAATACCAGTAACCACTGGACTTACTGAGTAAGGTTAGTGGCATCCGGATCTCAAAGATAAGTACTAGTAACAACTAACATCTTGGTAAATAACAGTAGACAATATTAGATATTGCTAGTTATAACTAGCCTCCCTGGGGATATAAGCATTTATCACAATAATACTTAATCCAAGCAACTGACAAAGTTAGGGTAACAACCACGAAGAGATCCAGTGACAACAGGTTGGAGCAAAAAGATTGGTAACGACCAAAGGATCTCAAAGGCTACAGCCATAAAACAGAAACATGCAAGCAAATGTGTATGTTGATGATATGATGCAAATGTAAATGTAGACCGACCCACCAGAGAGAAGGAGAACAAAAATAAAACCCACAGGTAGGAAAAATAATCACGCCGAGTGTTGTACCCCAAAATTTGCCCAACCTTTTATAACTTGGTTTATGTTGCATTTCATGTTTAGCATTTGCATTTGCATAGCATTATCCTTTGCAGGGAATCAATAAGTGTATATCTCAAAAGAAGTTGTCAAAGATTCCTAGCTCAAGCAAGAGGGCTCAGTTCAAATCATCAGTGGTCCACAAGTCCATGGTTATGGATGAGAGGTTCAAGAAGCTCATTGAGTGCTTCGGAAGCTATTATGGAGCTCACACAAGTTGTTATTTCATGTGTAAGAAGCCACAGTCAAGGTGATGCATCTAGGGTTTTAATCTGGTCAACCCTGAGTCAACTGTGGATTTGAGGGTGTTTGAGACATGGTTCTAAGTCATTGGAGCCAGGGGAATTCATGTCAATGCATTTGAGAAGTTATTTCAATATCAAATCAAAGAGAATCAAGAGTGTGAGAAGTTACTAAATTAGGGTTTCAGAGGTTGGTCAGTGTAAAATCCTCTATTTAGTGCCTAACTTCAAGACCACATATCTCAAGATGCAAGTGTAATCTCACTTTGATGCAAACATGAAACTTGTAGAGCATGTTCTTAGATTTCTTTTGAGTACTAGTACTCATCCATTGGGCTTGTGAAACTCAACGTATGATGTTGATAAGTTATGGGTCCTCAGATGAATGTATTTTCAGTCAACAAAAGTCAACCAACTTCCAAGGCATTTTTGACCTAGAATCATGTTTCACCTAAACTTGGAGTGAACATTAAAGTTTCTCCTCATGATCTTAGCTTTCCAAAAAGTCCTAGAAGCCCTTCATCTCATTTATAGAACTCAAGTTATTGAGCTTGCAATGCTGGGGTATTTTGGGAAAGTGAGATTATAGGTGCTTTTCATTATAGGTCATGTTCAACCACTTGTGCACTTCAAATGAAACTTTCTCCAACATGAAAGTTGATCCAAATGGTCCAAATTTCATCATGGAACATCAAATTGACATGAATTTGGTTTGGATAAGAGGATTGGTGAAGAAAATCAAGTGAAAATGGACTTAAAGCCATGAATTAAATTGAAGTGGTTTTAATTCATTTACATGTCATGTTTGTGCTTATTTTGATTCACAATGCCATAACAAGCAAGATGCACAAATATGTTTTGGTCCATAATGAGAAATACACGTGCAATTCCATGTTACTTCACAAGGAAGTTTCAAAACAAATATCCACCATTGGATCAAATTAAGGACAAATTTCCATCCACATGATCAATTCAAGGTCCCTGCAACTGATTCAAATCAAATTCAAGGGGAATTGGAGGGAATTCACGTGTGCATGAAGCTCGCATTTCCAATTTGCGAATTTTGAAATTACACTCTAATCAAGCCAAATTAGGCCTCCAAATCATTCTAGATCCAACATATAAAAGTTCCATATGAATTTTGAACCTTCATTCATTCATTTTCGTGGAGGGAGAGCTTAATTACAGTTGGAGAATTCAAGAGCAAAAGTGAAATCCTGAATTGAGATTGAAGCAAATTCAAAGCAAATCAAAGCCAGAAACACCTTCCTTGAACTTCATTGAGTGATTCTGCACAGTTTTGAGCAAGTTAAGCATCGTGTGAAGCTCCAACTGAGAGACCCTATTAGGTAACCTTCGAATCAAAATTTATCTCATGATATGCATTAGATCCACGCCTTTCTTGTTGCATTTGAAGACCTACACTTGGTAGGCAAAATATGGACAGTTATTTGGGATGTTTGTGATGATTTCAGTTTTGTGCTTGATTTTTCAACCGTTCGAATCTCTCATTATACGCATGATAAATGATTTTTGATTGTGGATTCGTGATCTATGTAACATGGCGAGCATTTCGGTATCAATTTTTGTTGAAGTTGATGAGGTTTAGAACCTGCAACTCCGGCTGCATTGCCGGAGAAGACGACCGGAGAATAGCTCCAGCTTCTAGTTCATGGTTGCAGGCGAGCTGACCTGGCTTGCCATGTATGCGCGTGTAATGTTTGACTGAGCTAGATCAACGGTTGCGATTTAATTGACTAGCTGATGTGTTTGTTTGACTGCCACGTATTTAAATGATGTGAAGTGTTTTGGCTTGTAGATTCAGTTTATGTGGAATATGGGGTAATTGTGCTGTTTACACCCCTCCCTATTTGTGGCCCAATGCTTTGAACTGGATATCTTACTATTTGCACCGTGCATCATTTTTATTTGTTTTTTTATTTTGTTTTATTTCTGTTTAGATTTAATTCATTTTAAAATACCTCCAATGATGATAAAATTCCATAAAAATATTTTTAGAACACCTTAGGTTGTTAACTAATTTTTAATATTTTTTATTTTTATTTTTGGTTTATTTTTCAATTAAAAAGGAATTTATTAGTTGGAGGTGTTTTAATTGAATTCTTTCTTACTCCTTCTGTGTTCTTGCCTTGTTTGTGGACCAATATTTTTCTCCAATGATTGAAATTTATTTTTGATGTAAATGATGAATTGAAGAGTCTCATAGAATGATTTTTCCCTTGGTTTGGTTCATTTTGTTTTGACTCTTGATCCATTTTTGTTGACCCTCAACAACCCTCTCTCAAAATGGTGCATTCTTGTGAATCAAATTCTTTGATGATGTTTTGAGGTGACATTGGTTGTGATCCTTAGGCCCCTGGTGACCTACTTTGTTATGTTCATTTGAGATTTTATTTGAGTTTATTTGAGCCTTTTTCCTATTTTTGAGGCAACTTGCAAGTTAAGTTACTTCTACGGGTGGTTCATACAAGTACTTGACCTAGTTTGATTTGGAAATGACATTTGTGGATCCCTTGAGCTCTCAAATCTTTTTGATTCATGATCTTAACATGTTGAGCTTACTGGATATCAATTTATAGGACAAATATTTTCTTGCTTCTTGTTATAAGTTGCTTTTCTTTTAGGGTTTCCATTGGAGCTTCAAATGTTGAATGTGTTTAAGACTTTGGTCTTTCTCCATGCCTATTCCTGTTCATGCTTTGATGTAGGCTCTCTCTTGCTTTGTGCATTCTCTCCTCTCATCCCTACTTCTGTCCAATGACCTTAGAATCCCATTTGAGATGGTTTGGTCCCTCCTTAGGAGGTACTTGAAACATATCTTGAATGATGATTCTTTGAGGACCCTTTTGGTGCCTTTATGCATGATTCTTGTGTAGCCTATGGTTGAGTTTCCCATATGAGTTCCTTGTTGTCCTCATATTTCCTCCCATTCTCACATTTCATCTTATCTTCATCTCCTTTCTTTTGGTTTGCCTTTGGGCATGGTGATTCATGGTAAGGGTTGTAGGAAGTTTCTTTCTCCCATTTTGTGTCACCTTTGTTTGTGTTCTTGTTTGTGTGTGTGCTTTCTTTCTTTTGCTTGCATCCTTTTGTATATTCTCATATGCATGCTTGAGGTTGAGATGTGCTTGTGGAGGATACTTCCCCACACTTTGTTCCTCCCTCACATTCATTCTAATTGTGCATTACATGTTTGCATACTTGCATCTTTCTTATTTTATGCTTCCTTCTTCTTCTTTCTTCTTTGCCATGTTCCCTTAGGACCTCTAATGTCTTGAGATTATGATAGACCTTAGGCTTGAACCCATGCATGATAACATTAGGTAGCATTCCCTTTCATCCCAATCATAGGTACACGTTGCATGAGAACATTAGGTTGAGTCTTAGTGCCCTTTAGAGTGTCTCTCTCTTCTCATCTTCAAATACTCTCAAAACACTTAATAAAGGTTAATGAATGTTGTACGCTACGAGCCTTAAGTACTTGAGAAATGGTGATTGGGGGGCTTCCTCTCAATTGCTTAGAGTGTTTAGTGTATGTCCTTAGGACGATATGCCACGCATTCGCTCCTAGGTCATAGTCTTTAGTGCAACATGAGTTACAAATCAAACTCAAAACACTTGTTCTCTAAAAAACACAAAAACAAACTTCAAAGTTTTATATATTTCGGGATCTTAATTTGGAAAACCTTTTTTTCATAAGGAGAGTTTTGTTAACTCTTGGTTCTATCACAAACGGGTAACGCCTAAGTCTCCAATGGTCGAGCTGCAAACACCTAACTGCTAGAACTAAGTTTTAACCCTACTCGAGTAAAACATTTTGAACCAACTGGTGTTCTTGTTAGCCCGAACTATGTTTGCTCTGATTTCTCATACCAGATGAGGATACGTAAGCACAAGATGGCGATGTCTTGGCGAGCAACCTTTCCCTACCCCTTCACCCATAGTTTTCCGAACTATGTTGACTTTGACTTTCCCATTGCACGAGGGAATACGTAGGCACAGAGCGGCGATGCTCTGTTGAGTCTCTTTTATTTTATTTTATCCCTGATACCTTTAGTTAGATAGATAAACACCCTTTAGATAGATAACAAGCGTGGATCCCGTCGAGTACGACGGACGTGAGGGTGATAATACCTTCCTCTCGAGTAACCGACTCCCGAATGCGATATTTGGTTGCGATGACCGATCTTATCCCTTTTTTTCCACAGGTTTTCTCTGATCGTTTCCTTTCCCTATTTTGAGATAAAGAACAAACAGTGGCGACTCTTCTATCTTTGCCGGCCTCTTTTTTCGCAGTAGCGACAGCTGGCGACTCTGTTGGGGACAGGAACATCCCCTATGCGAGTCAATCCTAGCGCTTGTTTGTTTATCTTTTGGGTGTGTACATATGTGTTGTACTTTATTTTCTTTCGAATTTTACATTTTGCATTGTATCATTATTGATGTGCTGTGGGGAGGGAATGTTCCACTGAGAGATAAGCCAAACCCAGGCTTGAGTACAAACATAGAATTAGTAGTGGAAAGTAGTGGTGGACCTGCATGCTTAGCATGCACAAGTTCCCATGAAATTCACGCTCAGACGAGATTCTCTTTGATGATTTCCTTTGTGATCCTTAGGATCTGAGGGGATTTTGGATCTGAGGATTGTCGACTCTGGGGACCGATCATTTATGATTCAGCTAAGTGAGGCCTCTTTGGGAGATTATGATGTTAAACCAGAAATGGTGAAGGTATCATTGTTTCTTGAATGTCTGTGACACTGATGAACGCATAGGATGTCGAACCTTATTAGTGGATAGTGTCGCTTCCGCGAAAATAAGGTGCCGGCAAAACAGAAGAGTCGCCACCTCTCGCTATTTTTCCCTCGGAACGGGAAAGGAAACAATCGGAAAAACCTGACGAAAAGGAATAAGACAAGGTCATCGCAACCATTGTATGGGTTCGGGAGTCGGTTACGCAAGGGGAAGGTATTAGCACCCGTCACGTCCGTCGTACTCGACGGGATCCACGCTTGTTGTGTTTACTGGACGAGTTGGTTTATCTATCTACCTTTCAAGGCTGGCTTAAACAGAAAAGAAAATGACTCGGTAAAGCGTCGCGCTTTATGCCTACGTATTCTCATCAGAGAATGAGAAATCAGAGTCAACGTAGTTCGACCTACTACGGGTTATGGGGAAGGTGGCTCTCCAATACATCAGTATTGTGCCTACGTACTCTCAACATGTATGAGAGATCAGAGCTTACGTAGTTCGGGATAATACGGATTACGAGTATTCAGATTCATCAGTTTTATCGAGTAGGGTTAAACAGCAGTTCCAGCAGTTAGGGACAAAGCCTGTTTGCGGTGGCGCTGAAGTTTAACGACACTCTTTTCTTCAGAAAAGCTTCCTTTGAATTATGGGCCCACGGGGCGAAAAGGTTTGAAGTTTGTTTTCTGTCTTTTACGGAAGAAGTGTTTTTTATTGTGTTTGCAATTTCAATCGCACTAAAGACTATGACCTGAGAGTGAATGCGTCGCATGTCACCCAAAGGGTGCCATACTAAACATCTAGACTGTTGGAAAGAAACTCTCCACCAATCCTTCCTCAGATAGCTTAAGGCTCGTAACATACGAAAGAAATCATTCTTGATTACTGTATCTTAATTTGTTCTGAGATGAGAAGAGAACAGGCTCAACTAAGGGGAGACTATCAAGTCCTAATGTTATCATGCCAAGGATTCATCCTATAGTTGAAGTTTGAAACAGGGAACTCCTAGAAGTTATCATGCATAGGTTTCAACCTAAATTTCTATCATCACTTCCTTATCAAAGGAAATGAGAGTCCTATGGGATCATGTCAATGATACACAGAAACAGATAAAGCATCAGCTTAAACAGTAAACAGCTGTAAAATGCATGCAATGCAAGTGAGGGAGGAAATGTGTGTGGGGTATCAGCCTCCACAAGCTCATCTCAACCTCAAGCCAGGATGAATAACTGTAATCATACAGAGGAAATAAAGTGCTATCAAGCAAGATATAAATGACTGTAATCATACAGAAGAAAATGGAATGCTAACAAGAAAAATAAACCACATGGGCAAGGGAGCAGGACTCTACCGAATACCCGCAAGCAAAGCCGTACAGTAACAATACAAGCAGAGGGAGCAACTCAACCTCTAGTGCAATCATGCTCCTAATTAAAGTCAGTCTAATCATGGACTTATTCTAATGCATCAAGCAAGTCAAACAAGGCACATCAGCAATATAGAAAAGAAAACAAACAAGAGAGAAACAGATCAACAGCTTCCTACTTTCAATTCAAGCTTTAGCTCTTCTAACATCAATCCAGTCTTCAGACTTCAACCACCCTTCAAGGATATCAGCTTCACTGGCAAGTATCAACTTGCTTCTCCAGGTTTCAACCCATCAACATAAGTTTCAACTTATTCTCCTTATTCAATTCCACCTTCAGGCTTCACTCTTAACTACAAGTATCAACTTGATTCCTTCAGGCTCTCAAAGCATCAATGTAAGTATCAATTCATCCTTTATTCCTCAAGCCTCAGCTTTACACTCAATCTCAATGGAATCCTCTTCATAAGTATCAACTTAGTCTTCAAGCTTCTCAAGCTCTCTTTGCTTTACCATTCTCAACTTGGTCTTCTCCTCCTACAAGCCCCAGCTTCTCAGAGTAGTCTTCAATCACATGGAAGTATCAACTTCATCCTTCAATCTCTTTCTCAAGCCTCAGCCCTTCATTCAATATCCATTGGGTCTTCAAGTATCAACTTGTTATTCTTGCTCTTCAAGCTTCAGCAGCAATGGCAATGCTCAAGGAATCATCCTCTTCCACACTCTTCAATGAAGTTCTCCTCTTCAAACTCAAGTCCAACATCTTTCAAGATACTCAAACCAAAAGACAATTGATTTAACAAGATGAGGGGAAATGATAAACAACTTACTGACAACCAAAGGAAACCTGTAAGGGTTCATCATTAGGAGAGACTGGTTCCCTCAAAGTTCTACCTCCCAGATAAAGCCACTCATCCCTCCAAAGGAGAGATGTGAATATCTTGGAAGCACTTTTGGTCATTGGGAGGAATGGAAGCACAATATGCTTTCCATATTTGAGAAAGAAATCATTCTAACTATAAGGCTCTCCCTATTTTTCCTAACTCCTAAACCTTCATCAGACACCTTCAAGCACAAGCAACTCCTAGCTCCAAGCAACTTCAAGCAACTTCAAGCATCCTTACCTTGTCTTCAACTTGTATTCAATCTCAACCAAAGGCAAACTAAGCAAAAACCCTAATCTAAGGGGACCAAGGAAGTTAAACTAGTTGAATTAGTAAGTTAAGATCACCTAAAACCTAGTACTAAAGTTAGTCCTAACTAAAATACTAAAATCAATTGTAAAATCCTACAAAAATATATATAGGAACCTAGGTCAATCATGACTCTACCATATTAATTTCAGAGATCAAATCATCAAATTAGACCTAGAACTAAAATCTACATTACAAGGTATCAAACCTAAACCCTAAAAGGAAGCACCTAAATATCAATCTAGAAAGCACACCTATTTTCATCACAAAAATGTGAGAAAAATACTATGGTATCATACCTGTCTAACCTAATCACACACAAAAAATTAGGCTCAAAATCATCACCAAGTGATCACACTAAATTCCACAAAATTGGGCATCAAACATAATCATTTTAATATCAATTAAAATGTAAAATTCCCATTAAATCAGAAAATACATGAAATGAAAATATTTTTCCTCTAAAAAATACTATACTCAATCATGAGTAAAATTCAAAAAGAATGGGATTAATTGGATTAATTTTCAATTTATTATGGATTTTTCAAGAACCATGAACAAAATGAGAAAATAAAGAAAATCCAATTAAAATAATAACATGCGCGGTGTGGATAGCAAAAAAACATAGTTCAAATTATGGGTTGGGCCATCAGGGCGGTGTGAATATCACTTAATTCATTAAGCCCAAAACACTGAATAAATGAAACGCTGCGTTTCATTTCTTCAGATCCTTCACAAATTCAAATTAAAACGTGGCCATTGGATTGCTTCCTCAGTCAAAGTCTTCATCTTGATCCAACGGTATCCTCATCATCTTCTACCTTTTGAATGTCTGAGCTTCGCGCCCAGCTCCGGCCACCACCGGTGGAGCTCCGGTCACCATCCCCAACCCTAGTTCTCTCTACAAGCCTCCATTGCAAATGGTCAAAACATGAAACTCATCCCAAATCTTGCCACGAATTCAACCATACCCTTTATTCAGCCTAAATCCTCAAGATTCATCATATCCAAATCTCAACCGAAAATGGTAATGCACCTATTTTGTCTCTAATTCCTCAATTAACTATCTGAAATCCATCCTACACCATTCTACAATGCTTCTACCACCTTAATTCAACTTGATTCTACCTAAATCATGCTAGAGGAAGAAAGTTACCAACCTGAAAATCTTGGATGAACAGATGCACGAAACCTCCAATTCAAGCTCTATAATCTTGTAGACACGATCAATGAACCTTTTCCTTGCTTCTGTATGCAAAAGAACCAGTTAAAAGTGCTTGAATCTTGAAACCCGATGGTGAGTTGCAGGTGGGAAATTCTGACTTCAAGAGCACCAATTAGCCATGAATTCTTCTTGATAATGATCTGGAATCACTCCTTGACATCCATGGAAGAAGTTTCAATCAAGAAAATGGATGGAAAGTGAGGAATTTGGTGAAACCGATTGCACTTGCAAGCTATGAAATTTCAATCTCACTCTATCCTCTCTCCTTCAATCATCACCAACCTTTACATTGGATAAACTCTATTCTTTATATAGATGATGTTTTGATGATCTAGAACCCTCTAGATCCTTCTAATGAGAGTTTCCACTTCTCATGTCATGAGATTTTCAAACACATCTCATGCTATGCCAAATTCTGTTTGCAGCTTGAAACCAATCTAAATCTCTTTCAATTTCTCCCCTAGTGACATTTTGGAAGAGTTTAGCTTGCAAAGGCCCTTGCTCATGCCTTGATTTTAAGTTATGCACATGTTGCTTAATATGCAAGTAACCACCTTCCAAAGCAAGTCCATAAATTGAATCTCAACTAAAAAATGTGGCTAAACCAATGTTCTTAAAATGTTTTCTAGAGTCAAAATGATATATTACATGCCATGGTTTGTATGTGTAGGTTGAAAATATCAATTTCCAACTTTGGTTTATTTAACTTATGCCCTTATTTTAGGTCATTTTTGCAACTTTGAGCTACAAGCCTTTCCAACATCTCATGACCTCCTTACTAGCCTTAAAATATCATTTTGAACAAGTTTGATGTTGAAGATTTTTCCATTTGAAGCTTGGAAATAGGAGTTATGGCCTTATGGTTGAAATGACCTATAATCTCCAAATGACCAAAATGCCCTTGACTTGTCAAAGCCATAACTTGAGTTCTACAAATCCTATCAAGGACTTCTAGTACTCTATAGAAATCTAAGAAGATAAGGAACAACATTAATGTTGACCAAAAGTTCATAGGAATCATCCTTCTTGAGCAAACGTTTGATGCAAGTTGGGTAACTTTCAAGGCCCCAGATTCACATACCTCAGATGACCTGTAACTTGTCAAAGTCATAACTTGAGTTCTACAAATCCTATCAAGGACTTCTAGTACTCAAATTAAAGCTAAGAGAAAGCTATAAAACATTCATGTTGGGGGAAAGATGAGATGACAATCACATCTTGAGCTAAATTGCCTTGAAGATAGGGGTCAAACTAGGGGATTTTACACTGTCAAGCCTTAGAAACCCTAGCTTGAAACTTCTCAAACTCTTCAATCATGATGAGTTAACCTTGGAATCATCCTTATAACATCTCAATGCCTCAATCCATGATCACATGGCTCTTGGATTAGGTCTCGACCTTCTCCAAATCATCAGTTGACCTAGGGTTGACCCAGTCAAACCCTAATTGCACCACTCATGGCTGAGTCTTCTTAATCTTGCACAATGACCTATCTAGGATTTATGATGGCTTTCAAGACATCTCATAAGTTCTCTCAAGGCTTCAAGTCTTCATTCTTGGCTTCAGAATCATCTGAGGAGCTTTCCACAACTCTCAAGTTAGGAGGCACACACTCTTGGTTTCAACCACTCTCTCTGGGGATCTTTTGACTTCTCTGACAAGGATATCAACCCTTGGACACTTGAATAGGCTTCTTAGCTAGCTTCAAACTCTTGTATAGATCTTGATTGGTACTCATACCTCTTGATCTCCTGCATACATGTCAATGAAATGCAAATGATAATGCTGATGTGAATGAAATGAAACATAAGCTAGGTAAAGAAATGTTGGTCAAATTTTGGGGTGCAACAGATAGGTCCATACTTGTGAGAGGGATTGGGTTATGCAGGAAACCTTGACTTTCAGACTACCCAGGTTTCTTTGCAGTGTGAATCAGTGTTCTTGATACAAGGGGTCCTAATGACAGTTTTATGTTCTTGCTAAAGCGGAGCGCTGGTTCTTCTCAATCAACAACACATCAACCTTGATCCCCTTTTTGCATTTGCATTTGCATTTTCATCTGCATTTTCATAAACATGTATTTATGTTGCAGGTGCATATTTCCTTCTCGATTCTAGCGATCTTGTTCCTTATTTCTGACATGGAGCCCTTGAAGAAGACAGTGGCATACAGGTTTCGAACTCCGAATATTAGTTCTTTGATGAGTTTGATTGCCATGGCTGACAGGAAATTGATGGAAGACTTCAAGCAATCTTATGGGAAACTGTTGAGATGTGTCTGCAAGCCTTCAACATATGAGATAGGTGGTCTTTATACTCTTCTACAGTTCTATGATGCACAACTGAGGTGTTTTTTTTTTTTCCGGATTATGTTCTGGAGCCTACCTTAAAGGAGTATTCTACGTTGTTGGGTGTTCCTATCTTAGACCAGATGTCATTCTATCACACTGATGCTGAACCTGATCTGGCTAAGGTTGCTGCTGCTCTGCATTTGGATGTTTCAGAGTTGGAGGAGAAGTTGGCCAAGAGGAGTGGGATGTCTAGTTTTCCTTTACCTTTTCTGGTTGATAAGGCTCAGCAGTTCGCCAAAGATTGTTGTTGGATTGTGTTTAGCGCCATTCTAGCTCTCTTTATCTATCGTATTATATTGTTCCCTAATCTTCCAGATATCATAGACGTAGATGCTTTCTACATATTTGCTTCAGGGAACCCGGTACCTACGCTGCTAAGCGACGTTTATCATTCTGTTCACCACAAGAATGAGAACTGGAGGGGAAAGAATGTATCTTGCTGTATTCCTTTGTTGTACAGGTGGTTTGCTAGTCATCTTCCCAAGACAGGTCCATTTGTTGCTACTGCTGGTACTTCAGAATGGTCAGATAGGTTGATGGGATTGTCTGCAGAGAACATTATCTGGTTTGACAGGGATATGCTTAGTACAAAGATCATTTATAGTTGCAGTGGATTTCCTAACGTCCCTTTGGTCGGAAGGAAATGATGCATCAACTATAACCCATCCTTGTTGGTTAGGCAGTTTGGGTACGCGCTGAGAAATCCTCCTAAGGAAGGGGAGATACAGGAATCTCTGTATCTCGCCGGATTGTTGGAGGGTGATACCTTAGCTAAGGTTGAGCAGGCTTGGGGAAATGTTCACAGGAAAGGGAAATCATTATTGGGGAAAAGTAACAGTCAAGCTTATGACCCTTACCTGACTTGGATACGTGAGAGAGCTCCGAAGTTTCTAATGCCAGTTCCTTCAGTTGAGCCTTTGTATCCTCTGATGATGGAGGAGCCTACCACTGTTGACATCCAGAAGTACAACTATTTGTGTTTTGAGAAAGAAGAGTTGCGGAAGATGAATGAAGAGTTGGAGGAAGAGATTACTCAGCTCTGAAGTGAGAAGACTCAAGCAACTTATTCTTTGAAGAAATAGACTGAGTTGGTGACCAGGCTAGGTACAGATCTGACCAAGCAGATTAGCGTCAGGGAACGTTTGGGTATGGATCTGAAGGCAGTCAGTAGTGTTCTTGCTTCTAAGAAGAAAGAGTTAGATAGAGCTTATTTGGAGATCTCCAAATTTAATGCACAGTGGAATGCTACTCTCACCAACAACAAGGAGCGCGAGGATGAGTTAAGCTACAGATCAGCAAGTTGAAGACCCAGCTCAGATCGAAAGACAAGAAGATTTTAGCAGAAGCTTCACTTATACGAGACAGTGATTGCAGATTAAACGAAGCGCTTGCAACCTTGGAGGATTACTGAGCTAGAGCTGATACAAAGAGGTGCAAGCTTGAGGAGGTCTTTGGAGAGGGAGCTTGGGAAGACTATGCTGAGGGTCTACAGTCTACCATTAGCCGGCGAGAGCTACTTATCCAGGGGTTACTCATCAGACCATATCATCCTGAGACACAGGAGTTTTTTAGAGGACTTCCGGTCTCGTCATCCAGCTTGATTATATTTCTTTTTCTCTGTAGTCGTTGCTATATTGTTGTACTGACAATCACCAGACCTGTTGGTTGATGCCATTTTTTATTGTACTCAGTTGATATGTTTGTACATTGCCTGTTGGGATCTTGATTATATATGAGGAGTTTTTACTCTGTGCTTGTCTTTGGGGTTCTCCATTGTCGTGCTTTTCTCTCGGAACTAGAATCGAGGGGGAAATTTCCCTATTGCATATATACATGTCTGCATTTTGCATTTTTCCATCGCAGGTGCATCGGAAGTGTTAATCTTATTTCCTGTGGTCCGTTAGATTGTTTCAGGATAGACCATCAGACAACTCACCGGTACTCCACAAGGGGGAATCAAAGAAGAGTAATGGAGAAAATGCAAGCTGAGATGCAAGAGATGAGGGACAAGATGACCCAATTTATGGAGTTAATGCAAGGAGTGTCTAATGGATAGGATCAGCTAAGGCCTCTGGTCCAACCCTTTATTGCTAGAGTTGACATCAATGGAGTTTTGCACATTGGTACTGCTTCTAATCCTCCTCACAATGAAATTGGGACTCCTCACACCCACTCTCTGCCTATTTTGGTTATCCCTAATGCTGGAGGGAATGGTATTGGTAATGGTGGTTTTGGGAATGCTGGAAATGGTAATGTTGTCAATGAGAATGTTCATGGTCCTGATGCCACCTGTGTTATACATGGTAATGGGGATCAGCATTGGAACGAAGACCGACGAGATGATGTGTTTTCAATGCGGGATATGGGTGCTGAATTTCCAGTTGAAGCTGACAAGAGGTTCAACCTGTTAGAAGACAAGATGAAGAGATATGAAAGTCAAAATTCCATGGGCCTTGACATGGCAAATCTGGGACTTATCTGCGATCTGAAAGTACCGCTGAAGTTCAAATTCCCTGACTTTGACAAGTATAAGGGTACTACTTGCCCAAGAGTTCATCTGCGGTCTTACTACCGTAAGATGTCCGCCTACTCGGACGACGAGAAACTGTTCATGCACTTTTTTCAAGATAGCTTGTCTGGGCCCTCAATTCAGTGGTATATGGAGCTGGAGCCTGTCAATATCCGCAGTTGGAGGCACCTAGCTGAGGCCTTCGTGAAACATTATCAGTATAATAGCGGCCTTGCTCCTAACAGGGTCCAGCTGCAGAATCTTTCCCAAAAGAACAACGAGTGTTTCAAAGAATATGCCCAGAGGTGGCACGAACTAGCAGCAAGAGTGCAGCCTCCGATGGTGGAGCGCGAATTGATTGATATGTTCGTTGCTACTTTTCCTGGTGTCTATTATGAGAAGCTGATCAGTAGCATGTCGGCTAGCTTCTTTGATTTGATAATCACTGGAGAGAGGGTGAAAAATGGTATAAAACTAGGAAAGATTCATGTTGGTGAAGCTCCCTCAGCTGGAGGAGGAGGTAAAAAGGTGTTTGGTAATAAGAAGCGTGAAGGCGAGACCAATTCAGTGTCCAGTTCTCGTGGTAGAGGTAGAAATCAACATCAGAATCAATATCGTCAGCAATTCTAGGTTGCTAGCATCACAATTCCTATACCTCCGCAACAACAACAACCACCGCAGCAAAATCAGAATCAAAACTATGCCTAACGAAGATTCCAGGATCGGGGCCGGGTAGTGAATAGAGTATTTGACGCGCCGCTGCTGTCATATTCTCAATTACTTCAGACTTTGTTACAGTTGCAGTTAATTCAAAAGAGGACTATGGCTCCCCTAACAGGTGCGCCTCCACCCGGATACGATGCCAACGCTCGTTGCGAGTTTCATTCTGGGGCACAACATTGATAACTGCAAGGCGTTCTGTAAGTAGTAATTGCACCTAAGAGAGGGGGGGGGGGGTGAATTAGGATCTTAAACTTTATTTGCAATCTTGTATGGTTCCTTGGTTCTTTTTCTTGGTTGTTAAGTTATGACTGAAAAGTAAAGGTAGGAAAAAAAAGAGACACATGAAATTATATTGGTTCCCTAACTTGAGTTTTTAATATTATTTTTTGCACCAAAATATTTTCCAAGTCTTTTTACAAGGAGAGTAAAGTTTTCATCTTCATCAGAATTGTCTTCTTTCTCCACTTCTTTTGATTCAGCTTTTAAGGCAATGCTCTTGGATTTCTTTTCTTGAACTTCATGTTTCTCCAATCTTCCGAGTTTCGTTTCATATTCTTGGAGTTTTCCGAATAACGTAGCGGACGTCATTGTTGATAGGCTTTTCTTCTCGGAAATCGCCGTCACTTTTGGTTGCCATTCTCTTGATAAGGACCTAAGCACTTTAAGATTAAGTTCATCATTGGTTAGTGTCTTACCAAGTGCATGTAAGTGATTTGTCAAATGCATGAATCTTTTCTGCAGGTCTAAGATAGATTCTCCTGGTTTCATTCTGAATAATTCGTACTCTTCACTCAAAGTGTTTAATCTGGATCTTTTGACTTCGGCGGCTCCTTCGTGAGTTTCAATAGGAGTGTCCCAAATTTGCTTGGCCGTTGAACATGTTGAGATACGAAAGAATTCATCCATTCTAAGCGCACTTTGTAATATATTTATCGCCTTTTTGTCGTAAAGAACTTTCTTTTTATCATCATCATCCCATGATCCTTGCGGGTTTGATGAGCCGACTCCGTTGACTACCGTTACAGGAAGAAATGGACCATTTTGGACAGCATCCCATATTTCACTTCCTTGTGCTTCTAGATGTGCTTTCATTTGGATTTTCCAGAAGTTGAAATATTCGCCACAGAACAAGGAGGCTTGTTGCTGCTGGCACCATCTTTGAATACAAGATTGTTATTTGCGGAAGCCATCTGGATCGGATAGGAACAGGTTGCATATAACCTGCTCTGATACCAATTATAAGTAGTAACTACGCCTAAGAGGGGGGGGGGGGGTGAATTAGGATCTTAACAATTTATTTGCAATCTTGTATGGTTCCTTGATTATTTTTCTTGGTTGTTAAGTTATGACTGAAAAGTAAAGGCAGGAAAGAAAAAGAGAAACAGGAAATTATAGTGGTTCCCCTTACACTTCGATAGTACTCCAATCCCCTTTCGACTCGAAAGAGAGTTTCACTATAGTTCATAATTATTGTACAACCTAATCACTCTAATGGTGATGCTTACTATCTAAACCTATAGGTAATTCCAAGCGTTGAAGAACAATCCTCTTCAATACACTTCACTTGTTTCCAACTGTCCTCCGGGATAACAAGGTAATACACAAAAATGTTCTCGAGAAAATATTTGATGGAAAGTTGTTTATCAATCTCCGAGGTTGATCTTCTTCTCGAAACAAATTATACTCAGATAAAATATACAAGTGTTATTTGTGAAAGAAGGCTGTGAGAGTGTGAAAGTTATTTTAATGGCTTCTTCAAAATTGGTTTGAACACTTAATGAAAATTCAAAAGGTTGAAGACAAAGAGTAATTTAATTAATTTGTTTCTTGAAGGTGTTTTTTATTTTGAAATTGAAATCAATTTATATGAGTGAAAAAACTTTCCAAAAAGGTGTGATTTTGGGACAGTAGACCAATGCAATCCTCCATGAAAAGCTGTTATTTTTGCTCACTGTTACAGTGTTAATTGGTTAACCAAATAGGCTAATCGGTTAACACCTTTCCAACATTCAAAATATTTGAAATTTTCGTGTGTTAATCGGTTAATCCTACAGGTTAATCAGTTAACACTGTTATGAAGTCCATAGATACATAATTTTGAAGTGTGTTAATCGGTTAACCCCACAGGTTAATCGGTTAACACTGAAGGTTTTTGTAAAAATACTTAAATAAAAATAGAAAGAGTATTTTAAAAATGTTTTTAAATTGTTAGTGTTAGTGGTATAGTGAAATGTGATTTTTAAAGAACACTTGTATAAATTTTCTAAAGTAAAAAAAAAATGTTTATACCGTTCCTTGAATCATCATCATCACTTGTAGCTTGTAGACGAAGCTTTGATCTATAAAGTCATATGCGATGATACTTTCTTGATCTTTGTTGATTTTGTTTGCTTGCTTGCGTCTCTTGCTTTTTGCAAAGAATTCAGAAGAAATATGCTTCTGGCTTCATCTTCAATATATACCCCTACGGGTGTATAGTATAAGTATCTTCAATATATATACCCCTATGGGTATATAGCATAAGTATCTTGCTTACCAAGCTTGTATGAGTTGTCTTCATCAAAACACACAGGCCTTGAAGCTTGCTTCTACACGTTCAAGCACAAAGTACAGGATCTCATAGACAGTAAGGCAATAGACTTTTCTCACGACGCACCCAATGTTGTGAAGAACCCCATGCCAAACCATGGGCCAGCTAGGGTCGGTGCTATCCTTGAAGATGAAAGTTTAGACCTGATAACTGATGTCAATGACTTGGAGACGCCACTGAGCTTTGTGAAGGCTAAGTTTCTGAAAGGGGGTATGTTCCCGGGCTGTGATGAAGTGTGCGCTAAATGTTTGAGCCATCCCGAGGGATGTGATCAATTGAAGAGCGGTATTCAAAAGATGATGGATGACGGAGTTTTGCAATTTGATAAGGTTGCCGAGAAAAAACCTATTGAAATAGTAGCTGAAGAGAGGGATGAGGTTGCGACAATCTCGACCCCATATAAGACCATTACTATTTCAGCGCCTCCGAGGCTGCCAACAATTATTATCACCAAAGATGGTTTTGTGCCGTATGAGAGTACAAGAGAGATTCCATGGAACTACGGAGCAGAAGTGTACTGCAACGGGCAGAAACAGGAATTGAAGAGCTTACCAGTGGACTCGGTGGATAATCTAGTTGGAGTAGGTGGAATTACTCGCAGCGGAAGAGTGTTCTCGTCACTTGAGGTGGTAGCTGGTAGAGCTGATAAAGGAAAAGGAAAGGTAGTTGAGGAAACTTCTCAGGCTGGTGAGAAAAAAGCTTTGTCAAAGGATGTATAGGAGTTCATGAGGCAGATAAGAAAAAGTGACTACAAGATAGTGGATCACTTGCAACAAACTCCCTCTAAGATATCAATCATATCGTTGTTGCTATGTTCAGAAGCGCACCAGAACACTATGTTGAGAATATTAAATACCGCCTATGTACCTCAAGAGATATCAATGAATCAACTCGAAGGGGTTGTAGCACATGTGAAAGCAGGTAATGGGATGGGTTTCATAGACTTGAACTTGACCCCGAAAGGGAGGAACCACAATTGTGCGTTGCACATATTTATCGAGTGTCGCGGAGCTGTTATGTCTCATGTATTGGTTGATACCGGATCATCGTTGAATGTGCTTCCGAAGAAGGCGCTGATGAAATTGGATACCCAGGGTATTATGTGTGCGCCAAGTGACTTGGTCGTACGTGCTTTTGATGGGACCCAAAGGTCTGTATTTGGAGAGTTGACACTGCCCGTTCAAGTTGGTCCGGAGGTATTTGACGATGTATTCTATATCATGGACATTCAGTCTGCTTATAGTTGTTTGTTGGGGCGTCCATGGATTCACTCAGCAGGAGCTATCACATCCGCGCTGCACCAAAAGCTTAAGTATATAGTGGGAGGTAGCGTTGTCACTGTCTGTGGAGAAGAGGATATAATGATCAGTCATTTGTCTTCTTTTAAGTACGTTGAAGTGGATGGTGAAATCCATGAGACTTTATGTCAAGCCTTTGAAACAATTTAGATCAAAGACAAAGCACCTGTCCTGAGCAAAGCACCCGAAGTGGCCATGTCGTCCTTCAAGGAGGCCCAGGCTGTTGTGAATGTCGGGGCATCTCAAGGTTGGGGTAAAGTGCTGGATATACCCAATAAGCAGGACAAATTTGGTTTGGGGTACAACCCATCGTCTTCATCTTCGCAGAGTGCGCCGTCCTACAAAGGGCCTGTCCGGTTTACCAGTGGGGGTGTTATCTTCGAGCAGATCAACGCCATCTTAGATGATGAAGAGGGGGACAACGACTGTGATATGGACGCTTAGATCAAGCCTTGCACTCCAGGACAAAGTCTGCACAACTGGTCTATCGAGGAATTCATTCAAGTGACGACATAACAGTAATGATTTATTTTTCCTGATTATTGTATAACCCTATGTTCTACCCGGAGCATAGTGGTATTTTGCTGCAGGGCCTGCTCGTTTATGTTTGAATATTGCTTTATCAATTAATCAAAGAGCGTTTTTTTCGCATTCAAATTTTGTGATCCTTGTCTTTCTTATTTTGTTTTTAACAATAAAATGGGAATGTGGTTTTGTGCTTTTTTTGCATATCATTTGAAGCATTTAATCATCATCATTGCAGGATCCATGTTGCAGATGACACCGATCCAGAACCTTCAATGACTCGTTTTGACTTTGATAACCCGATATTTCAAGCTGAAGAAGAGATTGATGAGGATGAAGACTTGCCAGAAGAGCTAGCCAGACTCTTGAAACAAGAAGAGAAGATCATTCTTCCTCATCAAGAAGAGATTAAAGTAATCAACTTGGGTTCTGAAGAAGTCGTAAGGAACGTCAGGATAGGGGCTGCACTGCAAAGTGACATCAAGCAAAGACTGATTGAGATGCTTCGAGAGTATAGTGACATCTTTGCTTGGTCATACGAAGCCATGCCCGGGCTTGACACCGACATCGTGGTTCATCGCTTGCCGTTGCGTGAAGAGTGTCCGCCGGTCAAGCAGAAGCTTAGAAGGACAAGACCAGACATGGTTGTAAAAATCAAAGAGGAAGTCCAGAAGCAGTTGAACGCAAGATTTTTAGCCGTGACAACTTACCCTCCGTGGGTCGCTAACATCGTACTTGTACCAAAGAAAGATGGTAAGGTACAGATGTGTGTTGATTACAGAGATTTGAATAAGGCGAGCCCAAAGGATGATTTCCCGCTCCCTCACATTGACGTGTTGGTTGACAATATTGCTCAGTTCTCCGTGTTTTCCTTCATGGACGATTTTTCGGGCTATAATCAGATTAAAGTGGCACCGGAGGATATGGAGAAAACGACGTTTATCACACCGTGGGGGACTTTCTGTTACAAGGTAATTCCTTTTGGGTTGAAAAACACAGGGGCAACCTACCAGCGGGCTATGGTGACTCTCTTTCATGATATGATTCATCATGAGATTGAAGTATATGTTGATGACATGATTGCGAAGTCCCAAACGGAGGAGGAGCATCTGGTCAACTTGTTGAAGCTGTTTGAGAGGCTCAGGAAATTCCGATTAAGGTTGAATTCGAACAAGTGCACCTTCAGGGTAAGATCAGGAAAGCTGCTGGGGTTTATTGTCACTGAAAAAGGAATCGAGGTCGATCCTGAAAAGATAAAAGCTATACAAAATATGCCAACGCCGAAAACGGAAAAAGAGGTTCGTGGTTTCTTGGGGAGGTTGAACTACATTGCTCGATTCATATCTCATCTCACAGCCACATGTTAACCCATGTTCAAATTGCTAAAGAAAGATCAGGCGGTCGTCTGAAATGAAAATTGCCAAAGGGCATTTGATAAAATAAAAGAATATTTGCAGGAGCCTCTAATACTGATACCTCCAGTAGCTGGAAGACCTTTGATAATGTATCTAATGGTTCTTGAGAATAGTATGGGTTGTGTTCTCGGTCAACACGACGAGACCGGAAGAAAAGAGCATGCGATATACTATCTGAGTAAAAAGTTCACAGACTCTGAGTCCCGTTACTCGATGCTTGAGAAAACGTGTTGGGCACTCGCTTGGGCTGCCAAACGTTTGAGACAGTATATGCTAAATCGTACAACTATGCTGATTTCAAAGATGGATCCGATTAAATACGTCTTTGAGAAACAAGCACTTTCAGGAAGAATATCCAGATGGCAGATGGTACTGACAAAGTACGATATCCAATATGTTTCCCAGAAGGCTATCAAGGGAAGTATTCTGTCAGAGTACCTTGCTGAACAACCGATTGATGATTATCAGCCGATAAAATTTGAACTTTCTGATGAAGACATCATGTTCATAAAGATGAAAGACTACGATGAGCCATTACCCGATGAAGGTCCGGAGAAGGGGTCTCAATGGCAGATGATATTTGACGGCGCTGTTAACTCGTATGGTAGTGGAATTGGGGCAATTATCACGACTCCTCATGGATCTCATTTCCCCTTCACTGCCAGGTTAACATTTCCCTGTACCAGCAATGAAGTCGAGTATGAAGCGTGCATCATGGGTCTGGAAGAAACTATTGATCTGAGGATCGAGAATTTGGATGTATATGGCGATTCAGCATTAGTTATTAACCATATCAAGGGAGAATGGGAAACTCGTCATCCTAATCTGATTCCTTACATGAATTACGCAAGGAGGTTGTTGCCTTTCTTTGACAAGGTAGAGTTTCACCATGTTCCGCGAGCGGAGAATCAGATGGTAGACGCTCTGGCAACGCTATCTTCAATGTACAAGGTGAACGATTGGAATGATTCTCCAAGAATAGTCATCTCTCGCCTTGATAGGCCCGCTTTCGTAATCGTCATTGAGGAAGCTGCTGTCGGCAAGCCGTGGTTTTACGACATCCAAAATTTCCTTAAGAACCAAGAGTATCCTCCAGGGGCGTTGACCCGGGATAAGAAGACTTTGAGGAGATTGTCTGGAAACTTTTATCTGAGCCAGGATGGTGTGCTCTACAGGGGAAACTATGATTTGGTGTTATTGCGATGTGTGGACGAAAAAGAAGCAAGTCAGCTTATGGAAGAGGTCCACGAGGGTACTTTTGGTACACATGCCGGCGGGCATGCCATGTCTCGGAAGTTGTTACGAGCAGGGTATTATTGGCTAACTATGCCAAATTTATGCAGACAAGATTCATGTGCCGCCGAGCCCGTTGAATGTTATGGCATCCCCGTGGCCTTTCTCCATGTGGGGCATTCACATGATTGGCAAGATTGAGCCAACCGCATCTAACGAATATCGTTTCATCCTGGTAGCCATTGATTACTTCCCCAAATAGGTAGAAGCAGCTTCGTACACTAATGTCACTAAGAAAGTGGTAGCCCGATTCATCAAGAAGGACATCATTTGTCACTATGGAGTACCTGAACGAATCATTACTGAAAATGGTTCGAATCTGAACAATAAGATGATGAAGGAATTATGCTAGAATTTTAAAATCGAGCATCATAACTCATCGCCCTATCGGCTGAAGATGAATGGTGATGTTAAAGCGGCCAACAAGAACATCAAGAAGATAGTGCAAAAGATGGTTGTAACCTATAAGGATTGGCATGAGATTTTTCCCTTTGCATTGCACGGTTATCGTACTACGGTACACACATCAACTGGGGCAACTCCTTTCTCGCTAGTGTATGGTATGGAAGCCGTCCTACCATTAGAAGTCGAGATTCCTTCTTTGAGAGTTCTGGTCGATGTCAAGCTCGATGAGGCAGAATGCATAAAGAACATATTGAATCATCTTAGCCTGATGGATGAGAAAAGGCTGGCGTCTATTGCATATGGTCGTTTGTATCAGAGTCGGATGAAGAAAGCTTTCGACAAGAAGGTGGGCCCTCGAAGCTTTCAAATAGGCGATGTTGTGCTGAAAAAGATTCTCCCTCCACAAACAGATCATAGGGGAAAATGGACTCCCAATTATGAAGGTCCATATGTCATGTGATAGGTCTTCTCTGGAGGAGCCATGTTGTTGTCCACTATGGATGGTGAGGATTTCACATCCCCTGTGAACACAGACGCAGTTAAAAAATACTTTGCTTAAAAGAGACCCGCTGGAAAGAAAAAAAGAATATCCAGGCAAAAATGGGGCATCCCGGCGAACCATAAAAAGAATGGGTTCAGGCAGAAATTAGGGATAAAAATGAAAAGATGTAAACCCGCAAAGTTGAAAACCTGAGAAGGCGACTTTGGCAAAAAAGGGTATCCCGGTGAATTGAAAACCTGAAAGGGCAATTCAGGCAAAAGTTAGGGATTGAAAAGCAAATGAGTGCGTTTTGCGTGTGATCCTTCATTGCTTAGTGGATTGGGAGGACCTGAGGGCCATTTATCCAAATCAATCTCTTCCGAAGACGAAGCACCGGGGAAGCATCAAAGTTAGGCGAGTCATAGAGGGATCAGCTCATGGTGTTTGTCGATGCCACATTACCGACATTTCTATACACTTTTATATATTTCTGTGCATTTCTGTATATTTTTGCGCAACTTCATTTTTTTAGGGGTTGCATCTGTTGTAAAACTTTTCCTATTTGCAGGCCATTTGTCAATAAACAATATACTATTCAGTAAATTGTTTGTTTTGTTTTAACTTTTACTGTTTTGTTTGCGAAAATGCCCGATGTTTTTGATAAACTTGCACATACATAAACTTGCAGGTCTTGGCCAATAATTGTTAAAACTTTGATTTAACTGAACAACGTCACGAATGATGTTTGAGATAGCTCCTTTTGTGTAGGATATCTTGTCTGTTTGTTCATTTTTGCAGGGTTGTTACCCTTGGGGCGGATTTATAGAATGGTAGTGATGAGATTCTTTTTCTTCTCAGCCAGAGCTCGTTCCCCAGCAATTGGAGTTTGCATCTCTACCCCCGGTAGAGTTGTATGCAGGTCCAGTAGGGTGTACGCTTTTCCCCAATAGTTGGTTAAGTGTACTTGTATTCCCAACAGAGAGAAAGTTCGCCTAAACTACCCAGCGAGTCGTTCACCAGGCAGGAGTGGAACTCTTCCTCGTAGAAGAGCAAGTTAGGATTGTTGTTTCCCCATGGAGTTCAGATCTGTAACTTGATATCCCCTCGGAGTTTAAGTTGGGTGATCTCTTCCCCAAAGCATAGGTTGACAGTGTTTCCATATCTACTTACCCTCAGCCAGATCATCCTTGGAGGTTTGGATCCTTATCCTCAACAGAGAAGTTTGGGACGATTTCTCAGAAAATCGTGTTTGGTTAACTGAGTAATCTACAGCAGAGGTAGATTATTCCTCAGTTGAGTATTCCTGGCAGAGTAGGGTTATTTCTCCGTAGCTACTTTTCTTCCCTAGCAGAGTCTGCCTGTTCCCCGAAATGTTATATTCTGGCAGGCCGATTAGGGTTGTTTCCCCTAGCAGAGCGTGGTTAATTTCAGAGGTTGATGGTTATCCCTCGCAAAGTCCGTGATTCTAGGTTTGGTAGTTTTTCCTCAACCGATTTGTTTATTCCCCAAGAGGGTCGTATCTTGGAAGGGTCGTTGTTGTCCAGGAAACCCTTTTCAGGAAGCCATCCGGGGCTTGTTTTCCCCAGCATGGGTCCATTTGTACTGGGCGCGCCTAGTTATCCCCGGCAGGGTTGCTTCTCTCTTCGGCATTTATTTTGCTGATTCGGTTCCGTTGCATCTGCATGCATGCATTGCATCCTCAGAAATGCGTAGAATTTCCATTTTTTATGGAGCATTACGCCATTTTCAAACATGTGCATTTGAAACATAAGCCAGGTTGTTACCTCTTTTCTTTCAGGTGTATCTCCAACAGACGCTTGATTTATGTATCCCCATGGCGTTCAGAATGTAACGAGTTATGATATTTGTTTCTCTAAGTCCGTACAGGTGTTCAGACCTCGGCAGAATATTTTTGATAGAGGTGTTCATCTTATCACGTGCTCCCCTTTTCCCTAACAGAGTTTCCTTGTGATGGTTATCATCGGATTTTTTCTCAACTTCGTGCGGATCCGGCCTTAGTGTTTGATGCTCGCTTTTATTTAGCGAATGCCTGACGACGATGTCAGATGTCTTTACCTTAGGGTTTGTTGCTCGCTTTTATTTAGTGAATTCCTGGCGGCGATGTCAGATGTCTTGACCTTCGGATTCAGTGCCTATTTGTATTCAACAGATGCCTGGCGGCAAGGTCAGATGCCTGACGGTGATGTCAAATGCTTCACTGACTTGATGTTGATGCATGTTTTTATTTAACAGATGCCTGACAGCGAGGTCAGATGTTGTTACCAACTTGATGTTGATGCCTGGCAGCGAAGTCAGATGCCTGAAGGCGAGGTCATATATTTTTCCAACTGGATGTAGATGCTTGACGGTGAAGTCAGATATTCTTTATCTGTTGCATGATATCATGTATTTTCCAACTAAGTGTCGTTGCCTGTGCATTAGCAGATGTCTCTTCCGACTCCGTGTCGAGGCTTTTGATTGTTAATCATTCAGCTGGGGTCCATTGCAACTATCAGTTCAGTTTTCTCTGGAGATTTTTGTTCCTAATCAGAGGTGGCAGTTCTATTTCTGCGGTTGGCAAATAGGGGCAGCTGTTTTACCCCAAAATTTTCCCATCCTTTTCTAACTTGGTTTATGTTGCATTTAATGTTTACAATTTACATTTGCATAGCATTATCCTTTGTAGGGGATCAATAAGTGTATATCTCAAGAGAAGATGTCAAAGATTCCTAGCTCAAGCAAGAGGGCTCAGTTCAAATCATCAGTGGTCCACAAGTACATGGTTATGGATGAGAGGTTGAAGAAGCTCATTGAGTGCTTTGGAAGCCAGTGTGGAGCTCACACAAGTTGTTATTTCATGTGCAAGAAGCCACCGTCAAGGTGATGCATCTAGGGTTTTCATCTGGTCAACCCTGAGTCAACTGTGGATTTGAGGGTGTTTGAGACATGGTTATAAGTCATTGGAATCAGAGGAAGTCATGTTGAGGCATTTGAGAAGTTATTTCAAGATCAAATCAAAGAGAATCAAGAGTGTGAGAAGTTACTAAATTAGGGTTTCAGAGGTTGGTCAGTGTAAAATCCCTTATTTAGTGCCTAACTTCAAGACCACATATCTCAAGATGCAAGTGTAATCTCACTTTGATGCAAACATGAAACTTGTAGAGCATGTTCTTAGCTTTCTTTTGAGTACTAGTACTCATACATTGGGCTTTTGGAACTCAACGTATGATACTGATAAGTTATGGGTCCTCAGATGAATGTATTTTCAGTTAACAAAAGCCAACCAACTTCCAAGGCACATTTGACCTAGAATCATGTTTCACCTCGACTTGGAGTGAACATGAAAGTTGTTCCTCATGATCTTATCTTTCCAAAAAGTCCTAGAAGTCCTTCATCTCATTTATAGAACTCAAGTTATGGAGCTTGCAAGGGAGGGGTATTTTGGGAAATTGAGATTATAGGTCCTTTTCATTATAGGTCATGTTCATCCACTTGTGCACTTCAAATGAAACTTTCTCCATCATGAAAGTTGATCCAAATGGTCCCAATTTCATCATGGAACATCAAATTGACATGAATTTGGTTTGGATAAGAGGATTGGTGAAGAAAATCAAGTGAAAATGAACTTAAAGCCATGAATTAAATTGAAGTGGTTTTAATTCATTTAAATGTCATGTTTGTGCTTATTTTGATTCACAATGCCATAACAAGCAAGATGCACAAATCATTTTTGGTCCATAATGAGAAATACACGTGCAATTCGATGTTACTTCACAAGGAAGTTTCAAATCAAATTTCCACCATTGGATCAAATTAAGGACAAATTTCCATCCACATGATCAATTCATGGTCCCAGCAACTGATTCAAATCAAATTCAAGGGGAATTGGAGGGAATTCATGTGTGCATGAAGCTTGCATTTCCAATTTGGGAATTTTGAAATTACACTCTAATCAAGCCAAATTGGGCCTCCAAATCATTCTAGATCTAACATATAAAAGTTCCAGATGAATTTTGAACCTTCATTCATTCATTTTCGTGGAGGGAGAGCTTAATTACAGTTGGAGAATTCAAGAGCAAAAGTGAAATCGTGAATTGAGATTAAAGCAAATTCAAAGCAAATCAAAGCCAAAAACACCTTCCTTGAACTTCATTGAGTGATTCTGCACAGTTTTGAGAAAGCTAAGCATCGTGTGAAGCTCCAACGGAGAGACTCCGCTAGGTAACCTTCGAATCAAAATTTCTCTCATGATATGCATTAGATCCATGCCATTCTTGATGCATCTGAAGACCTACACTTGGTAGGCAAAATCTGGACAGTTATTTGTGATGTTTGTGATGATTTCAGTTTTCTGATGATTTTTCACTTAGTTGGAGGTGTTTTAATTGAATTCTTTCTTGCTCTTTTTGTGTTCTTGCCTTGATTGTGGACCAATATTTTTCTCCAATGATTGAAACTTTTTTCTCCAATGATGAATTGAAGAGTCTCATAGGATGATTTTGCCCCTGGTTTGGTTCATTTTGTTTTGACTTTTTATCCATTTTTGTTGACCCTCAACAACCCTCTCTCAAAATGGTGCTTCCTTGTGAATCAAATACTTTGATGATGTTTTGAGGTGACATTGGTTGTGATCCTTTGGCCCCTGGTTGCCTACTTTGTTATGTTCATTTGAGATTTTATTAGAGTTTATTTGAGCCATTTTCCTATTTTTGAGGTAACTTGTAAGTCAAGTTACTTCTAAGGGTGGTTCATACAAGTACTTGACCTAGTTTGATTTGGAAATGACATTTGTGGATCCCTTGAGCTCTCAACTCTTTTTGATTCATGATTTTAACATGTTGAGCTTGCTGGATATAAATTTATAGGTTAAATATTTTCTTGCTTTTTGTTCTAAGTTGCTTTTCTTTTATGCTTTCCATTTGAGCTTCAAATGTTTAAAGTGTTTAAGACTTTGGTCTTTCTCCATGCCTATTCTTGTTCATGATTTGATGTGAGCTCTCTCTTGCTTTCTGCATTCTCTCCTCTCATCCCTACTTCTTTCCAATGACCTTGGAATCCCATTTGAGATAGTTTGGTCCCTCCTTAGGAGGTACTTGGAACATATCTTGAATGGTGATTCTTTGAGGACCCTTTTGGTGCCTTTTTTCATGATTCTTATGTAGCCTATGGTTGAGTTGCCCATATGAGTTCCTTGATGTCCTCATATTGCCTTCCATTCTAACATTTCATATTATCTTCATCTCCTTTCTTTTGGTTTGCCTTTGGGCATGGTGATTGATGGTAAGGGTTGTAGGAAGTTTCTTTCTCCCATTTTGTGTCACCCTTGTTTGTGTTCTTGTTTGTGTGTGTGCTTTCTTTCTTTTACTTGTATCATTTTACATCTTCTCATATGCATGCTTGAGGTTGAGATGTGCTTATGGAGGCTACTTCCCCACACTTTGTTCCTCCCTCACTTTCATTCTAATTTTGCATTACATGTTTGCATACTTGTATCTTTCTTATTTTATGCTTCCTTCTTCTTCTTTCTTCTTTGCCATGTTCCCATAGGACCTCTAATCTCTTGAGATTATGATAGAACTTAGGCTTGAACCCATGCATGATAAAATTAGGTATCATTCCCTTTCATCCCAATCATAGGTACACGTTGCATGAGAACATTAGGTTGTGTCTTAGTCTCCCTTTAGAGTGTCTCTCTCTTCTCATCTTCAAATACTCTCAAAACACTTAATAAAGGTTAATGAGTGTTGTACGCTACGAGCCTTAAGTACTTTGGAAATGGTGATTGGGGGGCTTCCTCTCCATTTATTAGAGTGTTTAGTGTACGTCCTTAGGACAATATGCGACACATTCGCTCCTAGGTCATAGTCTTTAGTGCAACATGAGTTACAAATCAAACTCAAAACACTTCTTCTCTAAAAAACACAACAACAAACTTCAAACTTTTTTATCCTTCGGGATCTTAATTTGGAAAACCTTTTTTTCATAAGGAGAGTTTTGTTAACTCTTGGTTCTATCGCAAACGGGTAACGACTAAGTCTCCAATGGTCGAGCTACAAACACCTAAGTTTTAACCCTACTCGGGTAAAACATTTTGAACCAACCGGTGTTCTTGTTAGCCCGAACTACGTTTGCTCTAATTTCTCATACCAAATGAGGATACGTAGGCACAAGACGATGATGTCTTGGCAAGTAACCTTTCCCTACCCCATCACCCGTAATTTTCTGAACTACGTTGACCCTGACTTTCCCATTGCATGAGGGAGTACGTAGGCACAAAGCGGCGATGCTCTGTCGAGTCTCTTTTGTTTTCTTTTGTCCCTGAGACCTTTAGTTAGATAGATAAACACCCTTTAGATAGATAGCAAGCATGGAGCCTGTTGAGTTCAACGGACATGAGGGGTGCTAGTACCTTCCTCTCGGGTAACCGACTCCTGAACCCGAGATTTGATTGTGATGACCAATCTTATCCCTTTTTTCGCAGGTTTTCTCTGATCGTTTCCTTTCCCTCTTTTGGGATAAATAACAAACAGTGGCGACTCTTCTGTCTTTGTCGGCCTCTTTTTTCGCAGTAGTGACACCGAGTCTTAGTATCACCACTCCGAATAAGAATCTTTCGGAAGGGAGAATGAAGTAACCTTCTAGAAGTGATTCGGTCATTGCTCTTGCAAACTTACGGAAGAGGAGTCACAACTTTGTAGAGGGGCGACTTTCGACCACAACCTTATCCGAAGATGGCATCAAACTTTTTACTGCTTTGAAAGAAGTTTAATACCATCATGTTATATATTTTAGAGCTTCGACTTGTTTCGTTAGACTAGTTTTTTATTTAAAACCAAATTTTAATTTTTCAAAACACTTTGCTTTCAAAAAGTCACTATTAACGGATAAGTGAATTTTGCATAACAAGAAAACATAGATCATAACAATGATGGGTTCAAAATTTGATTTCATTAATAGGCGAGATCCTTACAAATGGCAAAGTCTCGAGTAAGGCGAACATAGATCCAACAATACTCCGACCCTACTAAATAGTAGTCCATATGATTTGCTACCTCTGACGAGAATGGCGAACAATGATCTTCTTGATTATCTTTCTTGGGCTTAAACACTTCCGATTGAGTGAAAGCTTTGCTCCTGACTTTTCTTGAATTGCCCCCTCGGGTTTTCAATTTGCCAAAACACTCATTTTACTTGGGTTACCTTTCTAGGTTTTCAACTTAGTAAACTCTCTTCTTAGGCATAATACCTTCTTACTGCATCCGAGTTGATGGGGTACTTAAGTTGTTCGTCATCCATCATCTAACGAACTAGAGATCCTCCGGAGAAAACCATTTTCAAAACAAAAGGGTCATCATAATTGGGCATCCACTTTTTGCGCAGATCCTTCTGTGTTGGTAGGATTTTCCTGAGCATGAGTTATCCTTCCTTGTATTCCCTGAGATGGACTCTTTTATCATAAGTTCTTTTTATCCTTTGCAGGTATATTTGTGTCGCTACTGCGAAAAAAGAGGTCGGCAATGATAGAAGAGTCGCTATCATTCGTTATTTATCCCAAAAGAGGAAAAGGGAACGATCACAGAAAACCTGTGAAAAAAGGATAAGATCGGTCATCGCAACCAAATCTCAGGTTTGGGAGTCGGTTACGCAAGGGGAAGGTATTAGCACCCCTCACGTCCATCGTACTCGACAGGATCCACACTTTGTTGTCTATCTAAAGGGTGTTGAAACTATCTAGCTAAAGGTCTCAGGGACAAAATAAAAGAAAACTGACTCGGCAGAGCATCGCCGCTCTGTGCCTACGTACCCCCTCGTGCAATGGGAAAGTCAGAGTCAACGTAGTTTGGAAAACTACGGGTGAAAGGTTAAGGAAAGTTGCTCGCCAAGACATCATCGTCTTGTGCCTACATATCCTCGTGTGGTACGTAAAATCAGAGAAAACGTAGTTTAGACTAAGAAGAACGCCAGTTGGTTCAAAATGTTTTACCCTAGTAGGGTTAAAACTTAGTTTTAGTAGTTAGGTTTATGCAGCTCGCCCATTGGAGGCTTAGGAGTTACCCGTTTGAGGTAGAACCAAGAGTTAACAAAACTCTCCTTTAGAAAAATGTTTTCCAAAATAAGATCTCGAAGGATAAAAAAGGTTTGAAGTTGTTTTTGTGTTTTTTAGAGAAGAAGTGTTTTGAGTTTGATTTGTAACTCCTGTTGCACTAAAGACTATGACCTAGGAGCGAATGCGTTGCATATCACCCAAAGGGTCTACACTAAACACTCTAACCAATTGAGAGGAAGCCCCCCAATCACTATTTCCTAAGTACTTAAGGCTCGTAACGCACAACATTCATTAACCTTTATTAAGTGTTTTAAATGTTTTTGAAGATGAGAAGAGAAAGGACACACTAAAGAGAGACTAACTCAAACCTAAAATTTGTCATGCAAAATGATCCTATGATTGGGATGAAAGGGAATGCTACCAAATGTTATCATGCATAGGTTCAAGCCTAAGGTCTATCATAATCTCAAGATATTAGAGATCCTAAGGGAACATGGCAAAGAAGAAAGAAGAAGAAGGAAGCATAAGATAAGAAAAAATGCAAGTATGCAAACATGTAATGCACAATTAAAATCATAGTGAGGGAGGAAAAAAATTTGGGGCAGTAGCCTCCAAAAGCACATCTCAACCTCAAGCATGCATATGAGAATATTCAAAACAAAAGAAGAAATAATGCATAAAAAGAAATCAAACAAGTGCACCAAAATGAGATGAAATGGGAGAATGAATCCTACAACCATTACCATCAACCACAATGCCCAATGGCAAGCCAAATGAAAGGAGATGAAGATAAGGTGAAATGTGAGAATGGGAGGCAATATAAGGACAGAAAGGAACTCATATGGGCAACTCAACCATAAGCTACACAAGAAACAATCAAAAAGGCACCAAGAGGCCTTTAAGGATTCGCCATTCATGATATGTTTCAAATACCTCCAAAGGAGGGACCAAACCATCACAAATGGGATTCCAAAGTCATTGGATAGAAGTTGGGATGAGAGGAGAAAATACACAAAGAAAACATCAAACACAACCAAAAGAAATGCAAGAAAAGGCAAGGAGAAAGACCAAAGTCTTAAACATATTCAACACTTGAAGTTCAAGTGGAAGGCCTAAAAAGAAATGCAAACCTCAACAAGCAATGCACAAGTTTATCACCTAAAAATGAGCATCCAAATACCTCAATATGTTAAAAACATGAATCAAAAAGAGTTGAGAGCTCAAGGGATCCATAAAAGTCATTTTCCATTCAAACTAGGTCACTTGTATGTAGGAACCTACCTTAGAAGTAACTTGACTTGCAAGTTACCTCAAAAATAGGAAAAAGGCTCAAAATAAACCAAATAAAATCTCAAATGATCACAAATGAGTAGGCAACCAGGGACCAAAATATTACAACCAAAGTCATCTCAAATCATCATCAAAGAATTTGATTCACAAGGATGCCCCAATTCGAGAGAGGGTTGTCGAGGGTCAACAAAAATGCCATAAAAGTCAAACCAAAAAATAATCAAACCAGGGGCAAAATCATCCTATAAAACTCTTCATCTCATCATAAAATCATCCTAGGCAAGAACACAAAAGGAGCAAGAAATAATCCAATTAAAACACCTCCAAACAATTAATTATTTTTTAATTGAAAAATAATCCAAAAATGAAAATAAAAAATATCAAAAATTAAATGACATCTTAACATGTCCTAAAAGTATTTTTGTGGAATTTTTTAATCATTTGAGGTATTTTAAATGAATTAAAATAAAAGCAGAATAAAAAAGAAAAAGACAATAAATTAAAAACAAGAAGCGTGTCAAATAGCAATTTCCACAGTTGAAATCCTTGGGCCAGACTGGGAGTAGGGTGTGAATAGCGTGTCTGAGGCCTAAACTAAAACAAACAGAATCTACATCAAAATGATGCGTTCCATTAAATTGCGTGGCAGTCAAAGGCCCACACTGGCTAGTCAGAGCTTATCCAAGCCGTTCATCATCGCCGGTCAAACATTCAAATGCAATATGTGGCAGGCCAAGTCAGCAAACAGAAAACACAAACCAGACGCTGGAGCACTGTGCTCCGGTCGTCTTCTCAGGTGCACTTGGTCGGAGCTAAGATCTAAAACATCACCAAATCTTGCGAAATTATATACCAAATTGAAGCTCATGCTATGTAGATCAAGAATTCAACACTCAAATTCATTTATCATGCAAGAATTAAGAGAATCGAGCGATCAAAGTTTCATGTACACAACTGTAATTGCATCAAACACAACCCTAACCTATCCAGAATTTGCCTACACATGTAGGTCTTCAGTTCACAACAAAAATGGAGTGGAATTGATGCATATTGAATGAGAATTTTGGAAGAGAAGAATACCTAACGGAGCCTCTCCGTTGGAGCTTCTAATGGTGTCAAGCATGAGCAAGAACGTGCATAATCACTCAATGAAGTTCCCTGAAGATGTTGCTTGCTTTGATTTGGCTTGAATTGGCTTGAATCTCAGTTTCCACTTTTCACATTGCTCTTGAAATTTCCAACTGTAATTTTGCTCTTCTTCCACGAAAATGGCTGAATGAATGATCAATCTTCATCTGGAGCTTTTATGTAATGGATCAGAGACTGTTCGGAGGCCCAATTATGTCTGATTTGCTTGAATTGAAGAAATGCCCAATTTGGAAATTCAAGCTCATGCATACGTGAATTCCCTCTAATTTCCCCTTGTTTTTGAATTAAATCAATTGTTGGGAGCTTGTAGTGATCATGTGGATGTAAATTGATCCTTAATTTGATCTAGTGGTTGATATTGAATGTGAAACTTCTTCTTGAAGTTACATGAAAATGCACGTGTGTTTTACTTCATGACTCCAAATTAATTGGTGCATTCTCCTTTTTATGATATTTTGGCTCAAAATATGCACAAACATAGCATAAAAATGAATTAAAACCAATCCAATTTAATTCAAGGCTTTAAGTTCAAATTCCTTGATTTTTCCTTCACCAATCTCCAAATCCTAGCCAAATTCAATCCAATTTGATGTTCCATGATGAAATTGGGATCATTTGAATCAACTTTCATGTTGGGAAAAGTTTCATTTGAAGTGCACAAATGGATGAATCAGACCTATAATGAAAATGACCTATAATCTCACTTTCCCAAAACACCTTTGCCTTGTAAGCTTCATAACTTGAGTTCTACAAATGAGATGAAGGACGTCTAGGACTTTTTAGAAAGCTAAGATCATGAGGAACAACTTTCATGTTCACTCCAAATTGAGGTGAAACATGATTCTAGGTTTAAAGTACCTAGGAAGTTGGTTGACTTTTGTTGACTAAAAACACATTCTTCTGAGGACCCATAACTTGTCAGTGTCATAAGTTGAGTTCCACAAATCCAATGGATGAGTTCTAGTACTCAAACGAAATCTAAGAACATGCTCTACAAGTTTCATGTCCACATCAAAATTAGATTACACTTGTATCTTGAGATATGTGGTCTTGAAGTTAGGCATTAAACAGAGGATTTTACACTAAGAACCCTAATTTAGTAACTTCTCACACTCTTGATTCTTCTTGAATGGATCTTGTAATAACATACCAAATGTCTTAAAACAACCTTCCATAATCACTATGACTTAGAACTAAGTCTTAATCTCTTTCAAATCCACAATGGACCTTGCACTAGGCAGATGAAACCCTGGGTGCACAACCCTTAATTGTAACCTCTTGCACATGATGTACCAACTTAAATAAGCTCCACAATGGCTCTCAAAGCACTCAATGAGCTTCCACAACATCCCATATCCATATTCATGGACTTGTGATCCTCAGATGATCTTCAATTGGCCTCCAAGATAGGAGCTAAGCCATATACATCAATCTTCTCTTAGAAAGAGCCTTGACCAGCTTCTGGTGACTTGATGAGCACTCATGCTGGCTTGAAACCCTTGATAAACTTCTCTTTCTATGCACACCTCTTTTTATCCCCTGCAAAATGACAATGATATGCAAATGCAAAATGCTAGAAGATGCAATGAAACATAAACCAAGTAAAGAAAAGGTTGAGCAAATTTTGGGGTACAACAATTTGGCTGTGACACATGGCAGTCATCCTTTTTTCATTGATGAGGTTTAGTGAAACAACTCTTTCTTTTATCCATTCGAATTCCTCAAGCTTGGCTTCCATTAATATCCTTCACAAAGGCATCTTGACCTTGATGAGTTGTACCACGTCCATCCCGTAGACCAAAGAAAAGAGGGTTGCCCATTTTGAAGTGTGTACTGATGTTCTATATCCATCTAAGGCCAATGGTAGTATTTCATGCAAGTCCTTATAGGTTACGACCATCTTTTGTACTATCTTCTTCATATTTTTATTTGCAGCTTCAACAACACCGTTCATTTTCGGTATGTATGGAGAAGAATTGTGATGTTTAATTTTGAAACTATCACAAAGCTCTTTTATCGTTTTGTTGTTCAAATTCGACCCATTGTCGGTGATAACTTGGTCGGGGATGCCGTGCCGGCATATGATATCTTTTTTGATAAAGCGGGCTACCACTTATTTGGTTACGTTCGTGTAGGATGCTGATAACGCGAAATTGTATATATAAAATGACATGTGTTTTAACTAATATTTGACTGATTTCACTCCGAATTCAGGACATTCCAGGCTATTTGTCTAAGTATTATGCAGGTATTCGAAGAACATGTTCAAGCAAAGAAATATGAAGAAAAGGAGCAAAAACAGGTGAAAAACAGATGAAAAACCAAGAGAAAAACGGCATAAACGAGTTTTACTGATGTGACGACCGTCACATGGCTGTTACGCTCGTCATGCGTGTGACGACCGTCACACCTCCATGACGACCGTCATGCACCCAGAACGTGCATAATGAAGTCACGTGCTAAAATTCCCCCTCAAAGACCAAAAGTGTGGCCACTAACTCCTACTTTTCTGCCTCAAACCCACTTCCTGAAGGAATAACCGTTAGATACTCTCTCTCTATAAAAGGAAGAGGTTGGGACCTGAAAAAGGAGTCGCATTCAAGACAACGAAGTGCTTCCAATTCATCTTCAGAGCAACCTTACCATTCTTATATTCTTATTTGTTTCTCTTTTCCTTCTCTGTATTCTTTGGTATTCTGTAATTTCCATTTTTCTTGTACGATCAATTGGCGCAAAGCCAATTGGAATATTTCCAGGTTTTCATTTTAATCGTAATTGCAATTTTCATTATGATGTATGTTCTTTATTACTGCTTTTATTTATGTATTACCATTTCTTTTTCTGTGTCTAGCTAAATTATCGTAATCGATATGTAATAATAATTCATACGGAATTTGATAATAATTGGCGTACTCTTTCTCTTTTCAAAACTCAGTTATGGTTTTAGTTTTTAATCAAAATTCTAAATAAACCTTTGTCACGACAGTGAGAAGCTATTTACGGTGGTTTTGCCACGACAGTGGGAAACCATATTAAGGTACGAACCAATAAGCGACAGCTGAGGCTAAGACCAGATAGTAAAAACTAGGCATTCGATTTAAAAACAGCGAAAGCGCTTTAAAAAGGATTAGAACTTAGAGATTTTCAAAAGGTAACTTTAACACCGAACGGGATAGCGACAGCATACGTTCCGCCTTAGAGTTGTGACTAGCGTCAACAACCATCGTGAGGCAAAAGTCTTTAGATCACTATTTTCTTCTTAAACTAAGTTTGAAAACACTTAATACGCCATTAAATTGTCAAATCCTCGAAGAACAAAATTATTGCATATCGATTCATAAAGTCATATCTTAAGTAAAAGTTTTAGTTCCCTTTAGTTTATGCATTTATTTCGCCATTATTCAACTTGAAACTAAACCGACCTAGCTAAACACCGTAACACCCGATATTACTATGCGATAGACTGTGCACTTGCAGTTAGATTTGTTAGACATAGAAAGTCGCGATCAAGTTTTCGGCGCCGTTGCCGGGGACCCGTTTAGTAAATAGTGTAATCCTTTGTTACACAGTATAGACTAGGTTAACAATTTTCTCTCCCTCTACTAGTTCTTCGATTGTATGCCAAGTACTCGCTCACAAGGAGAAATATTACAACCTACGATCGCCGAACTAGAGCGCTTCTTACATCTAAGAAGGCGCATCGTCGAAGAAGCAAAGATGGCTGAAGGACCTCAGAACAAACCGCTGAAGGCATACGCTATACCCTCTCAGATGGAGCCTTGAAGTAGCATAGCTGCCCCAGCTATCAATCGAAGGGATTTCGAACTAAAACCGTCATTGCTGTCAGCTGTACAACAAAATCAATTCTCAGGAAATGCAACTGAGGATCCAAATGAACACTTAACGAAGTTTGTGCAATACGCAGACACAGTGAAAGCAAATGGAGTAACTCCAGACGCAATAAGACTTCGTCTTTTCCCTTTCTCTCTTAGAGATAGAGCTTGGACATGGTTACAATCCTTACCATCCAACTCCGTTACGATGTGGGAACAGTTGAAGAACGTTTTCTTAGCAAGATACTTTCCGCCAAGCAAAATTGCTATGCTTAGAGCCCAAATCAACGAATTTCGACAAAAAGACACTGAATCTCTCTACGAAGCGTGGGAAAGGTTCAAAGATATGATGAGAACATGTCCTCACCACGGTTTAGAAGACTGGGCGACGATCCATACTTTCTATAATGGGCTTCTATACAACACCAGATTAACAGTAGACGCCGCCGCGGGCGGTGCACTTATGGATAAGCCATACGACGAAGCCTATCAACTAATCGAAAACATGTCTCAGAACCACTGCCAATGGGGAGGTGAACGCATTCTAGCAGAGAAACCCGCAGCGAAAGGTGGGATGTACGAGATCAGCAGCCTTGAAAAGTTCAACGCTAAAGTAGATGCTCTAGCACAGAAAATCGACAGTCTGACCGTTAACCCAACTGCAACCGTCGCTGTTGTAACTCCAAACTGCGAGTTATGCGGAATCGCCACTCATAATGCGCCCGAGTGCCCATTGTTGGCCGGAATCCCACCAGACCAAGTAAACTACGCTCAGGGAAATCCTTACGCTAATACTTACAACCCAGGATGGAGGAACCACCCAAACTTTTCCTACAAGAACGATAATGCCTTGCAAGCACCAGGTGCTCCGCCAGGATATCAGAAACCAGCTACTGCCCAGACTGCCCTTAGGAAATCAAACCTCGAGTTGATGATGGAAAAATTCATAGCTACTCAAGCTCAAACAAACAAAGAATTCCTAAATCAAAACATACACACTAGCGAGCAAATTAAACCGCTGACCGGAAAAGTAGACGCTTTAGCCACCCACAACAAAATGCTCGAAACGCAGATATCACAAGTGGCTCAACAACAAGCCTCTGCAGCTGCCCCAGCTGGAACATTTCTAGGACATCCCGAACCTAATCCGAAAGGTTACGCAAACGCTGTTATATTAAGAAGTGAAAAAGAATTGGAAGGCCCAACAGATCCTAGGAACGAAGATTTAGTAATGCAACAGAAATCCGATAAACCAACCGAAAAGGAGTCTGAAACAGAAAAGAAGGAATGTGACGAGCAGAAAGCTGCCAAAGATGAAAACTCATACGTGCCACCAGCGCCATATAAACCACCTATCCCTTATCCTCAAAGATTAATAAACTCCAAAACTTCAGGACAATTTAAGAAATTTGTTGAACGTCTGAAACAACTAAACATCATTATTCCTTTCACAGAAGCGATAACTCAAATGACGTCATACGCTAAGTTTCTTAAAGAAATCTTGTCTAATAAAAGGAAAATAGAGGATAACGAGACATTGACACTTACTGCCGAATGTAGCGCAATCATTCAAAACCACATGCCTCCTAAACTAAAAGACCCAGGTAGTTTCTCCATACCATGCGTCATAGGAAAGTTCGTAATAGACAAAGCTCTATGCGATCTAGGAGCCAGTATAAGCGTCATGCCTTTATCTATATGCAAAAATCTGAATATGGGAGAACTAAGACCAACTAAAATGTCCGTACAATTAGCTGATCGATCGGTCAAATACCCCGTCGGTATACTGGAAAACGTTCCATTACGCATAGGACAATTCTATTCCCAACCGACTTCATAATCATGGACATCAAAGAGGACTCTGTTACCCCAATTATCCTAGGAAGACCGTTCCTAGCTACAGCCGGAGCCATTATAGACGTAAAGAAAGGAAGGCTAACATTCGAAGTAGGGGAAGAAAAGATAGAGTTCATCCTTACTAAATTCTTGAAGGCACCAGCCATCGATGACACATGCTATATAGTAGACGTCATTGACGAATGCATACGAGAATTAGAAAAGGAGGAAACTACATATTCTGAAATCATGAAAATCCAAATCCCTGTTATTCATGAAGATGACAACTGGCGTGCACCATACAAAGATGATAGTCTGAGCGAGATCTTAGCACTCACTCCAAATCACATGCCAGGCCCGAAAAACCCAGCTTTAGAACTTAAAGAGCTACCCAAAACTCTCAGATATGAATTCCTAGATACAGAATTCAAAAGACCAGTAATAGTAAACGCTAACTTAGGACAATCAGAAACTGAGCGATTATTAGAAGTCCTAAGAAGATACCCAATTGCGTTAGGCTATAATATAAGCGATCTAAAAGGCATAAGTCCCTCCATCTGTATGCACCGTATCATGCTGGAGGAAGACTGCAAAACTTCAAGCGAACATCAGAGAAGGATAAACCTGATCCTAAGCACTGTAGTTAAAGACGAGGTGAAAAAGCTACTGGACGCAGGAATCATATACCCAATCTCTGACAGCCAATGGGTCAGCCCAGTACACGTAGTACCCAAGAAAGGAGGCGTTACTGTAGTGAAGAATGCGAAAGGTGAATCTATAACCCAAAGAGTCGTGACCGGAAACAGGATGTGTATCGACTACAGAAAACTGAACAAGGCGACTCGGAAAGATCACTTCCCTTTACCATTCATAGACCAAATGTTGGAAAGACTAGCGAAACATTCGTACTTCTGATATCTAGATGGTTATTCGAGATTCTTTCAAATCCCTATCCACCCCGATGACCAGGAAAAGACAACATTCACCTGTCCCTATGGTACTTTCGCTTACCGCCGAATGTCGTTCGGACTATGCAATGCTCCAGCAACCTTCCAAAGATGCATGATGGCAATCTTCGCAAATTTCATAGATGACATCATGGAAGTGTTCATGGATGACTTTTCTGTATGCGGACAAAGCTTCGAAAGCTGCCTGTCGAATTTAGAAATGGTACTCAAAAGATGCACCAAAGTGAACCTTGTCCTTAATTGGGAAAAATGCCATTTCATGGTCCGACAAGGCATTGTTTTAGGACACGTCATCTCTGAAAAGGGGATCGAAGTTGACAAAGCTAAAATAGAGATCATAAAGGATCTCCAACCTCCGAAAACCGTACGAGAAATATGAAGCTTCTTAGGACACACTGGATTCTACCGAAGATTCATAAAGGATTTCTCGAAAATCACAAAACCTCTTACAGGTTTGTTAATGAAAGATGCCGAGTTCATCTTCGACAAAGAATGCTTAGGGGCATTCGAAACTCTAAAGTCAGCACTTATCACCGCACCAATCATGCAACCCCCATATTGGCGACTACCATTCGAAATCATGTGCGATGCGAGTGATTATGCCGTAGGCGCAGTTCTAGGACAAAGGAAAGACAAGAAGCTACACGCTATTTGCTACGCCAGTAGAACATTAGACCCTGCCCAAATGAACTACACCACAACAGAAAAGGAACTCTTAGCAGTCATGTTTGCTATTGACAAATTTTGTTTCTACTTGGTAGGAGCCAAAATAATCATATACACAGACCACACTGCCATTAGGTACCTAATAAGCAACGCCAAACCCAGATTATTGAGATGGATCCTATTATTACAAGAGTTCGATTTAGAAATTAAAGATAAGAAGGGGACCGAGAACATAGTTGCAGACGACTTATCCCGTATAGAGGGCATAAAACAAGAACCAGTGCCTATCAATGACGACTTTCCTTACGAACGTCTGATAGCTAAATTGGAAAGTGATATGTCTAACTCTACTTCGGAAGAACCAGAACTAGAAAAAGCCGTGGAAGCTGTCTATGCCCAAGCCACTTTGCCGTGGTTTGCCGACATCGTTAATTACCTGGCCGCAGGCGTGCTTCCACCGGACCTGACTTATCAACAAAAGAAGAAATTCTTCCATGACTTAAAGCACTACTACTGGGACGGACCTCTACTCTTCAGACGAGGCGCCGGCAACTTATACCGTCGTTGTGTCCCAGAGGAAGAAATAGAAGAATCATCGCCCAATGCCATTCAGCACCATACGGTGGTCATGCTAGCACCTCAAAGACGTGCGCTAAAATTCTACAATCTGGCCTATTTTGGCCCAGTCTCTAGAAGGATGTCCATATCGCTGTACTAAAATACGACCGGTGCCAACGCACCGGCAACATCTCACGACGCGATGAAATGCCTCAGAGAGGAATCTTGGAAGTAGAAATCTTTGACGTCTGGGGAATCGACTTCATGGGACCTTTCCCATCATCTTTTGGAAATAAATATATACTCGTCGCTGTCGACTATGTATCGAAATGGATAGAGGCCGTTGCCACTCCAACAAATGACACGCGAGTAGTCGTTAAACTCTTTAAAAATGTAATCTTTCCAAGATTCGGTGTACCCAGGCTCGTCATTAGTGACGGTGGTTCACATTTCATATCGCGAATCTTTGACAAACTCCTCTCCAAATACGGAGTCAAACACCGCGTAGCCACACAGTATCATCCACAAACTAGTGGACAAGTGGAGGTTTCGAATAGAGAAATAAAGCAAATTTTAGAAAAGACTGTCGCAACCTCCAGGAAAGATTGGTCCTCAAAGCTGAACGAAGCTTTATGGGCTTATAGGACCGCCTTTAAGACACCGATAGGCACCACACCATTCAAACTAGTCTACGGAAAATCATGCCACCTGCCGGTAGAGTTAGAGCATAAAGCCTTCTGGGCTATTAAGACACTAAACTTCAACTACATTGCGGCAGGTGAAAAGCGAATCTTGAACCTTCATGAATTGGAAGAGCTAAGATTAGACGCGTACGAGAATGCACGTATCTACAAAGAAAGGACCAAGAAATGGCATGATAAACGTTCAATCCGGAAGCAATTTAGAGTGGGAGACATCGTGCTCCTATTCAACTCCAGATTGAAACTATTCCCAGGAAAACTAAAATCTAGGTGGTCTGGACCTTTTGAGGTCACCAAAGTCCTTAAGAGTGGAGCTGTTGAAGTCAAGAATCAAATCAACGCACCGTTTATAGTAAACGGACAGCGTTTGAAACATTATAATCAAAGTGAACACAGCGACCACGTGAGCAATATGAAATTGCTCGAGATTCCCGAATAGCTTATATCCAAGCTATCGTCAGGCTTCTGACGTTAAAGACAGCGCTGATTGGGAGGCAACCCAAAGTTTTCCATATTTTCCTTCTAAATTTATTAAAACTATTCTTTTTATTAACTTATAATTGCTATAAATTTCTATTATCTTATTTTTCAATATTTATTTTATATTTTTTCTCTTTTATCACTTTTTGTTTCTTAAAACTATGATCTGAGTGAATGTGATTTTTTCCAGGATTTTAAAAGTCACTCTACCTTTCTTCCGTTTTATCCGACTAACGAGTATGGCCGACATCGATGTTACGACTGTTGTGTTTAGAGGACGAGCTCATCAGGCCAGATTCGAGGCACTGACTCAAAGAAACTTTGCTTCGACCCTATACTACGATACACCAACCATGGACAAGCTAGGAATCCAGGATAGCATTCAGTACTTATTTTACCAATTAGGCTGGGAGCAAACTACTCTAAAGACCCGATTTGCTACCTTCCGCAAACTGACATTCGAATTCCTTAGCTCCCTAAGTTACTTACCTGGATATGGCTTTGGATCCACTAAAGAATTAATAACCTTTAGAATGTTTGGAATAGACTAAACGCACAACCGTACCACGTTAGCTAACATCCTAGGCTTCCCTAGCGGACCTTTTGTGTTTACCGCCACTGAAGAGGATTTTGATCTCGAATTAGACCAATTATGGGGTTCCATCACCGGAAACTATCACCCAGAACCGAACGACATGCACAACAACGAGATACACAATCCATCCTTCTGCTATTTCCATATGATATTAGCCCATACCCTCTTTGGGAAGGAGGAAAACATCACAACAGTCTCAAAGGACGAGCTGTTCATCCTTTTCTGTGTTTCACAAGGCCGCCCTGTAAATGTTGTCCCCTTTATGATGAGGGCATTTACACGCATCAATCAGGACCCGCACTCACCCATTTTAATAGAAGGCCTAGTCACCATGATCGCCCATGAAATTGGTCTGAGGTATTACCTGAACAAAGTCGTTCGTTTCGGCAACCTCAGAGCAATGGACATCCAGTTCTGCTTCAACAGACGCATTCTAGGTACCTTAGGACCAGGAGCCTACAAATACCTCATAGCTGATCAACCTGTGCACCTTTTCACACTGCCCAACCATGAGCATACCAGTATCCATAACAAAGACAATTGGCTTTATGAATTGGACGAGCCTATGGGACCTCCATCACCTCACTCCACACCTCAGGCTTATATGTATGATAGTGATCAAATCTCATAAGCACGTGACTATTTGTACTACCAAGATTATGAGTCCGAAGTGGAGATCGATCCTGAGACCCCTCCTAACTACCATAATTTTCCTGACCGCACGCCTGAACAAAACACAGATAAGCTAGACACTGTTCTGAGAACTGTAGACGACCTCAAGCTGGAAGTAACCACTGTCAAAGATGAATTAACGCAACTCCATATGGATTTCGTTACCTTCATGGACTTGGTTAGCGACCAATTTAACGACGTTGTTCAGCAGGTCAACAATTTGAAGAAACCAGCGGAGTGATATTCTAGTTTTCGCTTTAATTTACGTTTACTGCATTTTACATTGTTTGACATTAGTTCATTTTGCAATTGTTTCCTCTTTTTGGATATTGTACTACCTTACACTCATTTTTCGATTTAATCTTATTTTCATTTCAGTATTTTCCTTAATTATGTTTCCTGTTAATTTTTATTTTGTCATTAGTCCATCATAAGTCATAGTACCATATTCTCCACTATTAACACGCCCCACAAGCAAAATTCTGCAATTCTGCAGACTTTGCTATTGTGACGGTCGTCACATTCCCACCACGTTCGTCACGCGTGTTACGACCGTCACAGATCCCTGACGGTCGTCATGCAAAAAAAAACCCCAATTCTGTCTAAAACAGAGTTGCGCCCCTCTCCACTTCCTCTCCCCTAATTCCCCACTATCCCATTATTAAAACCCACTCAAAACCCTCTGAATCCCCCATAAAACCTCCACCATTTTCAACCTCCAATTCACCCTTATATATTACCCTTTGCATTCCCTTGCCCCACCATTCTCTGAAACTCCATATTCTCAAACCTCTGCACTTCCATCACAAAAAAATGGCCAGCCAATCCAGTGCAAACCCCGATTTAAGCAACATCACCTTCCGAAAAGGAGAGGCCGGCGAACGGCAGCAGACTAACTTCCTAGCATTCCATCAACGGTCGCTTCAACCGACCCGGTATGCTCATCTGAATTCTCTGACGGAACTCGGAATTCTCGACGGCGTCACTTGGATGTTGCAGAGAACAGCATCTGGCATCTCTGCACCAATCCCCAACCCACCTACGAGCAACTCACTATGGAGTTTCTCAGCTCTTTCGCCTACACAACATCATCCGGCGATGCCAACCAACTTCACGGCGCCGCCTGCTTTCGGCTGTTCGGTACTGAATATCAGTCCCCTAGGACCGCATCGCCGTCATCCTACAGTTAACTCACAGCGACGATGCTCACCGCCGTATCTCCGATCAGTTCTACCAAGAGGCCTTCCCTCTCTGGAACCGACTGACCGGAACCACTCCAGACAGCTGGGACACGCTGAACGCAACTCATATCCACAACCCAGCTATCCGCTACTTCCACCGTGTGTTGAGCAACACAATATTCGCTCGTGACAATAACCATAAGGTCAACTCGAAGGAGCTGTTTTTCCTCCGCTGCGTGTTTGCTTCAGAGCCGGTTAACGCCGCCCCATTTCTCTTGGCTCACATTCAAGACAACTGTAACCACGGCTCTAAACCTTTCTATTTCGGTGGCATCATCACATCCATCGCCATAGGCCTCGGTCTTGGCGACAACCTCCAAACACTCCTCCAGATGCCCCCCGTATTCCTGGACACCGACCACTGCCGCGCCTCCCACCTCATCAAGGCCCGCCGTGATGGGCGATATCATCCTGTAGTGCGAGGCCGCACTATCCAGAGCATCATCATGCCTTCACGCACCCAGATGCATCCAGAGGATAGAGCCAACTGGCTCTTCGACACCGCTGCCCCTGCTGCCCCAACTCAGGATAATATCCCAGAGCCCAGGGACGAAGTTCAGGAGGATCTAGACAGAGCCGACCAGCCTGAGCCATCACAAGCAGCTGTTGCCGCTGGCCCTTCCATGCACCGCCACCCCCGTCCTGCCACTGATGACACAGCCGCGACCCTCCTCCGCTGCATGTAGCAACAGAACCAGATGATGCTTATGATGGAGCAGCAGAACCGAAGGGCTGAGGAATTTGAAGCATGGCAGAGAGAGCAAACCGGCCAAATCCAACAATTTTTGCAGATGATGCACGATATCCATTCCGGCATGGCCAATGAGATGGCACACCTCACTGTGCGAGTCGACGGCCTCCAGGATTACATATTCCACACCGGAGCTCTGAACCTCGCCGCCCGTGACCCCCCAGCCAGAGGTCGAGGAAGAGATCGCAGACGAGGAAGGGATTAGTAGTATTTTTCATTTTTGCCATTTTTGTTGTTTTTTTCTTTATTTCCTTTGTACTCCTCCCTTCCGCATTCTTTCAAATCAGTGAGGACACTGATTGAGTTAGTGTGGGAGCGGATCGTTATTTCCCTTTTCATTTCCCTTTCTCATGTTATTTCCCATTGTACTTTTTCTTTCGAATTTAAAGTAATTTAATTTTTGGCAAATAAGCTCTTATATATATTTATCTCTGTTACGTGAACTCCCCGCGTTTCATATGACTATACAAAGAAACTTTTAAACTCCTTGCCTCAAAGCATCACGAGGACACGCCAAAGTTCAATCAAGTATGGAAATCCCGAGAAGAAAATTCTAACAATTCCATTACCGTCCTGACACCTTAGACCTCCATTTTATGCGAGTCCGTTTCACTACCTACACGTACCGAAGCTTCAAGCTCCTACTCAAACGTAGCCCCCAGTAGTTTATACAAGCAGTCAGCACCATCCTAAATGCTTCTAAGAAATGAAACCGATGCAAACAAGTGTGTGATCTCTAACTCAAAATGAAAAAAAAATCATGAAGAAGAAAAGCCATATAGCCTGAGTATAGAGACATGTTCCTTCTAAGTTAGGTGCTCCTCACCCGAGCATTTAGCCCAACGGTACAGAAAGTCTTTGGAAATCAATAGCATAAGCTTATGTGCAAAGAAGAATCGAAATAGAAAAGAGATCATAGCCACTAACAGGTTGACTTGCCATGAAAGTATATGGATAACGGGCTTAATGTGACTGCGCCAGAACAAACCGGGTAAAACTTGTTGCAAGGAACTTGACGCCAAGCGCCAGTAGCATGATTGGAACTGGCTTGCATAAAAGGGAGGCCTTCGAAGACTTACAACTCAGTGTCACCAACGTATGTGTTTTGTTTCAATTTAAATCTTGGCCTTCCTAACTTATGATTTGAAAAACCATTCGGAAAGGAGAAGCGTGCCGCGTGTTTGCCACATTTTCGATTTTTCCAACTTTTACTTGAGGACAAGTAAAGATTCAAGTTTAGGGGAGTTTGATAACGCGAAATTGTATATATAAAATGACATGTGTTTTAACTGATATTTGACTGATTTCACTCCGAATTCAGGACATTCCATGCTATTTGTCTAAGTATTATGCAGGTATTCGAAGAACATGTCCAAGCAAAGCAATATGAAGAAAAGGAGCAAAAACAGGTGAAAAACAGATGAAAAACCAAGAGAAAAACAGCAGAAACGAGTTTTACTGATGTGACGACCGTCACATGGCCGTTATGCTCGTCATGCGTGTGACGACCGTCACACCTCCATGACGACTGTCATGCACCCAGAACGTGCAGAATGAAGTCACGTGCTAAAATTCCCCCTCAAAGACCAAAAGTGTGTCCACTAACTCCTACTTTTCTGCCTCAAACCCACTTCCTGAAGGAATAACCGTTAGATACTCTCTCTCTATAAAAGGAAGAGGTTGGGACCTGAAAAAGGAGCCGCATTCAAGACAACGAAGTGCTGCTAATTCATCTTCAGAGCAACCTTACCGTTCTTATATTCTTATTTGTTTCTCTTTTCCTTCTCTGTATTCTTTGGTATTCTGTAATTTCCATTTTTCTTGTACGATCAATTGGCACAAAGACCAGAATCCTGCCGACATTGTGGAGGATCTACCCAAAAGCCAATTGGAATATTTCCAGGTTTTCATTTTAATCGTAATTGCAAGTTTCATTATGATGTATGTTCTTTATTACTGCTTTTATTTATGTATTACCATTTCTTTTTCCATGTCTAGCTAAATTACCGTAATCGATATGTAATAATAATTCAGACGGAATTTGATAATAATTGGCGTAATCTTTCTCTTTTCAAAACTCAGTTATGGTTTTAGTTTTTAATCAAACTTTTAAATAAACCTTTGTCACGACAGTGAGAAGCTATTTACGATGGTTTTGCCACGACAGTATGAAACAATATTAAGGTACGAACCAACAAGCGACAGCTGAGGTTAAGACCAGATAGTAAAAACTAGGCATTCGATTTAAAAACAGCGAAAGCGCTTTAAAAAGGATTAGAACTTAGAGATTTTCAAAAGGTAACTTTAACCCCGAACGAGATAGCGACAGCATACGTTCCGTCTTAGAGTTGCGACTAGCGTCAACAACCATCGTGAGACAAAAGTCTTTAGATCACTATTTTATTCTTAAACTAAGTTTGAAAACACTTAATAAGCCAATAAATTGTCAAATCCCCGAAGAACAAAATTATTGCATATCGATTCATAAATTCATATCTTAAGTTAAATTTTTAGTTCCCTTTAGTTTACGCATTTATTTCGCCATTATTCAACTTGAAACCAAACCGACCTAGCGAAACACCGTAACACCCGATAATACTAGATTGATTACGAGTCCCTGTGGGATCGATATCTATTATTACTACGCGATAGACTGTGCACTTGCAGTTAGATTTGTTAGACATAGAAAGTCGCGATCAGATGCCGCTTGTCGCACCCTAAATTTTCCCCTTAGATTCATTGATCATTCGCATATCATTTAGCATAATCATTTATGCATAAGCTAATTGTTTTGTCTTGTTTGTTCATTTTGCAGGTCATGAGAAATCTTGTGTGTATGTCCATTAAGTTTATGTTGAATTCATGTGGATGTGAAAGAATAATATACCCTCATTCTTAGCCCCTAGCCGGTACAAGGTCAATGTTTCTCTCTAAGATTTCTCAGAAGTCTCCCCAAGGAGGACTAGAGTTTTCTGCCTTTTGGTTTCAAGGATGGTCATTTGAGAACTAGTTGGATTTTGGTGGTATATTGTATCACAAATGGCATCCTCACTTTCAAAGGATTTCTCATGGCATAGTTTGGTCTTATTTGTGAAGTTGGATCATTAATCGTCAAATGAAAGAGTTTGGGTTTTGGTAGTTTGTGAACCATATGCTTTGAAGTGATAAAATTTGGATGAAAAACTTGGAATCGAGTTTAAGCAAGTAATTTTCAAATTGAAGTTCAAGATTTAGTTTCTTCACTATGTTCGAGTGAACTCACTATGTTTTAACCTCAAACCCAAATTCAAGCATCATATTAAAATTGTAATTTCAAATAGGGTTTTGTATCAATATTCAAGTGGGATTATGCCACAAACTATTAAGAGTTTTCTACTCAAAAGAGTTTTTGTCACTAAATGCAAGATTCATGTTTTCATAAAGATTCAAGGTTCAAAATTCATTCAACTTATCATGGGATCCAAGCCTCTAAGTTATCGTTCAAATTCTAGAAACTTCATGATTTAAGTTCTAATTGAATAATTCCTCATAGCGAATATATGAAATTTTGGTGAACATTTTTATGGAGTAAAGAGATTGGTTTGTTCAAAGATGAAATTCAAGCTACAAATTCAAGGTCAGATCCTATGAGTTTCAAATATCTTTTGCAATGATTGATTCCCAAAGCATAATATTTACCATAGTGCAAATAGCATGGCAAACTCAAATTTCAAATCTGACAACTCAAGGCGTGTTTTCGGCTCATACCAAAATTGAGAGACTAGTTTAAGTGTTTGAAATCCAAAGGAATTCCACATAGAAATAAATTCATGTCATGAACTCAAGCACAAGATTTATTTAACAGTTACAAGATAAACTCATAAACTCCCTTTTGGTAGAGGCTGTAGGATTCAAGGATGCAAAATATTTGATACAAACTTTCATAAGCTTCAATCTAAATTATATTTAAGAAAATATACAAGTTCATGACCCGTTTCTATTTACACTCACTTCCATCTAAAACAATAAAGCAGTTCAAAGTCGCTTTTCAAATCACAGTTCAAAATACACCTCCATCAATTTGTGAGTCAGGAACTGTTGAAAACATTGATCATTCTGCTATCTCGTTGATGTCAACATTGGTAGTTGCCTGAATTATGTATCACACCCCAAAGGAAGGACTTTCTGCTTCTCTAAAAACGTTTTGCACGTCCTTTAGAACAGTACATCACGGAATACCGCAAATCTCTCACATCCCTGGCATTATAGTCAATGAGAATGGAATTAGTAAACTCGCAGCTAGTTTACAGCTTATCTCATATGATCAAGTGGACACTTCCATAATTTAAATTGTAGGGTCAAAACACACATGTTATCTCAGTTTTTTTAAATATGAATGGGTTCATCCCCCCATGCTAATGTTAATCACATCTCAGCAGTTCAAAACGTTTCCAGGAAAAAAAAAGGGGCAAGATTTGTAATCAACATTTTCTTCCAAAACAACCTAAAAAAGAATCAAACATTCAAATAGAAATTCAAAGTGCTTCATACAAATAGACATAGATATGTCCCGAAATAAATCAAAGCATGTTCAATTTAGGAAACCGCAACCGACACAATTAGGCATCTCAAAAATTACCTTAGAATTGAAGATGGATTTTGCTTTCCAAAACAAATCGGTGTTGTTTTTTTTTCCAAAACCAGTTCAGCTGAAAATGGAAATGGGTAATCAAGTCATTCAATTGGTATTGAAAACCATAATCAAAATAGAGTTGAAGTTATGATTTCCAAAATAAGCTCAAGACAATAAACAGACACAATCAAAATAGAATTGAAAAATTTGAATGTTATGGCTTGAAAACATACACAAACATGTCTGAGAATAAAACGAAAGTCATTAATTTTTGAGTTCTATAAAAAAGCCAGAAAACCATTCACAGCAGGGGGAGAACATTCACGAACAACATTGACAGAAAAAAGACAGAAAAACAGTTTTAGAACGAAAACCCTAATACCCAAATTGACATATACACAAAAAGGGACGGATTCAAAGAATCCTAATTTGTGAAAAGAAGGAAAGTTAAGGAAGCTTATCTCTTTGGTTTTCATCTTACTTTTACTCCCCGGTAGAGTTTGTTTGTTTAAGCTTCTCTTTCCCCAGGCAGAATATTCTTTTCAGGTTGTGAGTCGGTTCATTCTACTTCTTGCCTATCCCGGATGTTATCCTAACTCTTGGTTGATAGTCTGCTATTTCTTGGATGTTATCCCAACTTTTGGTTGGTAGTCCTCTTTTGTTTCCCCTGCAGAGCCATTATCCCAACTCTTGGTTGGTAGTCTTTGTTGTGGTAGGGTCGCCTTTAGTCAGTGTCCTAATGATTCAATCGCCTTTTACCTTGAAGGTTTGAAATTGGTCGCTTTTCATCCCTTCAGGTCCAAGTTGTTTGAATAGGGGCAACTGTAGCACCCAAAAATTTACCCATCATTTTTCTTCTATCTTGGCTTATTGTTTCACATCATCTTGCATTGACATTTGCACATAGCATTGATCTTAGACAGGAGATCAAGGTATCTTATCCAGCAAACAAGAGAAGAGCTCTTTCTTCAAAGCTTAGTCAAGAGCTCAAGATCAAATTTATGGAAATCTCAAGTCACAAGGTCTCCATCATCATCGAGGCATGTTAATCAATCACTTGAATCAAGAGCACAAGCATTGATTCTCCTTCTCCTATCTCATGGATAATTGTCTAGGGTTTTGATTCAAAGGGAGATATGTGGCTATTCCTTTAGGAAAGGCATGATTATAAAGCTCAACCTACACCTTAAGGATCCTATACATTATGTGTCATCACAAGCCATCATAAGAGCCTCAATCAGTGGAAATGGTCCTAGATTTTAATGAGGTCAACAAAAGTCAACTGTGGATTTGGTGAGGTTCAAGACTTAATTTTTGATGATTGAAGTCATGAGATAAAATTTTAAGTCATCAATAAGTATTATGTTGAATTTCAATCAAGAGGAATCAAAGAGGATCATAGAATCAAGATGTTGCTAAATTACGGTTTTAGAGGTTTCTGTGTAAAATCCTTTTTTTATAGCACCTAACTTACTTGACAAGTTTCATCATGATACAAGATCCATCTTTTTTTCATAAAACATGAAACTTGTTACTTGTTCATTAAGTTTTCCTTTGAGTACAAGAACTCCCCCATTGGATCAACACATCTCAGGTTATGATGCCTTCAATTTGATTTTACAAAGTGATAAAAGATTTAAAGGCATCAAGGAACCACCTATTTCTAAGACAATTTTCATATGGATAAAATCTTTTCCTCAACTTTCTTCTAACATAAAGTTTGTTCTGCATCATCTAAGCTTTCAAAAAAAGTGCAAGAACTCATCATTCCCTTGAGTAAATCTCATGTTATGATCCTTCCAAGTCAAGATCATTTTGGATGACCTATTTTTGGATCATCCACTTCAAGGTCAAAATTCATGAACTTCAAAGTTTCAAGTCAAGTTACTTACAACATGAAAGTTGTGTCTCAAGGTCTTTCCTTCATCATGATCTAAAATTTCATACCATTTGATGTTTTATGGTGAAGGTTAAAGCATGATGAACAAGGATACATGGTTATGTGGCCAAATTTGAACATTCTTGCTTTTCAAGTCACAATTTTTTTTGTTTTGGCCTCTCCTTTGTACCATATCACCATCATGTCATAAGAACACAAAATTTTCCCAATGTGAGCAAACATTACTTCATGTTTGCAAATATTTTCAATTCTTTTCACCATAAGAGGCAAACATCAAAAACACTTCATCACTTCATTTCCTTTCCTTCCAACCATCCAAATTCATTTCCCCACCCTCTTTTGTGATGAGTGATGGCCTGAAGTAGTGAGAACACCACATTAACCCGTGGCACATCATCTTTGTTTCTTTTTTAGCAAGTTTTGCAAAATCACCCAAAAGGCATCATGGGCCTTTAAAAACACCTCTAAACCCTTATATATAAAAAGAACATACACCCTAACGTGAGAGAGGATTCATTTGGCTTCAGAACAAGCTTGAAACACTCAAAGTTTCTCATATTTTATCTCTCTCCGAACCTAAAGTAATCTTGAAGTTTTAGTCTATTTCTTGCTTGACTCTTACTTATTGAAGCACAAGGAGTTCATTGGTGACCTTAGATTGAAGCTAAATCATCACTTCACGGACGAACATAGTTTCTCTGTTAGTTAATTTTATTCACTTTGAATCTCTCATTTTAGGGATAAAAGTAGGTTCATGTTGGTTGCATCTGAAACCCTACCTTGTGTAGGCAATGTTTGAATGATTGTTGTGTTTGTTTAATCACTTTTCAGATTGTGTATCAAAATTTTATGTTCATATTTAAGTATTGGGTTTTAATTTTTATTGATTTTTACAGACTTCTCCGGCGAGGCTGGTCGGAGAAAATGACCGGAGTAGGGTTCTAGTGGGTTAACATGTTTACTGATATGTGTGGGTGAGTTGGCCTTTCACCTGTGTGCGTGGCTTTGACCTGTGTTTCACTTGTTTTCTAATTTTTATTTTGTTTATTGGATTGGGCTTGGTGTGTTTTGCTTTTCGTGCCCTCTGTTTTGGGCCCATATGCATGTTATAATTGAATTTCAGTTTATTTCCTGATTGCTGATGCACCCCCGTTTTGTATGCTTTTTTCATTTTATTTATTTTTTGTTCTATTTTCCTTTTGATTTTATTTTTAATAGTAAAAACCTTTTTAAAAATACACAAAAATATTTCTTGGATACTTTGACTCGTCAACTTATTTTTCATATTTTTTATTTTTATTTTTATTTCATTTTATTATTTTATTTTGAATTAATCATGTGGTTTTTTCATTTTGACTTAGTTTGGACTTTGACTTTACTTCATGGCCTATCCTTGTAGCTTGTAACCCTAGCTTTTTATCATGTTCTAACATGTATTTGATGGGTGTTTGGATGATGCTTTCATGCCTTGTTTATCACCTTTTGATTAATTTTTATTTGACTTTGTTTGACCCTCGGTTCTTGCTCGATTTGTTGAGTGCTTGCTTTTTTTTGATTCATTTGTGGATGTTTTCTTGCCACTCTTGTTTTACACTTTAACATTTGATTCATAACATACATGACATGAGTTTGGAGATTTATTTGGATTTTATTAAGTTATTTTCCTATTTTTGATTGATGCCTAATTTTAACTTGGCTTTGGATTGTGTATGCATGAGGTTTGACCTAGTTTGAATTCACTTTGATTACTTGTATTTGAGTGAGGTTTGAAATGATTTATTGATGTGATAACATGTTGTCTAAACTTTGTTTGAGCTTTGGTTTCACTGTCATTTGTTTAATTTTTAATTTATGTTTGAATTCTTAAGTTGGGGTGTTTTGAGCTTGCTTTTTGCTTGTTCTTGACCTAATCCTTTGAGGTGTTTTCTTGTGTGACCTAATGGATGTTTGTGAACAATTGTATATTTTAGATAACATGTTTGAGGTTTTGTTTTGCATGATGTGATGTCTATTGTATGATCATTTCCCATCTTTCTCTTCACATGATCTCCTTGCCTTTGTTATGAATAACTTAAGTGATGTTTGTCCAATGTTTTGAGCATGATACTTATTGAACGTGTGTGATATCTTAAGAATGAATGCGATATGATTTATTTGAGTGTGCTTCTGACCATGATGTTGTGGTATGTATTACTTGAAAATTTGTGCCTTTTACCATTCTTGTATACATGAAGATGATCATAGTTGGTGTTTGCCAAGTCTTGGTGCATGCTTTGAGCTTGATGTTTGAGATTTCTTTTTGTGATTCATGTGTTAATGAGGGATTGATACATGCTCATGTTACTGCCCATTTGGATTCATGCCTTGAATTTCTATGTTTTCTCTTGAGAGGTGTGTTTGTTACATGTTTGTTTTATGTGGTCCTTGATAGTGTTTTGATAAGATGTTGCTTGACACTCTTGTGTTCTTTTTCTAATATTTGATTTGAATTGAACATGACATGATGTTTCTACTGCCCTAACTTGTTTTACATCTCATTTGGCTTTACCTTACTTGGGTTGATGATTGATGATGACTATTGTTTGATATTGAGTCACTTGTGTGTGTTTAAGCACCTTGTTTTGCCACTTTACTTTAACCCCTAATCATTGAGTGTGGCTTGGCATTTATGCATTCTTGTTTTATTTTGAGTTGTATGATGTGTGTCTAGTATATGATTGAGTTTAGTATTTACTTATGTTTTAACTTGTCATTTGAATTGATCTTCCTTGAGAAATTGCTTGTTGTTGTTTCTTCTCCTCCATCTCATTCTTCTTTCTCTTTTTCTTTTGTCTTGAGATTTTTTCATGTCTTGAGTTTTGTTTTCATTTTGTGATTGATTAGTATAGTGATTACTTATGCATTCTCACATGATCCCTTAGGATTCATATTCCCTCTGTTTAAGATGGGAGTAGGAGAGACATTAGGCTTTCAATCCTTTGCATGATAACAATTAGGATAGTCTCTTTCATCCTAACTTTAGATCTATCATTTGAATAATAACACTAGGTTGACTTCCCTTTCATCCTAACCTTATGACCATTTTGTATGATAACATTAGGATTTTCAGTTTCCCATTAGTGCTTTCTTTTGTGTCTTCTCTTTTTATCTCAAACAATCTTAAGACACTTAATAAAGAATGATGAATGTTGTGCACCACGAGCCTTAAGTATATGGGAAATGATGAGTGAGGGGTTTCTCCTCACTTGTCTAGACTGTTTAGTGTATGCCCTTTGGGGATTTGCGACGCATTCGCTCATATATCATTGTCTTTAGTACAACATGAATCTCAAACAAATTCAATTCACTTCTCTAAAACTCTTAAATAAATTCAAACCTTTTTATCCTTCGAGACTGTTGTTTCAAACTCATTTTTAGAAAAGAGTATGTTACTTTTCCGTTCTACTGCAAACAGGCATCGACCCTAACTGCTGGAATGAGAACTTAACGTTACTCATAAAAGACACTTAACCAACATGTGGTTTAGTTAACCGAGCTGCGTTTGCTCTAATTTCTCATACTAGACGAGGATACGTAGGCACAAGACGACAATGTCTTGGTACCTTCCCCATTCACCCGTAGTTTTCCGAACTACCTTGAGTTTGACTTTCCCATTGCACGAGGGAAAATGTAGGCATAGGGCTGACAATGTCCTATCAAGTCTCCTCTTTCTTTTCCACCCCCGTTTAGCAATAGCTTTTAGATAACTCACCCATTTTGATAGACAACAAGCATGGATCTCGTAGAGTACAACGGACGTAAGGGGTGCTCATACCTTCCCCTTTGCGTAACCGGCTCTGGAACCCAAGATTTGGTTGCAATGACCTTGTCTTTTCCCGTTCTTTAAGTTTTCTTCAATCATTTCCTTTCCCTCTCTTTGGGATAAATAAAATTTGGTGGCGACTCTTCTGTTTGTTTCTGCCAACCCTTTTTCGTAGTTGCGACACCAAGTTGCTGAGCTTTTTCAAGATGTTGAGTCCAGCTTGGATATCTTTTGCCACCACATCTTCGACAAAGCTAAGAAGGTTGATTTTTCGTTGTTTAGATTGAGAGATTTTGTTTTGCAAGAGGACAATTTCCTCTCCCATTCTGCAATATTTTTGTCATATTTTTCGACTTCGTTCTTGTTCTGCTAAAAAAGTTTCTCGAGATTTGAAACTTTTAAAGTAGATGCAGAGACAACCTTCCATGCAGCTTTCTGATTGTCATTTTTGGTGGTGAGGTTGCTCGAAAAGTCTCAGAGCCAGTTTAGATCAGAAGCAACAAGATCGACTAGCATACTCGATTCCATAACAACATCAACAACTTCCGGTGAAACTTCCAAGACATTGATTTGCTCAAGAGTTTCTTAAGTCCAAAATTGACAGAATCATCCTGTTATAAGATTTGGAACAAATCCACTGCAAAGATTTTTTATTTTATTTGCATGAGAAAATCACTATCATTTTTCCCAGTCAAAAGATTCCCCAAAACGGTCGAAGTGCTAGTACTTTTGTCGCCAGAGTTGTATTGGGAACTAAGCATGGCCTTCAGGTACTCCAATGGTCGTTGTACTTTTAAGGATTCCAGCTCCTCGTGTGAAAGGTTGGTCAATGGAGTTCCAGTCGAAGCAGTATTTAGAAGTTCCTTAGATTGATTTCCTTAGTCCATTTTATCTTTTTGGACCTCCACTTTAATTTCTGCATTAGACGCAGATTGTTGTTCCTCTTCTTCATTTTCTTCTTCGTTTTCTTCTTCTTCTTCAACAGGCTTGTCATCTTCTCCTTGTTTCTCCTCAAGATTATCCTCAGTAATTTGTTCTATGTTGGGCATCACAGTGCCCCTTAAGAGATCAACAACTTCTCTTTCAACCAAGTCTGCTTTTCGAATGGCTACCTTGACACGTGGAAACTCAACCGCAGGAACGAATGTTGTTTTCTTGGGAGCACTTGCAGATTGGATTCCTTCGTCAGATCCTTTGGTAGAGCCTTTCGTAGAAGCCCCAGAGGGAGTTGTTGGATGATATTTAAGGTCACTGCTTGTTTTTGGAATAATTTAATGCATCATAGGCTGTCCTCTGACATCGGTGGTGACTTAAGAAGAGAAAAGTCAAATAATTAGAGGGATAGATGGTGAAGAAAATTGCGAGGTTCTAGGAAAAGTAATCACCTTGGGATCATCAGCCCCAGGACTGGAGTTGTCACTCTCAGTTTTCCCTACATTGCAAGCAGGGGACACTTTCGTCGAGAGCTTGACAACCTTTATTTTCGATTGATTGAAAGCTTCAATTACTTTGGCTTGCTTTCTCCTCCTTTTAAGGGTCATATCTTTAGGTGGAAATTGATCTTCCTCATTCGATTCAATTATGATTTGGCTGGAAGCTCCCTTTGTTTTCTGTTTTTTTGGAGTAGGGGTGGTCTTCGAGAGCTCTGAAGAGAAAATATTTGAAGGATTAGACAATATGATATTATGCAGTAAAGAAGAAATGAGTAAGAAATTTTACCTTAGTAAATTGGATGCTTTATTTTGTCTTCTCTTTGTTCTGCTTCTTCTTCTTGGGTGAAACTTTGATAGCTGAAATTTAAACAAGACATTGCGAGTAAGATGATAAAAATCGAATAACATAAATCTAGTTCAAAAATCTCTCATTCCACACCTTCATATATCTTGGACTCGATACGAACATCTTCGATACCAATATGAAGAGGCCATATGAAACAATCTAAAGTATATTTAGTCGCAACCACCCGATGAGCCTTCGATTTTGACTGTTGAAGAAGGATTTTTATAGAATCCCCATAGATGAACCATTCTGAAAATTTAGGGGCAAGGGCAACTCCAAAGTTAGAAGTTGGTAGTCAAGGAAATGTGAGAGGAAACTTGGACCAACCCAAACTGTCGAGCCACTAAGTTTGGTTGGTAAGAAATCAGAGCTACTTGAGACTTCGCCAGATTCAGTCGAAAGGTTAACAATTTTGGAATTAAAAAAGCCTCTCAGATCTGTAAAGACTCTGCTTCATGAGCCTAGTGTCGCTACTGCGAAAAAGGGCCGACAATGACAGAAGAGTCGCCACCGTTCGTTATTTATCCCAGAAGAGGGAAAGGAAACGATCAGAGAAAACCTGCGAAAAAGGGATAAGATTTTTCATCGCATCCAAATATCGGTTCAGGAGTCGGTTACGCAAGGGGAAGGTATTAGCATCCCCCACGTCTGTCGTACTCGACGGGATCCATGCTTGTTGTCTATCTAAAAGGGTGTAAAACTATCTAAGCTACAGGCTCATGGGGCTGAAAGAAAAGAAAAGAGACTCGATAGAGCATCGCCGCTCCATGCCTACGTATTCCCTCGTGCAATGGGAAAGTCAGAGTTAACGTAGTTCGGACAACTATGGGTGAAAGGTGAGGGAAGGTTGCTCGCCAAGACGTCGCGTCTTGTGCCTATATATTCTCGTCTGGTACGAGAAATCAGAGCAGCTGTAGTTCAGCCAACTACATGAAAGAGGGAAAAATGCTCGCTAGGATTATCGCAATCCTATGCCTACGTACTCTCAAAAGATATGAGAGATCAGAGCAACAGTAGTTCGGCCAACTACAGAGAGATGGTCTCGATTGCACGGGGGCAAGAGAAGGGATCTCAATCGCCAGGATGCAAGAGAAAAGAGTCTCAATCGCCAGGATGCGAGAGAAAAGGTCTCAATCGCCAGGATGCGAGAGAAAAGAGGGTCTCAATCGCTAGGATGCGAGAGAAAAGAGTCTCAATCGCCAGGATACGAGAGAAAAGGTTAGGAACGGGACACACACGCTAAGTCCTAAGATGTAGGAGCGAATGCGTCGCATATTGCCCAAAGGGCATACCAAAACACTCTAGACGAATGAGAGGAAGCCCCCCACTCATCATTTCCCACGTATCTAACGCTTACGGCTCACATCACTCGACGGTTGCATAAAAGAAATGAAATAAAAACAATGTTACCGAACAGAGTGGTTCCGTTGACCCTTGACTTTTGCATGCAAGCTCCATTTCTAACCTTTTCCTCTTTTGATCCTTGACGATGATGTTTTGAATCAGAACCAATGTGACGCTAAACCGTTGTAGCTCGACTTATAAGAGGAAGTCAAGCTATAAGAGGTCGCGTGTTGATATCCGTGTCAAAGACAAGATAGAGAAATGATATTGAGAATCATTCTCTAATTGAATCGTGTCACACGAATCAGAACAGAAGAAAGCCAAAATAAAATCAGAAGAAGAAGAGAAATGGGGAGAGAAAGAAGTGGTCTCGGATCCTACATTATCCATCAACAATTTGATTAATAACGGTTTAAAGAGGTCTCGTCATCGACATACAAACACTACTAGAAAACTTTATTTTAGCTGCAAATTTTGCCTCGGCCACCGACACCAAGGCTAACTAGCCTTGACAAAACCGAGGCTATTCAAACGCAAAAAAAAACATTTTAAAGTTTTTCTTTTACAATTATTTTTATTTAATTCATTAGACACAGCTAGGCCGAGGCTAGATATTTTTTAATTTTTGAATTATTTTTTTAAATATTAGACACGGTCAATCCGAGGCTAACTATTTTAAGCTGTGAACTTAGCCTCGGTCATCGACACCGAGACTAACTAGCCTTGACGATACCGAGGCTACTTAAACGCAAAAACCCCCCATTTTAAAGTTTTTCTATTTTTTTTTAAATATTAGACACGGATGAGCCGAGACTAACGTTTTTAATATTTTTCGAATACATTTATTTTACCTGATAGACACGGATCAGCCGAGGCTAACATTTTTTATTTTTTTATTTTATCTGATAGACACGGATGAGCTGAGGCTAAATATTTCCCACCTTGTTTTTCATGTTTCCCTCTTAATTCCTTCTAGAGAACCCTAAAATTAAACCAAATACATTTTCAGAAGAAAAAAACCCCTAAAATCAATGTAGTGAGTTTCATATCTTTGTTTTTATCTTCAAGATCACTGATTCTTCTGAGTGGGTTTATTGGTCTCTGATTCTTCTTATGCTTTTTTTCAACCTCAAACTATCTTCGATTCTTCTTCTGCTTTTTTTCAATGTAGTGAGTTTCAGTCTTGGCCTTTACCTGTTGAAGGAAGTTTAGAAGATAGAGCTGCAAGTGCTTCCAAGAGTCATAGTCAAGCAGAGAAAAGACGCAGAGATAGAATTAATTTGTTTGTGTTATTTTCCAATTTAAGGTTAGATTTTGTTATTTTCCATTCTAATTCCAACCCTAACTGAGATTTAGGTTTAATGATTATGATGTTTTGCATTCAACTAATCCCCTGCTTTTGTCTGTGTTGTTGTTAGGTTTAATGATTCACACTATAATTTTTATTTAAGATTTTATATGCACTATTTTGTTAAATGTGGTTGAACCTTAGGGATTCCATTATTGCTCACTTGGTTTATGTGGTTGAACTCGGTTCTGTTAGTATGGTAATTGACATTCTATTGTGAAGGGGAAAATGTTAGTGTGTAAAAAACTTTTGTTAGGTGCTAGCTAATTCAAAATATCGAATTGAATTGTATAAATGTCTTGAATTCCATTATTGACCCTATGTTGAATTTTGCATTGTTTTGTTGATGAATGATTTATTACAAATATAATGTATTGTGAATGGTTTAGTCAGTTAGAAACTGTCTAAATGCAATGATATTAGTATGTAAATGTCAATGCCAAAAAGTGAATATGCCTGAATTGGATAGTTAGAAACTATGTCTTAGAACACTTATGATATACTTCTCTCATCACTGTTTAAGATTTTATATGCACTGGTTGCAAGAATTGTTCTATTGACAAGCACAAACTAGTTTTTTTTTGAATCTGTATGCTGTTGTGGTAGAGTTAGGACTAATAGGATAGCAATATACCCTACAAAGTCAGGCTGAATGTTGCAGAAAAGGCTTGATTCAATTTTGCTTGTGATTCTTGCCACCGGCCAGAATGCGCTGGATTTGAAGTCCTCGACTGAATGCTTTGTTGAACAGAAGCCTAGTTTGGAATTCTGAAACAAATGGGAACCATGCCAGTATGGCCACTAGTGTAAATATAACCACTGCCATTAGGTATTCCTTCAAATTTAATTGGAATGTTTGTTTGTAAAATGTCATTAAATATTTAATAAAATAATTTCAATAGACAAATTTAAAACCACATCAAAACAATTATAAAATAATCATTAACAATTTTAGTAGAAAAAATATTTTATCTTTTATCTTACAGGATGTTAAGATCTTTTTAGTAGAAAAAATCAAAATTTATTAACAGTTTTCAAAGCATGGTTTACACATTTGAGACCACACAAGACATTTTTACAATGCTATATTGAAATCTTACTGCCAAAATATGTTGTTTGCTGTGAGGCATCTTGAATTTTTTGTATGTCTTATCTCGTCAACCGCCAATAAGCGGAGAATTTAAGAACAGTTGCAGCTTGATACAAGTCTTAGACATCCATGCATGCATTAGTTTTCAAATTCTCTCACCTCAATTTCCTTTCCCTGCTCAAGAGTTTCCTAAAGTTGCAAAAAGAATCTCAGTTATATGATAGAATAAATAAATTTAACTTGAAGCTTAACTTTTCAAGCATAGATTAATAGAATTCTGAAACAAATGGGAACCATGCCAGTATGGCCAGTATGCTGCATATGCTCCTGTTCCTCATCCCACCATGACTCCCAACTCTTGTTTGAAGGAACACCAATACCACCTCGATTACTAATCCATTTAGTCCAATCATCCCAGTCCTCAACTATCTTTTGCCACTCAAATCCTGATGATTTGAAAAGGAACGGAGCAAACAACCAAGAGCAAACCAAAAACCACATTGACCATGACAGAAGAGCATATGTTGTTGAGTCAGGTGTTGCTGGTCCATAAATCATATAACAGATCAGCAATATTGTGAGCTCAATCCCTTTGACAAAGTGACTCCTAGGGCACATCCTGTAATTGTCTGCAAACTTTTCATGACGAACGAAAAATCCACGCCCAGTTGCTGTCATATCTTTTCTACATTACTTTTAAGATATTAATAGGGTTAATTTAATAAAAGTGTAATATTTTATAATGTCCCTGCATTATCAGCATGTGAAAAATTGTCGAGAGTGATTGTATGATGATGCATGGTTTCTTCGACGATGCCTTGAACCAGGTGGAACTTATCCGTCTTAGCATAGAAATTTCAAGGGAGAAAATTCATGTTGAGTATTATTTTATAAATGGAAAGCTTGTTCCCATTAATGGCGCTCTAACTCCTTAACCTTCTTTTCTTTGTTTTAAATTGTATGATGAAACCATGTTGGTTTGCTTTATGGAAAATAGTTGTATTTGTCTTTGTCCCTCATACTATCTTTGTAATCACAGTTTTGACTGTTATGAGATTTCCAACTTTTCTTCCTTGTTCACATGCTTTGATTGTTAGCTACGTTTGGTCGTGATAAGAGATTCAGAGTTAAACTTTGTGGTATATTTAAGTTGTTGGTGATTCTTATGTGTATTGAAGTTATGAAATCTGCATGTTTTGGTTAGGAGTGTGTCGTGAGCGTGTGATTCACATTGTTTTTATTCATGTTATAAGTTTATGACCACCGCTTTGTAAATAACTTGCAAGCTATATGAAGTCTTGGTATGCTGAAACTTGTGCAGTCTGCTTGTAGCTTTGTGTGGAATTTGTTAGAATAGAGATAATTAGCGTACAGTCGAGATTCAGAAGTCTTAGCGTTATCCGTATAGTTATGTTATTGTTGTCTGTTATGATTGATATGCACTTTGTATGCTGCCCTACTTTTGGATTTCAAGTTTTGTTTCATCATGTTAATGAATGTTACAGCATCTGCGCTTAACGGTGATAATTTCAAGTGTTGTTTGCTATTGCGTTCAACTTTTAGCTATTTTCTCTGAGACTTGTTTATCGCAATTGTGTTTTGGCAAAACGTTGCAGCTTTACATTGTTACGATTAATATCGGTGGTATCATGTATGTTGCTTTGAGAGTCGATTTTCTCCGAATATTGTTTGTGATACTTGCTGCAATACAGTGTCAAAATCACAAGGAAGTCATTTGTTCTCTTCCTGCTATTTCTCTTGAAATAAGTTTGTTGGTCAATAACTTTATTTAAATGTTTCAACTTCATTTTAATGGTATTGTTTGTGTTTCATTATAATTAATTTTTGGAGTTTGATATGATGCTACAAGTGATGTGAATGATCATGTTAGCAACCTGTAGCATGAATAATACCGCACCGTTACAATTGATTTTTCTTTCTTTAGAAGTTTTATTGTTTCAGTTTCAGTTTGTTGATTTGGCACTGGTGTAAAACCGTATGGATAATGATATTAGAACCCATCTATAGAGTGTTATCCAAACATCATATATGCCCATTATATCACATATTTTGAGATCAAACAAAGTCTGTGCTGTGTTAGGTTTTAGAGATGTTGTTTCGGTATGGAAATTCGGTTTCTTTCTACAGTATCTTCATCAGTATATTAGCACCATGAGGCCTATACATGACCGATACGCTGTGCTATTTACGGTTGCAATTGTGTGGCTATTTGCACAGCTTTTAACTGCTTCCACTGCATATAACCACAAGTCAGCAAGCACACAAAATAGTTGTCGCACTGATCGTGTTGGACTCGTTACTTCCGCTAAATGGTAAGAATAATTCCAGGCTGGTTTCGTCAATTAGTTCTGATCATTTACATAACATGACTAAGAAAATTGTTGCAGGGTGTATCTTCCTTACCCTTTTCAATGGGGGCCTCCTACATTCAATGTTCTGGAAGCATTTCCTATGATAGTTGCTTCTATAGTTTCTCTTTTTGAGGTATCCACTAATTCCTTAGCACACAAGTAATAAGGATCTCGTGCCACTCTTCATTGCAATTTCGCCTGTTAATCACTGATTTGAAATTTGTTTTACTTACAGTTTTTTGGTACATCCTATGCTGTTGCAAGAGTAGGAAGCTGGTTTACTAGCATTAACATAAGGTCACGAGGAGTCAGCTGCCAACCTAGCGTGTCCTGCGGTGGAATTTTAAGGCATTCAAACTAGGCTATTATGTCACAGCAACTGGGCCAAGTGAGCTAATCCAAATTCAATAACATTTCAAGTTAGCAGCTAGCAATTAACAACATATTGTCGCTACTAAAAAAATACACGCAACGACGGGGAGGGCGAAAAGGAAAAGGACAGAAGAGTCGCCACCGAACTTTATTTATCCCATGAGGGGAAAGGAAAATATCGAGAAAACCTCAAGAAAAGAATGGATAAGATGGTCTCGCAACTAAGAACGGGTTCGGAAGCCGGTTATGCAAGGGGAAGGTATTAGCACCCCTCGCATCCATCGTACTCGATGGGAACCATTTGTTTGTCGTGTGTGAATTTATTTGCTTAAATTTTACTATGAAGAGTGTTCCAAAAGATACAGAAAAGGGTTTAGAAACGGGGAAAGAAAGGTAACGCGAGGAAGAAGGGAAAGAACGGACTCGATAGGACTTCGCGGTCCTAGGCCTACGTATTCTCGATAGACATGAGAAAATCAGAGTCGACGTAGTTCAGGAAACTATGGGTATGGGGGGAATGTGCTCGGCAAGGATTGTGGCCCTTGTGCCTACGTATCTTTACTTGAACGAAGTAAAGAATCAGAGCAGCCGTAGTTCGGCCTACGCTTTGTTGATGTTTTTATGGATGATGCTATCGTACGCATTCTAGCAATTAGGTGTATTGCTGCTCGCTCGTTGGAGACTTAGGCATTACCTGTTTGCGGTAGAACGGACGTATCATATCCTTTTCGAAAGATAAATTTTCGCCAAGCGAGGCAAGATGTCACATTTGATTTGTTGAATTGTTTTTTTTTAAGGGGCGAGATAGGTCCTCGGATAGTAACCTCTACGGGTAGTACCCAATTCTTTATCTCAAATTTTTTGTTATAAAAGTGTGTGGCGAACATAGAGTCTTCGTATTGAAAGACGAGTATCAAAACCACACACACTACAGTGAGCATCTCGACACTCGGAGAGGAAGAAGTCTACACTTAATCCTCTCTTTTTAGTTCAACACAAAGAGAACTTCATTCTCTTATTAAAGTGTTTTTGGTTTTGAATGGTAAGTGCTTTTGTGACAGAGAACCCTACGGAAAACGTCAGCACTCGGGATAGGAGAAGGCCTACGCCTAACCACTCCACGACCATTCAAATTTGGTTATGAGTAGAGTTTAGAAATGCGCTCGGTACGGGACCGAGGTTTTTAGGTGACAAAGGTTGCGGAAAGAAGTTGTAGAGGGAGATAGGTGGTGGATAAAGTCACGTCTTCGTATTGAAAGACGAGTATCGAGACCACCCATACTATAGTGAATATCCCAACACTCGGAGAGGAAGAAGTCTATACTCAATCCTCTCTCTTTAGTTCAATACAAAGAGAATCGATTTATTTATTGTAAGTGTTTTGAAAATGCACTCGGTACGGGGCCGAGGTTTTTTAGGAGAAAAAGGTGTGGATGAAAACATCTCTGTATTGAAAGACGAGTGTCAAAACCACCCACACTACAGTGAGCATCTCAACACTCGGAAAGGAAGAAGTCTACACTCAATCCTCTCTCTTTAGTTCAATGCAAAGTGAACTTTATCGTTTTGTTAAATATGGTGAGTTGGTTTAACCATTATTTGAGAAAATCCGCTTGACATTGGGTCAAGGGTTTTAGTTGCTTAAAAAGGTTTGAGGTGAAGCGAGCAAGGTCGATGGTGACGCGCAAGGCAATCGGCTTACAAGGTCAAAAATGGCTCGATGAGAATCGAGAGTTTGTTTTCTTGAAAATGGTTTTTAGAACCAAAGGTCAAAAATGACCAACAATAAATATGCACAAGAACCAAACAATTACAACGGATTAACCGACTTAAAAAAAACACAAAACACAAAAAAAAACGGCACGAAGAATTTTTTTTTTGAGATAAAAAAGTCGAGAAAACGTGAAAAACAGGGGTCTGACACGGGCGGCCGTGTTGTGTGACACGGCCCGTGTCACAGTTCCAGGAAACTTAGGGTTTTTGAGGCAAACAGAAGTGTGACAAGGGTGGTCGTGTTGTGTGACACGGCCCATGTCACAAGGTCTGGGAGAAAAATGATTTTTTAGGGCAAACAGAAGTGTGACACGGGTGGCCGTGTTGTGTGACACGGCCCGTGTTGTGTGTTCTAGGAATTTTACGCTTTGAAAAGCCACACAGGGATGCAACACGGCCGGCCGTGTCGTGTGACACGGCCCGTGTTGGGCTACCAGAAGAAAAATCCAAACTTTTCTCTTGTTTTTTGCTTATTTTTTGTGGTTCTTTCAAAAGGTTTCTTGGTCCCTTAGAACCTTACATGATGCATACAATACAAAAACACATAAAAGAGTAAACGAAGCAAAAAAATAAAGAGAGAAAGGTTGGAGGAAATGGATACCCAAGAGCTTTCTATCCTTCTTGCAAGTCCTCCTTGGTCTTGGTTGAATGTACCTCACTCCTCTTCCCTCTATGTTGTGAAGGTTTTGTTTCTTAATGATCCTCTTGGTTCTATATCACTCTCTTTTTTTGGTTAGCAAAGCTTCCTATTTTCCTGTTTTTTAGGGTATTGTTTTGCTCTCTCTATTTTCTGGTTTTGCAAGTGTGTGTAGAAAATGAATGTTGAATGAATGAATCCTTTTGTTTACAGTCCCCTCCTCTTATCTCAGCTCCTAGGGTTTTCTCTTCCCCCCAAACATCATATTTTTTCATGGGGCAATGTCTCTTGCCACCTTTTCTCATGTAACTCTCTTTCTTTCCATTTCCATGCAAGGTGCTATGCTGCATTTTCTGCACTACTTTCCTATGCTATTTGCTGCAGCACCTTGTGCCTTGCACCCATTTTGTTTGTTTGTGTTTGGACAGATCCTCTTGGTTAATGCCACCAACTCTTGACAACATTTTGAAAATTCTGATATGTAGAAGCATTGTCACATGTTATTCCTTTGGTCTTGTGACATGTGATCTTGTGACATGAAGAAATTTGTCACCTCTTGCATGGGACTGTTTTGCCATGATTAAACATGCATACTCTTGGTCCTAAAACATTCCAATGTTGATTTAATCCTTGCATGTTTCTTGGATGTTTGTAAGCATAATGTAGACTTGGTGTGGCATTACCATAACATGAATTTGACTAGAGACTTGAATGAAGTATTAGAAATAAATTAATTTCTAAACATTACTTAGAGTTGAAAATCTTGCAACAAATGACATTCTTGTAATGTCACAAAACTTCTCTTTATAATATTCTTGCCTTTAATCTTGAATTCATGATGGATTTCCTTTACGTCATTGAATTTGAAAGAATCGAAGAAATGAGTCAAGCCTTGAAAGAGGACAAATTTTGGGGTGCAACAGTTGCCCATATTCAAACGACTTGGACCTGAAGGGATGAAAAGCAAACGCTTTCAAACATTCGAGGTAAAAGGCGATTGAATACAAAAGAACCCAAAAATTTGTCAACCGTAGAATGAAACCTCTGACATCGCCGTCAGGCACCTATGACAGGTAGAACATCTGACTTCGCCATCAGTCGTTGATCAAATACAAACACCTGACCTTGCCGTCAGCTCTTAATAGCATTCTAACTTCGCCATCGGAACTTAACATCAAATTTGTGAGATCTGACCTCACCGTCAATATTCAACATAATCTGTAAAAACATCTGATTGGTAAAACATCTGATCTCGCCGTCAGTCCTCCATATCCTCTGACTTCGCCATCAACTTACAACATAATCTGACTTCGTCGTCAATTAAAATCATCTGACTTCGCCGTTATTTCTCAAACCATTTTGACGTCGCCGTCAACCCTCTACATGATCTGACTTCGCCATCAATTCTCCACATAAAATTTGGAAAAACACCTGACTTCGCTGTCAGTCCTTAACATCAAATTGGTAGGACACATGACTTCGCTGTCACCCCTCCACAATCTGACTTCGTCGTCAACTCCTCTCATAGTCTGACTTCGCCGTCAATTCTTTACATAATCCGACCTTGCCGTCAACTCTCAACATAATCTGACTTCGCCATCAACTCTCTTCATGATCTAACTTCGCTGTCGATTCCCAACATGGCCTGACTTCGCCGTCAACTCTCTTCATACTCTGACTTTGCCATCAATTGTCTTCATAATTTGACTTCGTCGTCAATTCTCTTTATAATCTGACTTCGTCGTCAATACTCTTCATAATCTGACTTCGTCGTCAATTCTCTTCATAATCTGACTTCGTCGTCAATCTTCACAATCTGACCTCGTCGTCAATTCTCTTCATAATCTGACTTCGTCGTCAATTTTCACAATCTGACCTCGTCGTCAATTCTCTTCATAATCTGACTTCGTCGTCAATTTTTTTATAATCTGACTTCATCGTCAATTCTTTTTGCTAAAAAAGATAGCATCGAAACGAAAGGTCGGCTCAACCCTAAATTCAGAAGAACATTCGTTGATTCACCATCTGGGTGAAGAAATCCATTGGGGAAACATGAACTTGAATAAATAGACTCCGCTAGGGAAACCGATAAGATGAACACATTTGTCAATGACCTGGATGGAGGTCTGGACACCACGTAGGATTGAGAAATATACTGATAACCGCTGGAGATACGCTTGAAAACAAAGGGGTGGCAACCCGGCTTATGTTTTACATGCATATGTTTGAATATGGCGTAATGCTCCATACGAAATGGAAATGCTACGTGTTTGGGAGGATGTTATGCATGATGCAAATGCAAAGGAAACACTTTAGCAAAATGAATGCCAAAGAGGAAGGATTAATTCCGCCGGGGAAAAGACTAGACATGTCTAGTACAAACGTTGGGGAAAACAAACCCTGGATGGTTTTCTGAGCAAACTTCTGGATAAAATTGTTCCGCTAAGAGCAAAACCACCCTGCTGGGGATTAGACAATGAGGGAACCAATATCAACCTTTGCTTGGGGAAATAAGCAATAAACTCAACAAATACAACTTCCACTCAAGGAATGAGTCAATGACCTAGACTCTGAGGGGAAAAAGGAGCCAGTTGTTCAAACTCTATGGGGAAAACAAATTTCTGAATTCGTTCCATTGCTGAGGGATAAACCCACATCCCCTCACTGGAAACGATCCTGCTCTGCTGGAGATGTCAATCTTGACCTGTTGAGGATATCTTTTGATTGTCAAGGTTTCAAACTTCTGGGGGTGAGAACCCACTTAAACTGCACACTTCCTTTAGATGAGGAACTTCTGGAGAAACCTCGAGGAAAGTTCTCTTGCAAATAACAAATAAACAAGTATGTTTTATGCAGCAGGTACCATCTCAATTATCACTTAAGACATTATTCAAGAAAATACAATGTTTTAATTATAGACAGCAAAGCCCACAAATTTATGTATGCAAAGTTTTATCAAAAACATCAGGCGTCTTTTGCCAACAAAACGGTAAAAACAAAACAAAAGGTTTTCTGGATAGTATGTATTATTGATAAACGGCCTGTAAATAGGCAAATTTACATGGGACACAACTCCTGAAATGAGAAAGCTATGTAAGAAATATACAGAAATGCACAAGAATATCAAAATGTCGGCAATGTGGTACAGACAACCACCATAGAACGACTCAATTATGACTCGCATGACTTCGACGCCTTTCCGATGCTTCGTCTTCTAAAGAGATTGATTTGAATGACTGCTTCTCGAATTCTTCCATAATCCACTATGCTTTAAAGATCAATGCGCAGGCCGCAGTCATTTGCTTTTCAAATCCCTAACTTTTGCCTGAATCGCCCTTGCGGGTTTTCGATTCACCGGGATACCCATTTCTGCCAAAGTCGCCCTTTCAGGTTTTCAACTTTGCGGGTTTACATTTTTTATTTTTATCTCTAATATTTGCCCGAACCTATCCTTTTATGGTTCGCCGAGATGCCCCATTCTTGCCTGGATTTTCTTTTTCTTTCCAGCGGGTCTATTTCAAGCAAAGTATCTTTTGACTGCGTCCGCGTTCACAGGGGACGTAAAATCTTCACCATCCATGGTTGAAAGTAGCAAGGCTCCTCTAGAGATGACCTTCCTTACAACATACGGACCTTCATAATTGGGAGTCCATTTGCCCCGATGATCGTTCTGTGGTGGGAGAATCCGCTTCAACACCAGATCGCCTGTCTGAAAGCTTCGAGGACGCATCTTCTTATCGTAGGCTTTCTTCATCCTACTCTGATACAGATGACTGTACGCAAGAGACGCCAACCTCTTCTCATCCATCAAACTGAGTTGATTCAACCTGTTCTTCACCCATTCTGCTTCATCCAACTTGACGTCAGCCAGAACTCTCAAAGATGGGATCTCGACCTCCAATGGCAGAACAGCCTCCATGCCATATACCAACGAGAAAGGAGTTGCCCCACTTGAAGTACGCACCGAGGTGCGATATCCATGCAAAGCAAAAGGCAGCATCTCGTGCCAATCCTTATAAGTCACAACCATCTTCTGTACTATCTTCTTAATGTTCTTGTTAGCCGCTTCTACAACGCCATTCATTTTCGGAAGATAGGGAGAAGAATTGTGATGCTCGATTTTGAAATTTTGGCCCAGTTCCTCCATCATCTTGTTATTCAGGTTAGAACCATTATCAGTAATGATCCTCTCGGGTATTCCATATCGACGGATGACGCCCCTTTTGATAAACCGGGCTACGACTTGCTTCGTGACATTGGCGTAAGAAGCTGCTTCGACCCATTTGGTGAAATAGTCGATGGCTACTAAGATGAAGCGATGTCCATTAGATGCAGTTGGCTCGATCTTGCCAATCATATCGATGCCCCACATGGAGAAAGGCCATGGGGATGACATGACATTCAAAGGACAAGGTGGCACATGAATCTTGTCGGCATAAATCTGGCGTTTATGGCACTTTTTGGCGTATTTGAAGCAATCCGACTCCATAGTTAACCAATAATAGCCCACCCTTAATAATTTTCGAGACATGGCATGCCCACCTACATGTGTTCCAAAGGCACCTTCGTGGACTTCTTCCATAAGCAAACCTGCTTCTTTTTCGTCCACACATCTTAGCAGCACCAAGTCAAAGTTTCTCCGATAGAGTACACCGTCTGGATTCAGATAGAAATTACCAGATAACCTTCTCAAGGTCTTCTTATCCCGGGCCGATGCCCCAGGCGAATATTCTTGGTTCTTGAGAAAGTTCTGGATGTCATAAAACCACGGTTTACCATCAGAAATTTCTTCTATTGCGAAAACAAAAGTCGGCCTGTCGAGGCGTGAGATGACAATTCTCGGTGCATCATTCTAGAAGTTTACTTTCTACATCGAGGACAATGTAGCCAAGGCATCAGCCATCTGATTTTCTGCCCTCGGTACATGGTGAAACTCTACTCAGTCAAAGAAAGGTAGCAACCTTCTGGCGTAATTCATGTACGGGATCAGATTAGGCTGGCGGGTCTCCCACTCTCCCTTGATCTGGTTTACCACCAAAGCTGAATCTCCATAGATATCGAGGTTCTTGATCCTCAAGTCGATTGCTTCTTCGATACCCATGATACACGCTTCATATTCAGCCTCATTGTTGGTGCATGGGAATGTTAGTCTTGCAGTGAATGGTATATGGGAGCCATGGGGAGTCGTAATGATTGCCCCAATCCCGCTACCGTAGGAATTAACAGCACCGTCAAAGATTAATTTCCACTGGGAACCCAACTCTGGACCTTCGTCAGGCAACGGATCATCACAATCCTTCATCTTTAAATACATGATGTCCTCATCAGGAAAATCAAACTTCATTGGCTGGTAGTCATCGACTGGTTGCTCTGCGAGATATTCTGACAGGACACTACCTTTAATTGCTTTTTGAGGCACGTACTGGATGTCGTATTCTGTCAGAACCATCTGCCATCTAGCAATCCTTCCTGATAGTGCTTGCTTTTCGAATACGTACTTAATAGGATCCATCTTTCAAATTAACATGGTTGTGTGGTTCAGCATATACTGTCTTAGGCGTTTAGCAGCCCAAGCGAGTGCGCAACATGTTTTTTCCAACATTGAGTATCTAGATTCACAGTCTGTGAACTTCTTACTCAAGTAGTAGATTGCATGCTCTTTTCTTCCAGTCTCGTCGTGCTGACCGAGAACACAACCCATGGAATTCTCAAGAACTGTTAAGTACATTATCAACGGTCTTCCAGCCACCGGAGGTATCAGTATTGGAGGTTCTTGTAGATACTCTTTTATCTTCTCAAACGCTCTCTGGCAATTCTCATTCCAGATAACCGCCTGATCCTTTTTCAATAGCTTAAACAATGGCTCACAAGTGGCTGTGAGGTGAGATATGAACCTCGCGATGTAATTCAATCTACCTAAGAAACCACGAACCTCCTTCTCGGTCTTTGGCACTGGCATTTCTTGAATTGCCTTGATCTTCACAGGATCGACCTCAATACCTTTCTCACTGACAATGAAACCCAACAGCCTTCCTGACCGTACGCCGAAAGTACACTTATTCGGGTTCAACCTTAATTTGAACTTTCTCAACCTCTCAAACAACTTTAGAAGATTCACCAGGTGCTCCTCCTCCGTTTGGGATTTCACAATCATATCATCGACATAGACCTCAATCTCATGATGAATCATATCGTGAAAGAGAGTGACCATTGCTCGCTGATATGTTGCCCCTGCATTCTTCAACCCAAAAGGCATTACTTTATAACAAAACGTCCCCCAAGGCGTGATAAAAGTCGTCTTCTCCATGTCCTCCGGTGCCATCTTGATTTGGTTATATTCGGAGAAACCATCCATGAAGGAAAACACTGAGTATTGTGCGGTGTTATCAACGAGAACGTCAATATGGGGGAGCGGGAAATCATCTTTTGGGCTCGCTTTATTCAGGTCCCTATAGTCAACACACATCCTGACTTTGCCGTCCTTCTTAGGCACGGGCACGATGTTAGCGACCCAATGAGGGTAGTTGGTCACAGCAAGAAATCCAGCATCTAGTTGCTTCTGGACTTCTTCCTTGATCTTCACTGCCATATCTGGCCTGGTTCTTCTCAGTTTCTGTTTGACAGGAGGACACTCTTCACGCAAAGGCAGGCGATGAACTACAATATCGGTGTCGAGTCTGGGCATATCTTCGTATGACCAAGCAAAGACATCCTTATACTCTTGGAGTAACTCAATCAATTTGTGCTTGATATCATTCTGCAGCGCAACCCCTACTCTGACCTCCTTTTTATCCTCTTCTGTTCCCAGGTTGACGACTTCAACTTCCTCTTGATGAGGCAGGATGACCTTCTCCTCTTGTTTTAACAATCTGGCAAGCTCTTCAGGCAGGTCTTCATTTTCGTCAATCTCTCCTTCCGCTTGAAAGATCGGATTGTCAAAGTCACATCGAGTCATAGATGAGTCTGAATCGGTGGTATCTGAAATGTGCAACCTGCAATGATGATGATTTTATGCTTAAATGATATGCAAACAAACAAACACAAACCACATTGCCATTTTATTGTTGGAAAAAAAATAAGAAAAACAAGGATCACAAAGTCTTGAATGAAAAGACGCTTTTTGATTGATAATGATGAAAGGGTTTTTCACACACATAAAAGATAAGGCCCAACAAATAAAGACCATTATGCCCCGTGCAGAGCACATGGCAATACATTAATCAAAACAAAACAATTACTCTTCATAAGTTGCAGTGATAACTTCTTCCATGGTCCAATTCTTCAAGCCTTGGCCAGGGATGCATGGCTGGATCCATGCATCCATGTCACAGTCACTATCTCCTTCTTCGTCAGATACGGAGTTGATCTCTTCAAACACCACCCCAGCATTGGTGAATTGAACAAGCCTTTTGTAGCGAGGAGCGCTTGAAGAAGATGCGTATGGGCTGTACCCTAATCCGAACTTGTCTTGTTTGTTGGGGATGCTTATCACCTCCCCCCATCCTTTCGCTGATCCAGACTTCACCACAGCTTGGGCTTCCTTGTAGGATGACATAACAATCTCTGATGCCTTGGATTCAACTGTTGCTTTCTCTTTGATTTGGACAGTCTCAAAGGCTTGGCACAGGGTTTCGTGAATTTCACCATCGACCTCCACATACTTGAATGAGGACAGATGGCTTACCGTGATGTCTTCCTCTCCACAAACAGTCACAATGTTATCACCCACCATATACTTCAGCTTTTGGTGTAGGGTTGACGCCACCGCTCCAGCTGAGTGTATCCACGGCCGACCCAAGAGACAGCTATATGCCGGTTGGATATCCATTATATAGAAAACCGCATCAAAAACCTCAGGACCGACTTGAATTGGTAAGGTTAGTTCTCCAAACACGGACCTCCTTGTCCCATCAAAAGCTCTGACCACCATATCGCTTGGCGTACATATTATCCCTCGAGTGTCTAGCTTCATGAGGGCTTTCTTGGGTAGCACATTTAATGACGACCCAGTGTCTACCAATACATGAGACAAGACGACACCTCTACATTCCATAGAGATATGCATAGCCAAGTTATGATTCCTTCCTTTCGGTGTCAAATCACGGTCAGTGAATCCCAAACCATTCCCTGCATTGACATGGGCCACTACTCCTTCCAACTGATTGACAGATATTTCTTGTGGCACATAAGCATTATCCAAGACTCTGAGCAAAGTGTTCCTATGAGCCTCGGAACATAACAACAACGACAAGATAGAAATGTTTGAAGGCGTCTGTTGTAGATGATCCACGATCTTATAGTCACTCTTTCTTATTAAGCGCATGAACTCTTCTGCGTCTTTCAGCACGACCTCTTTTTCTCCAGCCTGAGAGCTTTCCTCTGCTACTAGCTTCCTTTTACCTTTATCAGCTCTTTCTGCACTTACTTCGGGAGGTGCAAATATCCTCCCACTCCGAGTCATTCCCCCGGTTCCCACCAAGTTGTCAACTGAGTCCAATGGCAAGCTTTTTAATTCCTGCTTCTGTCCATTGCAGTAGACTTCCGCTCCATAGTTCCAAGGGATCTCCTTGGAGCTTTCATAAGGTATAGGTCCTGCCTTCGTAAAGATGATGGTAGGTCGCGCTGGCGGCGTAGAAATAGTGATTGTTTTGTAAGGGATAGAGATGGTGGCCACCTCATCCTCCTTCTTACTGACTATCTTCTCATTCTTTTTCTCACAGATCTTGTCAAACTGCAGAACACCTTCGTTTATCATACACTGTATATAACTCTTCAGACTCTCACACCCTTCGGGATGGGCGACACAATTTTCACAATCCTTGTCACACCCGGGAAACACCCCACCTTATAACAACTTGCATTTTACAAAACTTAAAGGAGTCTTCAATTCCTCAACATCATATACCAGATCTAAATCCTCCCCTTCAACAACAGCATTTACTCTACCTGCTCCATGATTTGGCATAGGGTTCTGATCAACATTCGGCGCATCATGGTTGAAATTAATGGCCCTACTATCAATAAGGTCCTGTACCTTGTTCTTGAAGGCTTTGCAATTATCAATATGATGGCCGGGAGCGCCAGAGTGGAAGTCACACCTAGCGTTGGCGTCGTACCCGGGTGGTGGTGAGCCATTTAGAGGGGCCATCGTCCTTTTCTGGACCAACTGCAGTTGCAATAAGTGTTGTAGTAGTTGAGAGTAAGGCATTGGTGGTGCGTCAAAGTGCCTATCCACCATCCTTCTTCGGTCTTGATATGGTCTTGGCGCGTAATTCTGTTGTTGTGGTTATTGTTGTTGCTGTTGTTGCTGTTGACGTGGTTGTTGCTGAGGCTGTACTGCCGGGATGGCAATACTAGCTACTTGTGGTTGTTGTTGATAGTACGGTCGTGGGCGATACTGATTCTGATTATGGTTCCAATTTTGATTCTTAAAACCTGATATTGCATTTGTCTCATTCTCCTTTCTTTTAATACCGAAGTTCTTTCTTCCACCTCCAGATGAGGTCCCTTCTCCTGCTTGTATTTTACCCAATTTAATCCCATTTTCTACTCTCTCGCTTGTGATGATCAGATCTGAGAAACTTCCAGACATGTTGCTTATCAATTTCTCATAATACACACCAGGTAGGGTAGCTACAAACAAGTCGATGAGTTTTCTCTCCACCATTGGAGGTTGAACCCTCGCAGCCAACTCGCGCCATCTCTGGGCGTATTCCTTGAACCCTTCGTTGTTCCTTTGTGATAGGTTCTGTAACTGTACATGATTCGGTGCTAGGTCACTGTTATACTGGTAGTGTTTGACAAAAGCCTCTGCCAAATCCTTCCAACTTCTGATATGGACCGGCTCCAATCCCATATACCATTCTAAATATGGACCTGACAAGCTATCTTGAAAGAAGTGCATCAGTAACTTCTCATCATCGGAGTATGCAGACATTCTTCGGAAATAGGAGCGAAGATGCACCCTTGGACATGTTGTTCCTTTGTATTTATCGAAATCTGGCACTTTGAACTTTGGAGGAATCCTAAGTCCCGGAATCAATCCCAGATTGGACATGTCAAGACCCATAGTATTCTGGCCTTCAAGAATGCTCCTCATCTTTTCTTCGATTTCATCAAACCTTCTATTAGCGTCATATCGTAATCCTGCCCCAAGTTCTCCCATGGAGAAGACGTCATCTTGCTCATCTTGGTTCCACTGAGGACCATTGTTAACAGGCACGGCGCCCGCCGCAATTGGGATGGGAATTCCATCTTGGTTTTCTCCACCCAGAATATTGACTACAGTTGGACCACCATTGGCCTGCGAAGTGCTACCATTGGCCGGAGGAGGAACAACAGTAGTTCCTCCATGCAAAACACCACTGCCATCCACTCGAGCTATCAATGGTTGAACCAGAGTTCTCAATTGTTCCTGCCCATTGGCTACCCCTTGCATTGTTTCCATGAATTGCGTCATCTTTTCCCTAAACTCCTGCAACTCTTGTTGTACTTGATCCATGACTCTTCGTTGGTTCCCTCTTGTGTTGTATGAACGTTGACAAGTCAGCTTGCTCTTTCTCTTTCTTTTCTTCTGAAATGGCAAGCGGTATGAGGTCGGGTTTCAGGGAATGCAAAAATGATGCGTGGGTATGTGCAATGCTCGAATGATGTTCAAGGAACTTTCAAGATTTATGATTATCAATGGTATTATGGAACTATAAATGAATAGTAAAGAATGCACAATTTAAGCCAAAAAGCAAACTTTCATTAATTTTGAGGGAAGATTCAATACAACTGATTGTTCGATAAGCTGCAAAATAAAAACTCATGCTACAAGAAAATAATGAATGAACTAAAAATCTTTCTTCCGAAGACGTTCTTCAAGCTTTTTTGTCTCGAACATGAATCTTCTAACCATTTGGTCGCAGAGCCGGATAAAGTGATGGATGGAAGGAGGAATATTATTTCCTTCCAAGTCTTGAATTGCGCTTTCCAACCTCCATGGGATATCACGGATCATAAGGTTGCAATGCTCCACTAGATTGTTATACCTAGCGCGACACATGTCTAGGGTCGGCTGGTAATAACGAAGAGAATCCTCGTACGTATCCAAAAGTTCGTTGAGTTGAGCTTCCTTCTTCAACCATAGTGAACTATTCCTTTGCAGGGCCTCGAAACGGTCTTTCCACAAGGTGGCTGTTTCCTGAGCGGTCTTCAATTCTGAGCATTTGTTGTGCCATACATCAGAGGTGACATATGAAGCTCTCAATGCTTCTTCTTTGAGTTGTCGCTCGCTTTCGGCTAGAATTAAGGCACCCCTCAACTCCTTTTCAAGGACATGAATATCGGCCTCAAGTTCCTCCCTTGTCTTCTTTTTTTCAGCAGAGGCTATCTCGAAGAATCTCCACGCTTTATCACAAGAGGCCTTGGTTTCCTTTAGGCGTTGCCGGAGGGCTTTTACCGATGCATCAGCTCCTTCATAACCTTTTTGATACCTGACCCTCAGATCTGCTTCTAGCTTCAGCTTCTTGCTACTCTCAGCCGCATGGTCTTGTTCGAACTCCACTTTCCTCTTATATTGGCCATTCTCCACTCTTGCTTGGTGAACCTCAGTCTGAAGGTCTTGATTTTCCTTTGTCAACCTTTCTATCACTAGCTTTAGTTTCTCATACTCCTCCACGGATACATGAGTAGGAGCAGGAAGTTCTTCTCGCATGGATGGTTCGGAGGGAAATGGAAGCAACCTTTCGGCCACTCTAGCTTGCAACCATCGGTTGTAGGGTTCCTTAGCCACACAGTTCTTCGCCTTTAACTCTTTGCTCCCCTTCGTATGAACCTTGGCCCACGCTTTAACAATATTCCTGACAAACGCAGGATCGTCTGTTGTGGATAGCAAAAAGAAACTCTGAACCTTCTCTGCTTCGGGCTCATCTTCCATAGCATAGCCCAACTGACGCAATGCCATGACAGGGTTGTAGTTGATGCACCCAGCCCTACCGATTAGAGGTACATTACCGAAATTCCCACAACTAAAGATGATTTCCACGTCGTAATACTCATGAGAGTACCAAGCAATATCACTGGCCTCTAGAGACATAATGCGTTGAGACCATTTCAGTTTCTTCTTGTTTTCCACAAACGGCCCTTTCTTCGGCAGGTGGGAAGCATATCATTTGAACAGTAGATGAGAACAGCATTGGACCATTCCTATCTTCTTTTCACTTCTCCAATGAATGGAGTGGTAAACATCAGCGAGGAGGGTAGGGATATGATTCTTTTGCATGAAGAGAATGATAGCAGTGATGTCTATGAAGTTGTCCATATTTGGAAAGAGGAAAATCCCATAAATCATTAGAGCAACGACAATACCAAAACCTTCCCAATCCCCATTGGTCTTGTACTGCTCGACTTTATCTAGCAAAAACCACAAAGGAAAGCCTCGAGTACCTCCCTTATTGGTTAGACCATATTTAACCTCTTCCTCGGTCATACAGAGAGTGAGAGCAATGACAGAAGACTTTGGCTCTTCTTCTAGGGCGGTATAAATAGGTTGATCCTTGATCTTGATATTCAAAAGGTGAGAATATTCTTCAAGAGTAGGAGCCAACTGATAGTCTTGAAAGGTGAAGCATCTGATATGCGCATCATAAAATTGAACCATAGCGAACAAAGCCCATGTATCGACCCCAGAATGGAGAAGGTCAAGCAATTTTCCATATTTCCCTTGAAAGTTGATTTTGATAGTTTTTGGCACATCAATCAAAAGATCTTGGATTGGTACTTCTTTTCCTTTGATCATTCATCTTGTTCTTCAATACCTATGATAATCATAGTCTCTTAAGTCCCTTGATATGCAACAATGTTATAAAATGCAATGTTTTATGGATGCATATGAGAATGGAAGCACATGGATCAAAGCCACAGATCCTGCAGGGTATTGTAACAAAATATCTCTCACCACGGTGGGAAATCTATTGGTTTATAAGAGGGCATCCCAAAAGGCTTTTTAACAAAGTCTCATGCACTAACCCTCAAAATTTTTCCATCATAACGACTACTCGTAAGACGGTAATCCCTTCAAAAGGATGAACATAGAGTTATGTTTTAGTAACCTTTTGGAATAAGGTTCTACAAGAGGTCCTCAGAATCACGGAATCCCACGTCGAAAATAAAACGTCGTTACGACTACACGTAGGACATAATCTTTCCAACGGGGTCTCATCTGAGCGGTGGAATTCGATCCAACTCAACGAGTCCTATGTCTCGCAAATTAGAAAGAAACCACCTTCTAATCTTAGTGTATACTCGAAAGCTCGGGTAGAAAGCTTTATCCTCACAAACCATCCCAATAAACCCAACAGGTTAGAAAGAAACACAATATTAAAATAAAATAAAACATAAAAGCAAATAAAACACAAATGCAACAAACAAACTAGGTTTGGCTTGCTAGGTTTCCCCAGCAGAGTCGCTAGCTGTCGCTACTCAAAAAATACACGCAACAACGGGGAGGGCGAAAAGGAAAAGGACAGAAGAGTCGCCACCGAACTTTATTTATCCCATGAGGGGAAAGGAAAATATCGAGAAAACCTCAAGAAAAGAATGGATAAGATGGTCTCGCAACCAAGAACGGGTTCGGAAGCCGGTTATGCGAGGGGAAGGTATTAGCACCCCTCGCATCCGTCGTACTCGATGGAAACCATTTGTTTGTCGTGTGTGAATTTATTTGCTTAAATTTTACTATGAAGAGTGTTCCAAAAGATACAGAAAAGGGTTTAGAAACGGGGAAAGAAAGGTAATGCGAGGAAGAAGGGAAAGAACGGACTCGGTAGGACTTCGTGGTCCTAGGCCTACGTATTCTCGATAGACATGAGAAAATTAGAGTCGACGTAGTTCGGGAAACTATGGGTATGGGGGGAATGTGCTCGGCAAGGATTGTGGCCCTTGTGCCTACGTACCTTACTTGAACGAAGTAAAGAATCAGAGCAGTCGTAGTTCGGCCTACGATTTGTTGATGTTTTTATGGATGATGCTATCGTACGCATTCTAGAAGTTAGGTATATTGCTGCTCGCTCGTTGGAGACTTAGGCATTACCTGTTTGCGGTAGAACGGACGTATCATATCCTTTTCGAAAGATAAATTTTCGCCAAGCGAGGCAAGATGTCACATTTGATTTGTTGAATTGTTTTTTTTAAGGGGCGAGATAGGTCCTCGGATAGTAACCTCTACGGGTAGTACCCAATTCTTTATCTAAAATTTTTTGTTATAAAAGGGTGTGGCGAACATAGCGTCTTCGTATTGAAAGATGAGTATCAAAACCACACACACTACAGTGAGCATCTCGACACTCAGAGAGGAAGAAGTCTACACTTAATCCTCTCTTTTTAGTTCAACACAAAGAGAACTTCATTCTCTTATTAAAGTGTTTTTGGTTTTGAATGGTAAGTGCTTTTGCGACAGAGAACCCTACGGTAAACGTCAGCACTCGGGATAGGAGAAGGCCTACACCTAACCACTCCACGACCATTCAAATTTGGTTATGAGAAGAGTTTAGAAATGCGCTCGGTACGGGACCGAGGTTTTTAGGTGACAAAGGTTGCGGAAAGAAGTTGTAGAGGGAGATAGGTGGCGGATAAAGTCACGTCTTCGTATTGAAAGACGAGTATCGAGACCACCCACACTACAGTGAATATCCCAACACTCGGAGAGGAAGAAGCCTATACTCAATCCTCTCTCTTTAGTTCAATATAAAGAGAATCGATTTATTTATTGTAAGTGTTTTGAAAATGTACTCGGTATGGGGCCAAGGCTTTTTAGGAGAAAAAGGTGTGGATGAAAACATCTCTGTATTGAAAGACGAGTGTCAAAACCACCCACACTACAGTGAGCATCTCAACACTCGGAGAGGAAGAAGTCTACACTCAATCCTCTCTCTTTAGTTCAATACAAAGTGAACTTTATCGTTTTGTTAAATATGGTGAGTTGGTTTAACCATTATTTGAGAAAATCCGCTTGACGTTGGGTCAAGGGTTTTAGTTGCTTAAAAAGGTTTGAGGTGAAGCGAGCAAGGTCGATGGTGACGCGCAAGGCAATCGGCTTACAAGGTCAAAAATGGCTCGATGAGAATCGAGAGTTTGTTTTCTTGAAAATGGTTTTTAGAACCAAAGGTCAAAAATGACCAACAATAAATATGCACAAGAACCAAACAATTACAACGGATTAACCGGCTTAAAAAAAACACAAAACACAAAAAAAAACGGCACGAAGAATTTATTTTTGAGGTAAAAAAGTCGAGAAAACGTGAAAAACAGGGGTCTGACACGGGCGGCCGTGTTGTGTGACACGGCCCGTGTCACAGTTCCAGGAAACTTAGGGTTTTTGAGGCAAACAGAAGTGTGACACGGGTGGTCGTGTTGTGTGACACGGCCCATGTCACAAGGTCTGGGAGAAAAATGATTTTTTAGGGCAAACAGAAGTGTGACACGGGTGGCCGTGTTGTGTGACACGGCCCGTGTTGTGTGTTCTGGGCATTTTACGCTTTGAAAAGCCACACAGGGATGCAACACGGCCGGCCGTGTCGTGTGACACGGCCCGTGTTGGGCTACCAGAAGAAAAATCCAAACTTTTCTCTTGGTTTTTGCTTCTTTTTTGTGGTTCTTTCAAAAGGTTTCTTGGTCCCTTAGAACCTTACATGATGCATACAGTACAACAACACATAAAAGAATAAACGAAGCAAAAAAATAAAGAGAGAAAGGTTGGAGGAAATGGATACCCAAGAGCTTTCTATCCTTCTTGCAAGTCCTCCTTTGTCTTGGTTGAATGTACCTCACTCCTCTTCCCTCTATGTTGTGAAGGTTTTGTTTCTTAATGATCCTCTTGGTTTTATATCACTCTCTTTTTTTGGTTTGCAAAGCTTCCTATTTTCCTGTTTTTTAGGGTATTGTTTTGCTCTCTCTATTTTCTGGTTTTGCAAGTGTGTGTAGAAAATGAATGTTGAATGAATGAATACTTTTGTTTACAGCCCCCTCCTCTTATCTCAGCTCCTAGGGTTTTCTCTTCCCCCCAAACATCAAATTTTTTCATGGGGAAATGTCTCTTGCCACCTTTTCTCATGTCACTCTCTTTCTTTCCATTTCCATGCAAGGTGTTATGCTGCATTTTCTGCACTACTTTCCTATGCTATTTGCTGCAGCACCTTGTGCCTTGCACCCATTTTGTTTGTTTGTGTTTGGACAGCTCCTCTTGGTCAATGCCACCAACTCTTGACAGCATTTTGAAAATTCTGATATGTAGAAGCATTGTCACATGTTATTCCTTTGGTCTTGTGACATGTGATCTTGTGACATGAAGAAATTTGTCACCTCTTGCATGGGACTGTTTTGCCATGATTAAACATGCATACTCTTGGTCCTAAAACATTCCAATGTTGATTTAATCCTTGCATGTTTCTTGGATGTTTGTAAGCATAATGTAGACTTGGTGTGGCATTACCATAACATGAATTTGACTAGAGACTTGAATGAAGTATTAGAAATAAATTAATTTCTAAACATTACTTAGAGTTGAAAATCTTGTAACAAATGACATTCTTGTAATGTCACAAAACTTCTCTTTATAATATTCTTGCCTTTAATCTTGAATTCATGATGGATTTCCTTTATGTCATTGAATTTGAAAGAAACGAAGAAATGAGTCAAGCCTTGAAAGAGGGCAAATTTTGGGGTGCAACACATATCCCTAACATATCCTCATATTTCAAATTGTTGACCTTTTACTAACAGTAGCATAAATTTCATTTACCAACCTTTCAATTGCAAATCAGTTCTCCATCTAACCTCATTCATATAAACAAATACATCATCTCCATTCTAAATAAGGTATTCTGATTCAAATGATGGGATCTATCTAGTATATAGTCTTTAGAATCTCCATTCTCAAGAAAAACCTGTAGCAAGTACACTCTGTAATTTTGGGAAGTTCTTAGTTTCCACTGCATGGAGAATTAATAGATGAATTTTAGTTTGAATTGGATGCTAGGATTTGGTTGTTAGTTCATCCATCCCAATGATCTTAGCTGTAGCAAGTACACTCTATAATTAATGGTTAGTTCATTTGTTTAAAGGCTTCAATTTTAGAGCAGAGTGACCTTCTGTTTTGTATATTAGCTATTAACTTTATTATGTTGTTCCCTGAATTCCTCACATCTTCTCTTTTCATAGCATTCACTCTGGTTTTTTAAAACATCTTTTACATGAGATACATTGCAATGGTAGAGATGTGTCAAGTTGTTTCTTGCACGGATCAGCTAATTGTTTTATTGCTCCCGCTCTCTGAGCATGTGCTAAATATCCTGGAATTGTTGCAGTCATGAACAAGGTACACAAATATATTTTGACATATATTTGTATAATAATGACAGTATGGTGCATATCTTGACAAATGTTTGGTTTGCATTTTATAGCAACGTTGACGTGTGGGGATCATGACTGAGATGGCTCCCATTGGTTATGTTGGTGTGAGCCCAAAATGCATTCTTGGTTTTAACAAGGTATTGAAATCTTCAAGATGAGGAAGCATGATATCGTAAGTATCCAGTTTTATTCTCTTGTTATTTTCTCATATTTTCATTCTTATTTACAGAATCATGGAGAGGAAATATCGTTGCGACTTCGAACTGATGACCTCAAAGGTTTCAGGAAATACGAAATCATCAAGAAAACTCTACTGCATGAACTTGTAAGCTATATCATGCACCACAAGTATCATGTGTTTTTTCCTTGATCCTAAGCATTTTAAATAACATAAATAATATAAGGTGCATTTGTCTATTTGTGACTTGAAATTTATTAAACTAACTCGTGTTTCATTTCAGGCTCACATGATATACTCTGAACATGATGCAAACTTTTATGCTCTGGATAAGCAGGTGCATGCACTCTCTTGAGTGTTTGGCTATCAGTCTATTATTCATTTTGATTTATTACCTTGCTGATTTAATTTTTTTCTTTGCAGTTAAATCAAGAAGCTGCTAGTTTAGATTGGACCAGATCTGCAGGCCACACTTTGAATGGAGTGAGGAGTTCTGAAATCTATGAAGATGATTTTATGGCTGAGGACAGTAACAATATTCCTCAGAATCTTGGTGGTAATAGGTCAGACCAGCTAATGAGTTCTTGTGAATCTTCAGTTACTTCTGCTTACTATAGGATGGCTAGTGTTATCTCTAACAAGCTGGGAGAGTCCGAAGTAAATCAAGAGCCGGACCGTGATCATTCCAAAGCTAACATCAGAGAAAACCCTGATCATATGGAATCGTCCTCCGAAGAAATTAAAAATATTGATACACCCATCATTATTGACGAAGGACTTAATGAGCCCGACCCCGATGATCAAATTAAAAATGGAATGAAACATGAACCTGATCCTGATGATTCTTATCATGGTAAAGCTATTATTTTTTACGTTTGTCCAGAAACTACTGATAGCAGGACTGTATTTAACCAAAAGCCTATTGTTTTATTGGTGTAGTAGAACATTTGCATTCTCAGACAGGTACAATGAATATGGATGCAACTTATCCTGATGCAAATGATTCAGAAACATTGTTAAAGTCTATTGCTCCAGCCATTGGTAAGTATTCTCTAACAATAGGTTGTAATTGTTTTATGTGCTAAATTTCCTGGATTAACTCCATGTAAGTTGTAATTGTCTCACAGAATTGAATCTTCACCCCAACTGAAACATCATCTACAAATAAATTCTCGATTCCCTGATATACTCCATCATTCTGCAGGTGTTTGACAGCTCTAGATCTCGTGGCTTGATATTTATTGAATTTGTCGTCAACGGTAACAAACTGTCCTTAGCCGTAAATATGTCTCGACATCACTGAGCTTCATACGTCTCTGATGAGCACAGGTACTACTGAAGGTTTTGGTTAAGCTGCAAATTCAACTTATGATGTACTCTAATGGTGTAAGATTGCTCGTTATTACCGAAATCTTTTATTTCCGACACCAATGCACTTAATCTTTATATCTTGAGAGAACTTTATGACACTATTCTGAACCCATATATTAGCTTATCAAATATCATTGGCAACTGATTTAATGCCCTTGTTCTCGTCATCGATGACAGCTTCAACTTCGGGACCTCGTAGGGCCTGGACTGAGGATGCTCATTCTTTCAATTTTACAATTTGACTTTAGCCTCGGTTAGGCCAAAGTTAAATATTTTGTTGACTTATGAAGTTTGACTTTAGCCTCGAATAAGCCGAGGCTAAATATTTTATTGACTTATAAAGTTTGAACTTAGCCTCGAATAAACCGAGACAAAATGTTCCTTTAGCCTTGACCAAACCCAAGGCTAAATATTATGTTGAATTATGTAGTTTGACTTTAGCCTCGGTCAGGCCCAGGCTAGTTTTTGTTTTTTGACACGGCTTAACCGAGGCTAATGTAGACATGACTAAACTGAGGCTAATGTAGAAACGGCTAGACCGAGGCTACTGTATACACAACTCTTTTTGGCCGAAGCTAAATGTTAGCTTCGATCGTTTTAGCCTATCCCCGACATCGACGCTACGCCGAGGCTAATTGGCTAGTAGCGGCAGTTTTTTGCCTTATAGTGTCGGAAAATAGCCGAGGCTAAATACAACATTTCTAGTAGTGAAAATGAAAATGAGATGAAAAGTCCAGTAACAAATGGAAACAAGAATTCAACTTCAAAAATTGAAATAAAACTTCTAATAGAAAAAAAGTTCTATATAAATATTAAAAAGAAATTGAATATGAAAATAGAATATAAAATTCTATCTAAAATATATGTATAATATTCTGAAAAATAATACTATAATTCTTAAAATAAAATAGTAAAAAGTATTAACATATATTCAAAAGAAAATATAATACATAATTGAAAATGTATTTACAAAAATGAACCAAAAGAAATGGAAACAGGGGGTGCAACCCAAAACAGGGGGGGTTCAACATGGAATTTACACGGTGGGACTGGCCCATATTCACAACAAAACAATAAACAGCCAGAGGGAGGTGCAATAAGGGATAACGGGCGTGTGACATAGTCCAAAAGAAATGGACGGGCCAGAAGGCCCACTAACCGGCTTGGAGATGTCCACGAGCTTCCTCACCTTCTTCATTTGGCCAAAAGAAACCCTAACTCCGCCGCTCCTTCAACGTCATGTTCATCTCCATCTCTTCTCTTTTTGATCCCATGCTTTCCTTCTTCTTCATCAGCACTATCACCTTGTTCAAAAACAAACTTGCTCCGCCACCCTCACTTCGCCGCCCACGATCTCTAACCCTCATAGTCTCAACTTCTCTCCCTTCAAACATCATCATGACCTACAAAACCAAATAATCAAACCAAACCAATAAAATCAAAGCAATCAAGATGATTCTTCCGATTCCTATTGAGTGTCGTGAGAATATGTGTGAGCTTTGTTTGCTGGATGTTGGAGGAGATTGAAGACTAGTCGTTGAAGTTGGAGTTGACGAAGACGGTGGATGAAGATGTTCTTCAAGATGAAGTTTCGAGATCGGATCTGGTTCGTGTGAAGTGTGAAGTGAAGTAGGATTGGTTTGCATGTTGAAGATCCGTAAATCTGAGGGAGTTGGTTCGAAGATCTGGAGATTACTCGAAGGTTGATTGAAGATTTGTTGTAGAGTTTTAGATCTGGAGATCTATTGATGAAGATTGATGAACGTTCGAAGAAATATGATGTGTTTACGGATAGTGGAAGAAGTTTGGTGTGAGATTGTGATTGTTGGAAGATTCGTGAAGTTGCTGGAAAAATCTGAAGGTTGTATGAGTTTGATGAAGATCATGATGAAAATATGGAAAATGTGTTTGAAGATGGATGAATCGTATGAAGAATTATGAATTTTTAAGAATAGTTGATGAACATGATGAATGTTGATGAATTCTGGAAAAAAAGTATGAACGTGGATGAAGATATGAACATTCTGGAAAAATTATGGATGAGTGATGAACACGGATGAATTTTCCGGTGAGATGATGAAGTTTCCTGCGATGGGATGGACGCTGTTTGATTTCTCTGACGGGATACTCTAGGGTTTTTTTCCTTGGGACGCGTGTAGCCAACTAGATGAGAGAGAATGAACATGCTATTTATAGCCTAACACTTGGCATAGAAACTGCATTGAAACTGGATTAGTTGACTTAATTAATTAAAAAGTTGGCACTAATTAATGAAATGATGAACAATTAATAATAAAGTTGACTTAAAATCTAACTAACATTGATTAAACTAAAGTTGGTTTGATATTAAAAGCTGATTAAAAATTAAAGGTTAATATGCACCGTGTTCTTTTTTAAAAACTAATCAATTAATAGAAATTAAAAACTAATATCCCAATATTAAATTCTAATCTACTTCTAATCAAATTAATCTAGATTAATGAAATCTAATTAAAATCTAAAAGAAGTACTAAACTATTAAAAAGACTAATATTAAAGCTAATAAAAGTCTAAAAAGAAATAAAACTCTAATAATATTCTAAACTAGAAAATAAAAGATAAAAATATATTTAAGATCTAAATTCTATGCCAAAAATTAAGAAATAAATTCTAAAAAATTAAATTGGTGAATATAAAATGCGAGAATGCAACGAAATAAACGGTAAAAAGGCGGACACCAAAATATCCCCAAAAATAACAGCAAAGACTGAATCACCTGGAAGAGCACAAATTCTAAAATAAACCCCCTTATTCGAACCGGTTTGAATCGCTTGAAACACAAGCAAAGAGGTTGTAATCTCGATAAAGTCAATCCGAGTGAAAAATGCACAGTATGCGGTATGTAGATGCAAATGCAAATGAAAAGAAACATAAGCCAAATTGCTAGAAATGGTTGGTCAAATTTTGGGGTACAACACCTAGGTTAGGGCTAGAAAGGGTCTTGTGAACCACTCAGGGCCATACTTCCTTGCAGCAAATGGAGCCATGTTTGACATGAACTCATGACGTTTGGCAAACATCATGACATAGCTCAAGAATGTTGGCCTGAGGGATTGTCGTTCTTCACTGCGAGTAAGCTTGACCAAGCGAGTCCGTTCGACTCTTCTGTTCTTGATGTCTTCAAAAGCTTCATCTATGAGACTTTTATTGGGGAGACTGGCTTCGAATGATGCGTTTAGCCAGAGTTGTAACAACAAAAAAGGGGACAGACAGCAAAAGGTTCCCTTTTTCTCCCAAATCTTTAAGTTGGATCACCCCTTCACTTAGAGATTCGTAGAGATTCCCTAAGGTCATTTCTCTCAGATAGACGTCATGGCCTTTGTGAATTTGAGTGGCCAGAGTGAGATATCTTGTAGGTACTTGGAGGGATTTTGAGCAAAAGACGCAATGAGATAGCCATACGGTCAAAAAGGTTATATGTTCTCTATCGGAAACATCATCAGTTATTTTGTCGTAGTAGTGTGTTATGAAATAAGAATATGTGGCTTTAGCGGATGAAAAACCTATGGAGTCGTTATAGTCTAGGTCTGGATCATAGGTGTTTCCAGTGGGTTTGAACCCTGTGATAGACGCTATATCGAAGAGTGTGGGAGTCATCATCCCACAAGGGAGATATAAGGTGTAATGGATATTATCCTAGAAATACAAAGAAGAAACCAACATGGTCAAACAGTAATCAAGACCCTTTTTTGACAGCATAATCAGGTCATAGATTCCTAGGTTCTTCCAAGTTTGGGACTTAACTTTTTCTATTTTTGCTAGCCAGTTCATATAGTCATCGGATTCCTTAAAAGAAGGGGTTGCTCTATAGACTCTAAAATTTTTATTAATATATCTTAAGTCTATATTATTCAATACTACTGCATCAGAAGAGGATTTTTCAACCCTAGATTTGTTATCTTTCCCTATGGGTTTGGATTTGTGGTAAGAAAGGAAAAAGTCCCTAGATTTATTGTGATCAAAACTAAGAGCAGGTAAAGGACTGCATAATACATGTCATTTACCAGAAAAAATAATAGGAATAAGTACCTGAGATTCATATATTTTTATCTTTTCTTCTTCAAGTGGCTTAGGAATGAATTAATGGTTTCCCATAATCTTTAGCCCTGAGGGTGTGTCAATGGGAGGAGGCTGAGAGATCTTTTTTAGGTATTTAGATTTGCGTCCTTTTTTAGAGTCTTTGATGTTGGTGGTTGAAGACGTCATTGTTGTGTTTTGAAGAAAATTTGTGTATTTTTTAAGGTTTGGGAAGTAAAGAGAGAAGAAAATACTTGAAGATTTTGGAGAAGTGTAAAAGTTAAAATGGCTAAGTATACAACTATTTATAAGCTCGTAGAAGTTTAAGGGACTTCAAATCAGCATTAAAAAGCTGATGGTTAGTGGGACACGTGTTCCACCAGGGTCGTTTGATGGAACGTGGGAAGTTAATGTCTAGCGCACGATTTCCTAGGGTCTAGGAAACATGATGATGGCTAGAGATTTTAGCGTGCTTTGATGAGACGTTTTTGAAACCGCTATGATGATCATGACGTCATGAGTTTTTGGTATAGTGATAGATATCAAAAGCATGAAAAGGTCATTAGAGGCGTTGAATGACATTACCCAAAAATGCATTTGTATTCAGTGATGTCAAAAATGACATTTTTGGGGGGAAATTTGTTGGCTCTAAATTTTGACGCTTGAATTGGATTAGAAGGAAGTAATAGAGTTTCTAAAGAAATCTGACGACTTCGACCAGGATTATATTTTTTGGAATATGAGTCGAAGATGTCTCTTTGCCAGGAGGAACTATTTTATAGACTTAGAAATATTTCTTAGCAATTGGAAGATGCGATTCGACAGAGGCACTGTTGAAGGCATTTCGATAGGAAGATTTGAATTCAAATAAAAGAGGGAAAGTTCGTTCTTATCCATTTTCTCAAAGAAGGAACGTGGAGCACTTCTAGGAATCGATGATATGTAGAGAGCCATTTGTCTCAATCTATTTCGCTAGATATTGATGGCAGTTATTTTTTATTAGTATAAATAGAAGTTCTTAGTGTTAGGATTAAGGTGTTCAATTATGTATAAATTCCTCAATATTCTCTAAGTACTCGCGTGTAGAGAACCTTGTTTGTGAGAATGTATGTTGATGTAACACTATTTTTACATTTCAATGCAATTCAATAAGTCTTTTTCATTAAGAATTTATCATTTCTTTATGCAAGTTACTTTCTACACTTTTTACAAGTCTTTCGACTTTAATCATTCATGTTCAATTCCATTTACATTTGAAACAAGTTATTTCATGATTAACTTTGTCGAAGTGTTCATTGTTTTTCTAAACTTTGTTTAAGATCAATTATCACATGTCCTAGGATTTGTGTGGTCGATTCTGCAAGTAAAACAAATCTTTTTCGATTTGGAAGACCAGCGGTTGTTTACCAATTTTCACGGCGAACACCTCAACAGAAAACTTATGTTGATCGTTATCATTGATATACACCATTAGCGAACATAATTGGATCATAAATTTCAATTCAAAACTAATGTATACTCAAGACTATACTCTTTTCTTTGCATAACATTATTTTATATGCACCAAGGCTTCATAAAGGCTCCAAAGCATCCATGCAAAAATATACTAGGGCTTCGACCATATCCTAATCATTTTGACAATTACTATTTATCTGGCTAGACTCCAAAACAATTTTAGGTGATTTTATTTGAGAAATAGAATTTTTAAAAAGATTTTAGTGATTTTTTGGTTTAGCCATATTACGTTACAAAATGCCCTTTTGTTTTAACAAATACGTAATATTCATTAAACCTAAGTCTTTGACCTTATTTAGAAGAAGAGTTTGATCAAACTATCTTGTACAAATTTGACCGCTTGAAATAGTTTTAAAACTTGCATGTGTTTGTTTGTTGATATCGTCTAAGTTTCATTAAATAATCAAGATTTTTTATCAAAGTCAGGTTAAATTATCAGTTTTTGTTGTCATCAAAACAATGATAGGTCTAAGCATGGTTTTGTTGATATTTTGTTGTTGTTCTCTAGAATATGCAAAATCAATTTCCATGATTGATTTCTTGTGCAGTTTTTATTCGTTCAGGCCAACGTATCTAAAGCATAATAGAATTATTGAAGATACAATTGAGTTATTATTGTATGTAGATTTCGTATTTTACTAACCCCTAATTGAACATATAATTTCAAATGGATTTCTTAAAAACTATATTCGAATAACAACTTATATTCATCAATGTTTTTTAAGTTTTCTGTATTACAATTAAAATTTGGTCCAATACTTCTAGTTCTTCAATCAACACTTCCTTTTCTACTAATTTATTTTGCTAAGCATTAAATTTGTTGATAAATACCTATTCATCATCATCATCATCATGTTGTAGAGGCATGCTTCATCTCACGGTTTTGATGACGTCAACAACAAGACTCAAGCTCATTTCATCTGTGCAAAAAGTCAAAAGCTTTCAAAAGACCAAGATCAAAGTATTATGGAAGTGATCAACGTTCAAGCTTCATGTACATTTGCTCGATCATCTTTCAAGACTTGGACACAAGCTATGGTATATCAAAATTCTCTAATTTAATTGATATACAAGTGTTCAAATAATTTATCATTTGATCATAATGCATGAACATGTTTTTGAAACAATTGGAATTGGTATAACATTGATTTATTAAGTATTTTTCTGAAAAATAACAGTGTTAACCGATTAACCATATAGGTTAACCGGTTAACCATTTCAAAACTTAAATTTTCTGGCCTAACGTTTCAGTGTTAACCGATTAACCATATAAGTTAACCGATTAACACTGAACGTTTTTTGAAAAATTGCTTTGTTTTGAATTCAAATGTTGTGTAATTATTATACCATTTCATCTTTTGAATTACACATAATTATACCTTTTTGAATGGGTATTTTTACCAATATAAATTCTGAAAATTTCTTTTTGAAAAAAAAAACCCTCCAACAATTTTCAAAAACAATCATTGAATCATATTCACTACTTTTCAAATAATTTCAAATACATTCAAAAAGTGTTCATACTTGCATAACCTTTCACATCCATTTGTTTGAACACTTGTATTGAGATTAAGTTGTGAATTCTGATTAAAGGAGAAGATCAATCTCTGTATTGATATCATTATTATTACTCTCATCAAATCATTAGAATTACTTGTATTTGACTTGTGATCCAGGATTGTTGGACACAAGGGTGAGTGTTGCAAGAGGATTGTTCTTGCATCCTAAGTTATTGAAATTGTTTGTTAGTAGGCCTCACCGGTTGATGGTGTGATAGGTTGTACTTTCTTAAACAATAGTAAAAACTCTCTTTCGTGTTGAAAGGGGAGTGGAGTACTCTTGGATTATGAGGGGAACCACTATAAATCTTGGTGTCCACTTTCTTTATGCTTTCTACTGCATCCATCACCAAGAACATAACCAAAGAAAAATTAAAGAACACCAAAAATCTAAAAAAGTTTCTATAAGCCTAATTCACCCCCCCCCCCCCTCTTAGGCATACTTTGAACTTACAATTGGCATCAGAGCAGGTTAAGGTAACCTGTTCCTAACGATTCAGTATGGCTTCCGCAAGTACCAACCCGGTTTTCAAAGATGGTGGATGTAGTAACAAGTCACCACTCTTTTCTGGAGAATATTTCAATTTTTGGAAAATCCGTATGAAGGCACATCTTGAGGCTCAAGGAGACGGTATATGGGAAACCGTAGAAACTGGTCCACATGTTCCTACAAGTGTGGTAAATGGTGTTGGAACTCCAAAGATAAAATCCTCATATGATGAAGATGACAAGAAGAGAATTTTGAATGAGAAGAAAGCAGTCAACATACTTCAAAGCGCTCTCAGTATGGACGAATTCTTCCGTATATCACAGTGTAAATCAGCAAAGGAGATTTGGGACACCTTGGTAGAAACGCATGAAGGGACATCCGAAGTAGAAAGATCAAGACTTAATACTTTAAGTCAAGAGTATGAAATGTTCCGTATGCAGCCTGGTGAATCCATTGTTGCCTTACAAAAGAGATTCATTCATCTAACAAATCATTTGATTGCTCTCGAGAAGACCTTCACCAATGATGATCTCAACTTGAAAGTCCTAAGATCCTTAACAAGAGAATGACAATCGAAGGTGACCGCTATTTCGGAAAAGAAGAGTCTTTCAATGATGACATTCGCTTTCTTATTTGGCAAACTTCAAGAGCATGAACTGGAACTTGGAAGGCTTGAGAATCATGAAAGTCAAGACAACAAGTCCAAAGAAATTGCCCTGACGATTGACACAAAGGATGACAAAAATGACGAATCTTCCGAAGACGAAAATTCCATGCTTCTAGTAAAGAAGCTTGGTAAGTTTTTTAATAATAATAAAAATTCCTCTTTTTCTAAAAAGAATAGACATTTCAGGAAAAAGGAAGTATCCACATCAAATCAAGAAGTTACATGTTATGAATGTGGGAAACAAGGTCACATAAAGCCGGATTGCCCGAAACTCGCAAATAAAGGAAAATTCAAAGGCAAAAAGGATTTCAAGAACAAAAAGGCTTATGTTGCGTGGGACGATAACGAGATAAGTTCATCATCAGAGTCGGAAAGCGATGAATGTGCTAATATGGCTCTTATGGTGTCACATCATTCCGATGAAGAAATTGATGAGGTTAGTAACGATTTTTCTATTTATGATAATGATGCACAAGAAGTCATAGATGAACTTCTAAAAGAATGCAAGACTTTGTATAAAAGCATTTCATCCCAAAAGAAAAGAATTTCATTTTTAGAAGAAAAAAATATTGTTTTCATGAAAAATATTGAAAATGAAAAACAAAAATTGGTGGATGAAAAACAAAGTCTTGTATGCAAAAATTGTGAATCCTTATCTTTCCAAATTGTTCAACTTAAACGAGTTTTAGAAAGATACGGAAAAGGTCAAATTGGCTTGGAGGAAATTCTTTGGCATCAAAGATATCCTAATGATAAAAGTGGACTAGAATATTCTAGGTTTTCCAAATCAAGCACAAATGAAACCATTTTTGTAAAAGCAAGTGAACAAGTTATGAAAGAAAAGACCGGCACTTCTAAAATTCAGCATCAAAGTCATAAAAAGAAAATAATTGTTGAGAAAAAGAATTATGTTCCTAGATATAAAAGTCATTTTCAGCCTACATGTTTTTATTGTGGAATTAAAGGCCATACACCTAATGCTTTCTATATGCGCAATATTGGTGTTGCTAAAGGGCATTATGTGTGGGTTGAAAAAGGTACTAACTATCAAGGACCCAAAGCAATTTGGGTACCTAACACTACTTAATTTTGTGTTATAGGTATGCTTCAAGACAACGTCTAATCAATGGTATCTTGATAGCGATTGCTCGAAGCATATGACGGGAGACATAAACAAATTTTCAAGTCTATCATTAAAGGCCAAAGGATATGTCACTTACGGTGATGATAATAAAGGAAATATTCTTGGAGTTGGAACCGTTGGTGCACCTCCATGTACAATCATCGAAGACGTTCTTTATGTGGAAGGCCTTAAACACAACCTACTTAGCATAAGTCAATTGTGTGACAAAGGGTTCCGAATCAACTTTACAAAGGAGGAATGTTTGATAGAACAAGAAGTCACTCATGACATTTTGCTAAAAGGTAAAAGATATAATAACATTTTTATGATTTCTTTTGATGACTCTTCCTTGAAGGTAAAGTGTCTTATGGCAAACAACAACGAGGCATGGCTTTGGCATAAAAGATTTGCTCATATCCACATGGAGCATCTAAACAAATTGATAAAGCATGATCTAGTTGTTGGACTCCCAAAGATAAAATTCATCAAGGATAAATTATGCGATGCATGTCAAAAAGGGAAACAGACCAAGACAACTTTCAAATCCAAGCAAGTGGTTTCTACATCAAGGCCACTTCAATTATTGCATATGGATCTTTTTGGTCCATTAAGAACAAAAAGCTTCGGAGGTAACTTTTATGCTTTAGTTATTGTTGATGATTTCTCTCGATACACATGGACATTGTTTTTAGTGCAGAAAAATGATGCTTTCAAAGCATTCAAGAAGTATGCGAAGCAAATTCAGAATGAGAAATCACTCACCATAGCCTCTATAAGAAGCGATCACGGTGGAGAATTCCAAAACTCAGACTTTGAAGATTTTTGCGAAGAGCATGGAATTTCTCATAATTTTTCAGCACCAAGAACACCTCAACAAAACGGTGTCGTAGAACGGAAGAATATATCACTAGTAGAGCTTGCAAGGACAATGCTTAGCGATGCAAATCTTCCTAAATATTTTTGGGCAGATGCAGTTAGTACAACATGCTTCGTAAGCAACCGTGTCAATATTTGACCACTTCTCAAAAAGACTTTGTATGAGTTGTTCAAGGGTAGAAAACCAAATATAGCATTCTTCAACATATTCAGATGCAAATGCTTTGTTCTCAACAACAATAAAGATAATCTCGGTAAGTTTGATGAGAAATCCGAAGAAGGTATATTTCTTGGTTATTCTCTTTATAGTAGAGCATTTAGAATTTTTAATAAAAGAACTCTTACTATTGAAGAATCCATTCATGTTTCGTTTGATGAGACTAACCCCTCGAAAGAGGATAATATTATTTTGGATGATGATGATGATATAGTAGGTTCTTCACAACAACAAGAAGAGACTTCAAAGAATCAAGGAACATCACAAGAAGATGTCACTCAAGTCATTGAAGAACATCAAGATCTTCCGAAGGAATGGAGAACGCATAGAGACCACCCGATAGATAAAGTTATTGGTGATATTAGTCAAGGCGTTGCAACTCGACTAAACCTTAAGGATGCTTGTCTCGACATGGCTTTTGTGTCTCAAATTGAACCAACCAAGATTGATGAAGCCTTAGGCGACGATCAATGGATTGTAGCGATGCAAGAAGAACTCAATCAATTCGAAAGGAATCAAGTTTGGAGTCTTGTGCCAAGACCACACCATAAGCACATCATAGGAACAAGATGGGTGTTCAAGAACAAACTTGACGAGAATGGAATCATAGTTCGTAACAAAGCAAGATTGGTCGCACAAGGCTACAACCAGGAAGAAGGAATTGATTTTGATGAAACGTTCGCTCCGGTAGCAAGGTTAGAAGCAATTAGATTATTACTTGCTTATGCTTGTTCTATGAATTTTCAGTTGTTCTAGATGGATGTCAAAAGCGCTTTCCTGAATGGCTACATCAATGAAGAAGTCTATGTCAAACAACCTCCGGGTTTTGAAGACTTCAAGAATCCCTCGCATGTTTACAAACTGAAAAAGACACTCTACGGACTAAAACAAGTACCAAGAGCATGGTATGACCGCCTTAGCAATTTCTTATGTGATAAGGGATTTACAAAAGGAAAGGTTGACAAGACATTGGTCATAAAGAAGATCAAAGGAAACACCTTATTGGTTCAAGTCTATGTCGACGACATCATCTTCAGATCAATAAACAAAGAGCTTTGCGAAGAATTTTCACTTATGATGCAAGGAGAATTCGAGATGTCCATGATGGGAAAATTGAATTATTTTCTTGGACTACAAATCAAGCAAACAAAGGATGGCATCTTCCTCAACCAATCCAAGTATTGCAAGGAATTGTTGAAGAAATTCGATATGGATAGTTGCAAGGTGATGTCCACTCCTATGGGATCCGGAACGTACATTGATCAAGATGAATCCGGTACTCCAATTGATATAACAAAATATCGAGGTATGATCGGTTCATTACTATATTTGACGGCAAGCCGTCCTGACATTATGTTTAACGTTTGTTTGTGTGCACGCTTTCAAGCAAGTCTGAAGGAATCGCATCTCACAGCCGTAAAGAGAATCATAAAGTATCTCAAAGGGACAATAAACGTAGGATTATGGTATCCTAAAGGTAGTACTTGTTCTTTAGTTGGTTACTCTAACACTGACTATGCAGGATGTAAGACCGATAGAAAAAGCACAAGTGGTACGTGTCACATTCTCGAGAATGCACTAGTGTCATGGGCCTGCAAGAAGCAAGCATGTGTGGATCTCAGTACAGCCGAAGCGGAATATATTGCAGCAGGAAGTTGCTGTGCTCAAATTATGTGGCCCAAGCAACAACTCCTCGATTACGGTGTAGATCTCGGTTGCATTCCTCTTCGATGTGATAACACAAGTGTCATCAACATCACGAAGAATCTGGTCATGCATTCAAGGACAAAGCATATAGATATTCGACATCACTTCCTTCGAGATCACGTATTGAATGGAGATGTAGATGTTAATTTCGTCGACACGCACAATCAACTCGCCGACATCTTTACCAAACCATTGGCGAAAGAACCATTCTACAAAATTCGACGAGAACTTGGGATTCTTGATGAAGGTGACATCTGACCTTTTGCTATTTTATGTATGCATGATATTATGTATGTTCTCAATATGTTTTCAATTATTGTTTACATTCTGTTTTTCACAATTTTTCCAAAATTCTCATGTGTTAACCGATTAACCTATATGGTTAACCGATTAACACTGTTAAATTTTCAATTCTGACTAAATTTTTTATGTGTTAACCGATTAACCTATATGGTTAACCGATTAACACTGTTCAAATTTCTAAAAATCAGAAACGAAAATTAATTAGAATTTTTGAAACATTATATGTGTTAAATGCATTTTTATGGGGTCAATATTCTCGTAAGTGTCCAAAATTCATATCCTTGGAACACTTCCTCCTCTCTGACTCATTATTGGATATTGGCCCTTCCAAACCTAAAACATTAAAACCCCACTCTCATCTCTCTCTTATATATTGCCACACCTTTACCACTCTCTCCTCACAACTTCAAACCCTAAAATCAGCAAATCCTAATCTCTCAACACCTCTCAAACTTTCATCCATGGCATCTTCACACAAGGGCAAGGGAAAACTTCCTGAATATGCTTCTGCCTCTGAAGACAACAGCATTCCCATGGAGACTACCAAGAAGAGGCGAATGGACTTTAAGGTTCGTGTCCAACAACTTCTGCCGGTAAAGTATGTGAATCTTAAAGCATTTCCAGCATCTTCATTTGATTTCCCTGCACTGCTTGAGTATCAGCACATAGATAAGTTTGTTTCAGATTTTGGTATCATTTATCTAGACTTGGTTAAAGCTTTTATGAATAAATTGGCTATATATCTGCATATTGATGAAAATCATATGATCAGTTATGTGGTTAGAGAACATGAGTTTACTGAGAAACTGTCCACCATTGCTAGACACCTCAAAATACCTTCAAGAGGCTGTTTCTTAAGGAAGGGTGTCAAACATGCTGATGGATTATGGGCAAACTATGACAAAATGGAGTATTATTATCAAATTTGCCGGTTCCCCAAAGAGATGGTCATAGCAAACTCTCGGACCGCCCGCATGATGTGTTATGCGAAAAACCTGACGGTTTCCGATAGAATGCTGCACTATGTGATTTGTTATGTTCTGATACCCAAGGATTCAAATCATTCACAAATTAATGACTTGGAGATGCAACTTATGTATGCAATCAAGAACAGAATTAGGGTGAACTGGATTTTGACTATCATGTACCATCTTCAGCAACAACTTCTTTGCATAACAAGGCTGCCATATACACGGTTGATTTCAAGGATTCTGGAGTTGACAGAATTGGACCTCAACAGAGAACCGTCCACCAAGATGAAACCTACCACAAATGAAATCAACGAGATCACCATTGTTAAGAATACGGGTATCATCAAGGAAGCTAACGAAACATACCGATATGCAGATGACGGTCCTGCCAATCAAGCCTATCCTATTCCCGAAGGAGGACTAACCAGTGAATTTCTCTATACTACCATTATGAACCAACATAGGGAATCCATGAATATGCACCGCGAAACCTCCATAGCCATTTCCTCTCTCTGCAACCTCGTCCTTAATCCTCAACATTCAACCACCAGGGTCGTGGAAGACGAGATTGAAGAAGCGGATGATAGTGAAGAAGAGGGAGAAGACGATGAGGATATGGTTGATGAGGACATTTAGAGAATATGCTGCTGTTGCTATCTTTTATTGCTTTCTAGTCATTAAAGTTTTAAGTTTATGTTCTTAACTTTATTTCATTTGCGTTGTACTCATACTCTATTTTGGTTGCACTCTGCTGCATGTTTAATTTTATTTTCAGTATGTTTTTCTTACCTACTTGATTATTCTTTTGATTGCTTTCATAATTGTCGATATTTTCTGGTTTTGTTTGAAAGCTCCTTCCTTTTTGCTAATGACAAAGGGGGAGAAGAGCTTTTGGATTTCTAATGTCTATGTGTGCAGAATTTTTGCCTCTGTTTTAAGCCTTTGTTTTAGATAGGGGGAGTTCATGGACATAGGGGGAGAAACAAGACCAAGACCAAACATCGTCAAAGACTTGCACAAGACTCAATTGGTTTTCATCATCAAAAAGGGGGAGATTTTAGAAGCATGCTTCATCTCAAGGTTTTGATGACGTCAACAACAAGACTCAAGCTCATTTCATCTGTGCAAAAAGTCAAAAGCTTTCAAAAGACCAAGATCAAAGTATTATGGAAGTGATCAACGTTCAAGCTTCATGTACATTTACTCGATCATCTTTCAAGACTTGGACACAAGCTATGGTATATCAAAATTCTCTAATTTAATTGATATACAAGTGTTCAAATAATTTATCATTTGATCATAATGCATGAACATGTTTTTGAAACAATTGGAATTGGTATAACATTGTTTTATTAAGTATTTTTCTGAAAAATAGCAGTGTTAACCGATTAACCATATGGGTTAACCGGTTAACCATTTCAAAACTTAAATTTTCTGCCCTAACGTTCCAGTGTTAACCGATTAACCATATAGGTTAACCGATTAACACTGAACGTTTTTTGAAAAATTGCTTTGTTTTGAATTCAAATGTTGTGTAATTGTTATACCATTTCATCTTTTGAATTACACATAATTATACATTTTTGAATGGGTATTTTTACCAATATAAATTCTAAAAATTTCTTGTTGAAAAAAAAAACCCTCCAACAATTTTCAAAAACAATCATTGAATCATATTCACTACTTTTCAAATAATTTCAAATACATTCAAAAAGTGTTCATACTTGCATAACCTTTCACATCCATTTGTTTGAACACTTGTATTGAGATTAAGTTGTGAATTCTGATTAAAGGAGAAGATCAATCTTTGTATTGATATCATTATTATTACTCTCATCAAATCATTAGAATTACTTGTATTTGACTTGTGATCCAGGATTGTTGGACACAAGGGTGAGTGTTGCAAGAGGATTGTTCTTGCATCCTAAGTTGTTGAAATTGTTTGTTAGTAGGCCTCACCGGTTGATGGTGTGATAGATTGTACTTTCTTAAACAATAGTAAAAACTCTCTTTCGTGTTGAAAGGGGAGTGGAGTACTCTCGGATTGTGAGGGGAACCACTATAAATCTTGGTGTTCACTTTCTTTATGTTTTCTACTGCATCCATCACCAAGAACATAACCAAAGAAAAATTAAAGAACACCAAAAATCTGAAAAAGTTTCTATAAGCCTAATTCACCCCCCCCCCCCCCCCTCTTAGGCATACTCTGAACTTACACGTGTCGATGATGATATTGTTGATGTTGATCATAATGAAGTGAAATTTCTTAATAAATTTGGTGCTTTGCAAAATAAACTAGTAGACAATGAAGTGATGATTGAATTTACTAGAAGTATTGAACTAATTTTTAATAGTTAAAGAGTGAGATATGAATAATGAGTTGTTGAAACTCGAAAATATTTATTAGTGTAAGTTGTTCTTTAAATAATTTAATTTTTTAGATTATTATTTTCTAAATCAATTTAAAAGGTTATATATTCAGTCCGAGGTTGGTGAAACAAGCATCTATAAAGGATATAATAAACTTAATTGAATATATCCCCTTTGTTAAAATCCAAAACTTTGGTGAAATGTGTTATGCACCATTTTAAAATGTCAAAATGCTATCGTTGGGTATCAAACCTATGGTCATTCCACTTTTCACTATGATTCGACAAATCAATTGTGATGAAATGTAGTGTAATGTTTTGTTTATTACAATGGCCACTAATCCGTGGTGGGAAGTAGAGAATTTACTATTATACCTTTTGTTACCACGATCCTCTAATCATGATAAAATTCTTCTCTTTGATGATGAATTTTTTTAATAGTGTATATTAGAAAACTAAAAAAAGAGCAACATAATCTCAAATAATTTGGATAAATAGGTTTAAAAAATTCAATTAATCACATGGAAAAAGAAATATATATTGTGAAAATTTTCTAACAAAGGATGTTGAAGAGGTTTTGAACTAGGGAAAAAAGAAACTTTTATTTTAAATGTTATATTAGTTATCACTAGAAATCCTTTCAAATATAAAGCACAAATTGTAAAAACGACATAAATCCAACTAAGCAATTTGTAGATGTTTAAAATCTCTCCAAACTGATTTTAAAACTTTCATAATTCGAGTGAAAATTTTTGTAGTGTAACTTTTGTTTTTTTTGTTCAAGTAATCTAATGGATTTTAAATCTCTAGTTCTACATTTTTTTTATTACTTAGTTATAAATTAGTTATTTTTTTAGTGTAACTTTTTTTTTTTCAAGTAATCTAATGGATAAAATTCACCTTTTAAAATTAAAAAAAAATGAAAAGTCACGAGTTCGGACATGCATCCCTACACTTAATGTCAGTGCATAACTACCAACCAAACTTGCATAACGGGGGCTATTTACATTTTTTAATTTTTAAGTTTGTAGTTTGTGAGTTGCTGTAATTACTTATTGTAGATTTAATTTTCTTTGAGTGCTAATTTAAGATATATAACATACTTATCTATTTTCTCACAGAAAAGAATTTAATTCTAAAATGTAATGCATAAGTAAGAAAAGAATTGAGGTGAATTTTTTTTTTTTGGGAAAAAGAAAATTATTAGGTAATGAGTAATTGAATAATTTATTTCTTAATTTTTCTTATTTTTTCATTCGAGTATTATTTTATTTTTGTGGTACAAATTTATTAGGTTATAATTTTGGGTGTATGGTTGTATTATCCAACAATAACAATCATAAGTCATTTATAACAAAATCATTATATATATTTTGCATGTAGTGAGATCAAGCATTAACAATATATATATATTTTAAAATAATCACTTTTTTTTAATTTATATATCAAAATAACCTTTCAAATAAATTATAAAATTAATCACTTTTAAAAAAAAATTGAAGTCACCACTCAATTGAAAGGTTATAAGTGATTAATCATGCGTTTTAAAAGTGACAGATTGTACATAGCCGTCAATTGGAATAACGCATGATTATAGTGACAACAAAAAGTGTAGGTAAAAGTCTATTTATCGTAAGCATAATCTGAATCACTTATACCTACGACACTTTACCGTAGGTAAAAGCTATTTTTTGATACATAATTTATTGTACCTACAACAATTTGTCATAGGTATAAGTGGTTTAGGATATGCGTACAGAAAATTGACTTTTACCTATACTTTTTGTTGTCGCTATAAACATGCGTCATTTTAATTAGTGCATGCGCCAATTTGAGTGGCGACTCCAATTTTTTATTTTTTATTTTAAAATAATTATTTTATTAATTTATTTAAAAGGATAATTATTTTGATATATAATTGAAAAATATAGTTATTTAAAAAGAAAAAGAGAAAAATTCTCAAGCAATTAAGAAAAAATAGAATCAATAGTAAGACATTACATACAAATTAGTAAACAAATGGTAAATGTTTCTTCTCTCAAATTAGCATCAACTTTATTTCTTACCTTCAATAATATTTGGATAGTTGTTACGTAGTTATCATTAAATTTTCATCTTCCTTATTTGAAATAAAATCTGACATCCATTCATATGTTATCAAGTAATCATTTCAAGACAAATTAGAAGCTGATTTGTCCTTTTGGTGGTGCAATGTTAAAGGTTCTTATAAAAAAAAAATTTTAAAACTGAACTCGTTTTTAATCATCAATAAATTGCAATATGAACAATAGTGTGGTTTTGCCTAGCCCATTTAATAATATGTCTAACATAGTCCAACACTTTTTTGCAACAATAATTGGTCAATGTAAATTATTTTTATTTAGTATAATTAGTTATAAAGTCTCTTAATTTAAATTAATTTTTTATTTTAGTCTTTTATTTTAAAAAATATTATTTGTTAGTTCCTTAAAAATATTTATGTTATGAAGTTTCTTGATTAAAATATGAGTCAAAATATATATTTAAAAATTAACATATTAGTTACGAAGTTTCTTGATTTTATTTAATTTTTTATTTTAATCTTTTATTTAAAAAATGTTAAAGCTTAGTTACTTAAAAATATTTAGGTTAGTCTAATTAATATTTTTCGTCAAACTTTGTGAATAAAACGTTGGTTTCTGCAGACGTGACATAACAATAAAATAATTGGTCAAAATTCGAGTTAATATATATATTTAAAAATTGATATCGTGTTTAAAGTGGAGAGACTTTGTTTTTGAAGGTTAAAAACCTCTACAAATTATTAATATTATATAAAAAATATAACAATTTTTACTTTCATAAAAAATATAATCATGGTGAAATCAAATGATATGTAAATAATTAATTTATATTATACAATTGGATCGTTGGTATATGTCACTCTCTTCCCATAATAATTGTTAGTACGTAATGGAACATTGTATTTATTCTGGCTGAATTGAAAACCTGATGGACTTCTAATGTCCTCTACACCAGATAAATTTAAAGTGATATGGGAGTTGAGATTAACCACTGTCTTAACATCACTTTAACATAATAATTTATTTCCACTTTCTAGATTTTACATTACTTTCTACCTACTATTATCAAGAATATGAGCAAGCTAAAATAGAAAAACATAAATAAAAAAAAGATTTTCAGCCTATTGTTAAATTTCCATATCATCATGAAACTTTAAACATTTAACCTTCATATATAGAATATTAAGTGTAGTTACATGTCCCTAATTTACTAAGGGGGAACATCTCATTCCAATTATATTATTACTTGTCTTATTGTTTTCATCTTTGATTTAATTTTGATTATTGAATCTACTATGTGATTGTCCAAATTTGAATAAGTTTGAAAATTTTCGTTTTTAGCATGCATAAACCATTGGTTAGGTTTGATCTTGATCATGATATTTTTGGTCAATTGCATGAGTAAGTAGAATAAGAATCTTTTATGTTTTTTATTAGAATTGGATGCAAAGGAAAATAACAAAGTGCTTTTAAAACTATAAAAATTTGATATTTTATGTGTTTGATTCAAATTATAGAAATCAAACACACTTTCTAATTCAAATCAAATTAGACAGAGACAAAACTAAAGTTTTCTAACCATTTGATTTGAATCATTTCTTACACATCATTCGAATCAATTTCTTACTAATCACTTATGCTTGATTTGATTTGAATCAAATATTGCAGATGATTCAAATCAAATAGTTTTTCAACATTTTTCAATTAGGTCGGTTGCATTTGATTTGGATCAAAATTTGCACATGATTTAAATCATGAGGTCTATGATTCGAATCACACTTTTTTCGTGATTCGAATCCACAACAAAATGTTCAAAATTTTGTTTTTTGTTATTCCAATTCACTTGTTCATTTGATTCAAATCATGAATTGCTCTTAATTTGAATCTAACTAATTTTTTCAACCATTTTCAATGCTTAATCTCAAGCACATATAAAACCTTTTTGTCATCATTTTTTCTCAAAATATCTTATCATTACCAACATTGTGATTTAACAAAAAATAAATTTACTCTAATTTAAAAGTTCAAAGTCTTGCACCGGATTTCTTGCATTTTCAACTTCAATTTGATTCCATATTTTAATAGCAAGAGATACACAATTTGATTCAAATCTTTAGGCACATTCTCAAAACAAATAGTTTGTAAAGATTTGGTTAAAACTTTCAGGTTTTTTTGCTAAATCGAGGTGATTGTCAATTTTTAATAAAAATTTCATTGAAAAGAAGTAGGTTCTTCTCAAATATTTCTTTAGTAGTAACTGAATTGAAGGCTACGGATAAGGTGAACTTCTTCTCAAATCTTCAGACAACTCATCTTTCAAGAAATTGGTAGAATCAAGTGGTTGATTGTTACACACAGAGGCTTGAAGCAAATTAGTGATATTGAAAGATTAAAGAAGTATTAATTGAGTAAAAATTACACAGAAGAGTTTGACATTGTGCTATATAGAAGTCAAGATCCAGTTATAAAGGAACTATGTTGGTTCTAATATGAAATCATTGAAGAGTGCACTTAGACAAAACGAGGACGAATACCGAAGCACCATAAATCTCAGGTCATCTCTCTCTCTCTCTCTCTCTCTCTCTCTCTCTCTCTCTCTCTCTCTCTCTCTCTCTCTCTCTCTCTCTCTCTCTCTCTCTCTCTCTCTCTCTCTCTCTCTCTCTCTCTCTCTGTGTGTGTGTGTGTGTGTTGTATTTGCATGCTTGGTATTTTATTTCTAGCTTAGTTTTTTGTTGAGTTAATTGATAGTGATTTATTACGTAAGAATTAGATTTTGTTGGAATTAATTACCTTGTTTAGTTAAATTGGTGATTAAAATTGTGACAAAAAATTGCTCTGAGAAATCTTTACATTGAATCATTGTGTAAACACACCCTATGAATTACACAATTTAATCAATTGAATACATAGTGTTTCATCATATTCATCTTTGGTGTTTGTGAAGTGATCTAGTGTTAACGTGATCAAAATTTTGAATTGTATAATTTTCATACTTATGCATCAATTCTTATGCTTTCAAGTTTTGAAAACACTCTGATAATATTATTTTCTGGGTTCGTTTTGGTGAGATACCATTACACTAATGTTTGTAAGATTATGGAAAATTGAGACATTTTTTTCGATGCAAAAAAAATTATTATTTAAATTTTATAAGAAGTTACGGACTAATTAAAATAAAACACAAAGGGTATAATGAAGAAAACAATAGGCTACACAAAAATTATATTTTTCTTTTATATATTGATGTAGATGTTATAGATTATAGACAAATTAAAATAAAACACAAAGGGTATAATGGATAAAAAAACTACATAAAAATTATGTTTTTCCTTTATATATTAAATGGTGATCACTTTGCCAAAAATGATTTTCGGCAGCGCAGAAAAGATAGCGCTTTCTGTAAAAGCGCTACTAAAGAGTTAAAAAAAACAAAGAAAAAATCCGCTGACTTTAGAAAGCGCTTTTGATAAAGCGCTGCTAAAGGAGGGGCGGGTATTTATTACAAAAGAAAGCGCTTTATTAAAAGCGCTGTTAAAAAGGGGGGAGGGGCTACGAAAGCGCTTTTAATAAAGCGCTGCTAAAAAGGGGGATACAAAAGCGCTTTTAAAAAGCGCTGCTAAAGAGGGGGTGAAAGCGCTTTGAAAAAGCGTTGCTAAAGGGGGGTATACGAAATCTCTTTGTAAAAGCGCTGCTATAGGTGGGTATACGAAAACGCTTTTGAAAAGCGCTGCTATAGGTCCTGCCTAAGACAAACCTTAGAGAACGCTTATTAGATGAAAGCGCTACTATAGATGGGGGTTTCAGCGCTGCTATGGGTGTTAATTTTCTAAAATTAATAAAACAAACTTTTTTCAGAAATAGTATACAGAAAACATTCAGAAACAACATTCTTTCTTTCTTTCCCTCTCGCGACAAAACCCTTTCACCATTTCAGAAAAACCTCTCCTGATCATTCCACAATTTTCCCTCCATCGACTGTCGTCCTCCCTCTGTCGATCTGCCATCTTCTTCCTTTCCGCCGGCCATCGTACTCCCTCCGACCGTTCCACCATTTTCAAGGTATTTTAGTCATTTTCTTCATTTTCATGGTTATGGATTTATTAGTTTTTTGTTTTAGAAATATTGTATAAGTTTTTCAGGTTGTAATATTGTGGAAATATTGTGGAAATTAATTATGATAAAAATAGTTGCTTTATTTGTTAAACAGAACACTGCTTTTATAATATATATGTTGATTTATAAGAGTTTGAGATGCTCTTTATTTGCAAAGTATTGATTTCATGGACAACATTACTAGAGATTTGGAAGACTTATTTATCTTGCTTTTAAAAAATCACAAGGATTTGCATATAAGCATGCAGAGGTTGTGCTCACATTAAAAAAAATCTAGAATACTTTTTATTGAAATTCTCATGAATCTTGTTGTTGTGTATTTGTTATTATTGGAAAGAAAGTAGAATAATTTTTTGCGCTTCGCATCTCTGGCAACAAAGCTTGTTTTTAACATTGTACATTATGTGGAGTTCAAGACACTCTATATGATCACAAAGGCCTTCACTATTTCAAAAATTGCTTCATAGAAGGCTCTATTGAATTCATCTTTGGTTTTGGAAGGTCCCTATATGAGGTATTTTTCCATTTTAATTTCGGTTTTATTATAGGGTCTTTAGAATTATATTTTACCACTACTAAATTGAATAACAGGTTTAATGATTGTCCAAAATAAATGGAAACTTAATACCTCCTATAATCCAAATTCATGATGAGTTATTTTTCTTCTTCGTAGTTTAGACTATATAATTTGAAACATGTAATTGGATTCTTTTGTATTTAATAGTTACATGAGAATTAGACAAATTTTGGTTAGTTGCTTCATACCAAATGTATCATTTTCTGACGTTGTTAAATGCGATTCCAAATGTTGTTGTTGATGTTGACAATGTTGATGTCGTTAATGTTGATGTTGATGTTGTTGATGAAAACATGAATTAATTTTGTATGTTAATTTGTTATAGGGGTTATTTGCGAAGATTGTGATCATTTCCAAGAATCTTACTGTGTAGTTCTAGAAGTTGGTGATACGTAAGTGACGAGATATTTTGTTCTTAATAATTATCTTTATTTATTATGTGAGATTGTTCTAAATATTCATTTATATTATGTAAGAGCTATACAAATATTCCGATCACAAAGACAAGCAACAATACCTAAACTTAAGGCTAACAACATTAGCTGGATCAGACTGCATGTATATTTTCACAATTTTGACTGTTATAGTGATTCTACTTGATAAAACTAGTTAAACTATATATCCTAATATATATTCGTTTGTTTTTTCCATTTACAATGTCCTCGTCAGCGCAATGAGATTGATTGCGGATATTTTGTATTGAGGCTTATGAAGAAAATTATTCATTTTGGTCAAATAGAGATTCCAAACATGATATAGATTTATATGTTATATGATTTATTTTAATATTTAATCGATATTTCATCTGAGTAATTAGTTTTAAAACTAAATCATGCATATTATGTTATATTATGTAGTACTTTGATGAATTCAAGTGTGGCACTTACTCGAAAGACAAATTGGAAGAAACTAAGGAGGAATGGTGTCAATATATTCTTGAGATGAGAATTGTATAAGATATATATATATATATATTGTCTTTCTGTCTTTTTGATCAGAGTTTATAGAGATTTGTGTTGTTGTGATGTTATGTACATACTACTGGATAATTATAGTTCTGGAAGTCGTATATAGTTTTGAGGATCCGGAAATATGGAATTTATAATTATATGTATAGTGAATGTATTTGTGAAGTTATCGGTTTTGGAATATATTTTAGAATTATATATAAGCAGGTATATGTGTTGAATTACAATGATTATAAGCAGGTTTATGTGTTGAATTGTTATGGTATATATAAGGCCAAAGTGTTGAAATAAAGGCCTGTGGTGAATGTAATTGTTATAAGCAGGTTTATGGAAAAATTATAAAGAATTATGCAAGAGAACTCAACAAAAATCACTTCATACAAATATGCAAAATAGACAGCGCTTTTACCAAAAAAACGCTATGAAAAAGTGATTTTTTTGAAAAAAAATTCAATGACATGAAGAAAAGTCAGCGTTTTTCTTGAAAAAGCGCTGCTAAAAGGAGGGGGAAGAGAGCGCTTCTGAAAGCGCTGCTATAGGGGGGGAAATTGGGGGGGGGGGGGGGGGGGTGGGGGAAAGAGAGCGCTTAAAAAAGCGCTACTAAAGGTATTCAGCAAATACACTTTAGGCAGCTCTTTTTAAAAGCGCTGCTAAGCCTGGGCGAATAGAGAGCGCTTTCTTAAAAAAGCGCTGCTAAAAGTATTAAGGAAATATACTTTAGAGAGCACTTCTAAAAGCGCTGCTAAAAGGGGGGAGGAGGGAGCGCTTTTCTGGAAAAACGCTGCTAAAAATGGGCCTATAACTACGATCTTTACTTTAAAAAAATGTTGTCGTTACCTTTAGCAGCGCCACTTTAGGCAGCGCTTTTAAGCGCCGCTAAAGGCCAAAAAAAGCATTGCTAAAGGTCTTTTTTGTCATAGTGAATTTAAGTGTATGACTGTACTATCATTTATATGTAATAATTTATATATTATAGTTGAAAAATGATTTATTTATTTTATATGTTGAATTTAATTTTGAATCATGTTATTGTAGATATAATTATAAATTAAATTTTCGAAAGAATTTGAAAAGTTGTATGTTTATTTAAAAGTTATTAGTAAACTTAAAAACATTGCATCACTATTTATTTTAATCACTGTTGTCGCTACGTGAAAAATGACACAGAGTCACCACCGGATTTTATTTATCCCAAGGAGGGAAATGGAAATAGCGATAAAACCTTTAGGGAAAAAGTGTGGTCGTCGCAACCAAGTCTTAGGGTTCGGAAGTCGGTTATGTGAGGGGAAGGTATTAGCACCCCCTCGCATCCATCGTACTCGATGGAAACCTCCTAGGTTGTTTTGCTTGAGTGGGTGTTTTATCTAAGAGTTTGCTTGTTTTAGGATAAAAAGGGTTGGGTTTTTTATTATAGTGCTCGCCAAGGATCGGGGCCCTTGTGCCTACGTATATTCACTTGTAAGAAGTGAAGAATCAGAGTGTTCGTAGTTCACGGGACTATGGTGAAAAATGGGAAGTTTGGGTGAACGATGACACTACGCCAGAATTGACTTTTAGCAGCGCATACAAAGACAACACTTTTAGAAAAAGTGTTGTTAAATAGTCATTAAAAAAAAGAAAATAATTGCTTACCAAAGACAGCGCTTTTTAAAAAGCGTTGCTAAAGGGGAGCCCAAAGAAAGCGCTTTTTAAAAAGCGCTGCTAAAGGGGGAACCTAAGAAAGCGCTTCTAAAAAGCGCTGCTAAAGGGGGGGGGGTCTAAGACAGCTCTATGAAAGCGCTACTGTAGGTGTAATCTACGAGAGCGTTTTTTCTATAAAGCGCTGCTATATGGGGTACATAAGAAGATCTTTGAGAGCGCTTTTTAAAGCGCTGCTAAAGCCATTAAAAAGAGCTGCTATAGGTTTAGTTAGAATTAATTTAAAATACCCACCAGAGTTTTTAAAAGAAACAGAACAGTCACTGTCATCGCGTATTTCTTTCTTTCTTCTTCTCTGGCGAACAAAGTTGCCCTATAAACCCATATTCAGTCACCGTCGCCGTCCGACCGTCGCCCTCCTCTGTTGCATTTCGCCGCCGTTAACCGTCCGCTTTCGATAGCCTCTGCTCGTCTGCATTGCATTTCCGCCATTGTTACGATATTTGAAGTTTTACTCTGGTTTTCTTTTTTACTTATATTTTCACAATTGTTGCTGTAATCTTTAAGACAAACTGAATATGTTTTTATTATTTGAATGCAATCAAGTTAAGTCATTTTCTGTCATCTTGTTGTATGGATATCTACATCTTAAGTCTCTCTGTTGCATGTTATATATTTTGTATTTTAATCTACATGTTAAGTCTCTCTGTCATTGTTACGAATATTTTCTATGTTTTAGATTGACAAACAAGAGTTTGGATTGAAACTAATGAATTGCCCTGGGAACTGTTTGGTGTTTTTATATATTGTGATTCAATGTACTGATAAATTCAGAACAAGAGTACAATTAGAAACAAGGTGAATAGAACCAATACACTACGATAGTGAGATATTGAAGGTTAGTCGATAGTGAGAGATGAATAGAATCAAAAAAGTGAAGATAGTGTGTAAAAGTTGTACAAATGGAGAATGAAAATTAGTGGTGAGTTTATATGATGATGAATGTTAGTGTTGTTAAGTGATGGCTAGGTGGTAGATAGTTTTGCAAGGTGAATAAAGAATGGAAGATTGATAAAAGTTGTACAAATGGAGAATGAATAGAATAAAAAAAGGAAGGGAAAAGTGAGAGAAAATGAATAGTTAATTAATTAAAAAATATTAATGTAACTTGACAGAGCATATTTTTTTTCAATATAGTTTGGAAATTCCTATTTTTTAAGAGAGTAGCCAACATGAATATGGTTCTATATGATATGGTTTTATATGTTATTATGGTTTTATATGTTGATGGTTTTATATGTTTATATGTTATTATGGATTTCTCAATGTTTATATGATATGTTATTATGGTTTTATATGTTTAGTTAGGATTTCTCAATGTTTAGTAAGGGTGTCATTTTGGTTTAAGGATTATCTAGTATTTTTTAATATGATTTGTTTTGTTGGATTATCTAGTATTTTTGTTTTGGTTAATTATTAATATGATTTTAATAAAATTTATATTTTGTTTGCTATAGGGGTTACCTGTGAAGAGTAAAGTTATGATCGTTTCCAAGCATCCTACTGTGTAGCATTCTTAGAAGTTAGTGATTCCTTTAGAGGTATTCTCTATTTTGTTTAACTTTCATAGTTTAGTGTAGATTACTCAATTAGTATGGATAAAAAATGGATGTCTGGTAATCGATTGTCAAAAGAGTACGAGAATGGGGTATTGAAGTTCGTTAAGTTTGTTGTTGAACACGCCAAAGACCCCAGTAGGATCACATGTCCTTGCTTAGGATGCTGTTATGGGTGTCGAGTTGACGCCGTTCAGTTGGAATCTCATTTAATGAGACATGGAATTGATCGAAGTTACACATGTTGGACATTACATGGTGAGATAAGTAATGAGAATGTTGAACCCCAGAATAATACGACATGTGCTTCAAAGGACAATGGCAGGGATACATATGATTATGATCGAGTCGAAGAGATTGTAGAAGCACTTGAAGAAGATCTTCAATATTGTCCCAAGATGTTTGAGAGGTTGGTAAGCGATGCAGAGAAACCGTTGTATAAAGGTTGCACTACTTTTACAAGATTGTCTGCGGTATTAAAGTTGTACAATTTAAAGGCGGGTAATGGATGGTCGGATAAAAGTTTCACAGAGTTGTTAGCCCTACTTCAAGAGATGCTTCCGGAGGATAATGTTCTTCCCAATCGAACCTATGAAGCTAAAAAAATGTTATGCTCTATTGGCATGAGCTATGATAAGATACATGCTTGTCCAAATGATTGCATTTTGTTTCGAAATGAATATGCATCATTAAACGAGTGTCCTAAGTGCGGTGTATCTCGGTATAAGAAAAAATTGTCACCAGCAAAAGTATTATGGTATTTTCCTGTAATTCTGAGATTCAGACGCATGTTTCATAGTGAAACAGATGTAAAACACCTGACTTGGCATGCAAATGATAGAATTGTAGATGGGAAGTATCGACATCCGGCAGATTCACCACAGTGGATGAAAATTGATAATCATTATCCTGATTTTGGAGAAGAAGCTAGAAACCTTCGCTTGGCATTATCGACTGATGGAATGAATCCGCATGGTCTGCAAAGTATCTCACATTCCACCTGGCCTGTAATTATTATGATTTATAACCTACCTCCATGGCTATGTATGAAGCATAAGTACATGATGTTATCTATGTTAATTTCTGGCCCTAAACAACCAGGGAATGACATAGACGTATACCTGACACCATTAATCGAAGACCTAAAGAGTTTGTGGGAGAACGGTGTGGAGGTTTATGATGGATATAGGAAAGAAAGTTTTAATTTGAGGGCGATGTTGTTTGGTACAATTAATGATTTCCCAGCATACGGAAATCTATCGGGTTATAGCATTAAAGGTCAATGTGTGTGTCCTATCTGTGATGAAAACACAGATTCGACGCAGTTGGAATTTGGTTAGAAGAATGTCTTTCTTGGTGATCGTAGATTCTTAAATTCTAATCATCACTACCGTGGGTGGAGAAAAGCATTCAATGGAAATTCAGAACAACGTAAAGCCCCACCTACATTGACCGGCGAACAAATTTTTGAAAAGGTGAAAGATATGAGTACTAAGTTTGGCAAGCCTTTTGCTCATACGCTTGTCACGCGTGGGTGGAAGAAGAGGTCAATTTTGTTTGAGTTGCCGTATTGGAAGTCGTTGTATGTAAGACATTTGCATATTGAAAAAAATGTATTTGAAAGTGTTATTGGTACGTTACTCAATATACAAGGAAAGTCTAAGGATGGCCTTAAAGCAAGAAAGGACTTGGTAGCAATAGGAATAAGAAATGAATTAGGACCCTTGAAGAAAGGAAATCGCACATATCTACCACCTGCTGCTTATACTTTATCTAGAAAGGAGAAAAAGATATTGTGTAAGTTTCTGAGTGAAGTTAAAGTTCCAGAAGGATATTCTTCAGATATTAGAAAACTTGTTTCTATGAAAGACCTCAAGTTAAAGAGTTTAAATACACATGATTGCCATGTTATAATGGAACATTTTCTACCAATAGGTATACGTTCTATTTTTCCAGAAAAAGTGAGAGGCGCAATAACTAAATTGTGTTTTTTCTTTAGGTCAATTTGTAGTAAGGTGATAGATCCTGCGATCTTACCAACATTGCAAAGAGAAATAGTTATTACTTTGTGTGAGCTTGAAATGTATTTTCCTCCATCATTTTTTGACATAATGGTACATCTAGTTGTTCATCTTGTGAAAGAGACACAACTGTGTGGACCTGCCTATATGAGATGGATGTACCCTATTGAACGTTATATAAAAATATTGAAAGGGTATGTGAAAAACCGAAGTCGACCAGAGGGATGTATTGTTGAATGATACATTGTTGAAGAAGCTATTGAGTTTTGTACTGAATATTTGTCCAACGTTCAATCCATTGGCCTCCCAAAATCTCATGTTGTTGAAAAAATAGTAGGTAAACAGTTAATTGGAAATAAAGTTGTGACAGTTTCAAGGGATGAACGGGAGCAAGTGCATTTGTATGTTCTGCACAATGACATTGAGGTTGAGCCGTATGTTAAAATGCACAAGGACGTTCTCCGAGGTTTAAATCTGAATAGAAATGAAAATTAGATAGTACGTGAGCACAATCGAAGTTTTCTAACATGGTTCAAGGAGCATATTTTTTCAAAGTTTTATTCTGATCCCGCTTCAATAACAGAAAGGTTGAGATGTTTAGCATATGGTCCAAGTTTGCATGTGTTTTCTTATAGTGCATACGCAATTAATGGATACACATTTTATACCAAGGAACAAGATGATAAAAGTACAATGCAAAATAGTGGTGTCACCGTGCTTTCCGAAGCAATGCACATTTCTTTGTATTATGGGGTTATCGAGCGTATTTGGGTGTTTGATTATGAGAAGTTTCAGATTCCTATCTTTGGATGCAAGTTGGTTGAAAATAATAGTGGCATACGAATGGATAAATCAGGTTTTTTGAAAGTGGATCTTAATAAGGTGGGGTACAAAGATGAGCCTTTTATTCTAGCCACGCAAGCTAAACAAGTGTTCTATGTCACTGATCCGACAAGTACGAAATGGTCTATAGTTCTTTTTTCCAACAAAGTAATCGATGATAACATTGGAGAAAAGGGGGATGTTGACGTTGAGAATGAATCTTATATTATAGATGATCCATATGAGAATATTAGAGCGGACGAATCATATATTAGAAATGATCATAACGAGGGAATTTGGATCAACCCATCTGTCCGTGTTGTTAAGAGACAAGTAAACCCCATTAAAACGAAAAAAAGAAAGAGATGTTAAAGGTACTTGTAACATATTATTTCTTATTTATATCATGCAATAAAATAACATATTATTTCTTATTTATACCATGTTTTTCTTATTTATACATTTCTTATGTATATATTTCTTATTTACATATTTGCATGTCATTCATTTGATACTTTGGTTTTTATGAATTACAGGTATATATATTATGGCCAACAACGAGGAAACATCACATGATGGAAAAAAAACAACAAAAGACGTGGAAGGAGATATTAAAAGAGGCATAACGATTATGAAAAAAATCATTCGTGCGAGAGATAAAGGAGTAAAGTATGATGTCCATTGGAATGAAAGAGATCAGTTAGTTGAGCCTAACGGTGTGTTGCTAACAAGTTACATCGGAGAACTTGTACATTCGCAAGTTCCGATTACTTGCGATAATTGGAGAATTCCTTCATTAAAACCGGCTAAAGATAAAATTTGGAGCGAGATTCAGGTATGATATTTGATTATTTTTAATTATGTTGACAGTTACGTCTTTAAATTAATTATACTAACATGTTATATGTATGTGTGTTTGTTTGCAGAGATCTTTTAATATTGATGATCGTAGGAAAAAATATTATATTCAATTGGCTGGAAAACGCTTGAGGGGATTTAGAGCGTTTTTAACAAACAAGTTTCTTAAAGATTCTGATGGAAACTTTGTTGACTCGGAGCGTCCAATGAAGTACGCGGATTTGATTTCGGATGAAGAATGGGAGACATTTGTTGCAAAGCGAAGAACAAAAGAATTTGAAGTAAGTACAACTTATCATGAACTATGTATAGTATATATACTTCTTCCACAAGAGTTCTGATAAACTTGTTTTTTCAGGTTGTTAGTGGCGTAAATCGTCAACGGGCATCAAAACCCGCATATCCATACAAAAAGGGGCGTTTGGGATATGCAAGCTTAAAACAAAAAATAGTAAGTACATATAAATGCTTTAATAAGATATATTTACAAAAAATAGTAAGTATATATAATAGGATATAATGCTTTATTAACCGTCTTAATGCATAGTTGGAAGAGGAGAAAAGTGATGCGACATCTCTTTCGGACCATGTTGTATGGAAGGCTGCCCGTGTGGGAAGAGATGGAGTTGTTCAGGAAGAAGTTCAACAAGTATTTGAACAATGTGTAAGTACAACGTTATCTTTGTCAGTAACTGATTAAAAGTGTATAATATATTTATATATGATTTTATCTATATTTCAGGAGACTCTATCCCAGACTATAACTCCTGTTGAGGACGACGATTGCAGGAGCTTACTGAGTCGGGTGTTGAATATTCCTGAGTATTCTGGGCGTGTGAGGGGTAAGGGATTTGGTGTCACTCCATCCAAACTGTATAAGCAACCAAAGAAAAAAAATCCAACCAATAAAGAAGTGATGAATACTTTGGAGGAATTGAAAGCTCAGATTCGTGAATTACAGAAGGACAAGGAGAGATACATGTCGGAAAGACGCGCTCCAGAGGGTAAAGCTACTAGTGACAAAGATAGTATCGGTTGTCCGCAGAAGCTTCCAGAGGTAATTGTATATATTACATTAAAATTAATTTAGCAAAGTTTACTTAATTGACACATTAACTGATCATTATTTTTTTAGGGCATTTCACCTTGCCGGCTATATTTATCGTCACCGACTCATCGAATGGTTGGCAAGGGAAAGGTGCATAACACTCTGGGAGACTTACTTCACCACAAACCGCTCCCTTCTGGATTTTTGAAAGTATCTATTGATGTTGCTTAGAGAGGGGTGCATTGTTGCCTATACCAGATGTTGTTTCAGACGCAACAGTGGTGGGAGACACAATAGGAGCGTATGTGGCATGGCCGACAAATCTCATTTTCATAGATGATGAGGTAGGTTGAACCTTTTAATATTCAAATGTTTTATGATCCATACATGAAATTTATTCTTATATTTACATTTTCTTATTTACATGATGATCTTAGACTCCTACAAAATCCAAATAAAAAGATGATAGAATTATTGTGTGGGATACCGATTCAGCTGCATCAAAGAAACAGGTACTACTACAGTTACACGATTATCTTATTATACATTAATTACTGAACTTATATATGACTTTTAGGTTCATGATCAGCAGTCGCAACAAGTCAGTAAGGGTAAGATGCCTGAAACATCCAAGGTGCCCATAAAATCATTTGTTCCTCGATTTAGGATGTGCCTTGAAACATATGTGGGAACAACAGATGTGCCTGAGGGTGGCATCCGTCAAATACATATGGACGAAGGTATTTTCGGTTTTGAATATCCCGAAACAATTTCTAAGGAGGATTTTGACCAGGTTTTCAAACATTATTAATTGGAAGTCGGTGTTATGCATTCCTACATCAGGTACTTCGATCCATTTTAATTAAATAATTAAACATTTTAAAATTTGCTCGTTTAACTGAATATTCTAATGTTGATTATGTTTTTTTAGGCTCTTGTATGACAAGTTGTTGGTCCCGAATGATTTGACTTCAGTATTCACATTCTTATCTGCTAGTTGTGTCAACTCATGGACAATAGACCAGACACCAGATGCAGTCAAAGACTACACAGTGCAGAGATTTATGGGCGCGACTACGGAGAAGTTGTTCTTGTTGCCATATAATACAAGCCATGGTTAGATTTTATTCTAAATTCATTTATTATAATTGTTTGATTTTTGCCTTTCTATATAACATTTTCGTCTAAACTGTTGTCTTATTTTATAGTGGACACTGGTTGTTGGTCGCGATTAATCCAAGGAAAGAAATAGTGTATTATATAGATTCATTGGATGGCGATGCAACAAAATATGAAAATCTGAGGAACATGGTTGATACATAAGTGATGAGATATATTGTTCTGAATAATTATATATCTTTATTTATTATGTGACATTGTTCTAAATATGCGTTTATATTATGTTAGAGTTATACAAATATTCAAAGCACAAAGAGATGCAACAGTGCCAAAAAGCAAGGCTAACAACATCAACTGGATTAGAGTGGAGGTATATTTTCCCATGTTTGACTGTTATAGTGGTTCTACTTGATAAAACTATTTAAACTATATATCCTGATAAATGTTCATTTGTTTTTTCCATTTATAGTGTCCTCGTCAGCGCAATGGGATTGACTGCGGATATTTTGTATTGCGCTTTATGAAGGAAATTATTCTTTATGGTCAAATAGAGGTTCCAATCATGGTATGGATCAATTCATAAGTTATATGATTCATTTTGATAATTATCTGATACTTCATCTGAGTAATTAGTTTTAAAATTAAATCTTGCATGTTCTGTTATATTATGTAGTATTTTGATGAATTCAAGTGCGCTACTTACTCGAAAGCAAGATTGGATGAAATTAAAGAGGAATGGTGTCAATTTATTCTTGAGCTGAGAATTGTATAAAGTTATCGGATTGGAAGAATTGTAATTATATGTAAATTGACTGTATTTGTGATGTTGTAATTCTGAGGATCGGATTTTGTTGTAACATATTTAAGCAGGTTTATGTGTATTAAAATGATTATGGGCAAAGTGATGAGTTACAATGTATACTTAAAAGCCAAAGTTTTGAATTGTATATATAAGGCCAAAGTTTTGAATTGTATATATAAGGCCAAAGTATTGAAATAAAGGCCTGAAATATAAGCAGGTTTGTGTAATATAAGCAGGTTGTTGGTAAATATACAAAACAGCGTGATTATTTAAAAAAATATATTTTAAAATCTAGGACATTAGACAGCGCTTTTACAAAAAAGCGCTGCTAAAGGTTACAAACATAGCGCTACAAAAGCGCTGCTATAGGTTGGGAAGGGGGGTCTAAGACAGCGCTTCTAAAAAGCGCTGCTAAAGGGGGGGCTATGACAGCGTTTTTTAAAAGTGCTGCTAAAGGTGGGGTCTAAGACAGCGCTTTGTGAAAGCGTTGCTAAAGGGGTGAGGGTTGGGGGGAATATGCAGCGCTTATAAAAGCGCTGCTAAAGGGCTAAGAAAGCGATGCTAAAAGAGTACTGAAGGGAGCCTTTAGCAGCGTTTTTCCAATAAAAAAAAGCGCTGCATTTACCTTTAGCAGCGCAACTTTTGGCAGCGCTTTTAAGCGCTACAAAAGGCCAAAAAAAGCGCTGTTAAAGGTCTTTTTTGGTATAGTATGATATCATGCGCATTCTAGCAGTTAGGTGTATGCGGCTCGCTCATGGAGTCTTATATGTTACCTGTTTGCGGTAGAACGGACTTAGCATGTCCTTTTTTTGGTGATGAGGAATGGGTAAGTAAAGGTGGAAAAGAAATAAGAGTGCTCGCTAAGATCATCGCAACCCTATGCCTATGTATTCTCAACATGTGTGAGAAATCAGAGTAACTGTAGTTCAGCGGCTTGTGAAATAGTGGTTTGTTGGTTGTTTTTATACCTTGAAAAAGGGTTTTTTGATTGATGCCCTAAGGCGGAAAAGGAGTTTGATGAGTTGATGTTATTTTTATGGTTTTTAAAGAGAAATTATTCTTGATTTAAGATTACTTAAAAGACCTTGGATAGAGATGAATGTTTCGAATAACCAAGTCGAGCGCCTTGTATTCAAAACATTCGGAACGAGTGTAGCAGGGTTCCATTCTCATCCATTCTCCACCACCTTAAAGTCCATGATGTATAACCCTAATCATATATTTATTATATTTTTGGATTTTTATGAGAAAAAGGATCGCTTGATGTTGGATCAAGGTTTATTGTTTGTAAAAATATATTTGAAGTGGTGCGAACATGGTCGATGGCAATGCACAAGGCAATCGACTTACAAGGTTCAAAATGGCTTGATAAAATCGAGAGTTTATTTTTAAAAATGGTTTTTGGAACAAAGGTCAAAAATGACCATAACAAAGTATCCATATACAAAAATGATACAACCACATGGGGTTAGTCAGCTAAAAAAATTGAAACATGCAAAAAAAAACGGCGGGAAGTTCGCTAGGCGAACATGGTAGCGAAGCTACGCAGAAACTGCACAAAGATTGCTAGGTGAAGGTGCCAGCGAACACATACAGAGGCCAAAAGGGACCAAGTTCACTAGGCGAAGGTGCCCAGAAAAACAGGTACAAGTTCGCTAGGCGAAGGAGCCAGCGAAGCTGCCCAGAGAAAACAGTTAAAAGTTCGTTAGGCGAAGGGCCAGCGAATGCTAACAGAGGCGAAATGAGGCAAAGTTCGCTAGGCGAAGGTGCCAGCGAAAAAACATCACGAAGTTCGCTAGGCGAACTTCACGCTGTTTGCCCAGAATACGCGTTTTTTAATGGAAACAGTGGAGAAAAGTGGCAAAGTTCGCTAGGTGAACTTGCCAGCGAACGTGACAGTATTTTGAGTGTTTTCAACTCATGTCACCATGCGACCTAAACTATGTTCTATCTCTTTCCTTCATTCTTTTACAACATTTCTTGGTCACTCAAGACCTTATTACAACAACAATACAAGGAAAAACAAATGAAAATAAAGCAATGCAAAAATGTAAAAAAGATAAGGGTTTGAAAGAAAGTATACCCAAGTGCTACACTTCTCTTTCACCAATGGCCTTTGCTGGATGTGTTCCTTATGGTCTACCTCCTTCTTCTGGTTTTCCAACCCTCCTTTGTTCTCTCCAAGTTTTTCTTTTCAATCCTTTTTTTTCTGTTTTTCTCTCTTACTTTTTTTCTGTTTTTTCTCTCTTATTCTTTGCTCTCAATCTCAATGTCTCAATGTGTAGTGAATGCTCCCTCCTCTTCTCTACAGCTGCTGCCTTTCTTATCCTCAAAGCATTAGGGTTTCCCTCTTTTTAAAACTTCATATTTCCTACCTGAGAAAAGCATCTTACCACTTTCCTCATGTCACTATCTTTCTTTCCATTTCCATGTATGTTGCTATGCTGCATTTTTCTGCACTACTTGCGTATGTTGTTTTTTTCTGCTGCACTTTGTATCTTGCACCCCTTTGTTGGCTTGTGCTTGGACAACCCCTTTTGGTCAATGTTAACCTTTGGACAAATTTTTGAAATTCTAATTTTTAGATGCATTATCATACGCTATTCCCTTGGTCTTGTGACATGTATATTTTGTGACATGAGGCAACTTGTTACTTCTTACATGGGACTGTTTTGCATCACAATCAAATTGCTCATGACTAAACATGCATAGTCTTGATCTTGAAATATTCCAACATTGAGTTAACTCTTAAATATTTTACTTGGATGTTTGTGGGCACAATGTGGAACATGAAAACTTGATGGGGTATGAAGGGTACCATAACATGAATTTGATTAGAGACTTGAATGAAGATTAGAAATAGATTAATTTCTAAACATTACTTAGAGTTGGAAATCTTGTAAGAAATGACATTCTTGTAATGTCATGAAATTTCTCTTTGTAATATTCTTGCCTCTAATCTTGAATTCATAAATCTTGAATTTTGCATGATAGATTTTCCTTGTACCATTAAACTTGAAATGGATGAAGTCTCAAATTATGAACTTGTGATATTGACTCATGCTTTGCAAATTTGAACTCCACTTGATCAAGAATTTGAAACAAAGTTGGAAGAAGAAATCTCGAATTAGGCATTACATTTTATGTACATTAGGAATATTATTCTTGAATATCCTAATATTTTTCAAGTAATTTCTCTTTGAAGAAATCTACATGAGTAGACCTTTCCAACTTAGATCAAACCTTAAATGATGAACCTTTTTTCCATGTAGTCCATGACATGCAATATCTCTCATTTGAAATGGAAAATAACTGACCTAAATCGTACCTTCTGAACCTGCATGCTCGATATGTAATAGAATGATGTATGATATGAAGAATGTAGGGTATAAAAGGCTAAAGGTGAAAATGAGGGTGTGACAGCTGCCACTATTTAATCCTCTTGGACCTGAATGTCTGGAGGATAAAGGTGCTCGAACATTCATGGTACAAGAGAACTAAATACTAGAATTCCCGAGATTTTCAACTGGAGAGGTGTGGAATGCAAGTAGACAGTTAGCGAGATGGTTTGAAAAAGGTGTTTTTTAATGTAGAAAAGTTAAAGGGAATATGATGATATGCTTGAGATGCAATGCGGAAAGAACATGAGTGCTTTTCCAGCCGGAAGAAAAGACTTCTTTCATAATAGGGAATCATAATTGGCCAAGAGATATTCCTTCTACAAAAGATAGAGAGGACTCAAGAGATATATAAATATGAGATATTCCTTCTACGAAAGATAGAGAGGACTCTAAAAATAAAAATTATGAGATATTCCTTCTACGAAAGGTAGAGAGGACTCTAAAAATAAACGATTGTAAGATATTCCTTCTACGAAAGGTAGAGAGGACTCTAAAAATAAATAATTGTGAGATATTCCTTCAATAAAACATAGAAAGGACTCGAAAAATAATGGATTATCAGATATTCCTTCTACGAAAGGTAGAGAGGACTCGAAAAATAAACAATGTGAGATATTCCTTCTATAAATGATAGAGAGGACTCCAGAGATATAGAAATGTGAGATATTCCTTCTACAAAAGATAGAGACGACTCTAAAAATAAAGGATCATGAGATATTCCTTCTACGAAAGATAGGGAGGACTCTAAAAATAAACAATGTGAGATATTCCTTCTACAGAAGATAGAGAGGACTCTAAAAATAAACGATTGTGAGATATTCCTTCTACGAAAGGTAGAGAGGACTCTAAAAATAAAAAATTGTGAGATATTCCTTCTACGAAAGGTAGAGAGGACTCGAAAAATAATGGACTATGAGATATTCCTTCTACGAAAGGTAAAGAGGACTCGAAAAATAAACAATGTGAGATATTCCTTCTATAAAAGATAGAGAGGACTCGAAAAATAATGGATTATGAGATATTCCTTCTACGAAAAGTAGAGAGGACTCGAAAAATAAACAATGTGAGATATTCCTTCTATAAAAAAAATAGAGGACTCCAGAGATATAGAAATGTGAGGTATTCCTTCTACAAAAGATAGAGAGGACTCTAAAAATAAAGGATCATGAGATATTCCTTCTACGAAAGATAGAGAGGACTCTAAAAATAAACAATGTGAGATATTCCTTCTACAAAAGATAGAGAGGACTCTTAAAATAAATGATTGTGAGATATTCCTTCTACGAAAGGTACAGAGGACTCGAAAAATAATGGATTATGAGATATTCCTTCTACGAAAGATAGAGAGGACTCGAAAAATAAACAATGTGAGATATTCCTTCTATAAAAGATAGAGAGGACTCCAGAGATATAAAAATGTGAGATATTCCTTCTACAAAAGATAGAGAGGACTCTAAAAATAAAGGATCATGAGATATTCCTTCTACGAAAGATAGAGAGGACTCTAAAAATAAAAAAAAATATGAGATATTCCTTCTACAAAAGATAGAGAGGACTCCAGAGATATAGAAATCTGAGATATTCCTTTTACAAAAGATAGAGAGGACTCTAAAAATAAAGGGTTATGAGATATTCTTTCTACGAAAGGTAGAGAGGATTCTAAAAATAATCGTTGGTTTTCCTCTTACAAAAGGCAAGGAGGACTCTTGAACAAAAGGTTTGGAGAAAAATGTTTCCTTCTACAAAAGGTAGAGAGGACTCCTGAACAAAAGGTTAGGAGAAATATTCCTTCTACAAAAGGTAGAGAGGACTCCACGACAAAAGGTTTGAAGACATGGTTGTGGAGGCAAATCGCCACATATCACACAAGTCTGCAAGACATTGGTTAATGCAGGTTTCGATGATGACAAATTCCCTGGATAGATTGGAAATTATGAATTCCAGATCTACTAAACCAGATGCAACGTATCACCCATCATATCCTTTTACGCTTGTCTTAAAACTTATAAAATGAATATACTATGTGTAGATAAAATGCAATCATGACCAAAGGCATGAAAGACTTCAAACTGATAATTCTTGCAGGTTTGCAAGATATGGGTCGACCATAGGGTCGGTGTATGCATCAGAAAATTTCTGCACTAGTCAGCGCACAAGGCAATGCGTCGACCATAGGGTCGGCGCATGAAGGAACAACTTTCCAACGGGTCAGCGCGTAAAGGCATGAGTCGACCATAGGGTCGGCGCATAATGGAAATAGATTTCAACGGGTCAGCGCACGCCGACTGTATGGTCGACGCACACTGATGAAATTTCCAGATTTCCAAAACAACACAGGCCATGCGTCAATGCACAGACCTGTTATGGTCGACCGTTCGCTCAGAAAATCTGTTTTAAAATACTTTCGTCTTATATTTGAAATACTATTATGTCCAGAATCATGTTGGCACTATATATACTTGTTTAAACACTTGTGTCTACTAACATTTGATATTCTTTTGATTCATGTGTTCAAAAACAAGAAAGAGTGAAATAGGTGTCCAAGATTCATCATCTTCATCTTCAACATCTCACAACATTTCAACTAGACACAATCATTTTTGAAATGTGTAATACCCCAAATTTTACCCTTACATTTAGTCAGTCATGGCGCATGACATTTCATTTTTTGCATCCATTAATCACTAACCAGTCATAAAGTGCGTTTTGTTTTGCAGGAACTACCCCAGGGGTATTTTAGTCATTTTGCGCTGACTGTTGATGAGTTCTGGAAAAAGGTGGTCTCTAGTGATAAGGCGTTCGAACTATCATATCCAGGACAGTTATTTATCATATGGGCTGATTATCAAGGCATTGATCTCAAGTCAATTAATACTGAAACAATTTGTCAGAAGCACATTCGAATGTTGGGCCGATCGTTGCTTGTGTTTATTTAAGACAGTTTGAGCAGTTTCCCGTTCCACTGATAGAACGCCGCTTTTGGGGTATACAATAAGTGGGTTTTAGTGCGATTTTGTTCAGGTTGAATCAGGTTGTGGTAAGATCAAGATCAGTAAAAGGAATGATCAATTAAGTATTGGGTCTCACTCATAACGTTGTTCAAATATCAAAAGGAAGTGAATTGAAGTATTTTGAGTATCATTCATGAATATTTATATGTTACCACTAAGAGGTAACTTTAGATGATTTTGAATTGTTATTCACAAGTATTTCTAATTTACAATTGAGAAGTGGATTTAGACATTTTCGAAGTTTATTCGAGATATCCATAAATTACAATCAGGAGGCGGATATGAATATTTTTGAATATCAGTTCGTAAATATTTATAGGTTACAATCGGGAAAGAATGAGGATATGATTACAGAATCATGATTTACAAGCATTTACACCATTCTTTCTATCCTAAGTTCTAAAAGTCTTAAAAAACTAAAGGGCTTCGCGCCATTCCGCCGCTTGAAATCCATTTTTCGAGTCTCTCCGATTCACCTGCGCAACAAAGACAAAACAAAGCAAAATAGGAGGAGATGTTAGAAATTGTTTGACACTCTCAGAACATCGTCATCATCGAGTGTCGGGAGTGGCACAACCGAAGCTGCATCCTACCCCCGTTACCAATCTGCACCATTGGCGTCAGATCAGGTAGTTAATGTTCTTATTTACGGGACAACCGAGAAAGATGAAGAGTGAAAGAAATGGGGATTGAACTGATTTGCCAAAAGGATTCACGAATTCGAGACTAAAACACCATTCCATCAAGTAAACAAGTGGACTATCAAGTAAATTTCAGTTTGTTTCCACTGATACAAAGCTGATCGGCAAGGCCGGTACGAGTTCAGACCTAGATGCCAATAGGTATGAACCGTCTTTCGAATTTTTCCGATACCTGAAACACAAGAGCCAAACAACATCAGCAATGCCAATTCCACAACAGAGTTTAAGGCCAAAACAGTTCAGTTGCACAAAGAAAGGAGAAGCCAAAGCCAAGTCGAATAAATTTGAAGAAGAACCAAGTCAAACAAATCTGTCACCCGAAGTTCAGCGACAATGTCAGGGTGTATCAGTAGGAACAAATCCAATCCATGTAGCAGTTTCAACTCACAAGAAAAGAGCTAAAGCTCAAGTCATAAAAGCCACGGCTCAATCAATCAAAAAAAACAACAACCAGAAAGAATCAGCAAAAGAAAATATGCATCAGCTCAAAAGAGAAGGATGTTTCACCAACACAAGGTCATACCAGAAGAAAACAGGGTGAATGCAGGTCATACCAGTCACAACAACATCCAACCAAATTTGAGGTTCACATGAAAAATCGAACATGGCAATAAGGGCTCAGTTCATACATCATAGCCCTAAACTCACAGTGAAATCAGTTGAGACAAAGCAAGCTATAACGGTTCACCAGAAAGACCAGAGAAACTCGAGGTATCAGAAAAATAGGCTTCGAATAAAACTACCGAAAGACTTGCATCAGAAAAACCAACATGAATCCAGTTATCCAAATCCAAAGCATGTCAGAGAAATCCAATTCAATCCAATCAAGGAAACGAAGAAACTGGATATCCACAAATCAAAACGAATCCAGTTATCCAATTGAAATCAAAGCAAATCCAGATAAAATCAAAGCGAATCCAATCAGCATAAATCTGAAAAAGGAAAATCTCCATTCAATCAAAGGATCTCAATCAGAAAATCAAATCAATTTGAGGCAAATCATATCTCAGTGAAAAATAACGCCAATCAGGTTTTATCCAAGCCCAAAAAGAAATCGTAAAAAAAAAGTATATAAGGAACGATATCACCTCAAGTAAAACCCTAGACGAAAACGGCGAAGAACACCAAATAAAGCTGCGAAGAAGACGAATCGTGAAACCCTAGCGACTGCGAGAGAGAGAGAGGAGAAGGGTTTCATCGAAGGTGACCATCAGAGTACGAATCGAAAGATCGAGGAAGGTCCACCGACGCCGCCTCCATCCACGACGGGCAAACCTTCCTCGGAGGCTCAGTTCACCATCATCGCCTCCGTTCACCACCGATTGCGAACAAAAAATGTAAGCAAGGAACATAATACCGTCACTTTTAACATTGTTCGGTTTAATTTCAGGGTTTTTAACATGATTGAAGAAAGAATCACAGAGAGAGAGACGATGAGGAAGACGAAGGCTTAACGGCGCCGCGAGGGATAGGGTTTCTGAAACCCTATTTTTTTTTCCTTTTCTATATCTCACCAACCGGGTTGGGTCCGGGAGTGATGACCGGCCCAACCCCTTTTATTTTTTTTTACCTTTTTTTCTCTTTTTATAATTAGTTAAACTTTATTAAATTTTTTTTTTAAAACTAATATTGAAATTGTTTTTGAATAAAATAATAATTAAAAAAACTTTTTTATATAAAATTAAAAAGCCTTTTTATAATAATAAATAAAAACCATTTTTTAAATAAATGTATTAAAATCTTTTTTAAAAAATATAATAATTAGGTTAAAATAGTTTTAGGGTTTGAGTTAAATTAATATTAAGAATTGCATTTTTAAATTGAAGATTATATCACAAAATAAAACCACAAAAAGATGCATAATTTTACTTCGTCACCATCTGACAATTCTGCCCATTAACGGTGTTTGCTCGTTTTGCAGTTTATTGCGTTTACCGTTATTTATTTCATTTTTATGTCATTATCATTTTGTGTAACTGCTTCTCTCATGTAACTTCGCGAACTTAACAATCGCTCTCTAATTTCTGCCTTTAAATTTCTGCCTGCATAGTTTAATTAGCATTTTATCTCTGTTTGCATGATTCAATTTCTCACACTTTCACCAATTATTCTGTCACAATACACACATCCGAAGGTTAGGTCTAGCCGTTTGGCCGCCGCGCCAATAGTCCGTAAAACTTCACACATTCAATTTCAACTTCGAACCCTTACAACCTCACAAACCCTAATTTTCACAAGTGCCTCGCCGCAGGCAAAATTACAATTTTACCCCTAGCATTAGGTCAAAGAGCCGCCGCGCTCATTTTAGGGTTTCCCGCCGCGGAATCCCTAACCTAACCCTATTTCACTTAACAATTCAACGTAGAGATTTGGAGTTTCTACACTCCACGTAAGCGTGTCCTTAAGATGCGTTTATTCCCCTTGAGACCTTGACCACAGTCAAGAAGTCTTTAACCTCCCTTTTGAGGGGAACTACGATTACTCTGATTCCACTCCCGTAAGGATACGTAGGCACAAGATGCGATGTCTTGCCGAGTAAACTTAGAATTAACCACTTAGGTCTCTTTTCTCACTTTTAATCCTTTGTACATATACCTTAAGCAAATAAATAAAGCAAAATAGTAAACATGTGAACAAAAGGTTCCTGTAGAGTACTACAGAAGTTTAGGGTGCTAATACCTTCCCTAAATTTAATCAACCCCCGGATCCTAGAATCTCCCCGCGTTGTGTTTACAATGCAAAAATAGGTTTTCCCTCTTTTGACCTTTTCCTTCGGATAAATCAAAGAGCGGTTGTGAATTGAATTGCGATTCAAACTAATTAATAGTTTGTGATCCTATTTCCACTGCAACAGGAAATGGCGACTTCACTGGGGACGGTCTTAAACTTTGAGGGTTATCCCTAATTTGTTCATATTTATTGCTACTTGTTTTGTTATTTTGCATGTATATATTTGTGCTCTGGTTTGGGACTGTTCCTGGTGTTGTGAGATAAGTCCTACGCCCGGACTAGTGACATTATTATAGGATGGGGATATATTCGATGAGGCTTATAGGGAGTTGAATCCCGACCAAGCTGATTCGAGAATCTCCGCTCAGTTGAGACCTTTTCGAAAATGGTTCGGTTGAACGAGTAATCGTGAAAACTTTTTCCATGGTCGATTGGAGTCTGTGATATTGAGGACCGTAGTACCTTAACACCACCTTGGCCTTATTTAAGACGTAGTGCGGGAGCTATGTGGGAGTAATCCTACAACGGTTGCTACGCGATACTACACTCAAAAGAGGTTCTCTTGAGAATATTATTAACCCCCGAGTCAATCGGAGGGTTGATAATATCCGAAAGATGGGCTGATGACTTTGGGCACTTTGTAGAACCTTGTTCGGCAGGTACAACTAACCTATAGTACACTCCTTTTGGGGATGGGTAGACCTTAACTCCACTCATGACTTCTAACCTAGGGCTTTGTGTATTCATGTGCATGGCATCCATAAAGCATCCCATTGCATTGTATTTCATGGAATTCAAACATCATTTATATCGCGGGATACTATAAATAAAAAATAAAAATGAAAAAACAAGAAAAAGATTTCCTTGGTACCCACGACATTCGTAAATGTTTGAATTCCATGAAAATCTTCATTTGCATTCGCATCATAGCATCGTATGTTTTCTTGCATTGCATGTGTCTTCCGTTTTCTCATGTTCGGTTCTCTCGCCTTCCAGTTTCGTCACCCTGAGTCCTCGGCACCAGTACAACACTAGAGCTCAAACTCGGAAAAGAATGGAGGATCAGACAAAAGAGATTGATCGCCTTAGCAACGAACTTGAAGACCTTCGAGGGGGTATGGGGCATATGATGGAATTGTTACACGTTATGAATGCTAAGATGGATACCCAGCCCACTGTTGTTTCCGAGATTACCGGTGTTACTGTGGACCCTCCATCGAATGTGACCGTAGCAAGGGACCCGCCTTATGGTCTTGCTCCAGGTTTTGTGCCTCCTCAAGCCACTGTTCCGATTAATCAGCCTGTTCAGCAAGTCGTGCCTTTATTTTCCGAAGTTTCTAGGGGGGCTCCTATCTTTGCACCACCTGTTGTACACACCCGTGCGCAACCGTATTTCAATGAGACAGTCTTTGAGAATCTTGATGAGAATGTTGAAGGTTATGAGAAACATGACAAGCTTCGTGAGGAAGTAGACACTATCGTCCAGAGATTGAGAAAAGTAGAGGGCGATTAAATTTTTGGGACTGCTGCAAGGGACGTTTGTTTGGTCTCAGGTTTGGTTATTCCCCCGAAGTTCAAAACTCCGAACTTCGATCGCTATGAAGGTGCCACTTGTCCTAAGAGTCATCTGATCATGTACTATCGCAAAATGGCTGCCCATGTTGAGAATGATAAATTGATGATTCATTGCTTCCAAGACAGTTTGAAGGGTGCTTCTTCCAAATGGTACTTAACTTTGGACCAGTCTCGCATTAAGAGTTTCCAAGACTTATCTGACGCTTTCATCAAACATTACAAGTACAATATGGATCTGGCTCCTGACAGAAGACAGTTGCTGAGTATGTCACAAAAGAATTCTGAGTCATTCAAAGAGTACGCTCAAAGATGGAGAGAGATTGCTTCGCAAGTAGAACCTCCTTTGACCGAGAAAGAGTTAGCTGATTGGTTTGTCGACACGGTTCGTCCAAAATTTTACGAGAGGATGGTGGGTAGTGTGACTTCAAATTTCTCTAACATCGTTGTTGTGGGTGTCAAGATTGAATTGGGTATGAAAAGCGGTAAAATGACAAATACTCATGGTGTTTCAAAGGATCAGCCGAAGAAACCTTCGTACAGCTCTCAGAAGAAGAAAGAAGGTGAGACTAATGCTATATCCTCTGGTAGACGAAGAGACCAATTTTATCAATATCCGCAAGGTTATGCTCAAACTCAAGGGTATCCGATTCAATATACTCAACAACCCTATGTGGCAGCTGTTGCGCCTTCTTTCAATCAACAGGTTCCTATGTATCAACCCATGCAACAATCTCCTGTTTATCCGCCTCCTAACTATCAACAAGCGCCCAACGCTCCCGCCCATCAACAGCCAAAGAGTCCAGCCCCTCGCCAGAACGTTCCGAACAAGAGACAGTATAAACCTTGCCCGCCGATTCCGATGACTTTCACCGAGTTGTATCCCTCATTAGTCAAGCAAGGTCTAATCACCACGCGAGCTTTGGGTCCGCCTCCTAATCCGCTGCCTGCCAATTAAAACGCCGCCGCTCATTGTTTATTTCATGAGGGTGCGCCTGGTCATGATCTAGAGAACTGTTATGCTCTCAAAAGTCTTGTCAGAGATCTATTGGAAAAGAAGATTTTGTCATTTGAAGATCCTCAACCGAATGTTAAGAAGAACCCTTTTCCTAACCATGAGAGTGTTAATGCCATTAGTGCCGATTCTGAGGAAGGTTATGTCCTTGATGTTGTTCAGATTAAGACTCCTCTTAAGATATTCCATTCGAAGTTGTTTGAAGCCGGTCTGGTAGATACTTCCCACGTTGCATGCGCAAGTTGTGAAGCCAGTATTAAGGGTTGCGTGTTGGTTCAGAACGATGTACAGAGGTTGATTGATGAGGGTATTTTACAAGTGACAAGCCAAGCCAAGAAGAATGAAGTCGCTGTGGTTGAGCCTGTCTTCCATCAGCCTGAATCAAAGGGTAAGGTACCAGTGTTTAATCGGTCAGGGGTAAGTTCTGCTAACCCCGTGTTCGATATACCAAAGTCGTTTATCCCTGAGACGAATCAGCCTAAGCCTATAATTATTCGAAAACCAAGTCCGTTTCCTTTTAATGATCCTAAAGCTGTACCTTGGAAATATGACGTGACGATGATTGACAAGGAGTCTGGGAAGGTTATTCCAAATGAAGAGGTTAAGGACACTGTGACTAATATCGCAGAGGCAAGCAGGATGACTCGCAGTGGCCGTGTGTATACTCCCCGTTTCAATGAGGTTCCACCTAAGGAAACAACTAGTATCCCAGTGCCTGCCAAAGACAAAGGTAAGGGAGCCGTTACGAATGATGAAGACGCTGAGTTTTTGAGGATCATCAAGAGAAGTGACTATAAAGTTATCGATCAACTTCATCAAACTCCTTCCAAGATTTCGATTTTATCTCTGTTGATGAGTTCACCCGCTCATAGGATGGCCTTGCAGAAAGTTTTGACTCAAGCACATGTGGATCAAGATATCAGCACCAGTCGGTTTGATAGTGTGATTGCCAATTTGACCGCATGTAACACCCTTAGTTTCAGCAACGAAGAGTTACCAAAGGAGGGTCCGAATCATAATCGTGCTTTACATATATCAGTGAAATGTCAGGAGGACAATTTAGCGAGAGTGCTAGTGGACACCGGCTCTTCTTTGAATGTTCTACCCAAGAGGGTTCTTGATAAGTTGGTTTTCAAAGAGACTGTGTTGAAACCTACTCCCTTGATCGTCAAGGCTTTCGATGGTTCTCGCCGGTCGGTAATGGGGGAGGTTGAGCTTCCTATCCTGGTTGGTCCGCAAGTTTTTAATATCACGTTTCAAGTCATGGACATTAATCCCAATTACAGCTGCTTACTTGGAAGGCCGTGGATTCATGCCGCTGGGGCAGTAACCTCAACGTTGCATCAAAAGATGAAGTTTGTGATCGATGAAAAGTTGGTTATTATACACGGTGAGGAGGATCTGATGGTCAGTAACCTGTCTTCTTTCCGTTACATCGAGGCCGATGAGAATGCTTTGGAAATCTCCTTTCAAGCACTCGAGATCGCCAATGCTGTTCTATTAGAAGTCGAAGAGACAGTGGGCCAGGGTAATACATCTTTTGCATCTCTGAAGAGTACCAAATCAACAATTGACAGGGGCATTCCGGAAGGTTGGGGAGAGGTAATTGACGTCAAGACCAAGACTGATCGCTTTGGGTTGGGTTACAAACCAACTCAGAATGGAGCTGCCACAACGGTCGAAGGGCGTCCGAAGGTTATCCAAGAGGTATTTGTCAGCGGAGGTTTCCAAGTCAATGCCGTCAGTGACTGTGAGGAAAATGAAGATCTGAGCAACCTGGTGTTTAAGGGTGATGCAGCTTTGAACAATTGGGAGGCCGTAGAGATCCCTGTTATTTTTCCATTGTCAAAGTAATTTTTAGCATTTTCATTTATGTTTTCAAATAAAAATCCGTAGCTCTGCCCAAGGCTATAGGGTCGTTTTTGTTGGGCCACCTTTCATTTTTAAAAGGATATTAATAACGGCATTTTGTTCAATTCCACTTTGGTTCATTTGCGTTTTTCGTTTCCACTTTTTAAAAAATGAAGTTGGCAACCTTTTTCAAAAATAAAACAAAAATAGCATTTCATTTCTTATCTTACATATCTTCGAGCATTTTAATTAAGTAAGCCTTCCATCATGCAGAGACATCGCAGACCTTGTTGGATCCAATGATTTTATTGACACTCCTAACTGGGATGCACCCATCAATCAAGCTGAAGACGAGGGTGAAGAAGATTTTGAAGTACCCGCTGAACTGACAAGATTGATTGAGTACGAGTACACAGAGCTTCAACCGCATAAAGAGCAGGTGGACGTAATTAATCTTAGTACAGATGAAAACAAGAAAGAGGTCAAGATTGGTGCAATGCTTGGGACAGAGGTTAAGCAGAGGCTAATTGAGCTGTTAAAAGAATATATTGATGTGTTTGCGTGGTCGTATCAAGATATGTCTGGTCTAGACACAGATATTGTTGTTCACAAGTTGCCACTTAAGCCAGATTGTCCGCCTATCAAACAAAAGCTTCGAAGAACGAGACCCGACATGGCTTTGAAAATTCGAGATGAGGTTAAAAAACAGTTAGATGCAGGTTTCTTGGCAGTTGCAAAATATCCAAATTGGGTTGCCAACATTGTGCCAGTGCCCAAGAAAGACGGTAAAGTTAGGATGTGTGTGGATTACAGGGATCTGAACAGTGCCAGTCCGATAGATGACTTCCCTTTACCACATATTGATACACTTGTAGACAATACAGCCAGTTTTGCGTTGTTCTCATTTATGGATGGTTTCTCTGGCTATAATCAGATCAAAATGGACCCCGATGATCGAGAGAAGACTACTTTCATTACTCCTTGGGGAACCTTCTGCTACAAAGTCATGCCCTTCGGTTTGAAGAACGCAGGGGCAACTTACCAACGCGCTATGACAACTCTTTTTCATGATATGATGCACAAAGAGATCGAGGTGTATGTGGACGATATGATAGCCAAATCTCAAAGTGAAGAGGAACACCTAGACCATTTGGTAAAGTTGTTTGAACGACTCAGGAAATATCAGTTGAAATTGAATCCTGCTAAATGTACCTTCGGTGTCAGATCTGGAAAATTGCTTGGTTTTATTGTTAGTCAACGAGGGATTGAGGTAGATCCTGACAAAGTCCGAGCCATTCAAGATATGCCAGCTCCGCAAACTGAGACCCAAGTTAGAGGTTTTCTAGGGCGTTTGAATTACATTTCCAGGTTTATCTCTAACATGACCGCTACTTGTGAGCCGATATTCAAATTGCTTTGTAAGGGGCAGATGGTTGAGTGGAACCCTGATTGTCAGAAAGCATTTGAGAAAATTAAGAATTACTTGCAAGACCCCCCTATTCTGATTCCTCCCGTACCCGGAAGACCGTTGTTTATGTACCTTACTGTTCTTGAGAAGTCTATGGGTTGTGTGCTCGGGCAACATGATGAGACTGGAAGAAAGGAACATGCGATTTATTATCTGAGCAAGAAGTTTACCGATTGTGAAAACAGATACTCACCATGGGAGAAAACTTGTTGTGCATTGGCATGGGCCGCTAGGCGCCTCCGGCAATACATGGTCTGTCATACCACATTGTTGATTTCTAAAATGGATCCGATCAAGTATATTCTTGAAAAACCTGCTCAAACCGGGAGGCTAGCCCGTTGGCACATGTTGTTATCCGAATATGACATCCAGTATGTACCCCAGAAGGCAATTAAGGGTAGTATTTTATCGGATTATCTTGCAGATCAGCCAGTAGAAGATTATGAACCTCTTAAGTTTGACTTTCCTGATGAGGATATTTTGTTGATCAAGAGAGATTCTGAAGAGCCAGATCCGAGCGAAGGTCCAGAACCAGGTCTTTGGTGGAGGATGATGTTTGATGGTTCATCGAATTTCAATGGGCATGGTATAGGCGCCGTTTTGATGAACCCAAAAGGGGGGTTCACTCCGTTTACGGCAAGGTTAGACTTTGAGTGTACTAATAACGTCGCGGAGTATGAAGCATGTATTCTCGGCCTCGAAGCAGCAATTCACCTCCGAATCAAACTTCTCAAAGTAAGTGGTGACTCAGCCTTGGTTATTTACCAAGTACAAGGCAAATGGGAAACGAAGAATGAGAAGTTAATCCCTTATAAGGACTACATTGTCGAGCTGATTAAATATTTCGACGAGGTAGAGTTCGAGCATGTTCCTAGATCTGAGAATCACGTTGCTGATGCTTTAGCCATGTTAGCATCCATGTGGAAAGTTAAATTCGTTAATGAAGCACCTCTCATTCATATTGAACGCAAAGTTGAGCCCGCTTATTGTCAAGTAGTCGAAGAGGATGAGGTGGATGAAAAGCCTTGGTTTCATGACATCAAGAAATATCTCGTCAAGCAAGAATATCCCGATGGTGCTACCGGTCTGGACAAGAAAACATTGAGAAGACTGGCTTCTAAATTCTTCATCAGTAATGGTGTGTTATACAAAAGGAATCACGACATGGTTTTGCTCAGATGTGTTGATAAACGAGAAGCGGACATATTACTGCAAGAGATTCACGAGGGGACCTTCGGCACTCATGCCAATGGTTATGCTATGTCCAAGAAGATGCTAAGGGCTGGATATTACTGGTTAACTATGGAAGCTGACTGCATCCAATACGCTAGAAAATGCCATAAGTGCCAAATTTACGCTGATAAAATGCATGTGCCTCCGTCACCGTTAAATGTTTTGTCTTCACCATGGCCGTTCTCAATGTGGGGCATTGACATGATTGGGGCAATCGAGCCGAAGGCTTCTAATGGTCATCGTTTTATCCTTGTTGCTATTGATTATTTCACCAAGTGGGTAGAGGCTGTTTCCTACGCCAACGTGACTAAGCAAGTGGTTGCCCGTTTCATCAGGAAAGAAATTATCTGCCGTTATGGAATTCCGAGTCGGATAATAACTGACAATGGCACCAATCTGAATAACAAGACTATGAAGGAGTTGTGTGACAGTTTCAAGATCACGCATCACAATTCTTCTCCGTACCGTCCTAAAATGAATGGGGCCGTTGAAGCTGCGAATAAGAATATCAAGAAAATCCTGCAAAAGATGGTCGTGACTTACAAAGATTGGCATGAGATGTTACCGTTTGCTTTGCATGGATACAGGACCTCAGTGCGAACTTCGACAGGGGCTACACCTTTCTCATTGGTGTATGGAATGGACGCCGTACTCCCCATCGAAGTAGAGATACCTTCTTTAAGAGTGTTGATGGAAGCTGAACTTGAGGAAGCTGAATGGGTTCAAGACAGGCTGGATCAGTTGAATCTCATTAACGAGAAACGCATGACAGCCATGTGCCATGGGCAGTTATATCAGAAACGGATGAAAAAAGCATTTGATAAGAAGATTCGTATCCGTGAGTTCCGTCAAGGAGAGCTCGTACTCAAAAAGATCCTGCCAGTGCATAAAGATATGCGTGGAAAGTGGATGCCCAATTATGAAGGCCCATTTGTTGTAAAGACCGTCTTCTCCGGAGGGTCTCTGATACTTACAACAATGGATGGTGAAGAGCTTACACATCCCGTGAATTCTGATGCAGTCCGAAAATATTATGCCTAAAAACCCGCTAAGTTGAAAACCTGCAAAAGGCGACTTAGGCAAAAGTAAGGGTTGAAAAAGAAATAATAATAAAAAGCTCGCTAAGTTGAAAACCCGAAAGGGCGGCTTAGGCAAAAAGGAGCGTCCCGGTGGATTGAAAACCCGAAAGGGCGGTCCAGGCAAAAGTTAGGGACGAAGGCATTTCATTGCATCAGAAAACACCGGTCATCGCGAACACGCTTTCCACATGAGAGCCATTTTTCCAGTTCGTTCATACTCGTCCAAAGCAAGATTCTGGATTAGTCTTAGTTATTAGTGTCAGTAGGTGTCGTTGGATTCAATGTAACCTTTTCCCATGTTGCCAATTTCAAAAGCATAATCATCTGTGGAGCTATGCCTTCAGCAAGCTGCCACCCCTTAATAAAAGATACCATTTCGTTGCTTAATTTCCTTGGTGCATTTCTCTTGTTTCTATTGTTATGCAAAATGCCACTTATTCTTAAAATTTTGAAAATGAAAGGTGCTGTGAAAATTTTTAAAAAAACTATTCTTCGAAAACGCAATCGAAAATATAAGAAATTACTTTGACTAGTGGAAATTTCGGAAGGATCTCTTCACTCCTCGAAAAAAGCTCATTAAATCATTGCTCTGACACGGTCCCCAGCGAGACTATAAGCTGACAACTGTTTCTTGGGTAACTCGAAAGTGTCCCTCAAGTTTTCTTCTCCCCATGTGAAGACGTGATACTGTGCACCCAAGCAGATTACCTCCTCCCCAGAGAATTCAGAACTTTAAAACCAGATTCGGTTCTACCATTGATCCTTCTCACCCATGATTGACGTATTGATTGCCGAGAACGCAGGGTATTTCCGTCGAGATGTTTATTTCATCTCTCGTCCTGTCTATAGTCAGTTTCGTCAGCATACGCAGGGGCATAAGCATCACATGCCTATTTCGTACACATACTCATTACATACTCATTTCATAACATCTTGAATATTTAACTACATACATAGACATCAACATACATAGACATTAACATACATCAACATTAACATATGCATCAACATATGCGTTAGCCTTCACAGGTTCATTATGTTTCGCCACCATTGGTTGTTACCGCCGAGTAACTGGGTTCGTCCATTCTCTCCAAATAGATTGTCAGCCCTAAGCATAAAATACATATGTGTTTCTAGTTTCCCCACAGGGCTCGATCCTCGTGGATGGCGGTTACTTCAGCTATCTTTCCTCGCCAGGATAAGATATTTACCCTTCGAGTTCATTCCCTCGATGGAGTCTTGATTACCAGTCTTCTTTCTAGCTCGATCCTAGATTGAACCTCAGTATTGTCGGTCGTCGAACCCAACCGGACGTGCATTTATTTTGCACCATCTAAAGATTTTCACCATACCTTGGCGGATATGCGACTGTTCTCGCCCGAGAAGCTTATCACTGTACCCGGATGTGCATTTATTTTGCACTATCTTTCAAGAAAATCACAATCCTTTACAGATACACGCCAGTTCACGTCTGAGAAGCCTATCGGTACAACACTTTACAAACCTACAGCATCGGTATGCAACTGTTCTCGCCTGAGAAGCCTATTGATATAACAACCTTACACAACAGGATACGCAACAGTTCTCGGTTAAGAAGCTTATCGTAACATTCTTCAGCAACGGTATGCAACAGTTCTCCGCCGAGAAGCTTATCATCATCTGTTATCACCTCTACAAGCAGTTCTTACATGAGAAGCTTATTATTGCCACTCTTGCAAATAAGCGACATTTCTCGCCTAAGAAGCTGATCCTACCTTCGTTATGACTCGCAGCAAATGGCCATCTCCTTTGAGTAGTTGGGCTTCCATTTTCCTTGTCGTCTTGAAGTATAGGGAGGTTTGAACCAAATCGTATTCAGGAGAGCACGATCTTGAAGTATGAAGAAGTTCATTTACCCTTTAGTAAAAGAAGGAGCGGAATCATATTCAGGAGAGCACGATCTTGAAGTATGAAGAAGTTCGTTTACCCTTTAGTAAAAGAAGGAGCAGAATCATATTCAGGAGAGCACGATCTTGAAGTATGAAGAAGTTCGTTTAGAAAAAGAAGAATCTGAAACGTATTCCAAGCACCGACCTTAAATACGATAAGATTTGTATATCAGATAAGCAGCAGCCTCTTTATTTGAGTGCTTATCCGTTTTGGCATGTAAGTCCCTTCCAACGATAAGTGACAGTTCTCCCTCGAGAAGCTTATCAGGGCATTTCCACTTAAAGTCCATTTATTTTGGCATACAGCCGGTTTTTACCCTGTATATCTGATATGGATTTCTGAAAAGTCCATTCGATCCCATCACGAAGGATAGTTTATAGAAGCTTGGATGTTATTCTTTGCTCAATGCTCCAGCATTCTGTAATCGATCTGGCAGTCGTGTAGATCCAGTTTTATTGTTAGATATTCCCCAAGTGGAGGCCATCTCATAGGTGCCGCCTCCATTTAAGGATCTTATTCTTAAAGTCCATTTACTTTGGCATACAACCAGTCTTTGCCCTGTATATTTGCTACGGATTCCCGAAAAGTCCGTTTGATCGTGTCACGAGAGATAGTTTACAGAAGCTTGGATGTTATTCTTTGCTCAATGCTCCAGCATTCTGTGATCGGTCTTGCGGTCGTACATGATCCAGTTTTATTTTTAGATTCCCTAGTGGAGGCCGTCTCATAGGTGCCATCTCCATTTGAGAATCTCGTTCCCGTTCTAAAAATGACAATTGGTCGTATTCGCACCAGTTGACCATCATTTTAGAACTCCCCAGGTTGTACTGTGTCCCCGCGCATTGTTTTCCCCAGTGTGTACTTCTCGTAGCGTCTGTCCCTGTGTCGTCGTATTCATCAGCATTCTCGCATTCATCATTCCAGCATACGCGTCATATCATATTCATGGCATTACTTGCATTAGTCGGCTTTTGTTTTGTCCATAGCATCGCATATCGCCACATATAAGGGCAAAATTTTCGGTTATCTATATTTAAATCCCTCCACCATGATTCCTCGAGTCTCCGCCACTCAAATCATCCGGTGTAGCTATTTAAATAGGGGCAACTGTAATACCCCAAATTTTACCCTTACATTTAGTCAGTCATGGCGCATGACATTTCATTTTTTGCATCCATTAATCACTAACCAGTCATAAAGTGCGTTTTGTTTTGCAGGAACTACCCCAGGGGTATTTTAGTCATTTTGCGCTGACTGTTGATGAGTTCTGGAAAAAGGTGGTCTCTAGTGATAAGGCGTTCGAACTATCATATCCAGGACAGTTATTTATCATATGGGCTGATTATCAAGGCATTGATCTCAAGTCAATTAATACTGAAACAATTTGTCAGAAGCACATTCGAATGTTGGGCCGATCGTTGCTTGTGTTTATTTAAGACAGTTTGAGCAGTTTCCCGTTCCATTGATAGAACGCCGCTTTTGGGGTATACAATAAGTGGGTTTTAGTGCGGTTTTGTTCAGGTTGAATCAGGCTGTGGTAAGATCAAGATCAGTAAAAGGAATGATCGATTAAGTATTGGATCTCACTCATAACGTTGTTCAAATATCAAAAGGAAGTGAATTGAAGTATTTTGAGTATCATTCATGAATATTTATATGTTACCACTAAGAGGTAACTTTAGATGATTTTGAATTGTTATTCACAAGTATTTCTAATTTACAATTGAGAAGTGGATTTAGACATTTTCGAAGTTTATTCGAGATATCCATAAATTACAATCAGGAGGCGGATATGAATATTTTTGAATATCAGTTCGTAAATATTTATAGGTTACAATCGGTAAAGAATGAGGATATGATTACAGAATCATGATTTACAAGCATTTACACCATTCTTTCTATCCTAAGTTCTAAAAGTCTTAAAAAACTAAAGGGCTTCGCGCCATTCCGCCGCTTGAAATCCATTTTTCGAGTCTCTCCGATTCACCTGCGCAACAAAGACAAAACAAAGCAAAATAGGAGGAGATGTTAGAAATTGTTTGACACTCTCAGAACATCGTCATCATCGAGTGCCGGGAGTGGCACAACCGAAGCTGCATCCTACCCCCGTTACCAATCTGCACCATTGGCGTCAGATCAGGTAGTTAATGTTCTTATTTACGGGACAGCCGAGAAAGATGAAGAGTGAAAGAAATGGGGATTGAACTGATTTGCCAAAAGGATTCACGAATTCGAGACTAAAACACCATTCCATCAAGTAAACAAGTGGACTATCAAGTAAATTTCAGTTTGTTTCCACTGATACAAAGCTGATCAACAAGGCCGGTACGAGTTCAGACCTAGATGCCAATAGGTATGAACCGTCTTTCGAATTTTTCCGATACCTGAAACACAAGAGCCAAACAACATCAGCAGTGCCAATTCCACAACAGAGTTTAAGGCCAAAACAGTTCAGTTGCACGAAGAAAGGAGAAGCCAAAGCCAAGTCGAATAAATTTGAAGAAGAACCAAGTCAAACAAATTTGTCACCCGAAGTTCAGCGACAATGTCAGGGTGTATGAGTAGGAACAAATCCAATCCATGTAGCAGTTTCAACTCACAAGAAAAGAGCTAAAGCTCAAGTCATAAAAGCCACGACTCAATCAATAAAAAAAACAACAACCAGAAAGAATCAGCAAAAGAAAATATGCATCAGCTCAAAAGAGAAGGATGCTTCACCAACACAAGGTCATACCAGAAGAAAACAGGGTGAATGCAGGTCATACCAGTCACAACAACATCCAACCAAATTTGAGGTTCACATGAAAAATCGAACATGGCAATAAGGGCTCAGTTCATACATCATAGCCCTAAACTCACAGTGAAATCAGTTGAGACAAAGCAAGCTATAACGGTTCACCAGAAAGACCAGAGAAACTCGAGGTATCAGAAAAATAGGCTTCCAATAAAACTACCGAAAGACCTGCATCAGAAAAACCAATATGAATCCAGTTATCCAAATCCAAAGCATGTCAGAGAAATCCAATTCAATCCAATCAAGGAAACGAAGAAACTGGATATCCACAAATCAAAACGAATCCAGTTATCCAATTGAAATCAAAGCAAATCCAAATAAAATCAAAGCGAATCCAATCAGCATAAATCCGAAAAAGGAAAATCTCCAGTCAATCAAAGGATCTCAATCAGAAAATCAAATCAATTTGAGGCAAATCATATCTCAGTGAAAAATAACGCCAATCAGGTTTTATCCAAGCCCAAAAAGAAATCGTAAAAAAAAAAAGTATATAAGGAACGATATCACCTCAAGTAAAACCCTAGACGAAAACGGCGAAGAACACCAAATAAAGCTGCGAAGAAGACGAATCGTGAAACCCTAGCGACCGCGAGAGAGAGAGAGGAGAAGGGTTTCATCGAAGGTGACCATCAGAGTACGAATCGAAAGATCGAGGAAGGTCCACCGACGCCGCCTCCATCCACGACGGGCAAACCTTCCTCGGAGGCTCAGTTCACCATCATCGCCTCCGTTCACCACCGATTGCGAACAAAAAACGTAAGCAAGGAACATAATACCGTCACTTTTAACATTGTTCGGTTTAATTTCAGGGTTTTTAACATGATTGAAGAAAGAATCACAGAGAGAGAGACGATGAGGAAGACGAAGGCTTAACGGCGCCGCGAAGGATAGGGTTTCTGAAACCCTATTTTTTTTTCCTTTTCTATATCTCACCAACCGGGTTGGGTCCGGGAGTGATGACCGGCCCAACCCCTTTTATTTTTTTTTTTACCTTTTTTTCTCTTTTTATAATTAGTTAAACTTTATTAAATTTTTTTTTTAAAACTAATATTGAAATTGTTTTTGAATAAAATAATAATTAAAAAAACTTTTTTATATAAAATTAAAAAGCCTTTTTATAATAATAAATAAAAACCATTTTTTAAATAAATGTATTAAAATCTTTTTTAAAAAATATAATAATTAGGTTAAAATAGTTTTAGGGTTTGAGTTAAATTAATATTAAGAATTGCATTTTTAAATTGAAGATTATATCACAAAATAAAACCACAAAAAGATGCATAATTTTACTTCGTCACCATCTGACAATTCTGCCCATTAACGGTGTTTGCTCGTTTTGCAGTTTATTGCGTTTACCGTTATTTATTTCATTTTTATGTCATTATCATTTTGTGTAACTGCTCCTCTCATGTAACTTCGCGAACTTAACAATCGCTCTCTAATTTCTGCCTTTAAATTTCTGCCTGCATAGTTTAATTAGCATTTTATCTCTGTTTGCATGATTCAATTTCTCACACTTTCACCAATTATTCTGTCACAATACACACATCCGAAGGTTAGGTCTAGCCGTTTGGCCGCCGCGCCAATAGTCCGTAAAACTTCACACATTCAATTTCAACTTCGAACCCTTACAACCTCACAAACCCTAATTTTCACAAGTGCCTCGCCGCAGGCAAAATTACAATTTTACCCCTAGCATTAGGTCAAAGAGCCGCCGCGCTCATTTTAGGGTTTCCCGCCGCGGAATCCCTAACCTAACCCTATTTCACTTAACAATTCAACGTAGAGATTTAGAGTTTCTACACTCCACGTAAGCGTGTCCTTAAGATGTGTTTATTCCCCTTGAGACCTTGACCACAGTCAAGAAGTCTTTAACCTCCCTTTTGAGGGGAACTACGATTACTCTGATTCCACTCCCGTAAGGATACGTAGGCACAAGATGCGATGTCTTGCCGAGTAAACTTAGAATTAACCACTTAGGTCTCTTTTCTCACTTTTAATCCTTTGTACATATACCTTAAGCAAATAAATAAAGCAAAATAGTAAACATGTGAACAAAAGGTTCCTGTAGAGTACTACAGAAGTTTAGGGTGCTAATACCTTCCCTAAATTTAATCAACCCCCGGATCCTAGAATCTCCCCGCGTTGTGTTTACAATGCAAAAATAGGTTTTCCCTCTTTTGACCTTTTCCTTCGGATAAATCAAAGAGCGGTTGTGAATTGAATTGCGATTCAAACTAATTAATAGTTTGTGATCCTATTTCCACCGCAACAAAATGCATTTGTGAGAGATTCAAGGTGATAATATTCGAGGCTTAGATTGGAGAATCAAGCTCGGGTTGAAGATTGTGACAGGTTCTTTCTTGAATAAAACCATTGGGGTTTTACCCTCCAAGATTGGTTTGAATTTTGGGGGTTTTTGGACGAGATTCTTCATCAACGGTCAATCGAGCGAAGGTGATTGTGAAGAGGTGTTCTTCACAAGTCTAGTAGCGGATTCGGTGATTTTGAATGGAAGATCTCGGGTTCGATTTGGTGCTGTTGAGATCAGCCGGAGCCAAAGGTTTAAACAACAACGTGTTATTCAATAAGGTGGCTGGAGTCGGAGGTCCATCAACACAAATCGGAGAACTTGATTCATCTTGAATCAAGGGGCAAGGAGTGAAGGCAACTTTCAACATATTGAGATTTCTGTTGTATATTTGCTGCTCAATCCTTGTATAAATTGTTCATTCAAACAGGTGATATCTATAAAATATATCTCAATTCTAGTTTTAGAATTAAGGGCAGACGTACCCCGAAGCGAGGACGACGGGGGAACTGCCTCACCAAATTACTTGTCTTCTCTATTTTCAGCATTTACGTTATAGCTCAAAATAAGTAATTTTTGTGTAAGCTCTATTGTAAAAATTGTGATATCAATTGAGTAAGAGGTTAAAACTCTGTTTTTGACTCCAAAGTACAACAAGACATTGTACTAGGCTGGTTGGAATCACCTACTCAACATAAATAATACTTGGAGTGTTGTTGCACACCAAGTGTTTGACATATTGCTTGAACCAAAATTATCTTACTTGTGTATCTAGTTTTGGTTTGATTTTGAATCATTGGAACTAGGAATCCTTACAATTGAAGTAAATAATTGATAAGTGGAATTAGTGTTGTGATTCTATTTTTCCGAATTGTCATTAATCCAAAGGCTTACGTATATCCGGTTTTCCAATAACCGTTCGTTTTAGACTATATTTTCCTTGGCCGCTTCCGCACTTAAAACATTTTTAAAACCAATTTTAAATTGGTAGCGCCGACTCAAATTTTAATTGGGGATCTATTCAACCCCCCCCCCCTTCTAGATCCGTGCCATAGTCTAACAATTGGTATCTAGAGCTCCGGTTCTTCGGTGCTTCAAATACAACGTAGATAGAAAATGGATAACAAACCAAAAGGGGCGTACAATAGGGCTCCCATTTTCAACGGTGAAAATTATAGTTATTGGAAAGATTGTATGCGTGTGCATATAAACTCCATAGACAGAAAAATATGGAACGTTATCCTTAATGGTCCAATAGAAATCACTATGACCAATGCGGATAACGTAGTTGTGCCAAAGCCTGAAGCACAATGGACCGATGACGATGAGAAAAAAATACAATTATGATTGGAAAGCTAAAAACATCTTAATCTCCTCCTTAGGTGTAGATGAATACTATCGTGTATCCCATTGTCCTACCGCTAAGGCCATGTGGGATTCACTACAAATAGCCCATGAGGGGACAAACAATGTTAAGTTGGCTAGAATCAATACATTAACACAAGAGTTTGATCTCTTTTTCATGGAGCAAGGGGAAACTATTGCTGACATGCAAAAGAGATTTACTCATCTCATCAATCGTTTACATTCATTAGGTAGGCCTGTTTCCAATGATATTGCTACTAATAAGATCTTAAGATGTCTTAACAGGGAATGGCAGCCTAAAGTGACCGCCATCAAAGAAGCACATGATCTTACCTTATTAGATTTAACAACATTGTTTGGCAAACTACAAGAGCATGAACAGGTACTCTTGAGCCTAGACCAACGCGAAAAGATGGAAAAGAAAGACAAAACGAAGGTGAGTGAAAAGAAATCAATAGCTCTCAAGACTTCATCCTCGAAGTCTCAAGCAAAAGAGCAAAGTGATTATTCCTCAAGCGACGAAGAGGAAGAGGATAAAAGCGAAGATATGGGGTTGTTTGTCAAACGGTATAACCGTTACGTGAGAAAGAACGACATCCAACATTCCAAGAAGAACTTGGTAAATTTCCGGAAACAATCGAGGCACACCAAGGATGATGACTCGAAAGGTAAAAAGACTAGAGGGACGTGCTACAAGTGTGGAAAGCCCGGTCACTACAAACCGGACTGTCCGATGAATAAAAAGGGAAAGGACAAGGAATCATCAAAGTCACACAAGAAATCATCAAAGCCTAGGAGAGCGTACATAGCATGGGAAAGTGAAAGAGACTCTTCCTCCTCCGATGAAAGCTCTAGTGATGAAGAAGAGTCCGTGAATCTATGCCTCTCCGCCAATCAGAAAAATAAGAAAAAACAGGTACATCACTCTAAATATGATAAGTCCTCAAATATGTCGCATTCAGAATTACAAACCGCATTTAATGCCTTACATAATGAAGCAGTTGAAGCCTTCAAGAAACTTGCTTCTAATAAGAAATTTTTTACGTATTTAGAGCACAAAGTTAAAGAGTCCGAAAAGAAATTAGAGGACCTTAAGGCTTCCATTGTGAAAGGCAATGAATCGGGTTGTAAAGACAATAGAAATCCTTTCAACTTCGGGTGTGATACTTGTCATATTTGGCAAGGTGAGGTTAGAAACCTCAAGGCCAAATTAAACAAGGCACTTGAGCCTAAAGTTACATTTGCTATTGATAAAAAGGATTTTAGAAAAAGTATGATTAAGCCATACCAAAATTATGCATATGTAATTAGGGATCAAGCAAGTGAAAGTGTCTCTAAAGTTTATTTTGCTTGCTTATATTGTTGCAAGAAAGGCCACTCCATTGGTAAATGCCGGTTTAGGAGATTTCTTGTTCCTAAAGGCATCTACCAATGGTTGCCCAAACGCAACCATTTTGTCGCTAACCTATTAGGACCCAATATGCCATTGGGTACCTCCTTGTGCTAATTATGTTTTGACAGGTGAAATGTGTCGAGACCACCGAGAGAAGATGGGTTCTCGATAGTGGGTGCTCAAGACACATGTCTGGAGACATATCCTTATTCATAGACTTTGTGGCTAAGAAGAAAGGGTACGTAACTTATGGTGATAACAACCGCGGAGCAATACTAGGTAAAGGTAGTGTAGGTAATCCCGCCTCTACTATGATTTTCGACGTGTTGCCTGTCGAAAACCTTAAACATAACCTCCTTAGCATTAGCCAATTGTGCGAAAAAGGATACAATGTATCCTTTTCAAAAGATTGTTGCAAAATTGTAAATGAAAATGATAAGAAGAATATGTTTAATGGTTTTAGAGTAAACAATGTATATATGCTTGACTTAAATGAAGTATCATTAATAAGGGACACATGCCTCATAACTATGAGTGAAGACTCATGGCTATGGCATAGGCGTTTAGCGCATGTTAATTTTGACTTACTCAATAAGGTAGTCTCAAAAGACCTAGTCTTAGGACTTCCCAAAATAAAGTTCACCAAGGATCACCTTTGTGATGCTTGTCAAAAAGGGCAGCAAACGAGGATCTCATTTAAGTCCAAAAAGATAATTTCAACAACGAGACCTCTTGAACTTCTACACATGGACTTGTTTGGGCCGTCTAGGATCAAAAGTCTAGGAGGAAACTATTACGGGTTCGTAATAGTGGACGACTTTTCTAGGTTTTGTTGGACCATCTTCTTAGTAAGTAAAAGTGATACATTCGCCGCTTTTGAAAAGCTTGCTAAGCTTTCCCAAAATAAGTTAAATACAAACATAGTGTCCATTAGGAGCGACCATGGAGGTGAGTTTGAAAATCACTTATTTGAAGAATATTGCGGTAACCATGGTATAGATCATAACTTCTCCGCTCCACGCACTCCTCAACAAAACAGGGTTGTGGAGCGCAAAAACCGTATTTTAGAAGAATTGGGAAGAACAATGATTAACGAAAGTGGTTTACCTAAATATTTTTGGGCCGACGCCATTAGTACGGCGTGCTATGTTTTGAATAGGGTGCTTATTCGCCCCATTCTAAACAAAACACCGTACGAACTTTTAAAAGGGCGAAAGCCGAATGTTTCTCACTTGCACGTGTTTGGATGCAAATGTTTTGTATTAAACAATGGAAAGGAAAACTTGGGCAAATTTGATTCCAAAGCCGATGAAGGTATCTTTCTCGGATACTCTCAATCGAGTAAAGCATATAGAATATATAATAAACGATTACTTGCTGTAGAAGAGTATGTGCATGTTACCTTTGATGAGTCCTACCCGAGAAATGTCGGAAAGGATAGTGTTGTTCATGGTGCAGGTACATCCACTGAAGACATACTCAAAAGTGGCGAGACGGGGATTGATCAACCTGACAAAGCCAAAATTGAGGAGGATAAGGATGCACACCGTGATGCAACAGAGGAATTTCATCCGCCTTCAAACGACGATCTTCCTCAAGAGTGGAAGTCATCTAAAGACCATCCAATTGAAAACATTATTGGAGACATCACAAAGGGTGTAAAAACTCGATCTAAGCTAAGTAATTTCTGTTATCACTTCGCTTTCGTGTCACAGATGGAACCTAAAAACCCTAAGGAAGCCCTACTCGATGAACATTGGTATTTGTCAATGCAGGAGGAATTGAATCAGTTCACTAGAAATGAGGTTTGGGACCTTGTCCCTCCTCCACGAGGTCATCGAGTAATCGGCACCCGATGGGTGTTTAGAAATAAACTGGACGAGAACGGAGTAATAACTCGCAACAAAGCGCGTTTAGTCGCGCAAGGGTATAACCAAGAGGAAGGCATCGACTATGAGGAAACTTATGCACCGGTTGCCCGACTCGAGGCTATACGCCTTCTACTTGCTTTCGCTTGTGCGAAAGATTTTAAGTTATTTCAAATGGACGTCAAAAGTGCGTTCCTTAACGGGTTTATAAATGAAGAAGTCTATGTTGCTCAACCACCTGGTTTTGAGTCTCAAGAGTATCCTGATCATGTCTATAAACTGAAAAGAGCTTTGTACGGTCTTAAACAAGCTCCTAGAGCTTGGTATGAGAGACTAAGCAAATTCTTACTTGATCAAGGCTACTCAAGAGGAAAGGTTGATACTACTCTCTTCATTAAACGTCAAGGAAAACACTTAATTCTTGTACAAATTTATGTTGACGATATCATATTTGGATCCACTAACATGAATCTCGTAAGAGAGTTTGCTAAGCTTATGCAGGGTGAATTCGAGATGAGTATAATGGGTGAACTCACATATTTTCTCGGTTTACAAATCAAGCAACTGAAGGAAGGAACATTCGCGAGCCAAACAAAATATTGTTTGGATCTTCTCAAGAGATTTGACATGGCAAATGCAAAAGCCATAGACACCTCTATGCCAACGTGTGCAAATATGAGTAAAGATGAAAGTGGCAAAGATGTTAAGGTAAAAAGGTACAGAGGTATGATTGGCTCGCTTCTGTATCTTACTGCTTCGCGTCCCGACATTATGTTTAGCGTGTGTATGTGCGCCAGATACCAATCATGTCCTAAGGAATCCCGCCTAAAATCTGTCAAATGCATACTTCGATACCTATCTAGTACTCCGAAGTATGGATTGTGGTATTCTAAGGGTAATGATTGTTCATTGGTAGGCTTCTCCGATTCCGATTTTGCCGGTTGCAAATCGGATAGGAAAAGCACCAGTGGTACGTGTCACTTATTTTCAAATTCCTTGGTTAGTTGGCACAGCAAGAAACAAGTGTCTGTTGCTCTGTCAACCGCCAAAGCGGAATACGTAGCTGCCGGTAGTTGTTGTGCGTAAGTCCTATGGCTTAAACAACAACTATTGGACTTCAATTTGAAGCTAGAACGTGTTCCAATATTTTGTGACAACACCAGTGCTATAAATCTTACCAAGAATCTGGTGTTACACTCGCGTACCAAACACATAAAAATTCGACACCATTTTCTTAGGGACCATGTAGAGAAGGGTGACGTTGTCTTTGAACACGTTGATACTAAAACCCAACTAGCGGACATTTTCACAAAGCCGCTAGCCAATGAGCCCTTCTTTCATATCCGTCGAGAACTTGGTATTCTCGATATTTCTGATCGGGTTTAACAATTACTACGTTCAAATTTAATATATTTACAACTATGATTTTGTACCACTAACAATTTTTTTTGAGCTTGTTGCAAGCACAAATCTGTGATTAACAAGAGTGGTCGGTGTAGAGGTGATATTGCTCCTTTCTCCTTCTTTTTATCTATCTCTCTTAACATTCATGACTTGAAAAATAACTATATCGTTCGACAATCATGGTACTTATATATGTATATGACTGTTGCTGGCTGATACTATGTGTGTTGAATGCAAGTCATATTGTGAAAAGGTGAATAGGTGTGATAAATAGGCAAGTGTGACATTCTGCATAACATGAAACTGAAAATTTTGGTTTTTGAAGGTTTTGAGTCGACCTAAACAGGACAATGGTCGACGCATGCTGTAAACTTTCAAAATTATCAAAAAAATGTACAATATGCTTATTTGTGAGACTCAAGATTATCATCAATCTCCAGTCCAAGATACGGCTGCAAATACCGATTGGGTCCAGTATTCATATCCATCAGAAGAACAAGAAGGCGATTCTACAAATCAAGGATGGGGCGATTGACAATATACAGGCTGGACTACCCTGGGTAGATTCTATGACCCATATCACGGCTACCCTCAAGACTATCAACCTTCCCAGCACTCATCACATCCTCCGCCTTCGGAAAACTCTGAAGTCATTAATATGCTGCAGTCAATGCAGTTAGATCAACAAAACTTCATGAGGAGTCAAGACACTCAAATGGAGCAGATTAGAGCTGAGCTTCATGCCCAAAATGAAAGGTTTAATTCATTTTCTACTCTGATGGACGCCCGTATTGAATCTCTGGTTAAATCACATGAGAGGCAAGATTGGGAAATCACCAACTCTCTTAGTCACCTCAACATGTCCATAGAAGCCTTTCTGGACTTCTCGGATCCTTACCACAATCCAGATGCTGCATACCGAGGGAGAGGCCGAGGACGGGGCCGGAGATATTAGATTCATAGTTGCATATTTCATAATTGCTTATATGTTTCGTCTGTGTATTTTTCATTTTTCTGTATTATGTGTGCCTGACCTTTCACCTTCTTTACATGTTTTCGTCATTATTTATTAATTCAAGTACTTTTGTTCATTATCATGCTTATGTGTGATGTTTGGTAATTAACTATCACCTATTGTATGTTCTCTGTTAATTGATGCGTTCTCCTTCTCTTTTTGATGGTGTCAAAGGGGGAGAAGACAATGTAGCAAGCAAACACCAAAGCCAAGTCAGGATATTAACAACAATTGATGGTTGTTTGTTCTACAGCCTTATAGTACAAAAGAAAGGGGGAGCTTGTGTATACTTGTGTGCATACATTGCATATTTAGTGTTTTAGTTGTATACAGGTTGTCATCATCAAAAAGGGGGAGATTGTGGAGGCAAATCGCCACATATCACACAAGTCTGCAAGACATTGGTTAATGCAGGTTTCGATGATGACAAATTCCCTGGATAGATTGGAAATTATGAATTCCAGATCTACTAAACCAGATGCAACGTATCACCCACCATATCCTTTTACACTTGTCTTAAAACTTCTGAAATGAATATACTATGTGTAGATAAAATGCAATCATGACCAAAGGCATGAAAGACTTCAAACTGATGAATTTTTGCAGGTTTGCAGGACATGGGTCGACCATAGGGTCGGCGTATGCATCAGAAAATTTCTGCACTAATCAGCGCACAAGGCAATGTGTCGACCATAGGGTCGGCACATGAAGGAACATATTTCCAACGGGTCAGCCCGTAAAGGCATGAGTCGACCATAGGGTCGGCGCATAATGGAAATAGATTTCAACGGGTCAGCGCACGCCGACTGTATGGTCAACGCACACTGATGAAATTTCCAGATTTCCAAAACAACACAGGCCATGCGTCGATGCACAGACCTGTTATGGTCGACCGTTCGCGCGAAAAATCTGTTTTAAAATACTTCACTCTTATATTTGAAATATTGTTATGTCCAGAATCATGTTGGCACTATATATACTTGTTTAAACACTTGTGTCTACTAACATTTGATATTCTTTTGATTCATGTGTTCAAAAACAAGAAAGAGTGAAATAGGTGTCCAAGATTCATCATCTTCATCTTCAACATCTCACAACATTTCAACTACACACAATCATTTTTGAAATGCATTTGTGAGAGATTCAAGGTGATAAGGTTCGAGGCTTAGATTGGAGAATCAAGCTCGGGTTGAAGATTGTGACAGGTTCTTTCTTGAATAAAACCATTGGGGTTTTACCCTCCAAGATTGGTTTGAATTTTGGGGGTTTTTGGACGAGATTCTTCATCAACGGTCAATCGAGTGAAGGTGATTGTGAAGAGGTGTTCTTCACAAGTCTAGTAGCAGATTCAGTGATTTTGAAGGGAAGATCTCGGGTTCGATTTGGTGCTGTTGAGATCAGCCGGAGCCAAAGTTTTGAACAACAACGTGTTATTCAATAAGGTGGCTGGAGTCGGAGGTCCATCAACACAAATTGGAGAACTTGATTCATCTTGAATCAAGGGGCAAGGAGTGAAGGCAACTTTCAACACATTGAGATTTCTGTTGTATATTTGCTGCTCAATCCTTGTATAAACTATTCATTCAAACAGGTGATATCTATAAAATATGTCTCAATTCTAGTTTTAGAATTGAGGGCAGACGTACCCCGAAGCGAGGACGACGGGGGAACTGCCTCACCAAATTACTTGTCTTCTCTATTTTCAGCATTTACGTTATAGCTCAAAATAAGTAATTTTTGTGTAAGCTCTATTGTCAAAATTGTGATATCAATTAAGTAAGAGGTTAAAACTCTGTTTTTGACTCCAAAGTACAACAAGACATTGTACTAGGCTGGTTGGAATCACTTACTCAACATAAATATCACTTGGAGTGTTGTTGCACACCAAGTGTTTGACATATTGCTTGAACCAAAATTATCTTACTTGTGTATCTAGTTTTGGTTTGATTTTGAATCATTGGAACTAGGAATCCTTACAACTGAAGTAAATAATTGATAAGTGGAATTAGTGTTGTGATTCTATTTTTCTGAATTGTCATTAATCCAAAGGCTTACGTATATCCGGTTTTCCAATAACCGTTCGTTTTAGACTATATTTTCCTCGTCCGCTTCCGCACTTAAAAAAATTTTAAAACCAATTTTAAATTGGTAGCGCCGACTCAAATTTTAATTGGGGATCTATTCAACCCCCCCTTTTAGATCCGTGCCATAGTCTAACAATGGTAACTCCTTCTACATCAAAAATAGAGGAGACTCCCTTGGGAGAACATGATCATATTTCCTTCTGTAACGGCAGAAAGGACTCCAAAACAAAAGGTTAGGAGAAAAAGTTCCTTCTACAAAAGGTAAAGAGGACTCTAGAACAAAAGGTTTGGAGATAATTCCTTCTACAAAAGGTAGATAGGAAACTCCCTCAGGAGAGGAAGATCATACTTTCTTCTGTAAAAAGCAGAACAGACCCTTGAACAAAAGGTTAGGAGAAAATTCCTTCCATAAAAGGTAGAGAGGATACTTACAAAAGGTAAGCTAACAATAACTTGTACAAAAGGCACGAGAAATCTTGCTAAAGGTAAGTTGAATATGTTGTGAAAGGAAAGGTGGATATACTTCATGAAAGAGACACGAAAAGACTCACAAAAGGTAAGTTGAGGGCAATAACCATCCTCTTGCAAAAGGTAGAGGAAACTTGTATAGGGTATTAGAACATCATTTGACCTCACAGGAACAATGGCGGAGATGACATTCTTTAAGTATGGTGACCATTCAGTTCTTGGCCACATAGGCATCAAGCGTCTAAATTGATCGAAGATACCCCAAACAAAGTTTTGTCGCATGTAAAAGACAGCGAGAAACGCTTACGAAAGGGAAGTGAAAGGATAAGATTTCATGCAAAAGGCCATGAAATCCCTTACGGAAGGTAAGGTGACTCCTATGCGAAAGGCATAGAGGAGATACTTCGTGAAAAAGACACGAATGAACTTACAAAAGGTAAGTGGAGGGTAATAACCTTCCTCGGACAAAAGGCAGAGGAAATTTGAAAAGGGTAACAGAACATCATTTGACCTCACAGGCACAATGGCGGAGATGCCATTCTTTAAGTATAGCGACCATTCAGTTCTTGGCCACACAGGCATCAAGCGTCCAAATTGATCGAAGATACCCAACATAAAGTTTTGTCGCGTGTAAAGGCAGCGAGAAACGCTTACGAAAGGGAAGCGAAAGAATAAGATTTCATGTTAAAGGCCATGAAATCCATTATAAATAGTAAGGCGACTCCTATGCGAAAGGCGGAGAGGAGATACTCTGTGGAAAAGACACGGAAGAACATACAAAAGGTAAGTGGAGGGTAATAACCATCCTCTTGCAAAAGGTAGAGGAAACTTGGAAAGGGTATCAGAACATCATTTGACCTCACAGGCACAACGGAGGAGATGACATTCTTTAAGTATATCGACCATTCAGTTCTTGGCCACATAGGCATCAAACGTCCAAATTGATCGGAGATACCCACAACATGTATATCACAAGACCAAGGGAATAACATATGATAATGCATCTAAAAATTAGAATTTCAAAATTCTGTCCAAAGGTTAACATTGACCAAAAGAGGTTGTCCAAGCACAAGCCAACAAAGGGGTGCTAGATACAAAGTGCAGCAGAAAAAAACAGCATGGACAAGTAGTGCAGAAAAATGCAGCATAGCAACATACATGGAAATGGAAAGAAAGATAGTGACATGAGGAAAGTGGTAAGATGCCTTTCTCAAGTAAGAAATATGAAGTTTTGAAAGGAGGGAAAACCCTAATGCTTTGGGGATAAGAAAGGTAGCAGTTGTAGAGAAGAGGAGGGAGCATTCACTACACATTGAGACATTGAGATTGGGAGCAAAGAATAAGAGATAAAAAAACAAAAAAAAAGTAAGAGAGAAAAACAGGAAAAAAAGGATTGATAAGAAAAACTTGGAGAGAACAAAGGAGGGTTGGAAAACCAGAAGAAGGAGGTAGACCATAAGGAACACATCCAGCAAAGGCCATTGGTGAAAGAGAAGTGTAGCACTTGGGTATACTTTCTCTCAAACCCTTATCTTTTTTACATTTTTGCATTGCTTTATTTTCATTTGTTTTTCCTTGTATTGTTGTTGTAATAAGGTCTTGAGTGACCAAAAAATGTTGTAAAAGAATGAAGGAAAGAGATAGAACATATTTTAGGTCGCATGGTGACATGAGATGAAAAAACTCAAAATACTGTCACGTTCGCTGGCAAGTTCACCTAGCGAACTTTGCCACTTTTCCCCACTGTTTCCATTAAAAAACGCGTATTCTGAGCAAACAGCGTGAAGTTCGCCTAGCGAACTTCGTGATGTTTTTTCGCTGGCACCTTCGCCTAGAGAACTTTGCCTCATTTCGTCTTTGTTTGCATTCGCTGGCCCTTCGCCTAGCGAACTTTTAACTGTTTTTTTGGGCAGCTTCGCTGGCTCCTTCGCCTAGCGAACTTGTACCTGTTTTTTCTGGGCACCTTCGCTGGCACCTTCGCCTAGCGAACTTGGTCCCTTTTTGCCTCTGTTTGCGTTCGCTGGCACCTTCGCCTAGCAAACTTTGTGCCGTTTCTGGGTAGCTTCTCTACCATGTTCTGGGTAGCTTCTCTACCATGATATTTGTATGTGGATACTTTGTTATGGTCATTTTTTTACCTTTGTTCCAAAAGCCATTTTTAAAAATAAACTCTTGATTTTATCGAGCCATTTTCAACCTTGTAAGTCGATTGTCTTGTGCATCACCATCGACCTTGTTCCCACCACTACAAATATAGTTTTACAAACAATAAACCTTGATCCAACATCAAGCGATCCTTTTTCTCATAAAAATCCAAAAATATAATAAACATATGATTAGGGTTATACATCATGGACTTTAAGGTGGTGGAGAAGGGATGAGAATGGAACCCTCCTACACTCGTTCCGAATGTTTTGAATACAAGGCGCTCGACTTGGTTATTCAAAACACCCATCTCTATCCAAGGTCTTTTGTGTAATCTTAAATCAAGAACATTTTCTCTTTAAAAAGCATAAAAATAACATCAACTCATCAAACTCTTTTTCCGCCTTAGGGCATCAATCAAAAAACCCTTTTTCAAGGTATAAAAACAACCAACAAACCACTATTTCACAAGCCGCCGAACTAAGACTGCTCTGATTTCTCACACATGTTGAGAATACGTAGGCATAGGATTGTGATGATCCTAGCGAGAACTCTTCTTTCTTTTCAAACTTTACTCACCCATTCCTCATCACCCAAAAAACGACATGTTAAGTCCGTTCTACCGGAAATAGGTAACACATAAGACTCCATGAGTGAGCCGCATACACCTAACTGCTAGAATGCGCACGATATCATCATTCACCCAAACTTCCCATTTTCACCGTAGTCCCGTGAACTACGAATGCTCTGATTCTTCACTTCTTACAAGTGAATATACGTAGGCACAAGGGCCCCAATCCTTGGCAAGCACTATAATAAAAAACCCAACCCTTTTTATCCTAAAACAAGCAAACTCTTAGATAAAACACCCACTCAAGCAAAACAACCTAGGAGGTTCTCATCGAGTACGATGGATGCGAGGGGGTGCTAATACCTTCCCCTCGCATAACCGACTCCCGAACTCTAAGACTTGGTTGCGACGAACACACTCTTTCCCTAAAGGTTTTATCGTTATTTTCCTTTCCCTCCTTGGGATAAATAAATCCGGTGGCGACTCTGTGTCATTTTTTCGCGTAGCGACAACTGTAAGAAGATTTTTTTTACTATATTTTTAAATTGATTAATCATGAATTACTATTCTTTCAATCAAAATACTTTGTTATAATTTTAGGAGAATTTAAAAAAAAATTTTTTTAATTTTCTCCACTTTATTCAAAGTGTTTCTCTCTAATTATAAAATGATTCCTTTCCACAAGAATTGATCTTGAGAGTTCCCAATAATCGTTATGAGTTTTTAGATGGTTAACTTCACGACCCCCCTTATACAAAGAAAAATGAAATTTCATGTACTTCCAACCAAACTGCAATAATGGCATTAAATTATTAGCCTTCTTGCCAAAAAAAAACAATTTCAAGCAGTTAGTCTCCAAGATAAACCAAGATTTTACACAGGCTTACCTCGAACCAATGTGGAGTTTTGAACAAACTATCCTCTGAAGCAAACTTAGATTTTATATGAGCTCACCACAATTCAAACCGATATTTTTCCCTAGGTTAATCTCGAACTATTTGAACTTTTACACGGGGATGAGCTAAAAAATAATAAGATTAGTTTTCACTGGTTTTCTTTAAGAACCTAGAAAGAAAGGTTTTACTTAAGTTGACCAACTCACAAAAAAAAATAGAAATTTAATACTATATCCCTAACCAAAGTATTTAACGGGTTTAACTTCAAACCCAAACAACCACTTCCTATAAAAGAAACGTCAAGAAAAAAGATGACTCTTGATAAACATAACAACCTTTCTCAAAGCGCTATGTCCAAATTTATATGAGAAAAAGAAAAAAATATTTTAGTGAGAGGGAGAGAGTTAGGAGGGTGAGAAATCCCGCAATTATAGATATGAAAAATTGAATGGGAGGAACTCTATGTATAGGCCATATGTTGATTCAAGAAAGGAAATCATCCATGGGAAAAATAAATTGTCCAATCAATTGGGTCTTTCTTCCAATCGATTAAATGACATAAAAAAATCGATTATTTATGCCATCTTGAAATATTTGATATAAAGCATTTAACCTTTATCTAGAAATTGCTACAATTGATTATAAACTCAATTTCATCTTATCTAGTCTCCAAAACAATTTTACGCAATTTTATTTGAGAAATAGAGGTTTAGAAAGATTTTAGTGAGTTTTTTATTTAACCATATTACGTTACAAAAAGGCCCTTGTGTTTTTACAAATATGTGGTATTAATTAAACCTAACTCTTTGACTTTATTTGGAAGAAGAGTTTAACCAAACTATCTTGTGCATCTTTGACGCTTGAAACATTTTTAAAACCTGTTTGTCCTTGTCTATTGGTATTGTCGAAGTCATGTTAAATATTCATGATTTTCATCAAAGTCAAGTTAAGTTCTCATTTGTTGTCTTCATCAAAATAATGATAGGTCTAAGCATGACTTGCTTAGCTTTAATCACTTTTTTTATTAAACTTGTAAACACATAGTTCTAAAATTTATACAGTGTGACTTATATTTTTTTAAAATTTTATATGTTGTTATTTTTATTATTGTTGTTGGTAATTCTATATTTCTTATTGTTGTTGTTGTTGTTGTTGTAATTTTGTTGTTATTCTCTAGAAGTTGCAAAATCACTTTCCACGATTTATTCCATGTGCAATTTTTATTTCGTTCATCCCAACATGTCTAGAGTATAATGGAGAGATAGAAGATATAATTAAATTTATTATATTGTATGTAGATTTCGTATTTCACTAACCCCTCATTGAACATATAACCTTTCAAATGGTTTAAAAAAATTATTTTTAAAGATTAACTAATATTCACCAATGTTTGTATGCTTTTTATGACTCATTACAATTAGAATTTGGTTCAATACTTCTATTTTTTTTCAATCAATACTTCCTTCTCTACTAATTCATTCCTCAAAGAATGAATTTTGTTGATAAATTTTGATTCATCAATATCATGATGTTGATGATGATAATGTTGATGTTGATCATAATGAACAGAAATTTCTCAATAAATTTGGTGCTTTGGAAACTAAACTAGTAGATAATGAAGTGATGATTGAACAACTAGAAGTATTGAACTAACTTCTAATAGTTAAAGAGCGAGATATGGAAACTAACTTGTAGAAAATTCAAAAACATTTATTAGTGTAAGTTGTTTTTCAATTAACTTCATTTTTTAGATTATTATTTTCTAAATCAATTTGAAAGATTATATGTGTCGCTACTGCGAAAATCGGCGCCGGCTGAACAGAAGAGTCGCCACCGTGCGTTATTTATCCCACGGGAGGGAAAGGAAACGCTCAGAGTAAACCTCGCACAACATGGGAAAGGTATGGTCGTCGCAACCAAAACCTGGATTCGGGAGTCGGTTACGCAAGGGGAAGGTATTAGCACCCCTCACGTCCGTCGTACTCGACGGGATCCACGCTTGTTTTCGGGTATGGATTGTTATTCTATCTAAACTAAAGGTCAAGGGTTAAAAAGAAAATAAAATGAGAAAAAAATGAGAAAAAAATGACTCGGCAAAGTATCGCACTTTATGCCTACGTATTCCCGCTTGGAACGAGAAATCAGAGTCAACGTAGTTCGCCTACCTACGGGAAAGGAGGGGAAGGTTGCTCGCTAGGATATCGTATCCTATGCCTACGTACTTCCACACAGCATGGAAGATCAGAGCAAACGTAGTTCGGGCCACGTACGACACAAGTCTGTCTTGGTTGATTTTATTCCTTCTGAAAAAGGTTTTCCTGGTTAAAAGTCCCGGCGGACAAAAATGACGTCTTGATGAGTTCACATTCTTTTACGGAAGAAGTGTCTTTTATTGTGTTTGAAATCTTTATGTGTTTTTCTGTTTGTTTTGAGGAAGAAGAGACAGAACTCTAACCTATGGTTGCGACGGGAAACAAACTAACCTAATGTTATCATGCATGGGTTAAGACCTAGTGTCTATCATGCTCCTCTCTTGCACAGAGAGAAACAGAGATCCTAAGGGGATAGACAAAAACAGAAACAATATCAGATATATATACAGTAAAGCGACAAAATGCATGAATGCGGCAATACAAGCGAGGCAAGGGAGTCCCACTCAACCTCGAACCTAGAAAACAATAGGCAAAAGTGAACAGACTTCACTTTCAACCCAACAGGGTAAACAACAAACAATACAGTCCAGAAAACCAATCAATACATCAGCAATGAAATATAACAGCAAAAGAAACAGCATCAGCAGCTCTGAATCAACATCTGGCTTCAAGTAATCTCCACTCAGTTACAGGCTTCAACAAGCAGTAATCTCCATCTTCATGACCTTCAGGCAAGGGCTTTGATCATCTGTCTTCCATCTGCAATGGCTTTTCTTCCTGTCTCAGGCTAGGATGAACATCAGTCAACCAGATGAGGTGAATGAATGTTAGACAGTTAATTACCTACCAAGGGTGGTTCATCAACTGTTAACATTAAACAGAAAGTTTCCTCTCAAAAGTTCTATCTTTCAAATATATTCACTGATCCTTCCAAAGGAAGGAGGTGGATATTTGAAAGAGACTTTGAATCATAGAGAAAGGATAGAGGCAAACAAAGCCATCTATGTTTGAGAAGCAAGCTTTCTAATCTAGAGCTCTGCCTAGCTCCTAAACCCTAGTCTCCTCAGCAGCTGCTAGCAAGAACCTCCTCCTCAACTCTGACAGTTGATCTTCAATCTCTGGATCTCCAATGGCCTTCATCTCCTCAAATCTTCAGCTCTCCCAAGTCCCCAGACAATCCCAATACCCAAGCAAGCAAGCAATAATCCCCAGAGGGCACACCACACCAGTCAATCAGATATATACAGAGTATTAATAGCAGTAGGGGAATCCTGACTTTTTCTAAGGGATCTAATAACTACCCATAGTCCCTATAGTCCCATAACTAAACTAGTCAAACCCTAAGTCCTAAGGGAAAAGAATCAAATCTCCTAAATTATCACCCAAATCCCTAGTTTTATCCATGTTATTCAAGCTTACATTAAGCACCTAAAATTAATTTCTAAAAATGGGAACTAAAATGGATCTACAAATTCAATGTCTAACCTAAACAACCTAAAAAGAATGGATGAAAAATATGAAAGTATCTAATAGAACAAAAATTAATAAAATCAAGTATGAAATGAAACCATTTAAAATGTTATTTATTTAGAAAATATGGGAAAAATATCAAATAAAAAATAAAATGCAATTTTTATTTTTTATAATTTTCTAGACATCTTAAAGAAAAATATGCAAAAAGAATGAATTAAAAATAATGATTTTGCTATTTATTATGAATTTTAGAAAATGCATGAAAAATATAAAGAAATAAAAAGAAAATATGAAGAAATAAGAGGGAGGGGGTGAGAATAGCAAGGAAACCAAGTTGAGCGCGTTGGGCTTATGAAACTGGGGGGTGTGGATAGCGCTCTGAGCCCAATCCCCCCAACTTAATGAAACGCTGCGTTTCATTTCTGAAGCTTCCCTCCGTTTTGAACTTTAAACCACAGCCATCAGATTACGTCCCAAGTCCAAGTCAAACCCTGGATCGTGTGGCTCTGACTTCATCTTCAACCTTAGAAACCCTAGGGTTTCTGCAACTTCACCATCGTGCATGAACTTTCCACTTCCCTGTTCTCCCTCAATCCTCCATGAAAGCTCTCACTGTAAAAACCAAAAACACTCCAATCTCTTCCCTCTACACAGCCATGTCATTACTTTCTTCTAAAACTCAAGCAATAATGCAATTCGATAGGTGCAACAGATCGGATCCATCATTCTCCACTGATATTGATCCTCTCAATTCTCTCTGGAAATCATCCTAAACTAACCTACAACTCACCCTGGTCATTTTAAGCACTCAATCCAAGATTATCTCACACGATTCTTGCCATTCTAAGCTTCATCAGAAATGGTGCACCATGATCAATGTCCATGAAACTTGCTCAAACTTATCAAAATCAATCATCTCACTTATCCTAACCAGTCTATACTAACAATTCCCTAAAATTCTCATTAAATTATGCAATTCGAAGGAGGTTACCAACCTGTTATGATGCTGAAAACAGTTATGGAATACACTTGATCCAATGCTTGAAAGGAGGGGAAATTGATCAGTGATCTTGGAAATGAGTTCTGCATGCAATCAGAGAGGCTCCAAGGCTTTGAATCTTCTAGTTCCAAGGTTCTTGCACCTTGAATGATGATGGTGAATAGCATAATTCTTTGCTCAATTTGCCAAAGAAATGTGTGGATTCTGACCTTTGTGTGATGATGATGAAGGTTGAATCAAGAATGTTGAAGTTTGGTGAGAGATTGAGGGAATTTGAGAGGCTTATGCAAGAATGAAAAATGAGTGAAAATGGAGGTTTTGAACAAAGTGGTAGCACCAAACCTTGCATGATTCAGCTTGCATGAATATATAGGTGATATAGGAACCTCCTAGAACATTGGAGAAGTTTCCCTTACACTTTTCCCTTTCAATTTGGATTATGTTACTTTTAATTCAAGCAACCATGGATAACTCACAAATCATGACCTAAGCTCAAAATTCCACTTTAGCCAATGTCTTTAGAATGCCTTTTCCATTCAAAATGACCTATAATTTTGCATCATTTGGCCAAGATATGAAAAATACCATTTTTTAAGCCATTTTCCTTCATTAAATTCACCAATTTTGAAACCTTGTGCTATGGACATTTCCAATCTCTCATGGTCACTTTTCTAGACTCAAAATGTCATTTGGAGCAAGTTTGATGTTGTAAGTTTTTCCATTTGAGGCCTCCTTGTATGAGTTTTGGACATAGGTTAAAATGACCTGTAATTCACAAATGACCAAAATACCCTTTGTTTGCCAAGACCACAAGTTGAGTTCCACACATCATATGAAGGCATACCATACCATTCTAGAAAGCTAAGACAATGAGGAACAATTCTTATGTTGACCATAAATTCATTTGAAATCTCCTTGAGGGGTAAAAAATGCTTGGAAGTCAAGTCACTTTCACAGACAAAATTTCAGATACCTCAGATGACCTGTAACTTGCAAGGACCATAACTTGAGTTCTATAGATCTCCTTAATGTCTTCCACCACTCAAATTAAAGGTCTTGAGATCCTCTACAAGTTTCATGTTGACCAAGGATCCATTTAAAGCTTGCATTTTGACTTGTCTTGCTTGGAAATTTGACCTAAACTAGGGGATTTTACATAGAAACCCTAATTTAGAAACTCCTCCTCTCCTTGATTCCTCTTGAATTCTTCTTAGCACAACAACATATCCTTATTCTCCATGTCAAATGATGGACCCCACATCTCTCCAATGGCCCTTAATGCCCCTTTAATCAGCCAATTGACCTAGGGTTGACCCAGATGAAACCCTAGTTGACTGTCTTCAACTGCAATTCTTGTGGTCACCTCAACAACTTGTTTTATTCTCCAAATGACTTTCTAAGCCCTCTCATGATGTCTAGATGCTCTCCATGCCTTCCATTCACAGCTCACAACCCCCTTGTTGACCCTCAGATACCCTCAGATAGGGGATAGACTCAAGGCTTGATTTGCTGACCTCTCTGCTCTCAAATTCTTTTCTGATGATTTGAATGAGATGGAATTAGGATAATAACCTCTTGATAGGCCTCTAGAGATGAGAATAATGATTGGTCCCCTGTTGAATGACTTGCTATGCTTATGTTATGCAGATGGTTAGTCTATGTACATGACTCTATATGCAAATGCTAATGATAATGGAAAATAAACCAAGTGAATAAGGTTGAGCAAATTTTAGGGTGCAACAGCTGCCCCTATTCAAGCGGCTTGGACCCGATTGGGTGAAGAGCCCGGAGCCTTCAGACATCCGTGGTACGAGACGGTTGAATACTAGGAACCCAGAAATTTGCCAACCGCAGACATAAACCGCGCTCTTGCTTGGGGAACGACATTCATCAGTTGAATATGACTGTTACGGCAACCCACTGATCTCGTGCGACCGTGCTGGGAATTCTTCTCATCATCCTGAAAAAGATTGGATCATCTGAAACTTCGTCCTTTGCTTGTCCACGTCAGGACTCTATCTGCTGTCAACACGAAGAGAGCTCAACTAAAACCTGTCCACGTTAGGACTCCGCTTGCTGTTAACCCAGAAAATCTCGGCAACTCCGCTGGGGAATAATTTGTCTACCTTTCCATAAACTGAATCGTCCACGTTAGGAATAACACTCTTCCACGTTAGGAATAACCTCGTCCGGACCCGTCCACGTTAGGACTCCATCCTTCCACGTAAGGAACCACGTCTCCTTTCCACGTAAGGAAACCAATTTTCTTCTACGTAAGGAATACAATTCCCAATCTGTCCACGCGAGGACTCCAACCTTTCTGAATCTGTCCACGTCAGGACTAAACTTTCCATCTTTCCACGTCAGGAATCAATCTTCTTTCTATATCGATCTGTCCACGTAAGGACTCCAATACCACTTGACATGTCCGCGTCAGGACCCCACTCTTTCCACGTTAGGAATTCACCTTTAGTTCTGAACCTGTCCCCGTTAGGACTCACCTTTCCACGTAAGGCGTACATCATTCTTCCACGTCAGGAATCAACTTTTCTTGAATCTGTCCACGTAAGGACCCCAATTTTTCCACGTAAGGAATAAATCTTCTTTTGAGTCTGTCCACATCAGAACTAAACCCCTTCCACGTCATGACTACACTCTTTCTTTCCACGTCAGGAATACAAGTCTCTTTCCACGTAAGGAATGTTATCCGTTTTCCACGCAAGGAAACACAACTTTTCCACATAAGGCAACCAATTCCTTTCGATTTGTCCGCGTCAGGACTACATTTTTCCACGTAAGGAATGCCATCTTAATCTGTCCACGTAAGGACTCCACTCTTTCCACGTTAGGAATCACCTCTTTCCACGTAAGGAACTGAAACTTCTCTTTTCCCCTGTAAGGAATAGACTTGTCCACGTCAGGACCCCTCTTTCATCTTGATTTGTTCACATCAGGACTCAGGCATCTTCGACCTGCTGAGGAAATAAGACTTGTCCGCGTCAGGACTCACACCTTTGTCTGATCTGTCCACGTCAGGACCCATGCTTTGCCAACACGGAGAAAGATAACTGCTGAGAGGAACTGGTCCACGTCAGGACACCAACACAAAGAGTAATCACTTTTGTCAACGTCATGACCTCCCATTCCACCAATTTGAGAACCCGAATCTGCCCACGTTAGGACTAACACACTTCACCAACCCCGGGAAATAAACCTGTCCACGTTAGGACGCCCACTTCTGAAGAAATCCCGTCAATATAGGAATAAATTGTCCACGGCAGGACTTAGTTCTCCATTGATCCCTACCCACAAACTTCTTAGCACCGACGTGACAGCGGCTTTGGGGCGGACTTTACTAGGGATATCTGGGAACCAACTACCGGATGCCTGCTCTGGTGACCGGAGGCAACTTCTGAAATTCTGATTCATGAAACCCTTTTGATGACAAATACCTCTGCTTGGGAATAAAGAGAACCTTATCCTGGTAACTCTGTGGGGAATACTGCCGAACTGACATTATCATTGGATGTCTCATGCCGAGATCTTGAATATTTGGTAGTTCATTTGAGCAAGTGCTCTCCCCACCTGAAGTGCTATAATACAGAAACTGCTTCAGCAAAATAAATGCTGAAGATAATGTCGACTCCGCCGGGAATAGCCAGATGCTACAAAATTATTCCAGCAAAATAAATGTTGGAAGGGTGAAGTCAACCATGCTGGGAAGTTGGGAGTTCGAACCAAACACCCTGTTGAGGTAACCCCCTGCTGGGGAATAGCAGGTACGCCAAGTATGATTGGGCTTCTCTGCTGGAGAGTGAACTGATATTACACGGTATCCTTGACAAAATAACTGACAGGACCCACCACCAACTCTGCCGGGGAGAGCCTTGATCTTCGAGTTCCACTGGGAGGAAAAAACATTTGCTGAAAGGAGAGAACTCCGCTGGGGGGAAATCCACTGACTCTGCTGGGGGGAGAGTGAATGACCCTGCGGGGAAATTTGAACCTGTCTGAATACAGTCGTACAATCTTGGAATCGTCAATCCTTTTTTGCACACGCTATGACTAGCTGGAGAGTTCGATCCTTCTTCAGGAGGAACCTGCATGACCTGCGCGAAGGCTGAGTCTTTCGTTATTGCAATCTTTCGATCATCTTCCTCGTACAGTTACGAAACCTGCAACAACACAAACAAGACAAGACAAGCCTATGCAACCAACTCCACTCAGGTTAGTGACGTTGTTTTCAGTTAATTCAAAGCTCTAGCAACTGTTGGCAAGGGCCAGCGACGTTATACTCATGCTAGTTTCATCAAACTTAGGCGTTAATCATGCACAAAACAGTAAAGAACAGTGTCAAGTACTGAATAACGTATTTTATTGATCGGGCCCCTGAATAGGCGGAGTTTTGTACACGGGATGTAACTCCTGAAATGAGGAAGCTACACAAGGCGAATATACAAACATACAAGTATGCACAAGAAGCATAAATATTGACAACTTAAATTTGTACACATGTCGGCAACGGGATACAAATGAACATCACGAACTGATCCTCCCATGACTCGCCCGACCCTAATGCTTTCCCGGTATCCCCGCTTCTGAAGAGATTGTATCCGATAACTGGCTCCTCAAATATATTCTCCCGCATTGATGCTCATCGCAATTATCAAATTCGGACCGCAGTCATTTGCTTTTCAAATCCCTAACTTTTGCGTGAACCGCCCTTTACGGGTTTTCAGTTCACCGGGATACCCTTTTTTGCCGAAGCCGCCCAGTGTAGGTTTTCAACTTCGCAGGTGTACATTTTTTCAATTTTATCCCTAATTTTTGCCCGAACCTTTCATTCTGTTTTTGGTTCGCCAGGATGCCGCATTTTTTCCTGGACTCTCTTTTTTCTGTCCAGCGGGTCTATTTCAAGCAAAGTATTTTTTAACTGCGTCCGAATTCACAGGCGACGTGAAGTCTTCTCCGTCCATGGTGGACAACAACAACGCTCCTCCTGAAAATACTTTCCTGACAACGTATGGCCCTTCGTAGTTGGGGGTCCACTTGCCCCTGTGATCTGCTTGCGGCGGGAGAATCCTTTTCAGCACAAGGTCGCCCGTCTGAAAGCTTCGCGGATGTATCTTCTTGTCGTACGCTTTCTTCATTCGGCTCTGGTACAAACGACCGTATGCTAAAGAAGCTAGCCTCTTCTCATCCATTAAGCTCAGTTGGTTCAATCTGTTTGTTACCCATTCTGCCTCGTCTAGCTGAACGTCTCGCAATATCCTCAGAGAAGGGATCTCAACTTCCAATGGTAATACCGCTTCCATTCCGTATACCAACGAGAACGGAGTTGCCCCGGTTGATGTGCGTACCGTCGTACAATAACCGTGCAAAGCAAAAGGTAGCATTTCATGCCAATCCTTATAAGTCACCACCATTTTCTGAACGATCTTCTTGATATTCTTATTGGCCGCCTCAACAGCGCCATTCATCTTGGGTCGGTAAGGGGAGGAGTTGTGATGTTCGATCTTGAAATTCTGACAGAGCTCCTTCATCATTTTGTTGTTCAGGTTTGAACCGTTGTCCGTGATTATCCGCTCGGGGATTCCATATCGGCAAATGATATCTCTCTTGATGAATCTGGCCACCACTTGCTTCGTTACATTTGCGTATGACGCCGCTTCCACCCACTTGGTGAAATAATCGATTGCTACTAGGATGAACTGGTGCCCGTTAGAAGCTGTCGGCTCGATCTTTCCAATCATATCGATTCCCCACATTGAAAATGGCCAAGGCGATGACATCACATTTAGAGGACTTGGAGGCACATGGATCTTATCAGCATAGATTTGGCACTTGTGGCACTTCCTCGCAAACTTGAAACAGTCAGTTTCCATAGTCAGCCAAAAATAACCTGCCCGCAGCAGTTTTCTCATCATAGCATGTCCTCCGGCATGCGTACCAAAGGTACCTTCGTGTATTTCCTCCATGAGAAGCTTTGCCTCTTTTTCGTCTACACAATGCAACAGCACCAAATCGTGGTTTCTTCTGTATAATACGCCATCCGGGTTCAAATAGAAATTGCCCGCTAATCTCCTGAGAGTCTTCTGATCCTGACTGGAGGCCTCAGCCGGATACTCTTTATTCTTCAGGAAATTAAGGATATCATAATACCACGGTTTGTCATCGGATGCTTCATCAATAGCAAATACATAAGCTGGCCTGTCCAGCCGGGAGATAATGATTCTGGGAGCCTCGTTCCAGAAGTTGACTTTGTACATGGAAGACAAAGTGGCCAGGGCGTCAGCCATTTGATTCTCGGCCCGCGGTACATGATGCAATTCAACCTTGTCGAAGAAAGGCAACAATCTCCTTGCATAATTCATGTAATGTATCAAGTTGGGCTGACGTGTCTCCCATTCCCCTTTGATCTGATTCACCACCAGAGCTGAGTCTCCATATACGTCCAGGTGTTTGATTCGCAAATCAATGGCTTCTTCAAGCCCCATTATACAAGCTTCGTATTCGGCCTCATTGTTGGTAACGACAAAGGTCAATCGGGCAGTAAACGGGATGTGCGACCCGTGTGGCGTAGTGATGATTGCCCCTATTCCGCTACCGTAAGCATTCACAGCTCCGTCAAAGATCATCTTCCATTTAGAACCCAACTCTGGTCCTTCGTCTGGCAACGGCTCTTCGCAATCTTTCATTTTTAGATACATGATATCCTCGTCAGGAAAATCAAATCTCATCGATTGGTACTCTTCAATAGGCTGCTCCGCCAGATACTCAGACAGCACGCTCCCCTTTATAGCCTTCTGCGAGACGTATTGAATATCATATTCAGTCAAGACCATCTGCCAACGGGCAATTCTACCTGACAACGCCTGCTTTTCAAATACATATTTGATAGGATCCATCTTCGAGATGAGCATGGTTGTATGATTCAGCATGTACTGCCTTAAACGCTTGGCGGCCCAGGCTAGCGCGCAACAAGTTTTTTCCAGCATTGAATACCGAGATTCGCAGTCTGTAAATTTCTTACTCAGGTAATAGATCGCATGCTCTTTTCTCCCTGTCTCGTCATGTTGACCGAGAACACAACCCATGCTTCCCTCAAGAACCGTCAAATACATGATCAAGGGTCTACCTGCCACTGGGGGTATCAAAATAGGAGGCTCCTGCAAATACTGCTTTATTTTATCGAACGCCTTTTGACAATTTTCGTTCCACGTTACAGCTTGATCTTTCTTCAACAGCTTGAATAATGGTTCACACGTGGCCGTTAGGTGAGATATGAACCGAGCGATGTAATTCAACCTCCCTAAAAACCCGCGCACCTCTTTCTCTGTTTTAGGCGTCGGCATTTCTTGAATTGCTTTTATTTTAGCAGGATCGACCTCTATTCCTCTTTCGCTTACGATAAACCCCAGGAGCTTACCCGATCTCACCCCGAAGGTGCATTTGTTAGGGTTCAGCCTCAGCCTGAACTTCCTAAGCCTTCTAAATAACTTCAGCAGATTCACCAGATGCTCTTCCTCCGTCTGGGATTTGGCAAACATATCGTCAACATAAACTTCGACTTCTTTATGCATCATGTCATGGAAAAGAGTCGTCATCGCACGCTGATATGTTGCCCCAGCATTTTTCAAACCAAAGGGCATCACTTTGTAGCAAAATGTTCCCCAAGGCGTTATGAAAGTAGTCTTCTCCATATCCTCCGGCGCCATTTTAATTTGATTATAGCCCGAAAAGCCATCCATGAAGGAGAACACGGAGTATTGAGCAGTATTATCAACTAACACGTCAATATGAGGAAGTGGAAAATCGTCTTTTGGGCTTGCTTTATTCAAATCTCTATAATCCACGCACATTCGAACCTTTCCGTCCTTCTTTGGCACTGGTACGATGTTGGCAACCCATGAAGGATACTTCGTCACAGCCAGGAAACCAGCGTCCCACTGTTTATGAACCTCCTCTTTGATCTTCATTGCCATATCTGGTCGAGTTCTGCGAAGCTTTTGTTTTACCGGTGGGCAATCTTCTTTTAGTGGCAGGCGGTGTACAACCATGTTTGTATCGAGCCCTGGCATATCTTCATACGACCAAGAGAATACATCACTATACTCTTAGAGCATTTCAACCAGTCTTCGCTTGATATCACTCTGCAGTGCGGCTCCGATACGAACATTTTTCTCAACCCCTTCCGACCCCAAGTTGATAATTTCGATGACCTCGTCATGAGGCAGAATGGCTCTTTCCTCTTGCTTCACTAACCAAGACAGTTCTTCAGGAACGTCGCTATCTTCGACAACCTCTTCTTCGGCCTGGAATACCGGGTGCTCGAAGTCGGGACGAGTCATAGGTGATTCAAGGATGTCATCTGAAAATGTTATCCTGCAAAAGGAATGGTTAAGCGCTTCAAAATGCGTATAAAGCGAATAACCACGTTGCCATTTTGTTGAAAAATATAAAACAGGAAAGACAGGGATTACAGTATTTGCACATGAAAAAACACCGTTTATTTAATGATTAACACGCAATGTTCATAACAACACAGCCCTAAGCAAATCCTGATGCCCCGGGCAAGACATCAGATTATTCACCAATTAATAAAGCAAAGCATTACTGTTTAAAAGTCACAGGAACAAGCTCCTGAATAGACCAGTTGCATAGTCCTTGTCCTGGCGTGCTTGGCTGAATCCAGGCATCCATATCACAGTCGCTGTCTCCTTCATCAGACTCCGAGGCAGCATTGACGGTTTCATGACACACCCCACTGGCAGAGATGGTGATTGGCTTTCTGAAACGGGGTGCCCCCACGGAAGGAGTTGATGACGACGGTTGGTACCCCAGCCCAAACCGGTCCATCTTCACAGGAATGTCCAGCACTTTGCCCCAGCCCTTGGCTTCTCCTGCTTCCACTAGAGCTTGAGCTTCTTTATATGATGAGACGGCTATCTCCGACGCTTTGCTCGGCCCGGGACCCTTGTCCTTGATGCGTAACCCTTCGAATGCCTGGCAGGGTGTTTCGTGGATTTCTCCGTCGACCTCCACATATTTAAATGACGACAGATGGCTGACCAGGATGTCCTCCTCTCCGCATACGGTGACTACGCTGTCTCCGACCATATATTTTAACTTCTGATGCAGGGTGGACGTGACTGCCCCTGCTCCATGAATCCAGGGTCTTCCAAGAAAGCAGCTGTACGCAGGCTGTATATCCATGATATAAAACTCCGTTGCAAACACTTCCGGCCCCACCTGCAGAGGCAACGTAATCGATCCAAAGACTGTTCTCCGCGTGCCGTCAAACGCTCTGACTACCAAGTCGCTGGGCGTACACAAGATTCCTCTAACATCCAGCTTCATCATCGCCTTCTTGGGTAGCACATTCAAAGATGACCCGGTGTCGACTAATACGTGCGACATTACTGATCCTCTACACTCGACGGATACGTGCAGCGCCATATTGTGATCTCTTCCTTTCGGAGTCAAGTCAAAATCGGTAAAGCCCAAGCTGTGGCCTGCATTCACATGTGCCAACACTCCTTCCAGCTGATTTACAGAGACGTCTTGGGGTACGAAGGAAGTATCTAGGACTTTCAACAAAGCATTTCTGTGAGCTTCCGAACACAAGAGCAATGACAGGATAGATATTTTGGACGGTGTCTGCTGCAGATGCTCCACAATCTTATAATCACTTTTCCGAATCAAGCGCATGAACTCTTCTACATCTTTCGACGCCGATTCTTTGTCACTTGCTTGAGCTGGGACATTCTCAACTGCTTTCCCTTTTCCTTTAGCTAGTCTTTCGGCCTCCACTTCGGGGGATATAAAGATCCTGCCACTCCTTGTCATGCCTCCTGAGCCGGCAACATTATCCACCGTCTCGGCTGGCTGTTTATTAACATCAATTTTTATCCCGTCACAATACACCTCTAACCCATATGACCATGGGACTGCTTTTGTGTTCTCGTACGGGATTGGCCCGGCCTTTGTTATGGTGATCGGTGGGCGCTGAGCTGGTGCTGCAATAGTGATCGTCTTCCGAGGAATTGTCACAGTGGCCACATCACTTCGACTATCCACTACTGCCCCTGCAGGCTCTTCAGTTGCTGCTCGGTCAAACTGCAATATGCCCTCATCAATTAAAGCCTGAATGCCTTTCTTCAAATCCTCACACCCTCCAGCTAGGGTCCAACAGTCTAAGCAATACTCGTTACATCCTGGGTAAACACCTCCTTGTAAAAGTCGGCTCTTTATCTCGCTCAGCGGCGTCTTTAAGTCTTCAACATTCATAATCAGATTCAACCCTTCCTCCGTTAGAATGGCATTTGCCCCATGGTTAGGCATGGGTTTCTGCACTATATTCGGACCTGCCGTTCCGAAATTGATGGTCTTATTGTCCAAAAGATCCTGCACAACATGCTTAAAAGCATGGCAACCTTCTATATCGTGACCTGGAGCCCCAGAATGAAACTCACAGTGCAGGCTTGCATCGTAGCCAAACGGGGGAGCTCCCGTTATTGGTGCCAGAGTTCTTTTCTCTACTAGATTCAATCCCAACAATGTCTGCAACAAATCGGCATAGGTTGAGGGAGGCTTCTCAAACACTCTTCTCGGTTTACTACCCTGGAATCTTCGCTGAGCTTGCTGTGCCCCCTGCTGAGGCTGCTGCTGCTGTGGCATTGGCTGTTGCTGAACCGGTTGTTGTTGCTGGAGTGGTTGCTGTTGATATGGGATAGTAACACTCGCCACCTGCTGCGGCTGACGATATTGACCTCGTCCCCTGCCTCGGCCTCGGCCTCCAAATACTGCGCTTGCCTCGCCCTGACGGCGCCCACCAAAAGCTTTCCTATTACTGCCAGATGCAGTTGATTCCTCGGCTTGGAACTTTCCTTGCTTAATGTTACGTTCAATCTTTTCTCCCATTAGAATCAGGTCTGAGAAACTGGCCAGAGACGTGTGAAACAACATGTCATGAAACAGACCGGTGAATGTGCCGACAAACATGTCATTCATTTCCTTATCTTCTACAGGAGGACGGACCCTGGCAGCCATATCGCGCCACCTTTGCGCGTACTCTTTAAAACTCTCCCCCTTCTTTTGCGACAGCCTGGCCAACTGGACCCGATTGGGTGCCAAGTCGCTGTTATATTTGTAGTGAGCTACAAATGCCTCTGCTAATTGCTTCCACGTCTTGATGTCAGTTGGCTCCAACCCCATGTACCACTCTAGGGAAGGACCCGACAGACTATCCTGAAAGAAATGCATTAGCATTCTTTCGTCAGTTGAGTATGCAGACATCTTTCTGTAGTAAGCTCGTACATGCACTTTTGGACATGTGTCGCCTTTATACTTATCAAACGCAGGAGCTTTGAATTTAATTGGCACCCTCAAGCCAGGTACCAGCCCCATTGTTGCCATGTCCAAACCCACAGCACTTTGGTTTAGGACTCCCCTCATCTGCTCTTCCAGCATTCTGATCTTTTGGGAATCATCCATCGGCCCTTCAAAACCTCCTCCGGAGAAGGCGTCTTCCTGCTGATCTTCTTGCCACATACCATTTCCAGCCCCATACCCATCATATCCATTATTACGTCCAGCTCTGATCTGATTCATCCCCGGACCTCGGCCTCTGTTGCCGTACCCTTGAACACCTCCAGCAGGACCAAAAGCCATAAATCCAGTACCGTTTCCATTTCCAAAGCCTCCGTAACCCTGGTTGGTCACACCATAACCATCCTGCCCAAATCCTTGAGCATTAAAGCCATATTTCCCAGCGTTATCGAATCCCTGATCGTTGAATCCGAATCCAGCATTGACGAAGCCGTTGCCTCCCATATTATCTCCCAAATTGACATCACCCAGCCCAACGTTATGGACAGCAGTCTCATTTCCAACTCCGACGTTACCATTCACAGCAGCGGTAGCGTTGTTGACATTAGCAGCAGGTGTATTGATTACAGGTGGAGCCACCGGCGTGGGAGTACCATCTCCATGAACAGTATCGACCCGTACGGACTGATGATCCTCGTTACCATGACCAGCGTTTCGAGCCAACAGAGGTTGGACCATGGCCTGCAAATTCTCCTGTCCTTTCGCAATAGCTTCCATGGTCTGCATAAAGAGAGCGAGCTTCTCGCGCACATCTTGCATCTCGTTCTGCATTTGATCCATGATTCTTCGACAGTTGGTGCGGGTAGAATAGCGGTGCGGGTGCTGATCTGCAATCCTGAAAAGTACCTGTTACAGGGCAGGACATAAGACCCTTGTTCAAAGATTACCTGCAATGCAATATGAATATGAATGCAATGCAATCTGTCTGTGCATTAGGGAAATTCATTCCCCCAGTTCTAGTGTGAAGGTGCTAGTGCAGTGACAGTGTTGACAATAGGAATACCGGAGCTGAACCATAGAAAGCCTCATATATTGCAGGGAAAATCAATAAGCCGAGAGTACAATATCACTGAGAGTACAAAGAAGGCATGACCTCAACCAACAATCCTGGTGATGGTCAACACTCATGCAAATAAAGCGTACAAGTTACTACAAGTTACTACAAGGAATGATCAAATCCTCCCAAAAGTCTGGTACTCTTCTATCAACTTCTTGGTCTCTGGATGGCTTGGTCGATCAAGCAGCCCTTCAACAAGCTGGTTTCTCTTCTTAAGAACACGGCGCACATCTTCAGCAGTTTCTTCCCATGTTGCCTCTCCGAAGCAATCTTCTAGCTTTCGCTTCTGAGACACCGCTTCATCTCTGGATTTGATTGCTTTGTTCAGCGCATGCTGGACACTATACCGGGTCATCACTTCTTCCTCACACTTCTTGATGCTAGACTTCAACTTCTCTTCGAGGTCGGAGACTTGCTGCTTCAGCTTATCTTCTCTCATTTTATTGTTGGTGAGAGTAGCATTCCAGGTCTTATTGCAAGAGGAGATTTCTCGGTGCGCTGCGTCGAGCGCCTTCTTTTTGGTTTCCAGCATGTCATGGGAGCTTCTGAACTCTTTCCCCAGACGTTCGCGCTTCTTCCTCTCCTCAGTCAACTCAGCCCCTAATCTGTTCATTAGCTCAATCTGCTGTTGGAAAGCATACACGGCCTTGTTTTTCTCACTGCGTACCTGGGCTAACTCTTGCTCTAACCCTTCATTAATCTTCATCAAGGCTTCTTTTTCTTTCACAACTTGCTCGTAGACCTCCCTAGAAACAGTAGTTGGCTCCGCTACCGGAATAGGAACAAGAATTGGTGCATCTGGAAACGGCATCCTCAACTGACTAGCCCTCTCCTGAATCCAAACTCTATAAGGTGCATAGGCCTGGCAGTCATTCTTTCCTAACAACGGCTTCCCTCTGCGGTTAATACGCGTCCAGGCATGTTGCAACTTGGCTAATAACTCCCCCTTCACATCACCTGTGAAGTACAGAGATTCTTGTACTTCTTCCTCCTGCGGTGGATTCTTCAGCGCATATCCAAACTGACGAATGAATAGAGAAGGGTTGTAATTGATACACCCTTTTCTTCCTATCAGCGGCACATTAGGGTACCCAGAACAACTGAAGATGAGCTCAGATCCCAACAGGTCTCGATCAAACCACACAACGTCTTCGGAATATAGCCTCATCAGGCGCTCTGACCAACTGGCTGAGGTTGCGCTGTCTGCAAAGGGTCCCTTCATGGGGAGATGACTTTTGAACCACATATTCAATAGAGGAGTACAGCAGTAAACAACTTTTCCCCTTCGGTTCTCGTTCTTGTAGTGCAATGAGTGGTAGAAGTCTCCGATCAATGTTGGCACCGGGTTGCCTGCAGCAAATAGATGGAAAGCGTCCAGGTCCACAAAGTTGGGCAAGTTAGGAAACAACACAATTCCATAAATGCATAAAGCCAAAATAGCATTGAAAACCACCCAACAACCGTTCTTGGCGTATTCTTGAGCTTTGCCAACCAGAAAATCCAGAGGGAAACCGGGAACCCCGAGCCAAGAAGTCACTAACAACTCAGCAGCATTCATATGCAAGGCTTTGGCTAAGTCCTCCAGCTTAGGCTCAGCAGCAGAGTGGATAAAGGGAACCTTGTTCTGCACGGGAAGCTCAGTAAACTCCACATACTCCTCAATGGTAGGTCCTAGAATGAAGTCAGCAAAAGTAAAGCATCTTAATGCGGGGTCATAGAACTGCATCAAGGTGTATAGCCCGTTCATCTCATCTGCAGTGGGCTTACAGACTAATCTCAGTAATCTACCGTGACTCATTCTAAAGCTTCTCCTAACCTCCTCATCAGCGAGAGATATCAGACCAAGCAAAGAAGTAATATCAGGTGAAGGCAGCTTATACGCAACTGTCTTCCTCAAACCAGCCATAATCAATACTCAGAAGTCTGGGCACTAGAACCGGGGAATATGCAAATGCACCTGCAGCACAGACACACGTTAGTGAAATGCAAGTGGTAATGGATATGCAGGCAATGCAATGCAAGTAACATGCAACAGGGACCAAAGCTGTAGCTGAATAGCCTGAACCCAATCCAGAAAGGTCTCAGATAGACCATCCAGAAGTCATCAAACCCTGGTCTCAGATAGACCTAAAGCAAAGCTCCAATACCGGTCTCTAGCAGACCTCAAACCATAACTCCAACTGGTCTCTGGCAGACCTCCAACTAGTCTTTGACAGACCTTAGAACACATCTCCAAATGGTCTCTGACAGACCTCCTAACTCTCCATAAATACCCAGGATCTCTGATCAAGAAATAACCGGTAGTCTGAAGGTCTAGTTACCTGCATAACCCCAAACCCTCTCACAGGTGGATGTCCTAGTAACTGACAAAGGTATGGCATCCTATGCGGTCGTCGGCGTCACAGACTTTCAGGGTTGATGATACGATTCCCAGAAGGAGTGGCATCATCAAATCCTGAAGAGGCCTCACTTAGCCAACTTCCAAATGATCGGTTCCCGGAGTCGACAATTCAGCTGACCAACAACCCCCTCGACCCAAAGGGTAGAAAAAGAAGCCAACCAGAAGAACCTCGTCCGAGTGTAGATTTCATGAGACACTAATGAAAGCAAAGCCGGCACGCGCCCACTACTTTCTACTCTAATTCTAGGTGCACTCAAGCCCAGGTCCGGCTTCTCACTCAATATCAGAACACCCGTCACACCCCAATACAGCAATAATAAACAATATATACAATGCTGAAAATAAAGGTCAGAAACATAAATCCATACAAAATCCTCGACGGGAAAACAAGCGTTAGGATTGACTCTCTTAAGGGACGTTGGATCCCAAATGCATAAGAACTATCGCAGTCCTTAGCAGCCAGGGGACGTTGGGTCCCCAGCAGAGTCGCCAGCTGTCGCTACTGCGAAAATCGGCGCCGGCTGAACAGAAGAGTCGCCACCGTGCGTTATTTATCCCACGGGAGGGAAAGGAAACGCTCAGAGTAAACCTCGCACAACATGGGAAAGGTATGGTCGTCGCAACCAAAACCTGGATTCGGGAGTCGGTTACGCAAGGGGAAGGTATTAGCACCCCTCACGTCCGTCGTACTCGACGGGATCCACGCTTGTTTTCGGGTATGGATTGTTATTCTATCTAAACTAAAGGTCAAGGGTTAAAAAGAAAATAAAATGAGAAAAAAATGACTCGGCAAAGTATCGCACTTTATGCCTACGTATTCCCGCTTGGAACGAGAAATCAGAGTCAACGTAGTTCGCCTACCTACGGGAAAGGAGGGGAAGGTTGCTCGCTAGGATATCGTATCCTATGCCTACGTACTTCCACACAGCATGGAAGATCAGAGCAAACGTAGTTCGGGCCACGTACGACACAAGTCTGTCTTGGTTGATTTTATTCCTTCTGAAAAAGGTTTTCCTGGTTAAAAGTCCCGTCGGACAAAAATGACGTCTTGATGAGTTCACATTCTTTTACGGAAGAAGTGTCTTTTATTGTGTTTGAAATCTTTATGTGTTTTTCTGTTTGTTTTGAGGAAGAAGAGACAGAACTCTAACCTATGGTTGCGACGGGAAACAAACTAACCTAATGTTATCATGCATGGGTTAAGACCTAGTGTCTATCATGCTCCTCTCTTGCACAGAGAGAAACAGAGATCCTAAGGGGATATACAAAAGCAGAAACAATATCAGATATATATACAGTAAAGCGACAAAATGCATGAATGCGGCAATACAAGCGAGGCAAGGGAGTCCCACTCAACCTCGAACCTAGAAAACAATAGGCAAAAGTGAACAGACTTCACTTTCAACCCAACAGGGTAAACAGCAAACAATACAGTCCAGAAAACCAATCAATACATCAGCAATGAAATATAACAGCAAAGGAAACAGCATCAGCAGCTCTGAATCAACATCTGGCTTCAAGTAATCTCCACTCAGTTACAGGCTTCAACAAGCAGTAATCTCCATCTTCATGACCTTCAGGAAAGGGCTTTGATCATCTGTCTTCCATCTGCAATGGCTTTTCTTCCTGTCTCAGGCTAGGATGAACATCAGTCAACCAGATGAGGTGAATGAATGTTAGACAGTTAATTACCTACCAAGGGTGGTTCATCAACTGTTAACATTAAACAGAAAGTTTCCTCTCAAAAGTTCTATCTTTCAAATATATTCACTGATCCTTCCAAAGGAAGGAGGTGGATATTTGAAAGAGACTTTGAATCATAGAGAAAGGATAGAGGCAAACAAAGCCATCTATGTTTGAGAAGCAAGCTTTCTAATCTAGAGCTCTGCCTAGCTCCTAAACCCTAGTCTCCTCAGCAGCTGCTAGCAAGAACCTCCTCCTCAACTCTGACAGTTGATCTTCAATCTCTGGATCTCCAATGGCCTTCATCTCCTCAAATCTTCAGCTCTCCCAAGTCCCCAGACAATCCCAATACCCAAGCAAGCAAGCAATAATCCCCAGAGGGCACACCACACCAGTCAATCAGATATATACAGAGTATTAATAGCAGTAGGGGAATCCTGACTTTTTCTAAGGGATCTAATAACTACCCATAGTCCCTATAGTCCCATAACTAAACTAGTCAAACCCTAAGTCCTAAGGGAAAAGAATCAAATCTCCTAAATTATCACCCAAATCCCTAGTTTTATCCATGTTATTCAAGCTTACATTAAGCACCTAAAATTAATTTCTAAAAATGGGAACTAAAATGGATCTACAAGTTCAATGTCTAACCTAAACAACCTAAAAAGAATGGATGAAAAATATGAAAGTATCTAATAGAACAAAAATTAATAAAATCAAGTATGAAATGAAACCATTTAAAATGTTATTTATTTAGAAAATATGGGAAAAATATCAAATAAAAAATAAAATGCAATTTTTATTTTTTATAATTTTCTAGACATCTTAAATAAAAATATGCAAAAAGAATGAATTAAAAATAATGATTTTGCTATTTATTATGAATTTTAGAAAATGCATGAAAAATATAAAGAAATAAAAAGAAAATATGAAGAAATAAGAGGGAGGGGGTGAGAATAGCAAGGAAACCAAGTTGAGCGCGTTGGGCTTATGAAACTGGGGGGTGTGGATAGCGCTCTGAGCCCAATCCCCCCAACTTAATGAAACGCTGCGTTTCATTTCTGAAGCTTCCCTCCGTTTTGAACTTTAAACCACAGCCATCAGATTACGTCCCAAGTCCAAGTCAAACCCTGGATCGTGTGGCTCTGACTTCATCTTCAACCTTAGAAACCCTAGGGTTTCTGCAACTTCACCATCGTGCATGAACTTTCCACTTCCCTGTTCTCCCTCAATCCTCCATGAAAGCTCTCACTGTAAAAACCAAAAACACTCCAATCTCTTCCCTCTACACAGCCATGTCATTACTTTCTTCTAAAACTCAAGCAATAATGCAATTCGATAGGTGCAACAGATCGGATCCATCATTCTCCACTGATATTGATCCTCTCAATTCTCTCTGGAAATCATCCTAAACTAACCTACAACTCACCCTGGTCATTTTAAGCACTCAATCCAAGATTATCTCACACGATTCTTGCCATTCTAAGCTTCATCAGAAATGGTGCACCATGATCAATGTCCATGAAACTTGCTCAAACTTATCAAAATCAATCATCTCACTTATCCTAACCAGTCTATACTAACAATTCCCTAAAATTCTCATTAAATTATGCAATTCGGAGGAGGTTACCAACCTGTTATGATGCTGAAAACAGTTATGGAATACACTTGATCCAATGCTTGAAAGGAGGGGAAATTGATCAGTGATCTTGGAAATGAGTTCTGTATGCAATCAGAGAGGCTCCAAGGCTTTGAATCTTCTAGTTCCAAGGTTCTTGCACCTTGAATGATGATGGTGAATAGCACAATTCCTTGCTCAATTTGCCAAAGAAATGTGTGGATTCTGACCTTTGTGTGATGATGATGAAGGTTGAATCAAGAATGTTGAAGTTTGGTGAGAGATTGAGGGAATTTGAGAGGCTTATGCAAGAATGAAAAATGAGTGAAAATGGAGGTTTTGAACAAAGTGGTAGCACCAACCCTTGCATGATTCAGCTTGCATGAATATATAGGTGATATAGGAACCTCCTAGAACATTGGAGAAGTTTCCCTTACACTTTTCCCTTTCAATTTGGATTATGTTACTTTTAATTCAAGCAACCATGGATAACTCACAAATCATGACCTAAGCCTAAAATTCCACTTTAGCCAATGTCTTTAGAATGCCTTTTCCATTCAAAATGACCTATAATTTTGCATCATTTGGCCAAGATATGAAAAATACCATTTTTTAAGCCATTTTCCTTCATTAAATTCACCAATTTTGAAACCTTGTGCTATGGACATTTCCAATCTCTCATGGTCACTTTTATAGACTCAAAATGTCATTTGGAGCAAGTTTGATGTTGTAGGTTTTTCCATTTGAGGCCTCCTTGTATGAGTTTTGGACATAGGTTAAAATGACCTGTAATTCACAAATGACCAAAATACCCTTTGCTTGCCAAGACCACAAGTTGAGTTCCACACATCATATGAAGGCATACCATACCATTCTAGAAATCTAAGACAATGAGAAACAATTCTTATGTTGACCAGAAATTCATTTGAAATCTCCTTGAGGGGTAAAAAATGCTTGGAAGTCAAGTCACTTTCACAGACAAAATTTCAGATACCTCAGATGACCTGTAACTTGCAAGGACCATAACTTGAGTTCTATAAATCTCCTTAATGTCTTCCACCACTCAAATTAAAGGTCTTGAGATCCTCTACAAGTTTCATGTTGGCCAAGGATCCATTTGAAGCTTGCATTTTGACTTGTCTTGCTTGGAAATTTGACCTAAACTAGGGGATTTTACATAGAAACCCTAATTTAGAAACTCCTCCTCTCCTTGATTCCTCTTGAATTCTTCTTAGAACAACAACATATCCTTATTCTCCATGTCAAATGATGGACCCCACATCTCTCCAATGGCCCTTAATGCCCCTTTAATCAGCCAATTGACCTAGGGTTGACCTAGGGTTGACCCAGATGAAACCCTAGTTGACTGTCTTCAACTGCAATTCTTGTGGTCACCTCAACAACTTGTTTTCTTCTCCAAATGACTTTCTAAGCCCTCTCATGATGTCTAGATGCTCTCCATGCCTTCCATTCACAGCTCACAACCCCCTTGTTGACCCTCAGATACCCTCAGATAGGGGATAGACTCAAGGCTTGATTTGCTGACCTCTCTGCTCTCAAATTCTTTTCTGATGATTTGAATGAGATGGAATTAGGATAATAACCTCTTGATAGGCCTCTAGAGATGAGAATAATGATTGGTCCCCTGTTGAATGACTTGCTATGCTTATGTTATGCAGATGGTTAGTCTATGTACATGACTCTATATGCAAATGCTAATGATAATGGAAAATAAACCAAGTGAATAAGGTTGAGCAAATTTTAGGGTGCAACAATATGTTCAGTGAGGGGCTGGTGAAACAAGCATTCCATAAATGATATAATAAGCTCAATTAAATATATCTCCACTATTAAAATCCACAACTTTGGTGAAATATAGTTATGCACCTTTTTAAAACTTCTAAGTGCTATCACAAGGTATTGAACCTATGACCATTCCACTTTTCACTATGATTAGACAATTCAACTGTGATGAAATGTGGTGCACTATTTTGTTTATCACAATGACCACTAACTTGTGGTGGGAAGTATAGGAGTTACTATCACACTATTTGTTACCATAGTTCTCCAACCATGACAAAATTCTTCTCCCAACTTAGACGATGAACATTTTTTTGTAGTAGTGTATATGAGAAAACTAAAAAAACAGGCACAATAATCTTAAATACTTTGGGTAAATAGGTTAAAAACTCTAGTTAACCAGATCCAAAAATTATGTATTGTGGCAATTTTCTAACAAAGGTTGTTGGAGTGGTTTTGAACCTAGGCAAAAAGAAACTCTCATTTTACATGTGATACTAGTTATCACAAAAAATCCTTGCAAATATAACGCAAAAGTTATAAAAATGACAGAAATTCAGAAAAACAATGTGTAGAGGTTTAAAATCTCTCCGAACTAATTTTGAAACTTTTTCAATTCGAGTGGATTTTTTCTTAGTGTTAAATCACTAGTTCTACATATTTTTTAAAAATGTACTTATTTATAAATTAATTATTTTTTAGTGCAACTTTAGCTTTTTTATTTTATTTTATTCAAGTTGTCTAAAAATGAAAGATTGCGAGTTCGAACATACATCCCTTCATCTAATATCACTGCATAACTATCTACCGAGCTTGTGTAAGTGGGCCATTTACATTTTATAATTTTTAAATTTGTAGTTTGTGAATTGTAGTAATTACTTATTGTAGTTTTAATTTTATAACTGCAAATGGTAAATGTTTTTTCTCTCAATAAAAATAAAATATCTGCACACAAGAAAGCTACATGACACCAACACTTTATGTTTACATTTAAAAGTATTTGGACTGTTGTTGAGTAGTTATTTTAAAATTTTATTCTTCCCTATTTGTTTCAAATTTTATTGGAAATAAAATCTAACACCCACTCATGTCTTATCTAGTAGTCATTTCAAGACAAAGAAGCTGATCTGTCCTTTAGTGACAAACACATGCCTCAACTTTTTATAGTACATCCATGTGTTACATGAGTGTACTACACAATCACATTACTTAGACAAAGTGTATAATATATCAATAACATCCTTAAACAATGTGTATAATATATGATGTCATATCAATAACATTTTTTTACTATAATTAGAAAAAGGAAAGATACATTCTTATAAGAAAAAATTTAAAAGCTGAACTCGTTCTTAATCATCAATAAATTCTAAATATGAACAATAGTGTCGTTTAGCCTGGCCCACTAAATAAAATGTCTAACATAGTCCAACACTATTTTGCAACATTACTTGGTCATGAGCAATATAATTAGTATGATAATATCTTAATTTAATTTAATTTTTTATTTAAAAAATGTTATAGGATAGTCCCTTAAAAATGTTTATGCTAGTTTAATTAGTTCTTTTTATTTAAAATAATGTAATTGGTCAAAATCTAGGTCAGCGTATATATTTAAAAACTGATATTTTGTTTAAAGTGGATGGATTTTGTTTTCTAAGGTTAAAAACTCTGCAAATTAATAAAAACGTGTTAAAAAATATAACAATTTCCGCTTTCATAAGAAAGATAATCATGGTAAAATCAAATCATGCATAAATAATTAATTTATATTTGTCGCTACCGCGAAATAATCATGGTATAATTTTTTTCTCCTTTTATCCTTTCTTATGAAGGATGCTAGGTATGCGTTTCAGTAGTTAGGTGTATTGTCACTCGTTGTTTGGAGAATTATGTGTTACCTGTTTGCGGTAAAACGAACGTAACATGTGAAACTTTTTAAAAGAAAACCCCGAAGAAAAAATGATTTGCATTTGTTGAGTATTTTTGTTAGTTTTGAAAATGGTTTGAGACACATATTGTACTAAAGTCTATAACAATAGGAGCAAGCACTTCGTACAAATGATCCAAACGTCTCGCGTACAAAATACTCTAAGAAGAGGTAAGGAAAGACTCTCGCTCATCTTTTTCCATGTACTTAAGGCTTGTAAGTACCATATGCATCGTACTTATTAAGTATTTTAATGTTGATGCAAGAAAAATATTTTTGTTTTAAGAAATGCAAAAAGGAAAGAAAAATCTAGGGGAAAACTCCATCCTAAATGTTGTCATTCAAAGTGGTCCTAAAGTTGGGATGAAAGGGAATTTATATCGTAATATGATCATGCAAGATGGACCTAAGGGTGAGGGTTAAAGGAAAATCTACCCTAATATTGTCATGGTTGGATTACCACCCTAGTGTCTATCCTACTCCAATCTTAATCAAAAACTAAGTTGGACTAAGGAACCCTAAGGGAACATACAAGAGCACCACAAGCAAGAAAAACCAAGAAATAATCAAAGAGCAGCATACAACAACACTTCAATCAAAACATCAGTAAATTCATCAAGAGCACAACAACATTTAACATCACTTTGTTTCAGAATAGGCATGTATGCAGCAACATTAGAATGGCAGCCTTTAATAGCGCATGGGTACGGAACAACGATGTATACATCAGTAATAACGTGAAAAAATATCGTGTTTTTAGGCTCATAACACATATTATTCATTGTTAATTTAGTAGATTTATCGCTTTTAAATTGTGTTTTATTCATTTTGCAGGTTTTAATAAGTGTTGGAGCAATTTTGTGAAGAACTCGGAAAAGGAGCAGAAGAGTATAAGAAATGCAGAAAAATGACTTTTCTGGTGCATGGCGTTCACCATTACCCTAATGGTAACCGTCATGTACCAAAGCTACGTCATTTAATGAATGACCAAATGTCATTCACCATTAGCTTAATGATGTTCTCCATTATGTTGTTGTTGCCGAAAACGTGGAGTCAGTTTTGGACTCCCTCATCCCACCTTTCTTCTTCTTCTTCACCTTCTTGCACGTCAGAGACAGTTGCCAGACCCATTGGACATCTATTTATAGGGTGCTTCTCCATATTTCTGAGCATCCAAGTTGTGTGGAAGCTCTGCCAAAATTAGTTTATAATATTAGGCAGGAAAATCACTTGTAAAAGTGACAATAACTCACATCGAGGAATTGTCACACAAATTATGTTTTGACTTATTTATTGTACTCTTGGAACAACGACAATCTTGCTGGAATTAATCGAAGTTTATTTGTCTCTTTAAGTTCTAATTTTACTTCTACTTTACAGGTTTTTATCGCTTTAACTTTATTATTGTCATCACATTATTCTACTTATTGATATGCTGCCTTTAAATTCAAATGTTGCGTTTATGTCGTTTTTATTTGAAATAATATCTAGCTAAATTGTCTAAGTCCGATGTATGAGGACCTTCGTTACCAATGAGACTCTGTAGAAAATAATAGGACCGAAATTATAGTAAAATTTTGTTTTGGTTTTAGTTTCCAATTGTAGGTCTTAATGTTTTGTCACGAGAGTGAAAAGAAAACTAAGGTTTGAGCCGATAGGGTAAGAGTGTGAGGATTGAACCGGATAGTGGAAACTAGGCATCGATCCTAAAAACAACAAGAGCACTTTAGGTATCAATTAGGATCTAATTGATTTTCAAAATACGCTTTCTAATTAAAATGGGCGAGCGAGAGAAAAATCTCATGGTTAGGGAGTGTGGCTTTAGCCAATAGCGCGATAATGTGAGACGAAGTCTTTAAACCAATATTTTCTATAGAACATAGTCTAACTACTTTTAGTGTCTAAAATCTACAGAGTCCTTGGGGAACATGGAATCTATAGTCCAAGATTTTTTTATGATTATTTCCAAACCTTTAATAAATTATATATTTATTCCTATCCGAATCTTTTTAATCATTAGTCTTAGCTTTCATAACATCAATCGATAAATGTAGATTGATTATTAGCCCCTGTGGGTTCAATATCTTTTAAAACTACGTGATAGTTTGTATACTTGCAGTTAGATCATCTGATAGACTCGTAAGGCCGTGATCACGTTTTTGGCACCGTTGCCAGGGACTCATTTAGTCATTATTGTGATTCTGTTGTTGCATAGTATAGACTAACACTACTAGAAAATTTCATTTTAGCTACAAATTTAGCCTCTGCCACCGACGCTGACGCTAACTAGCCTTGACAAAACCCACACTATTCAAACGTAAAAAAAAAAGCCATTTTAAAGTTACCTTTTATAATTATTTTTATTTAATTCGTTAGACATGGCTAAGGCGAGGCTAGATATTTTTTAATTTTTGAATTATTTTTTTTAAATATTAGACACGAAAGAGCCGAGGCTAACTATTTTTATTTTTTTCAAATATATTTATTTTATCTAATAGACAGGGATGAACTGAGACTAATCATTCTTTATTATTTTTATTATAAAATAGACACAGATTTACTGAGGCTAAATATTTATTATTATTTTTTTTAATTTTATTTAATTGACACTAATCCACCAAGGCTAATTATTAAAGATTTTTATTTTATTTGTATTATTAAATAGACATGGATGATTCAAGGCTAATATTGCTGAAAATTTTTAAAAAAAATTACAATATGCCTAAAGACGGTATTGAACATAGGTCATTCTGAATGCTAAACAATACTTCAACCAACTCAACTATCAAATTTAATTGAAAATTTTATTCGTAAGTTTTATTTATTTATTATTTTGTTCTAATAATATCTCAAAATTCATTTTCCCACTCTTATTTTTTATGTTTCCCTCTTAATTCTGTTATCCCCTTTCTCTCTATTATACGTAATATTCAGAGTAAAGAACCCTAAAATAAAACCAAATAGATTTTCAAAAGAAAAAAAAAACCCTAAAATCAAACAAAATCGATTTTGTATGGTCGTTGAGAGATCATCTCTTCGTTTTCATCTTCAAGATCATTGATTTCCATCTGCAATATCATCTCTTTGTGTTCATTTCTTCACATGATAGTTGAGAGATGGGGTGAATCAAATCGATTTTGTTTGTTTCATGTTCATCAGGTACTTTTTCCCTTTTCCCTTCTCCTTTTCCCACTGTTTTTCATGTCTTCGTCTTGATTCTTGCATAACTTTATTGAAGGCTCGCTGAGAATTTCAAACATAAAACGCTATCACACAGCTGCAATTGAGGTACATGACTATTATTATGAATCATATTAAGCTTCTATAGACAGATTATGCTTCATATTTTTTAATTGTCATTCTATTGATGTTCAACAATATATTGGTCTGTTTTAATGGAATATTGAATAGTGTGTAATTTCTTCTGCACTGTTTTTTGTTGCTGGTTTTGTTGTTTTGCTATCATTTTTAAAAGTGAATATTAAGCATGGTTTCCTACCTTAGCCTAGCAGAACATGGACATAATCTACCAACTACCAAATAACATGATTTCACCACCTCCCTGACTTCTAACTTAAACTAGCAATGTTGGTTTCCCGGTCATCTTAAAATCCAACTACCTCCACCAGGCAAATTAAAGCACACAAAGTCACAACAGAAAAACAGAAAAAGACCCATAAGATCCATCAAAATTGAAAATTAAACTTTGTAGTTTTACCTTGGTTTAACTATGCAATACACAAAAGTATAAAAAGAACGTTGATATAAATTTGAAATAGAAATTGCAACGGGGTCTTTTCCATCATTCTACATGTATTATACTAATAAGCCATGCGAATAAAGAGACCTAGGACACAAAGTCACAAATCAATACATGGTACATAATGAAAATACTACTTCAAATAGTTAAAATGACTCATCAAATAATTTAATATTGGTTATTTATTTGATGCAAACATTTAGAAGGAAAGAAAGTTTTTTATTCCAAGCAAACATGTAAATGTCTAGAAACCTACATATAACACAATATCATGTTATAAACATAGTCATAATTGTAAGAATGTTAATTAGAAACATTTAAAGATAACACAGAGCACAACAAAAGTATCACTTGGCATTGCATCAACAAAAAAATGAAGTATCACTTAGCATTGATGTGAGGCAACACAAGTATCACTTAGCATTCATGTGAGGCAATACAAGTATTACTTAGCTCTAAAAGGCAATATGTAACAATTTTAAACCTAAGACATTGTCCATGGCGGATGGCGGTCCATGGCAGAGAGCCAAAATCCTGTCATAATGGACGTTGTGCTGTTATAATGGATTATGGCGGAAAAACCCGTAATATCAACTGATATTTACCATCGCGGCGAGCCCAAAAATCGCCACGTATATCCACCATAGCACTGCAATTGCGGATATTTGGTAAGACTGACCAGAGAGAACACCAGAGAATGAGAAACCTTAGGACAACAAAATATTATAGAAGAGACAAAGGAAATCCCTTATCCTATTGTGTGCATCCATACCACTTAACATTGTATTACTTGGTTAGATTTGAAGGTGAGAAAAATACTTAGAAGGGGGGTTAAATAAGGGTTTGAAATAATTATGGCAATAAAAACAACACAGTATTTTTATCCTGGTTCGTTGAACTCAACTAATCCAGTACACCCTACCAAGGTGATTTGCCTTTCTCAACAAGGACTTAATCCACTATATTCAAACAGATTACAGTGTCAACCACTAAGAACAACTGTCTTAGTCTTCTCAAGAAATCCTGACCACAACTTGGTCTTCTTAAGGAACCTTTTACAAATAAATGTAAACTAACAAGTGTTTAAGATGCTTCTAAAAAGCTATATCACAAATGTGATTTTTACACTTAGATTAAGAACGAATAAAACTATTCAGCTTATGAAATAAATTATATGAGAGCTTGAGAGTAGTTTTCAATTTGATTTCTCAATAATACGTCAATTCGTCAAATCGTCAACTCTGAAATTTTGTTGAAGACATCCTTTTATAGAGCAGAAAGTCCAATGCTTGAAGACTGTGCGTAACAGAGTAGCTGTAGCCTTTTTGTCTTCTATTGACTTTAGCTTTCCCAGAAGAGGAACGTTCAGACAAATCCCTTTTGTCTGATTTCCTGTGCCATACATGAATAAGGAAAGAGTAGTTTGGAAAATGCTCATGGATATATCTTTGAATAAAATATTCTTCAACAAGTTTCTCTCTCAAAGTTATCAACATCAGAGTCTTAATGTTATCATAGTTTTGCAGCCACTGTGCTTCAGCGTGAATATCAATCAGAGCAGAGTTTGAATAACAGAGCCTCTGTACTTGCAGCGTAAAGTACTTTCAGAGTCTTCTTGAAACAATGCTTGAAACTCTTCATGCAAATTCTTCAACTACGCTTCAGAGTCTTCTGCAGCTTCTGCTTCAGAGTCTCTTCTGGAAGCGCTCAAAGTCTTCTGATCACTTGCTTCTGATGCTTCAGAGCTTGCGTAGAATAATGTTCAGATGCATTTTTCTTCCATAAGAATACTTATTTTAATATCTGAAACAAAAACACTTGAACAAAATTAGAGTATATATTTTCTTAATACAAAATTTCATTAGTGTTATCATCAAAATATTGAGATATATTAAACACCAATTTGTGTTCTAACAATATCCCCCTTTTTGATGATGACAAAAACATAGAAAATTTTGTTCAATAAAAGGATAAATATATAACTCCCCCTGAGATAAAGAATCTCCCCCTGAAATTAATACTCTAATAGAAAAAATACTTCCCTTTTTGCATGAGTATACTTTTCAGATTAAGAGCTTGGTTAGAATCCTGGTTAACATATACTTTCCAAAATCAGAGCTTGATTTACTTTCCAGAATTAGAGTTTGATTTACTTTCCAGAATCAGAGCCTGGTAATCAGAACTTGGTTTGAATTAAGGTCAGTTTTGAGGATTCTCAGGGTAATTTCAATGAATTTTGTCAAATGATACGATGTAGTTCTGAAAGACTAAAAATCAATGTTAGTTATAATTTATTATGTCTGAATTCCATTTTAGTAACTGTTTATTTTTGAACAATCAGAATTTCTTTTTCTCCCCCTTTTTGTCATAATAAAAAAGAAAAACCTTTTAAGACAGAAAAGAGTAACAGAGAAAATAATATAAAAACAGATAAGGAAACAACCAACTTTATTGATAAACAGATATTCAGAAAACATTTAGATAAACAATAAAATAACATCAATAACAAAAAACAGCAAACAGGTGCACAAACATAACAGAAAAAGCAACTAAGTTTTGCGAGAGGCTATCATCTTCAGGAGGTCTGTAATCTGAGAAGTAGATTCCTCTTATCTAGACATCCAATTTTTAATCTCATCTGTGGTTTGTTCTTGCTTGACCATCCATGTTCTGATCTCTTTGTTGCTGGCTTCTAGTTGAGCAAACTTTTCTTCTAAATTTGGATTTTCTGTCTTGATTTCAGAAGAAGCAGGAGCAGATGCAGATGCAGGAGCTAGAGCACTATCAATGACCATAGCAGATGCAGATGCATTTTCTTAAATCACAGAAGTAGATGCTTGTTCCAGAATCATCAGAGCTGATTGATTAGGCACAAGAGTTTCTTCAACAACAATTACTTCTGGAGGAGTATCTTCAGACATAGGTTCTGCAGCATGTGCATTGTCTAGAGGAAGAACTGGAGATCTATTCATGTTCAGAAGAGTGTGTCTGATAACTTCAGCAAATTTCACCTTTGCATCATCAGAGCAAATGGTGTGAAGATTTGAAGCTACAGATTTGAATCTTGAGATAAATATGTTCTAGGTGGCTTCAGAAGCATCTGGATTCACACTAGACAAACACTCCTTCTTTTCAGAAGATATCCACATGTTCAGTTCCTTTTTGAATCCATCAAATAATGTACTAACATCCATTCTAGGTTTTGGTTTCAGAAAGTTTCCTAGAGATGGTGTTTTGGGTTGTTCTGGTGGGGGTGGTATTGTAAAGGTTGGGATAATGAACATAGGACGAGAGAAAGATGGAAAAGATGTTTGGCCAGATGATTCAGGGATAGCCTGACGTTTTGGATAAAAGTTTTTAAGTTTGAGTCCAGAGGGAAGGTCATTAGATGAAAAAGATTTTAATGAAGCAAAAGAAACAAAATCAGATGATCTTGGTTCATAGCCACGGAGTAAAGGGGTTAGTTTAGTTCTGGGGGTAAATCAGATTCAGTAGAATCAGATGATGCAGAAGAATGACAAGATGTGGAAGAGACGTCAAACAAAATTTTCAAAGGTTGTACATCAAGAACATCAGAATCAGGTATAAATGATTCAGAAGTTTGATGTTGATCTGGTTGAGGAGTAGAGGGAATGGGTTGTTCTGGTTCAGTAGTTTGTGGTTTTGGTGGGGGAATATCAGAGGGTTGTTTGTCAGATGGGTGTGATTGAGGTGCAGAAGGTTGTTTTGGTTTAGGAGTAGGAGGAACAGGTTCAAATGTTTCTGGTTCATGAGGAGGAGAAGGTGAAGGTATGGTTTCATAGATAGGGGGATAAGATGTTAGTACCTCTTTGACAGTTTCTAAGATTGAATCTAAACTGGCCTCAGGAGGGTTACCTCTTTGCTTCTTGACCCTCTTAGGTTTAACAGATGCTGCTTCTCCAGAAGCTTTCCTCTTTGGTTTTGAAGATCCTTCTTCAGAAACTTTCCTCTTCTTCTTGTGTCTATCTCCATAAAAATCTGGTGCAGGTTCACCTGCTTTCTGAATCAGATTTTCTGGTAGAGTAGTTCCATCTCCCAGACATATTTCTATATACTTCAGAATAATTTCCCTTGGTTCATCAGCATAGAACATAGGAAAATTATCTAGTGGTATCCTTCTTTTGCTGACCTCTTCAGAGTTTATCTGTTTTGGTGCAGAACTGAGTTCTTCTACAACTTTCATCCTCTGAAGACTTTTCCCATTCAGAGCTTTTCCTACCACAGAAGCTAACTCTTCCTTTATTCTAGCTTCTATCAGATGTCCAACCAGACCATTCTCAGTCAGAATGTCTGAAATGAGTCTTCCCATTGGAATCCAATTCCTCATTTTCTGATGTTTAGTTCTTACTTCTTTCCTTGACTGTTTCACGTGAGTCCATAGATGATTGAAAAGTAGATAAGGCAAATCCACTTTTGTGCTCTGACTCAGACAGTACATGAAGTACATCTGATCAGTGTTTACATAATCAAGAGAGTTTGAAGACTTCCTGTGATGAATACATCCCATAAAGATCTTAGCCCAGATCCTATAGTTTGGCTTCAGATCTTTCACTTTGTTAGAAGCTTCTCCAGATGAGCAAACTTCACGATAAACCTCTGTCATATCAACACGCCCAGCTGGCAGATTTGTAACACCATCAGTTTCTTCATAACCTATGAGCTTCCTGATCAGATCCTTAGTTATGATGATTTCCTTCCCCAGAACTGATGAAACAATGAACTTAGGGTATGTGATTGCATGGATCCAAAAATCCTTCACTAAAAATGGATAAACTGGTCCCATCATCCTATTAAAGAACTTTGTCCAACATTGAGCATCAACAATGGGATGAAGATCAAACCCATTTTTCAGCAATTGATTGAAAGTTCACAACAGATTCACACAATACTTCAAGTTTGTCAACTGGTGTGAGTAAAGTTCTAACTGGTTCTTTGAAAGCAACAAAGAAGATGAGACAGCATCCATAGTTGATTGAAACTGAGCAGAAGTTGATGAAGAAGTAGTCATTGTTGTTCTTGAGAGAGATTTAGGGTTACAAATGATTTTGGGTTTGGGAGAGAGATGAAAGCAGTGAAACAGACAGAAATGCATACAAGAGTGTGAGAGAGTGGAAAGTGTGAGAAGTGAAGTGTTGTGGTATTTATAGAATAAATTATGGCACGCATAGAGTCACACGTTCAGCATGTTTACACTTAGCATTTAATAAAAAGAATATAATCATTTCAAGCATTTAATGATTCTGACAATTTTGGGGGGAAAACGAGAAACTCAATATTCAAAACAGTACCTCAAACGTCATTTCAGTAATGTTCATTCCACCTTTTCAGATTTAGAGTTACACGTGTTTGCTTGCATGTGCTTCTGAAGCTTCTTTGAGAAATGAAACGTTAGCCAATGCTCAGATCCTCTGAGGCTTGTTAGTTCAGATTTGCACACAATAAATAAAATATTAAACAATAAATAAATAGATGTAATACTTCAGAGTTAAAACATTTTCCATCTGAGGAAATTTTCTTCTGATAAACATTTTATTCTAGACAAAAATCCATACTTATATTTTTCAGAATAAATTTAAATCTATCTTCAGCAAGGGGTTTTGTAAAGATATCAGCCCATTGATGGTCTGTATCAATAAAGTTTAAACCGATAATTCCCTTCTGAACATAGTCTCTGATGAAATGATGTTTTATTTCTATATGCTTAGCTTTAGAGTGTAAAATAGGATTTTTAGACAAGCATATAGCAGAAGTATTATCACAGAAGATTGAAATGTTACTCTCATGAATCTGATAGTCTTCTAGTTGACTCTTCATCCAGAGCATCTGAGTGCTACAACCACCAGCAGCAATGTATTCTGCTTCTGTCGTTGAAAGCGCAATTGTGGGTTGCTTCTTGCTGAACCAAGAGATCAGATGACTTCCCAAAAACTGGCAGCTTCCAGAAGTACTCTTACGCTCTACTCTGTCTCCAGCATAGTCAGCATCACAGAATCCAACTAATTTATAATCATCAAATTTTCTGTAACACAAACCCACATTAGTAGTACCTTTCAGATACCTCAGAATCCTCTTAACAGTTGTTAAGTGAGATTCTCTAGGATCTGATTAGAATCTAGCACACAGACAAACACTGAATAGGATATCATGTCTAGAAGCAGTCAAATACAGAAGAGATCCAATCATACCTATGTAGAGCTTTTGATCTACCTTCTTACTTACCTCTTCCTTTCCAAGAGTGCTTGTAGAATGCATTGGAGTCTTTGTTGATTTGCTTTCAGTCATGTTAAACTTCTTTAGAAGCTCCTTCACATACTTAGTCTGATGTATGTAAGTGCATTCTGGAGTTTGGTTAACTTGAATTCCTAGAAAGAATCTGAGTTCTCCCATCATGCTCATCTCAAATTCAGCCTGCATAGATAGAGCAAACTCTTTTCCCAGCGTAATATTGGTAGATCCAAATATAATATCATCTACGTAAATTTGACAAATGAACAAATCTTAAATGAGGGGGGTTGAATAAGGGTTTTGAAATAATTATGGCAATAAAAACAACACAGTATTTTTATCCTGGTTCGTTGAACTCAACTAATCCAGTCCACCCTACCAAGGTGATTTGCCTTTCTCAACAAGGACTTAATCCACTATATTCAAACAGATTACAGTGTCAACCACTAAGAACAACTGTCTTAGTCTTCTCAAGAAATCCTGACCACAACTTGGTCTTCTTAAGGAACCTTTTACAAATAAATGTAAACTAACAAGTGTTTAAGATGCTTCTAAAAAGCTATATCACTACTGTGATTTTTACACTTAGATTAAGAACAAATAAAACTATTCAGCTTATGAAATAAATTATATGAGAGCTTGAGAGTAGTTTTCAATTTGATTTCTCAATAATACGTCAATTCGTCAAATCGTCAACTCTAAAATGTTGTTGAAGACATCCTTTTATAGAGCAGAAATTCCAATGCTTGAAGACTGTGCATAACAGAGTAGCTGTAGCCTTTTTGTCTTCTATTGACTTTAGCTTTCACAGAAGAGGAATGTTCAGACAAATCCCTTTTGTCTGATTTCCTGTGCCATACATGAATAAGGAAAGATTCGTTTGGAATATGCCAACATATATATATCTTTGAATAAAATCTTCTTCAACAAGCTTCTGTCTCAAAGTTATCAACATCAGAGTCTTGATGTTATCAGAGTTTTGCAGCTAGTGTGCTTCAGCGTGAATATCAATCAGAGCAGAGTTTGAATAACAGAGCCTCTGTACTTGCAGCATAAAGTACTTTCAGAGTCTTCTTGAAACAATGCTTGAAACTCTTCATGCAAATTCTTCAACTACGCTTCAGAGTCTTCTGCAGCTTCTGCTTCAGAGTCTTCTGCAGCTTCTGCTTCAGAGTCTCTTTTGGCAGCGCTCAGAGTCTTCTGATCACTTTCTTCTGATGCTTCAGAGCTTGCATAGAATAATATTCAGATGCATTTTGCTTCCATAAGAATATTTATTTTAATATCTGAAAGAAAAACACTTGAACAAAATTAGAGTATATATTTTCTTAATACAAAATTTCATTAGTGTTATCATCAAAATATTGAGATATATTAAACACCAATCTGTGTTATAACAAGGTTTTGTTTTCTCCTTTCTTTCATAAAAAAAATTAAGCATGGTTGAAACTGAATATTAAAAGTGATTTAAGATTGTGCTTTCTTAATTAATTATTTTAAACTTCAAGTTTGCTTACCTTGGAGATATCTTTGTGATTTATTTCCAAATTATGTATTCAGAGTTATATAAAAATTTCAAACATGTTAGACTAGTGAACTTTCCTTCTTAACACTAGTATCCAGATAATTAAATTTGGAAGCTTTTATAAACATTTTGTCAGAAACTAATTTCTATATATCTCTTGCATCTAGGAACTAATTTCAACCTTCAAAATTGTCATTGAAGTAGATAACTGCCATTGAGATATGATATCCTTTAAACTTAATTCTCATGGAGTTATTAAAATAGTTAACTGTAATTTGAAAGTTTTAATAAAAATGTTGTCGACTATATCGTCATTGAGTAGGAGCCTAAATTTTGTAATTAATATACTTGATATCTTTTGAAAAGGCATTATGAATACCAGATACTTGTTTTCTCTTTCTCTTATTATTTTTTTATATTATGCATTGTTTGTGACCTAGGTCTTTACTATGATGGTAATAATGAGATTTGGTATTCGTATGACCACTATACTCAACAGTATATCCCTTAGCAATAACCCCTGCAGAATTTTTTTTATTTATGGGGGAAATATTTATTATAAACTTAAAAGGTTAAAAATATAACATAAATTATTTATGTTAAAAGATATCAATTTAAAAAATTTAAAGTATAAAAACTTTAAATTATTATCTTCAAAAGAATTATATTGTAAAAACATTTAATAAAAAATATAAATTATTAATTAAATTATTAAATAAGAAAAAAAAGTTGTATAATATAGCCATATAAACTTAAATCTTTAACAATAATTTTTTAGTTAATGCTTCAATATTGATCTCCGAAGTACAAATTTTCTATTGATGATATTATTAAATACTTGAAATTTTCTATTGATGATATTATTAAATACTTGAATTTCTATCCATGTTAATTATACATGAGGATATGTACTAAGTATTGTCCACATCTCAATTTTTTATTATATGATAAGTACATAAATTTTGAATTAATGATGGATGAATTCTTAGTGGGGGATGTAGTCATTACAGTAGCTCTGTCCCTGCTTCCATCTCCTCTTTTGTCTTCAACTTTACTTTTTCATCTTCATCTCTCAAATTATAAATAACATTAAAAGTTAAAGAAAAAAAATTAAATAAAGCATGAAATAATATTTTAATAATATATTATTCAGTATATCTTTAATTTTAAACAACATTATATAAATAACATTATGTAAATAACATTAAAAATGAAATAAAAAATTAATTATTTAAAAGTATTTTAATAATATTTTATTTAGTTGGTCTTTAAGTATATTTTATAAATATTATTCAAACTTTTTTTTAAAAAATTAAATGGTAAATATGGGTTTATAGATTCAAATTGTTTCCTATTTTAGATAATTGTTTCCTATTTTTTCCGTAGTTTATGGTCTTTTATGTGGTTTATGGCCTTTTCTGTGGTTTATGAATTTGAGTTTATATTACGAATCTTAAACGCGTGGGCTTGATTCTATCTAAGGTTGTTTTAGTCACTTTTTATAAATTGGAACAACAATGTATTGTTCCCACTCCCTTTTTAATTAATGTCATTATAGTTGTAGGATCAACAATGTACTAGTATTTACTTTGAGTACAGTTAAGTTTAAAAATTAGAACAACACTAAACATATTGATTCCTCTAAATTTAGTAATTTGGTTTGACAAGATATGTTTTAATGTTTAGTGACTCACATGTTAGTACACGGCCGGATCCATGCATCTATGTCGCAATCACTGTCACTTTCTTCATCAGATACAACATTGATCTGCTTAAAAATCACCCCACCGCTAGTAAACTGGACGGGTCCCCTATAGTGCGGAGTGCTCTGTGAAGAGGATGATGGGCTGTACCCTAGTCCGAACTTGTCTTGTTTGTTGGGGATGCTCATAACTTAGCCCCAGCCCTGAGATACTCCAGATTTCACTACTGCTTGTGCTTCATTAAAAGATGACATAGCAACCTCAGACACTTTGTCCACAACTGGCGCTTTCTCCTTATTCCGCACGGTGTCATAAGCTTGACACAGTGTCTCGTGGATCTCATCGTCAACTTCGACATATTTGAATGAAGACAAATGACTTATCATGATATCTTCTTCCCCACAAACAGTAACAACACTGCCACCCACCATATATTTCAACTTCTAGTGCAGAGTTGATGTTACGGCGCCTGCCGAATGAATCCAAAGTCTTCCCAGCAAACAGATATATGCCGGCTGAATATCCATGATGTAAAACACAACATCAAAAACTTCCGGACCGACCTGGATTGGAAGAGTCAATTCCCCAAAAATGGACCTTCTAGTCCTATCAAAAGCTCGTACGACCAAATCACTTGGGGTGCACATAATTCCTCGGGTGTCTAGCTTCATTAAATCTTTCTTGGGTAACACATTTAGTGAAGAACCAGTATCCACCAGCACGTGCGACATTACAACCCCTCTGCATTCAATGGAGATATGCAGAGCATGATTATGGTTTCGTCCCTTTGGCATCAAATCAAGATCAATGAACCCTAGCCCGTTGCCAGCATTGACGTGTGCCACCATACCTTCGAGTTGATTCACAGAAATTTCTTGTGGCACGTACGCTGTATTCAAGATTCTCAGGAGAGCATTTATGTGTGCCTTAGAGCACAACAATAATGACAGATTGGAAATCTTTGACGGAGTTTGCTGTAAGTGATCTACAATCTTGTAGTCACTCTTCCTGATCAAGCGCATAAAATCTTCCGCATCCTTCAACAAGGACTCTTTCTCACCAGCCTGAGAACTCTCTTCAATCACAACTTTTCCTTTACCTTTATCAGACTTCTCAGCACTCATCTCGGGAGGCGAAAATACTCTTCCATTCCGGGTTATCCTACCATTCCTACCAGGTTATCGATAGAATCCAACGGTGAACCTTTCAGTTCTTGCTTCTGACCATTACAATAGACCTCGACCCCATAATTCCATGGGATCGCCTTGGTGCTCTCGTAGGGTACGGGTTCTGCTTTAGTAATTATGATGGTGGGCGGCCTTGGCGGCGCAGAAATAGTGATTTTCTTGTAAGGAATTGAAATTGTAGAAACTCCATTCTCTTCTTCATCAACTATCTTCTCATTCTTCTCCTCCGAAACGCTGTCAAGTTGTAGAATACCATCATTCATCAACTTCTGAACATGACTCTTCAACTTCTCACACCCCTCAGGATGGATCAAACATTCTGCACAAGCTTTATCACAATCGGGAAATACCCCTCCGCTAGACAATTTATCCTTCACGAAGCTCAACGGAGTCTTCAACTCTTCGACATCAGTTACCAAATTCAAACTCTCATCCTCATGGTTATAGCATTTGTCCTTGAGACAGAGGATCAAGATATTTTTGTGGCTCAGGGTTCTTTTTGTTGCAAGAGACCAAACAACGAGCATCAGAGGCTCCGGCATTTATTTTGCCCAGCGATCGAGCGGTCGATTTTATTTTGTTTTGCAGGATATTTTCAGCTCAAGAGGCAGCATTCAGGCTATCTCAAGCATTCTCATGGTTATAATATTCAAGAGCAAGTTTCAGAGGCTGAACAGAACTCAAAACGGTTGAAAATGGATCATTGGGCATGTTTCCCTCCAAAAGGCGCCAAAATTCAAATTTTCAAGGTGTTAATCGATTAACCCAAATGGTTAACCGATTAACCAAAGCGAAACCAGTTCAAATTTGAATTTTTGAAGGTGTTAATCAATTAACCTAGATGGTTAACCAATTAACCAGTGCAAATTTTGCCTCTGCACGTGAATTTTTAAAGGAAAACACTTTGGGGTCCATTTTGATCACATGTGAATTTGATTTTACACTAAAGGAAGGATCTAGGACCACTTTGAATTTTGATTATTTTTCAAATTAATTCAATTCCATCCAATTTCCCATTCCTAATCCTATTCCAATTTTCACAAACCACACTCCAAACCATATTTGGATCCTAACCTAGAGGGTATTTAAATGAATTTGCTCCAAACCTCACACAACAATCCTGATAATTTCCATTTCATTTCAGAATTCACTCTCATACTTTGAATTTTGCTCTCAAATTTTCACTCCCAAATTCCATTAAAGCTCTTCTCACCTTGAATTCTTTGATTCTCAATTGGAATCATAGAGTTCTAGAGCTCAAACCTTCATCCACCATCCTTATTGAATCAATTTCTCCATCCAATTTTCGTGCTAGCTTGGATCTGAATTATGAAGTGGATCTAGAAGAACTTATTTGGATTATTTTTGCTTAATTTTGGTGGATCTTCATTGCTACTACAAGAACTCAATTGGATCTTGAAGGATTTCTGGATTTCTAGCTCGGATCTGTTCAATTAAAGTTGAATCAACATTAACCGAAGCAATTCTCCGCTTTGTAGGTTGGAAATTCTAGATCCAATACTATTTTGAGCTTATTTTGCATACTCGATGTGGATCTTCATTTTTGATTGACTTTTGGTTGATTTGATTCATGTGAATTGTGATGATGTTGTTTAAATGTGTTTACATATTGATTGGATCATTGATTTCTGGTTTAATTTCGTGCATGTTTGGTTATATGATCATTGGAATGATTGCACCTTGGATAAGTTGATAAAAGTGCTTTTGAGTTGCTGATTTTCTGCCTCTGGTACAATGTTAATCGATTAACCAGATGCAGTGCAAACTGGTTAATCGATTAACTAGCACGAATATTCAAATTTTCACACATTTTTAACTGGTTAATCGATTGCCCTGGGGTTAATCGATTAACATTGTGCCAGCAGGTCTGTTTTGCTGTTTTTCAAGGTTATTTTGGTATCGTTTCACTTTGAATTCTCATGGATCAGTATGATGCATTAGGAGTGAGATGTTTTGGATATATGTCGTTGTTCTTGATTGTTTAATCATGAGTTCTTCGACACGCGTTTTTGATTTCCACTTGAATGCACACTTTTTATAGTTGTTGTTCAAAGTGATGAGTATTCATTGTTTGCTTTGCTTAAGTATGAAGAATAGCTTGGTTGAGATGTGCTTGTGGTGGCTGCTGTCCCACACTTCCTTTTTTCCTCCCACTCTTCTTTGGTGATTGATGTTTGAATGGTTTTAGGAGTTGTAACTTCTCCCATTTCATCTCACTTTTGCTTAGACTTGTTTAAGTTTTTTTGCTTGCATGTTCTCTTTTTATTTTGCATCTCTTTACTTGTGGCTAGAGGTTGAGATGTGCCTGTGGTGGCTACTTCCCCACACTTTGTTCCTCCCTCTTTCTTCATCTTTGTGTTGCATTGCATGTTTGCATATTTATTTTCATTTGTGTTTGATCTCTCTTCTTCTCCTTTTGTCTTCCTTTGCCATGTTCCCTTAGGACTTCTAACCTTTCTTGTTCAAGATGGATTATGATAGACTTTAGGTTTGTATCCAAGCATGATAACATTAGGGTAGTCTTCCCTTTTCATCTCAATCATAGGTATACATTTCATGATAACATTAGTTTGAATTTAGTCTCCCCTTTTAGAGTGTGTCTTCTCTTCTCATCTCAAAACTCCTTCAAGACACTTAATAATGGATAATGAGTGTTGTGCGCTACGAGCCTTAAGCATTTGGGAAATGATAATTGGGGGGCCTCCTCTTAATTTTTTAGAGTGTTTAGTGTGTGTCCTTTGGACGATATGCGACACATTCGCTCCTAAGTCATAGTCTTTAGTGCAACATAAATTACAAACACAATTCAATTCACTTCTTCTTCTTAAAAGACTCAAAAACAAACACCAAACCTTTTTATCCTTCGGGATTAATTGAAAATCCTTTTCATAAAGAGAGTTTTGTTAACTCTTGGTTCTACCACAAACAGGTAATGTCTAAGTCTCCAATGGTCGAGCAGCATACACCTAACTGCTAGAACTAAGGTTTAACCCTACTCGGGTAAAACATTTGAACCAATTTATGGTCTTGTTAGCCTGAACTACATTTTCTCTGATTTCTCATACCAGACGAGGATACGTAGGCAGAAGACAGAGATGTCTTGGCGATCAACCTGCCCCACCTTTCACCCGTAGTTTTCTGAACCACGTTGACTCTGACTTTCTCATTGCATGAGGGAATACGTAGGCATAGGGCGGAAATGCTATATCGAGTCTATTCTCTTTTCTTTTGTCCCCGTGGCCTGTAGCATAGATAGATTAACACCATTTAGATAGATAACAAGCGTGGATCCCGTTGAGTACAATGGACGTGAGGGGTTCTAATACCTTCCCCTTGTGTAACCGACTCCCGAACCCAAGATTTGGTTGCGATGACCTGTCTTTTCCCGTTTCCGTAGGTTTTCTCTGATCGTTTCCTTTCCCTCTCTTTGGGATAAATAATGAACGGTGGCGACTCTTCTGTCTTTGCCGACCTTTTTTTCGCAGTAGTGACACATTGGGCGCATCATGAGAAAAGTTGATGGCTTTTCTGTCGATAAGGTCTTGCACATTATGCTTGAATACTTTACAATTTTCGATGTTATGGCCTGGAGAACCAGAATGAAATTCGCACCGGGCATTAGCATCATAGCCCGGAGGTGGTGCACCAGTCAAAGGAGCCAGCGTCCTTTTCTGAATCAATTGTAATTGCATCAAGTGTTGAAGAAACTGTGAGTATGGCATCGGTGGCGCATCAAACTACCAATTTACTGCTCTGCCCTGATCTTGGAATCTGCGAGGAGCATAATTTTGTTGTTGCTGATGTGGTTGTTGTGGTGGTGGTACCGCTGGAATCGTAATGCTTGCAACCTGAGGTTGCTGTTGCCAGTACTGCTGACTTCTATTCTTATTTCTACTTCAGAAACCTGATACTACGTTCGTTTCCCCCTCTCTCTTCTTATTTCCAAAACTCTTCCTGCCTCCTCAGGCTGAGGATCCTTCACCGGCTTGAATTTTACCCAATTTAATTATGTTCTCAACTCTTTCTCATGTAATGATTAGATCTGAAAAACTTCTTGACATGTTGCCTATCAGCTTCTCGTAATACACCCCCGGTAGTGTAGCAACAAACATGTCTATCAGCTGCTTCTCCACCATAGGAGGTTGTACTCTAGCTGCCAATTCACGCCATCTCTGAGCATACTCCTTGAAACCCTCATTATTTCTCTGAGACAAGTTCTGCAACTATACCCTGTTTGGCGCCAGATCACTATTGTACTGGTAATGTTTGACGAACGCCTCGGCCAAATCCTTCTAACTTTTGATGTTGACTGGCTCTAGACTCGTTTACCATTCTAGGGACGAACCAGAAAGGTAGTCCTGGAAGAATTGCATAAGAAACTTCTCATCGTCCGAATATGCGAACATCTTGCCATAGTAGTAACGAAGATGAACCCTAGGGCAAGTTGTCCCCTTGTACTTATCGAAGTCCGGAACTTTAAACTTCAGAGGTACCCTTAGGTCTGGGATCAGCCCCAGATTTTCCATATCCAATCCCATAGAGTTCTGATTCTCATAACTCTTCATCTTCTCCTCAATCAGCTTAAACCTTCTGTCTGGCTCAGATGGCACCCCTGCACCAATATCTCTCATAGAGAAAACATCATCTTTTTCATCCTCATCCCAATGAGGGCTAGTATTTCCATGCACAACACATGTAGGACCGGGAATGTGAACTCCAGTTTGATTTCCTCCGCCCGGAGGGATAACCACTGTAGAAACAGTATTAGCATGTGGAGTACCACCATCATGTCGAGGAGGATAGCAATAGTTCCACCATGAAGCACACCACTCCCATCAACCCTAGAAATTAACGGTTGCACCAAAGTTCTCAGTTGTTCTTGGCCATTAGCGACCCCTTACATCATATCCATGAATTGGGCCATCCTGTCACGGAATTCCTGAAGCTCAGCTTAAATTTGATCCATAATCTTGCGTTGGTATCCCCGAGTAGCGTAGCGATGAGTCGCTTGGTTGTCAATCCTGAAACAAGCTGAACAAACCACAGAGAAGAGATAAGGTTAACGGTCCCGGAGCACCCGCGATGCAAAATGAGAAATGATGCAGTATACAGACATGTATATATGCTTTGGGGAAATTTTCCCCTCGATTCTAGTTCCACGAGAACAGTTAGACAATGGGAAGCCAACAGACAAGCATAGAGCAAACCTCTCATAAATAAAATGAGAGCCCAAAAGTCAGATACATATCACAGTGCTGCAGCAATACAATGGAATCAAAATGACCTCATCCAACAAGTCTGGTGATGGTCAAGATACAACATAATAATAAACTACAAAGAGAGAAAATACAATCAAGTACGACAGCGAGCCTGGAAATCCTCCAACAACTCCTTCGTATCTGGATGATCTGGCCTAGCAATCAACCCCTGAATGAGCAACTCTCTCTAGCTAATGGTGGTCTGCAAGCACTGAGCATAATCCTCCCAGGAACCTTCACTAAATGCTTCCTCAAGCTTAGGTCTCTTCAGATAAGCTCATGACTTGTAATCCTCCAATGTTGCAAGAGCTTCATTCAGCTTGCAGTCACTTTCGCGTCAGTGTGAGGATTCGACTATAACCTTCTCATCTCTCACCTTGAGTTGGGCCTTCAACTTAGCAATTTGTTTCCGTATTCCGTCTTCCCGTTCTTTGTTGTTAGTCAGAATGGCATTCCATTGGTCATTGAACTTTGAAATATCTAACTATGCTTTTTCTAACTCTTTCTTCTTAATTCTGAGGACATCACTGATGCTCTTCAAGTCTAAGCCTACACGCTCTCGAGCGCAAATCTCTTCTGTTAGCTCTCTGCCCAGCTTATTCACTAGATCCGTCTGCTTCTTGGATGAATAGGTGGCTTGATTTATTTCAGTTCTGAGCTGAAGAATCTCCTTTTCCAACTCCTCATTTGCCTTACATAACTCCTCCTTCTCGGACCATAGTTGATTATATCTCTGGATATCAACTGTAGTCGGCTCCTCAATCATCAAAGGATATAAAGGCTCACAACCTGGAAATGGCATCAACAACCTCTCAGTTCTCTCCTGAATCTAAACCACATAAGGCTCATAAGTTGTACTATTGCTCTTGCCCAAAGAAGCCTTCCCTTTGCAGTGAATCTTGTTCCAAGCTTTCTCCACTCTAATCCGGGTCTCACTCTCAAGTAAACCAGTGAAATACAAAGATTCATGTATTTCCTCTTCCTTCGAAGGTTCCCTCAGAGCGTAACCAAACTGCCTCAATGCAAGAGCTGGGTTATAGTTAATGCCTTCTTTTCTTCCAATCAACGGGATGTTATGAAAACCACCATAGCTAAAGATAATCTATGTACCTAACTGATATCTATCAAACCATACAATGTTTTCCGAAGTCAAGCCCATAAGTCTCTCTGACCACTCAGAGGTATCTGAAGTGTCAACAAAAGGACCAGACTTAAGGAGGTGACTCACAAACCATCTGTATAAGATAGGTACACAATAAGACACATTCTTTCCCCTCTGATTCTCATTCTTGTAATGCACAGAATGATACACATCCCCCAAGAGTGTAGGCACAGGATTCCTCGAGACAAAAATGTGGAAAGAATCCAAATCCACAAAGTTTGGAATGTTCGAAAGCAAACTTATACCATATATGCACAGAGCCAAGATGCCATTGAAGACAATCCAACAACCCTCTTTTGCAAAGTGTTAAGCCCTACAACCTAAGAAAGGCAATGGAAATCCAGGCATTCCATTTCTCCTAACCAACTTCCCTTCTAACTCAGAAGCGTCCAAATGAAGAACATTAGCAAGCTTAGTCAAATTAGGTCCAGCTTCAGTATGATAAAAAGGCATCTTGTCCAAAATAGGAACTCCTAGTAGCATAGAGAACTCCTCCAAGGTAGGCATCAGCACATAACCATGGAAAGTGAAACATCTCAACTGTGGATCAAAGAACTGAAGTAAGGTGTGGAGACCTCCCAACTCAAACACTAAGGCTTTGGAAACACATCCCAGAAGTTTCCCATATTCTTTCTTGAAATCTTCCATTACAGTATGATCAACAGCAGAGATCAAACTGAGCAGAGATCATATGTCTGGCGTAGGAAACTTGTACACAATAGTCTTCTTCAAACTAGGTTCCATGTCAGAAGTGGAATAGCTTACTAGAATCAAGAGTAAAATATACACCTACAACATAAATACATGTCAATGTTAATATGCAAATGAATATGCAAATGCAACAGGGGATCGAGATTGCTATGGTGTTGACTGAGATGAACCAGCGCTTCGCTTCGGCGAGTAAGTAACACAACACTGAAATAAGGACCCACTGTATCAAAAGTTCACACTGACGAGAAAACTGGGTAGGTTAAAGGTCAAATTTCCTACATAACCCTCCCCACTCATAGGTATGAACCTTTCTCTGATAAAGGTCTGGCGTCCTATGCGGTCATCAGCGTCACAGACTTTCGAGAAACGATGATACGTTCACCATTTCTGGTTTAGCATCATAGTCTAACGAAGCGGCCTCACTTAGCTGACTTCCAAATGATCGGTCCTTAGAGTCGACAATCCTCAGATCCAACATCCTCTCAATTGTCTGAAACAGACTGGAAGGTAGTCATCAAAGAGAATCTCGTCTGAGCACGAATTTCATGGGAACTAGTGCATGCCAAACATACAGGTTCACCACTACTTTCCACTTTTAATGCTATAGTTATACTCAAGCCTAGGTTTTGGCTTATCTCACAGTGGAACATTACCACCCAACAGCACATTAATATGATAATATAACAATGATGGAAAGTAAAATGCAAATGCAGATAAAGTACAACACATATATACACACCCAAAGATAAGACACACAAGCGTTGGGATTGACTCGCATAGGGGATGAGAAGATTTCCCCAACAAAGTCGCCAATTGTCACTACTGCGAAAAAGACCGGCGAAAGACAGAAGAGTCACCACCGTTCGTTATTTATCCCAAAGAGAGGGAAAGGAAACGATCAGAGAAAACCTATGGAAAAGGGAAAAGACAGGTCATCGCAACCAAATCTTGGGTTTGGGAGTCGGTTACGCAAGGGGAAGGTATGAGCACCCCTCACGTCCGTTGTACTCAATAGGATCCATGCTTGTTATCTATCTAAAAGGGTGTTAATATATCTAAGCTATAGGCTCACAGGGACAAAAGAAAAGAAAAGAGACTCGATAGAGCATCACCGCTCTATGCCTACGTATTCCCTCGTGCAATGGGAAAGTCAGAGTCAACATAGTTCGGAAAAATACGGGTGAAGGTGGGGATGGTTTCTCACCAAGACATCACCGTCTTGTGCCTACGTATCCTCCTCTGGTACGAGAAATCAGAGAAAACATAGTTCGGGCTGACACGACCACAGACTGGTTCAAGTGTTTTAACTGAGTAGGGTTAAACCTTCGTTATATCAGTTAGGTGTATTGTTGCTCGACCATTGGAGACTTATGCGTTACCTGTTTGTGGTAGAACCAAGAGTTAACAACACTCTCTTTATCAAAATGATTTTCAATTAATTCCGAAGGATAAAAAGGTTTGATGTTTGTTTTTTGTGTTTTTTATGAAGAAGTGAATTGAATTGTGTTTGTAATTCATGTTGCACTAAAGACTATGACTTAGGAGCGAATGCGTCGCATATCGCCCAAAGGGCATATGCTAAACACTCTATACAATTTAGAGGAGGCCCCCCAACTATCATTTTCCAAATGCTTATGGCTCGAAGCGTACAACACTTATTATCCATTATTACATGTTTTGAAGAAGTTTTGAGATGAGAAGAGAAGAGAAGACACAAACTCTAAGGGGAAACTAACCCAACCCTAATGTTATCATGCAATGTGCTCCTAAGATTGAGGTTAAGAGGGGAAAAGACTATCCTAATGTTAGCATGCTTGGATTGAACACTTAATGTCTCTCCTACTCCTATCTTAAACAGAGGGACTAGGAATCCTAAGGGATCATGGCAAAGAAAACCAAGTAAACACAAGATGAATCAATCACAAAAAGAAATGCAAGAAAGGGATGAAGGTGACTTAAAAAAATCAAGAGAAATGAAAACATGATATACAAGATGCAAGATATGCAAAACAAATGAAAGATGAGAACAAAATGACTTAAACAAGTCAAGAGAAAAGTGAGATGAAATGGGAGAAGTAACAACTCCTACAACCATTCATGCATCAATCACCAATCGCAAAAGGTAAACAAATAAGTAAGAGATGAAACCATGATCAAGATGAAGATGGGAGAATAGGCTTGGGCAACAAGCACATGAAATTCATCTCAACCAAACTCACCCTATTGATCAAGAAAGAAGAAAGCACAAATAAGTTCTCAAAGTAGTTCCTCATTCAAGATAAATTCAAAGTACAAACAAAGAGTACCAAATCATCTTGAATAGGACTCAAGGTCCAAGGGGCAGAAATGAGAACATAAGAAGAAGGCACACAAACAAGAGTGAAAATAAACCACAAGCAAGTTACAAGCTAGGACAAGAGAATGAACCAAAGTTCAAACCACATTCAACACTTAAACACAAGTGGAATGCCTAACTTTAATGTGACTTGCAACACAAAATACACAAGTGTATGACCTATAAAATTAAAACTAGCATCCTAAGCATGTCAAGAATGTGAATCAAGAGGCATGGGATGCATATGGGATCCATTAAAGTCATTTCCCAAAGAAACTAGGTCAACTAGTTTGTATGAACTTCAACTAGGGTGACTTGACTTGCAAGGCTCACCAAAAATAGAAGAAAAGTTGAATAAATATCAAATAAAATGTATAAAGCACCCAAACATGTTGGCAACTAGAGGCCAAAACAACCAAACATAATTCCATCCAAGGCATCACCAAATGATTTGATCAACTAGGGCGCTCCACCTTGAGGAATTATCATCGAGGGTCAAACAAAAGCAACACAAAGTCAAACAAAAATTGGTCAAACTTTGACCAAAATCAGCCTCAAAGGTACCTCAATCCATCCTAAAAAGGGTGAGGAAACCTTACTCATTGGTGATTGCAAATGGTACACCAAACAAGGATGATCAAGTAAAAACAATATTAAAAACACTTCCAATTGCAAAATTAAAATTTAATTGCAAAATAAAATAAAATCAAAATTAAAAATTATGGAAATTTAATTAAGACTTTAAAGTGTTTGAAAATATTTTTTGGGGAATTTTCTGATTATTGGAAGTATTTTTAATAAAATAAAAACAAAACAGAAAATAAAAAGCAATAAAATAAATTGGGAAGTGGAAAGGGGGTGAAGTAGTAAAACAAAAGAACAAAAGAATCAGTTGAAATGAAAACTAGGCTGAAAATGAGGGGGCGTGCATAACAACTTTGGCCCAATCCACCAGCCAAAGCTGGCAAAATGAAACTCAGTGTTTCATTTAAATTACGTGGATTCAACGTGCCACAAAGCTCCAGTCAAACAAATGAGAACACACCACGCATGCAGTCAAAGTTTCAACTCAAGCCACATTAGCCCTGACTGAGTTAGAACCGGACGCCGGAGCCCTAGCTCTGGTCGTCTTCTCCGGTGAGATGACCGGAGCTCAAGTCATCCAATCTCAACCAAAATGCACAAAACTGGTATCAAATGAAAGCTGAAGTTGCAAGGATCATGAATCCAAGATCCAATCATTGAATACACTCATGGATTAAAAGAATCGAAGGCAAAAAGTTGTAGATGCATAACTGAAAACTCAACCAAACATGAACAACAAGCAATCAAACATGGCCTACTCAACATAGGGCTTCAGATGCAACCAGTATGAACCTAATTCATGGCCTAGAATGAGAGAAATTTGGAATGGAAACTTACTGAACGGAGACACTCCATTGGTGCTTCAAATGTGTGTGAGGTTGGTCTTCTTGCTCCAGATCCACTCCAAATGCTTCAACTGTTGAACTAAAGGAGATTAAGACTCAATTCCAAGTCTTTGTGATCATGGAATGTTGTGTTGAGACATTTAAGAAGTTATTCCAAGATCAAATAAAAAAAATCAAGAGTGTGAGAAGTTGCTAAGTTAGGGTTTCTAAGCTTGTCAGTGTAAAATCCCCTATTTAGTGCATAACTTCAAGACCACATATCTCAAAATACAAGCTTCATCTTATCTTGACTCCAACACAAGACTTGTAGAGCATGTTTCTAGCTTTCATTTGAGTACTAGAAGTCATTCATATGATTTCTAGGACACAAGTTATGATGCTGATGAGTTATGGGTCCTCATATGAATGTGATTTTGGTCAACAAAAGTCAACCAACTTCCAAGACATTTTTGACCTAGAAGGATGTTTCTCCTCACTTTGACCCAAACATGAAAGTTTTTCCTTATGATCTTAGCTTTCCAAAAAGTCCTAGAAGTCCTTCATCTTATTTGTAGAGCTCAAGATATGAAGCTTGCAAGGCATGGGTATTTTGGGAAACTTTGATTATAGGTCATTTTTATTATAGGTCAATTTCACAGCTTTGCACACCTCAAATGGAACTTTTTCCAACATCAAACTTGCTTCAAATAGCATCCTTTTCATCATCAAGTCATCACCTATCATGGTTTTGGGCTTGGATTAGAGGAATGGTGAAGGAATTTCCATGGAAAAGTACTTAAAAGGCATAATTTGGATTAAATTCATAATGAACCATTTCAAGACAAGTTTGGGCATTTTTTGAGTGCCTCGAATATACCAATTGCAATGCCAATTTTATAATTTGAATTTGATGAGTTTTTGTATGCCAAATTTCAAGTAACTTCACAAGGAAGCAACACATTCAAGATCAACCACAAGCTGTTTTCAAGGGATCAATATCAGCCCTTAGATCACTCCAAGCCATAAGCAATGTGTATGAATCAAGGTTGGAGCTGTTTGAGCCAAGTTCAGTCGTGCATTTTGGAGCTTTCAAGTTCAAATATTTGGATTTACAATTGCCTCAAACAGACCTTGATTGGGCATCAATTCAATCTGGATCCATCACACATGTTCTCAGGATCATTTACAAGCTCTCAAAGTGATTTTGGAGCAGAATTGGAGGGAAATTCAATTGCACAAGTGAAGAGCCAAGTGGAATCGTGACTTGAAGAATTAAGCATTTTCAATCCAATTCAAGAGCATTAGGACCTCCATTGAAGTTCAGGGAATCTTTATGGGTGGTTTTTCACAATTCTCATCACCAAATCAAGGCCCAACGGAGGCACTCCGTTAAGTAAGTTATTCTTCACAAATTCTCCATCTTTATGTAGCAATCAACTACCATTTTCCCATATTCATGATCCCCTAGCACCATAGATCGTTTCTGGTTAGGTTTGATCAATGTTCTTGACAATTCTTGGTTGTTGCTCAATTTTGATGTGATTCGTATTGCTTGATTTAGGATAGATTAATGAAAATAAACCCTAGATTCAAGATTAGTGGAATGCGTAGATGAGTTTAGGTTAAGAAATTTTAGGATTTGGTTCAGTTTGGAATCATCTGCAATTTTGGGTGGCCGGAGAAGATGACCGGAGCCACCTCTAGCTCGTCTTCTCTGGCGTGTGTATTTTAACCTAGGTGCCAGCGTGTAATGGCCACATCACCATAAGACTCTTTGACCTATCCCCATCTGACGGCCATGATTTGATCCTAGGCTTGTTGACATTTTGACCAGCCAGCGTGTCTCCCTTGTATGCACCGTTTCATTAAAGCCTTGATGGCTTTGGATCATGGGCCCTGAATGTTATTAACACCTCCCCTCAAGCGTAGCCCAACGTGCATAACTTGTTTCTGTTGTTATCTGCACCAAACATTTTCCAATTTCTTTTCTTTTTCTTTCTTTTTCCATTTATTTTTCTGTTTGATTTTTAATTCATAAAAAATACCTCAAGACACCCAAAAATCTTGGAAATAATATTTTCATGTAGTTTAGGATGTTAACTGATTTTACAAATTTTTTGGAATAATTTTTAAGTCATTTTTCAATTTAATCTTGATTTTCCATTTTAAGGTATTTTATATGGATTGAAAAATGCATGTTTCTGGTTTTGAATTTCATTTTGTGATTAAATGTTCATATAAATGCTTGATTTTTCTTGTTCATATTCATAACATGTTAATTGATTTTGGTGATATTTTTATCCCTGGTTTTAGTACCATTTGATTAGGGTTTTAGTGTGTTCTTTAGGACCCTCATTTGGCACTAGTTTTTAGGGTATCCCTTAGACTTTGCCCTCTGTTTGTATAGTTAGGTTTATATTTTTTCCCCATAGTTTGGACCCCTGGTTCCTAACACCAGGGGGGTCCTATAGGATTTTACTTGGTATTTTTAGGATTAGTTTACTATTTTTAGTATATTTTTCATTCTAGGTCACCCTTGTATGATTTCCACCCTAGCACATAGACTAGTTTGCTTCTTATTGGAGTTTTGTGCAATGTTTGATGTAACACCCCGTTCCCCAAAATAAAATAAAACAAATAAAATAAATAAAGTAAACACATATCAGAGTTTTTCCCTCAAAAACAGGATGTCACATTTCACCAAAAGTTTACCAAACATTTCTTAAATGATTTTCTAATAAAATTGTAGCGAAAAAAGAAGTCTGTCATAAACACATAATATGTATATATACATCATCATATGTACAACAAGTCGGCCATCTGCCCAAAATGTACAAAACATCATCATCATATTCAACACAACAAGATACGCCACAAGGGCACACAAAATCATCAATAGACATGAAAACTCCCAAAAGCCCCGTTGTTACGTATCAGAGCAATCCCTACGACATCGTCATAATCCAAGCTATCTAAACACCAGGATTGTCTGTACTTCTGAAGAAGCACAGACCATAATAACAACAACAGAGGGGTGAGAAATCACGATCAAATATAAAGCGGTAATCATGTACATGAAATAAAAGGCAGAAGCATATAACATCATTTCATATACATAGCATCCGAACCTACTGTCCCATCATCAATTACAGCATATAATCAATGCAACAATTGCACACATGCAACACAACCCATGATATGCGGTACCGACTCAACATCACTGGTTTGTCAACCATCCTCAGGATAGATCGCATACGTTCTCTCTGAGCAACGATCTATCCCTACCACGCTCCCCATTTGGAGCCCCGGTAAATCACACTCAGGATAGATCGCATCCACTCCCTTTGAGCAACGATCTATCCCTACCACTCCCTTCCGGAGCACCGGGAAAATCACACTCAGGATAGATCGCATCCACTCCCTCTGAGCAACGGTCTATCCCTACCACGCTCCCCATTTGGAGCCCCGGTAAATCACACTCAGGATAGATCGCATCCACTCCCTCTGAGCAACAATCTATCCCTACCACTCCCTTCCGGAGCATCGGGAAAATCACACTCAGGATAGATCGCATCCACTCCCTCTAAGCAACGATCTATCCCTACCACGCTCCCCATTTGGAGCACGCGAGTGAATCACATACGCTCCATCTGAGCAATGATTCACCCAGTAAACATGCATATGCAAACCCCATGCACACATCAACACTAGCACACACGGTGCACACGGTCCCCTGACCACATCTCATCACATATATATATATATATATATATATATATATATATATATATATATATATATATATATATATATATATATATATATATATATATATATATATATATATATATATATATATATATATATATATATATATATATATATATATATATATATATATATATATATATATATATATATATATATATATATATATATATATATATATATATATATATATATATATATATATATATATATATATATATATATATCACGCATCCACATATCCATGCACACTAACATACATCAATTCAATCATTCAAATTAAACGAGTATCAAGCATTCAAGCTCTACATCACACATACACTCTCGTTGTTCATCCCCAAACATAGAATCAATGATAACCAGCAAGGGTTAAAGAATACAAGAGAATAGAACAGCACATGACAAAGATTGAGAAATATTGTCATGCTCGCTAGCTCACTCGCTAGGCGAAGCATCAGCGAGCACTCACTACTCGCTCGCTCAACGAGCACCCTCGCGAAGCCAAACAGAAACATTCTGGGAGCACTCGCTACCCAGTTCGCCCAGCGAACACCCAGTGAAGGTTCGCTAACAGCTCGCCCAGCGAAGCAGCTGGCGAGCGTCTGCGAAATCAGAAAAATATTCCACTGTGCAACAGCGGCACAACCTTCCGAAATCAGTCGATTCTACTCAACTTAGTTCCCAAAACATCGGCTCAACATGCAACAACCTAATTACGAAATCTACTCTCGATTTAACCCGACATAACCTTAATTCTAATCAGTTAAACAACTTTCGACATAAACACTGCAACTACTGAAATTCCCAAAATCACCAAACAATCATACTTCATCGCATGCAACAGAATCAACACATTATCAGCAAACATCAGAATCAAATACTCATACCATATCATCATTAAAATCTAATGGGGTTAGGGAAATCCCCTTCTACCTAGTATACATGCAATTACCGAATTGACCCGATTATCTCCCCCCCCCCCCTCTTACCTCGATTGTAGTTTGATGATGATGAACCTTCACAAATTCACACGAAAATCTCACGATTCAGCTTTTGCTCTTGATCTTGCTTGCTCTTCCCAAAACGTGCTTTCTCCTTTTTCTCGTGTTCTTCTCTTCTTCTATTTCCACCAATGCCAACTTTACCCTCAATCCCAAATATACAACTCTTATTTATTTCATTCCAAATAATTTCCAATAATAATATTCTCCACATTTTTCTTAATCCCATAAATAATAATTTTATCCCTTTTTAATTTCCAAAAATCCAATAATTATATTTTACTCATATATATTAATATTAGTAATAATAATAATAATAATAATAATAATAATTAATAGCAATATTAGCATTACTACTAATTATCACATTTTATCACTATATATTATTATTATGATTTCTTTTTATCCTCAAATAATCCCACACAACCACATCCGCGAATAAAAATAACACTGAACTAAAAATATTTAAAATGGGCGTCACAACTCTCCCCCACTTTAATTATTTTCGTCCTCGAAAATACCTGATGGAAACAGCTCTGAATACGCTTCCCGCGTCCTGCTTTCCAATTCCCAGGTCACACTACCTCCTGCAGCACCTCCCCAAGCCATTCTCATCAAAGATATCTCTTTCCCTCGGAGTTGTTTCTCGTTCGGCAATCTGAACTAGCAATGCCTCAACCATCAAATTATTTCTAACTTGTACATTATCCATCTGATTCAATGTACTCCCTCAATGAAAACGCATGAAACACATCATGCCATCCATAAGCGATAGCGGCAAAGTAGTCTAACATGCTTCATCTCCCCCGCTTTCGCTGCGCCACTGTGATACAGACAAACAAAACACCGAGTGTGTTCCCGAGACTTCGAAGCTTGACCAACACCAGTTACCATCGTAACTCTCAAAAGACATCTTTTCTTGGATCCTCTTGATTTCCTCGGTCGTCTCATGCACAATTCTCAGATCTGAGCGTAATACTCCCGCTTGACTCATTCCAACTCAAGAGAGTCTCACACTTCTTATCTCACAAAGCTCCATACAACGCCATTCCGATACTAGAATGGTAACTATTATTGTAGTCGACTCAATCAATGGTAATTAACCATCCCATGATCCACTCTGATCCAACACACAAGCTCTCTCCAAAATCTTAATATAACCCTCCAATTCCCACTCGATACAATATTCAACAGTATCTCATACAACTTCACCACTTTCTCAATATGCATCCCATAAACCCTCAACATAGAATAGTTCTTTCACTCACAATAACCCAAATTAAAACTACACCTTTTCAATTCTTTGGAAAACTCAACACCAAATTCGTAAAAATACTACCCATTTTCCACTCTGGAATATTCAACGGCTACATCAGACTCCACAGTCTCTGACGCTCAATCTTCGACTCTCGACAATTCTATCTAGTATATTCAACCTCCACCACACCTCTCTTCATCTATGGTTACCAAAACAATTTACTCAAATTTGGTTACTTCTTCATAGCACTGGGATGGATACTCCATCCACCTCAATGTATTCCTTCGAGAGTACCCCTACTCCATTTAGCGATATCTGGAACACAAACTCTACCACCACACATCATGGCACTATTTCCACAAATCCGATAATCAACTCTTCGACTCTGGTTCATCAAATTCAACTAATCCACCTACTCAACCCAGATTTCTGACTTTCTCGATTCTCCTCAAGAATACAACTAGTCAGGTCTAACAATAAAAGCTTAACTCCATATGAAGTATCTCCACTCACCAAACTCATATTACCAAATTGCCCAATCAGTTCTATCTCCTTTTGCCATCAATATGGGTATTATGCAAATATTTCCAGCTTACCGCATTAACTACCACGTTCACTTTACCCAAATGGTAATTCAACTCAAAGTCGTAATTCTTCAGAGGTCCAATTATTTCCTCTTCCTCATATTCAACCTTTCCAACTCAAACAAACACTTTAATCTCTTATGGTCACCAATTATTTCAAATCTCAACTAAAACGATTGAAGCCTCCAACTCCGGCACAATCACAACCGCAACCAACTCTAAATCACCGGTCGGATGATTCCTCTCATGTAATTCAAGGTACCTTTAACATATCTCTCAATCATATCAACAAAGCATCACAAAACACAATAAAAGTCCCGTCGGGCTCGACAAAAATCAACACACGAGCTGCTGACAGCTCTCCCAAAACTCTTTGAACTCTCCTCAAGTGGTATATAGCTGCTTATTCTCCAACAATGATAACTCAAATTCTAGATCTTTAACATGATCCTCTATACTCTGTGAATGTACTAAACATCATCGGTCAACACAACCATTGCCTCACTCAAATAAGTAAGGAAAATCCCATGCCAAATGAACAAACAAGTTGTGAGTTATGGCGGAAACCTGAATCGTACCTTCTGCACTCACTACAAAATCCAACCATGTTTCATAAATAAAACTCAATTCCATGTTATTACTTCACCATCACATATAGCATTGTAATAGCTTTCCAACGCTTCGAACCGTGCGTCATTCCGAGTTACGGTTCTCCTGTTACGACAAAAATACCCGAACAACATTTTCTGCCCAGGATCCCTTCGCTAGGCGAACACCGTAGCGAGCGTGAAACCGTTCGCTAGCATGCTCGCTAGGCGAAGGACCTGGCGAACATGACAACCCAAAATCATATTTTCGACCGTTACCTGACTTCCGAGTGTCCGATTTCGATTCTGTAAAAAGCTGCGGTCTCGCAATTCAACGTACAACAACAATTTCATACCTAGGAGGCCATCCAACACACTTCCAATCTTTAAATATTTTAAAACCCAATTACTTCCAATCTCAAAACAGACCTTAGAGTCTCCCAATGCGATACAACTTTGATCTTCGACATATCAACCACAATAACTTTACTCGCGATCTCATGACCACAGAACTCACATCCTCTAACCAATTGGTCCATTAAATCATCAACTCTTGGAAGCGAACATTTATTCCTTGATAGTCACCTTGACCATTTATCCATAGTTCACCCAAAGCTTCACAAATCCTTATGTCTTTCTAACCAACAAAATTGGTGCACCCCACGGTAACACATTCAAACAAAAGAACCTCTCTTCTAGCAGGTCCTCAAGTTGACTCTTCAACTTCTCCAATCCCAATGCAGACACACAATATGCAGTCACCAATATCGGACTATTTCCAAAAACGGAGTCATTGTGCATGCTTCACTTCATATTCCGGTAGTAAGTCACTTACCTCCTCAGGAAACTTCCGGACAATCACCATTAACTGACAAACCCCAATTTTCTCACTTTCCTTAGCATTCAAAATTTCCGTCAACATAGACACCTCAACACATCTTACAACGACTCTTCAAAGTAATCCCTTAAGCACTTAGCTTAACTCAAGACAATTCCCTGCTCACGCCACCTAAGCTTGCAAGACACGTCTATCCCATCCAACACAATCCCGTCTGCTATTAATAAGAGATTAAGGGTGATCAGTTCCTCAATTTGTCAATAGACAGCCGAAAATCATGATGGGGTACAAACCATCTTTACCAAACTATAGGAGCGTTCCTCGACACACTGAGCCACAACCCCATACTTGCAACATTCTGGAGAAACATAAGCTTCTGGAATCATTCCACTTCCGCCAACAAAGCTAGACAACAACATGTACCGACAATGTTTCTCACACATTCCGCATACATGGGATTAGACTACAACACAATACAACTTGGCCGGATGGAACGACCTGCTCTAATACCTACTTGTAACACCCCGTTCCCCAAAATAAAATAAAACAAATAAAATAAATAAAGTAAACACATATCAGAGTTTTTCCCTCAAAAACGGGATGTCACATTTTACAAAAATTTTACCAAACATTTCTTAAATGATTTTCCAATAAAATTGTAGCGGAAAAAGAAGTTTGTCATAAACACATAATATGTATATATACATCATCAACATCAACATATGTACAACAACTCGGCCATCTGCCCAAAATGTACAAAACATCATCATCATATTTAACACAACAAGATACGCCGCAAGGGCACACAAAATCATCAATAGACATGAAAACTCCCAAAAGCCCCGTTGTTACGTATCAGAGCAATCCCTACGACATCGTCATAATCCAAGCTAGCTAAACACTTGGATTGTCTGTACTTCCGAAGAAGCACAGACCACAACAACAATAGAGGGGTGAGAAATCACGATCAAATATAAAGAGGTAATCATGTACATGAAATAAAAGGCAGAAACATATAACATCATTTCATATACATAGCATTCGGACCTACTGTCCCATCATCAATCACAACATATACTCAATGCAACAATTGCACACATGCAACACAACCCATGATATGCGGTACCGACTCAACATCATTGGTTCGTCAACCATCCTCAGGATAGATCACATACGTTCCTTCTGAGTAACGATCTATCCCTACCACGCTCCCCATTTGGAGCCCCGGTAAATCAGACTCTGGATAGATCGCATCCACTCCCTTTGAGCAACGATCTATCCCTACCACTCTCTTCCGGAGCACTGGGAAAATCACACTCAGGATAGATCGCATCCACTCCCTCTGAGCAACGGTCTATCCCTACCACGCTCCCCATTTGGAGCCCCGGTAAATCACACTCAGGATAGATCGCACCCACTCCCTCTGAGCAACGATCTATCCCTACCAATCCCTTCCAGAGCACCGGGAAAATCACACTCAGGATAGATCGCATCCACTCCCTCTGAGCAACGATCTATCCCTACCACGCTCCCCATTTGGAGCACGCGAGTGAATCACATACGCTCCATCTGAGGAATGATTCACCCCGTAAACATGCATATGCAAACCCCATGCACACATCAACACTAGCACACACGGTGCACACGGTCCCCTGACCACATCTCATCACATATCATATGCATATATATATATATATATATATATATATATATATATATATATATATATATATATATATATATATATATATATATATATATATATATATATATATATATATATATATATATATATATATATATATATATATATATATATATAGATATATATATATATATATATATATATATATATATATATATATATATATATATATATATATCACGCATCCACATATCCATGCATACTAACATACATCAATTCAATCATTCAAATTAAACGAGTATCAAGCATTCAAGCTCTACATCACACATACACTCTCACTGTTCATCCCCAAACATAGAATCTATCACAACTAGCAAGGGTTAAAGAATACAAGAGAATAGAACAGCACATGACAAAGATTGAGAAATATTGTCATGCTCGCTAGCTCACTCGCTAGGCGAAGCATCAGCGAGCACTCGCTACTCGCTTACTCAGCGAGCACCCTCGCGAAGCCAAACAGAAACATTCTTGGAGCACTCGCTACCCAGTTCCCCCAGCGAACACCCAGCGAAGGTTCGCTAACAGCTTGCCCAGGGAAGCAGCTGGCGAGCGTCTGCGAAATCAGAAAAATAATCCATTGTGCAGCAGCGGCACAGCCTTCCAAAATCAGCCGATTCTACTCAACTCAGTTCCCAAAACATCGGCTCAACATGCAAAAACCTAATTACGAAATCTACTCTCGATTTAACCCAACATAACCTTAATTCTACTCAGTTAAACAACTTCCGGCATAAACACTGCAACTACCGAAATTCCCAAAATCACCAAACAATCATACTTCATCGCATGCAACAGAATCAATACACTATCAGCAAACATCAGAATCAAATACTCGTACCATATCATCATCAAAACCTAATGGGGTTAGGGAAATCCCCTTCTAACTAGTATTCATACAATTACCGAATTGACCCGATTATCTCCCCCATTACCTCGATTGTAGTTTGATGATGATGAACCTTCTCAAATTCACACGAAAATCTCACGACTCAGCTTCTGCTCTTGATCTTGCTTGCTCTTCCCAAAACGTGTTTTCTCCTCTTTCTCGTGTTCTTCACTTCTTCTATTTCCACCAATGCCAACTTTACCCTCAATCCCAAATATACAACTCTTATTTATTTCATTCCAAATAATTTCCAATAATAATATTCTCCACATTTTTCTTAATTCCATAAATAATAGTTTTATCCCTTTTTAATTTCCAAAAATCCAATAATTATATTTTACTCATATATATTAATATTAGTAATAATAATAATAATAATTAATAACAATATTAGCATTACTACTAATTATCACATTTTATCACTATATATTAATATTATGATTTCTTTTGATCCTCAAATAATCCCACACAACCACATCCGCGAATAAAAATAACACTGAACTAAAAATATTTAAAATGGGCGTTACATTTGAGCCCTTTAATCATGTGTATTCATATCATATACATGATAAGGAATTGGTATGTTCAATTTTAGCTTTTAATTGTGTCCATAACTTGTTTAAGTTTTGCTTTCTTTTAGACTTCCTTTTAGGGTGTTTCATGTGTACATGTTGAATGACTCTCATCTTTTGCATGATTCCTTTGCAATATTTTGTTCTATTCTTTGCAATTACTTTGTGTACACTCTTTCCTTTCATCTCCCTATGTCTTAGGACCTTAGGCTCCTACTTTTGGAAGCTTAGTTCCTCCTTTGGAGGAACTTAAAGCACGCCATAAGTAGTTGAGCCTTAGAGGACTACTTATGTGTTTTGTGTGCATTTTGAATGTAGCATGCTTGGTTGAGTGCCAAGTGAGTTACCTTGGTTCTCACTTGGTCTCCCATCATCTCATTAAATCATTCCTTTCTTTCATCCCTTTCATGTTGTGTGATTTTGTGCATTAGAGTTAAGATAGGCATGTTGTAAGCTTTTTCTTTTCTCCTTGTTTGCATTAAAGGTTGAGATGAGCTTTGTGGAGGTGTTCACCCCACACAATTTCCTCCCTTTGCTTGTGTGTTTTTTACTTTTGCACTCTTGTTTGCATTAAAGGTTGAGATGAGCTTGTGGAGGTGTTCACCCCACACAATTTCCTCCCTTTGCTTCTGTGTTGCACTGCATATGCATTCATTCATTCTCAGGTTTCATATCTTATATCATTATTGTTTCTCCCTTCTTTTCATTGCCATTATCCCTTAGGAATTCTCACTTTCTTGTTTAAGGATAGTGATGATAGACTTTAGGATTCCATCCATGTATGCAAACATTAGGTAGTTTCCCTTCTTAATCTCAACTGTAGGACCATGATGCATGATAACTTTAGGGTTTTGATTTAGTCCCCTTTAGAGTCCTTTCTCTCTTCTCATCTCAAAACAACTTTAAAATACATAATAAAGGCTAATGAGTATTGTACGTTACGAGCCTTAAGTACTTAGGAAATGGTGATTGAAGGGATTCCCCTTAATGGCCAGAGTGTTTAGTGTATCACCCTTTGGATGATGTGCGACGCATTCACTCCCAGGTCATAGTCTCTAGTGCAATATGAATTACAAACGATTCAAAAACACTTCTCCTTAAAAAACACCAAAACAAATGATCAAACTCATTTTGTCTCTTTGGACCCTCTAATAAAGGAAATCATTTTCATAAACAAGAGTGTTGTTAACTCTTAGTTCTATCGCAAACAGTAATGACTAAGTCTCCAATGGTCGAGCTGTATACACCTAACTGCTAGAATTGTTTGTTAACCCTACTCGGGTAAAAACATCTGAACAAACCAGTGTTCTTATTCGCCCGAACTACGTTTGCTCTGATTTCTCATACCAGATGAGAATACGTAGGCACAAGAAGCGATGTCTTGGCGAGCAACCTTTCCCCACCCTTTCACCTGTAGTTAGCCGAACCACGTTGACTCTGATTTCTCGTACCAGACGGGAATATGTAGGCCCATGGCGGCAATGCTCTGTCGAGTCTTTTTTATTTTCTTTTGTCCCAGACCTTTATTTAGATAGATCAATCACCCTTTAAGATAGACAACTAAGCGTGGATCCCGTCGAGTACGACGGACGTGAGGGGTGCTAATACCTTCCCTTTGCTTAACCGACACCCGAACCCGAGATTTGGTTGCAATGACCGATCTTATCCCTTTTCGCTAGGTTTTCCCTGATCGTTTCCTTTCCCTCATGTGGGATAAATAACAAACGGTGGCGACTCTCCTGTCATTGCCGACACCTTTTTTCGCAATAGCGACACTCTCCAACTCCAAATGCAACATTTGAGCTCTTAGGGCGAACTTAGAACTTATATATGATGGATCTGAGATGATTTGGAAGGTCCATGAGGCTTCAATTTGATTATTTGAAAAAATTCCCTAAAATTTGACCAACCGGTTCCCATATCTGGTTTATGTTTCGACGCATTTTGCATTCGCATTCGCATATTGCATACATGGCATTTTTCTCAGTCAGGTTGATTTTTATCGGGATTATAGCCCCTGGTGTTTCAGGCAGTTCAGGCCGGTTTGAATAAAAGTCTGTTGAGAAGTGGTGCTCGTTTCCTGTGTTTTCAGGCCATCTCGGTGCCCGGGTTTTGCTATGGTTGCGCAATCGTTCTCCAATCGGTTTAATCGGCTTCCTGGCATTTTTAGGATTTTTCTTTTATTTTTCTGGATTTTTAATGCATTTAAATGGATTTTTCTGGATTTAATAGATTTTTTAATAGTTTTTAGAGTTTTAAATAAAATTTTCTTTTCTTTTTCAGCTTTTAAATTTTTTAGATATTATTTCCTTTTAATAGATCTTTTTAAAAAATAGATATAAATAGATGTTATTTTTTCTTTTAATAGATATTATTTGTTTTTAGAGTTTATTAGATTTAATTGTTTTTTTTTTAAATTTTTAAATAGGGATTAATTGTTTTTTTTTTATAGATTTTATTAGATCTTATTTGTTTTTAAATGTTAATAGATTAGATTTTAAAATAAATTGTTTTAGATTTTTTAGAATTTATTTGTTTTTTTCAGATTTAATTAGGTTTTAAAAAAAATATATAGTTTTAGATATTTTTCAGATTAATTAGGAGTTTATTTCTTAATTTTCGTTTTTAGTTAATTAGGATTAAAATAGGTTAATTAGGATTTGATTTTTAATTTTCGTTTTAGGATTTAATTAGGTTTTTAAGTTTTAATTTTGTAGAGTTAATCAGATTTTTTAGTCCTTAATCATCATTTAATCAGCATTAGGTCTTATTGGGCTGTTATCCAATTATCCAGAGTCCAAGTCCATAAGCCCAAATCAGAGTCCATTTTCGCAGATGCCACTTGTCACATAAATAGCAACGCCACGCGTGTATCTGAAGGTTGGACACCTCATTCTCTCTCTCACTCACAACCCTGCCACGTCTCACCCTCTCTCCTCACACTTGGCACTCATGCAGTAACTCCCACACGTGTCCTTCCCTCATTCCTCCCTCCGCCACCTGTCCACTCCTCAGCCTTCACCGGATGCATGGCCGCCGGCCATGCAACCACCCTAACCAACCATCGCCAACCACCCTAACAGTCGCCGGACCACCGTTAATCCACCGGAAACTGCAAATTCCCTGAATTTTTCTAGAAAACCCTTCCAGATCATCACCCTCACCATCCACCTTCGAACGACCTTCATCAATCTTCCACTGGAAAGCTCAAATCGCCGGAAACTCCATCATTCTCACCGGAATCTCCAATCTTCATCCATAGCTGCTTGCTTTCTGGGAATTCGTGGGGCTCAGCAAGAATATTCTTCATCGAGTTCTTGCATTTTTCTAGAAAAGACTTCAAACTTCATCACCTTCAAGAATCATCTCCAGAAATCTACAGTGATATTCATCGCACCTAATCGATTTCTCTGTGAACCTTCCTAAATTCATCACTCGTTCTTCATCAAGATCATCAGATCTTCGTCCAATCTCCAGAAACGCAAGGATCTTCATCGGTAACCTTCAAGTATTCTTCAAGCGGCTTCAAGAACCTTCAACTAAAGTTTTCAACGAACATCATCAAAATCCAGAAATCATCATCCGTTCTCCACCAAAGCTTCACCAACGTCGAACCTCTTCAAACGTCAACAAGAAGTGTCCAGGTTCTTTAAAGCTGCTCCAGAACACGCATCTTCGATTCTTTGTGCTCGTCAATCACCCGAAGCCTCATCGCCATCCAGGTTCCCCTTCTGAACTATCCTTTCTCGTATCTTTCTTGTTGTTAGTTGAGGATTTAGTTTAGTTGAGTGTTAGAGAGGTTTGGTTGGAGCGAGTTTAGGTTGTGGTTGATGCTTGCTTTGTGGTGAGGGATTTGGGAGCAGAGATCTTGAAGGTGAGAGGGTTTCAGAGAGGTTGGTTTGAGGGATGCATTTGCGCCGTTAGTGTTTCAGGTTTGGGGGGAGATGAATAGTGGTAGGGGATTGGAGTGTTAGAGGAAACTTAGGGTTTTGATTTTTGCTGAAGGTGGATTGTAATGGATCTGGGCCTTAGGCCCATTTGCTCGTGTGCTGAATCTACTCCCATCTTACTCGTCATACCCCCCTCCCCTGGTTTGGAATTTGGATTGGGCCATAGGCCAGTTGCTACTAACACCCCCCATTGTAAGCCTAAACGAAATAACAAGGGGATTTCTCACTAACTGCGCCCCCCTGATTTTTCTTTTGTTTTTTTTCTCTGAATCAGACTGGGCCTAGTGCATTCTGCTGAACGCACCCCCCCTCCTGGGCCCAATGCTATTCCTGAAATGTAATAATGCTGTTACCACCCCCTGTTTCCCCAATTTAAATTGAATTTTCTTTTTCATTTTGTTTGCATATAGTTCCAAAATAATCCATAATAAATCCAAAAATAATCATTTTGACATGTGATTTTTTTCCCCTCATTTTAATAATGATGTCAAGAAAATTGTGGGAAAATAAAAATATTATTTTAGGCTTTTTTCCATTTATGGTGAATTTTCATATTTAATTGCTTTTCGTTTTCATTTTGTTTGTATATACATTTTGGTGAATTTTGTTTGGTCATTTAAATCCATATTTTGATTCCATTCTTTTTGTGGTAGTTAGATTAGAACCTTAGCCCCCCTGGATTTATTCCACATTTTTGTGGATTAATCTTGATTAGTTTTGATTAGAGAACATTAGGTTAGTATAATTAGGGTTCAAACTCAACATAGGTGCACTATAACATTTTATTTTGGGTTTTTTTTTGCATGAATTAGGGTATGGGACATATAGGGTATGTAGGGTAGACATAGAAATCTCCTTAGAATCAATCTTAGAATTTTAACTACTATTTTACTATTTTTAGTATATTTTGCAAATGGTGTGTTTGTTTGGTGTGCCCACTTGGGGTTTATGTTTGTTTGCTTGGGCTTTTGGGCTTTTATTTGGGGTATGGGGTTTGGTTTGAGCTTGTGGATCATGAAGAATCAAAGGAGAAGATTGAGGATAATAATCAAAGCTTTGTGCATGAAGATTGCTTGGGATTGAAGATGTTTTGAAGACATAGGAGATAGGAGATAAGAAGAGCCTTAGAATAGACTGAATTTTTCCACAAACATGGATAGCTTCATGTGCTTCCATTCCTCTCTATGACATAAAGTCCCTCTATGGTATTCACCTCTCTCCTTTGGAGGGATAAGTGGCCTTACCTTAGAGGTAGAACTTTGAGGGAAACAGTCTGTTACAATGTCAACTGTTCATAGACTTCCTTTAGTTGTCAATGAGCTGTTTGACATTCAATTTATTCTGGTAAATCAATTCTTTGTTGGAGTGCTTACCTTGAAGAAAGAAGCCATTGAAGATTGATATGAAGATCAAAGATTGACAAAGATGAAGATTATTCATGTCAAAACTGTGCAGCTGTTGAAGCTAGGGTTTACTGCTGTTTGGAGCTATCTGCTGTATGATGCTGTCAACTGGTTAAGATTCTGTGCTTGCTTGAGCTTGGTGATTTCTTGGAAATGGAAGCTTGTGGTAGCTTAGGTCTCATTGGAGTTTGATTTTGGAAGTTCAACTGGAGCTGGTGTGCTGTCAGGGCTGGTTTTGGGGTTTCTTTTCTTTGCTGTATTGTTTGTTAATTTTCCCATAGGGTTGAAGTGAAGTTGTTTCACTTTGCCTATTGTTTTCTAGGTTCGAGGTTGAGTGGGACTCCCTTGCCTCGCTTGTACTGCTGCATTCATGCATTTTACTGCTTTACTGTATATATGTTGTTTCGTTTCCGTTTATCCCCTTAGGATCTCTGTTTCTCTCTACGCAAGAGAGAAATATGACAGACATTAGGCTTTCATCCATGCATGACAATATTAGGGTAGATTTTGATTCCCATTTTAACCATAGGGTTTTAGAGTTCTTTCTCTTCTATCTCAAAACAATCAAAAAACACAATAAAGATTTCAAACATCAACAAAAGACAGTTCTTGCGTAAAAGACTGTAAACCAATCAAAGGTGTCATTTTTGTCCGCTTGGACCCGTAATCAGGAGAAAACCTTTTTCAGAAGGATAAAAAACAGTCAAACAAATCTGTGTCTTCCGTGGCCCGTGTAACACCCATTTTAATTATTTAGTCACTTTATTATTATTTTAAAAATTATATGTTGGTGTGCCCTTTGGTGGGGGTGTATTTGATGATGTTTGGTGGGTGTCCCTAATGTGGGAGGACTATTGGTGATATTTTGGTGTGAAATATAGTAATATAAAAATAATAGTAACATTGGTGGGGGTGTTATTATTATTATTATATTTATTATATTTGTTACTATTATTAATATTATTATTATTTTGGTGAAATAATAATATTAGTATTATTATATTATTATTATATTATTTTTATTAATATTATTATTATTATTGGTGTGATAATATTATTATTATTATAATTATAATTATTGTTGGGTGTATCACTATTATTATTATTATGTTGAATATTACTATAATATTATAATAGTATTATATTATATTATATTATTATTATTATTATAATGATTATTATAATTATTATTATTAGAATTATTATTGGGAATATTAGTGGTTGGAATAAGTAAAATAAGAGGTGAAAGGGTTATTGGGAAGTTAGAATGGAAATATGAAAAGTCACGATAGAAACCGTGAGGAAGGGAATATGAAGGGGTAGCAAGGAGATATTAGAAAAGTTGGAATGGAGAGGAAAGGGATTACCATAGGCGTGGGATATTGGTGTGATAATAATAATAGTATTATTATTATTATTATTATTATTACTATTATTATTATTAGTGTTATTATTATTATTATTATTAAAAGTATTATTATGATTATTGGAGAGATAATAATATTATTATTATTGTTATTATTAATAGTATTATTATTATTAAGATTATTATTATTATTATCATTATTATTATTATTAGAATTATTATTATTATTATTATTATTATTATTATTATTAATATGTGGTATTATTAATATTAGTAAGATTATATTAGTATTATTATTATTATTAAGATTATTAATATTATATTATTTTATTAGTTATTATTATTGGGATTAGAATAATTAAAAAGGGAAATAGAATATGAGGGGTTAGGAGAGTTACGATACATTTTAGAAAATTGAGAAAAAAGAGCGATAGAAAGAGAGAAGAGGAAAGAACGAGGAAAGTGAAAAAGAACGAAGGAAAAAGGGAACGAAGAACGGAAGAGGAAGGAGAAGGCCAAGAGACCAATTCTAGGAGGAATTCTATCGATCGACCAATTGTCAAGGTAAGGGGGGAGAAATTTGATTGGGAATGGTTTATACATGTATAGGGTAGAGGGGATTCCTTAACCCCGTAGGAATTTATCGTTATATAAAGTTTTATATTGGCATGCTATGATTATTGTTGATGTTGGGGGATTGATGAATGCTGATGATGCATTTTGGGGTATATATATATATGGTGATGATGTTACTGTAGTATTGATCCATTTTGTTGGATTGTTGATGTTACTGTAGTGTTGATAGTAACTAGGAATATAAAGCTGATGAGATTATGTGTTGTTACCGTAGTGTTGGCAATGACCGTGATTATAGCTTTGGGAAAAGTTATGTGTTGTTTCCCTATAGCGTCGTTAATGACTATGGTTAGGACCTTGGTGAGATTCAGAGTGACTCTGAAATGTCGGTAATGTACCGTAATGTCGGTTCTAGAGTAGAAATTATAGGATAATTGGTAAGTATAATATCTATTGGCATGTTTGTGATTGTGGATTGATGTTGATGAATTATTGATTTTGGTGTATAGGCTGAGGTGTTGGTTTAGGGAGGTTCTGAGTAACCTCAGAGACTTTTGGTGAGATGTCTGAATTGGTCTCGTGTGATCCTTCTAGCCTTGCTGTAGTGTGAAAATGATGAGTATGGGATATAACTTGTGTACTTGGGGATAGTACGCGTTTCCCTTAATATTGTTGGTGAGCAATTAGTAATGTATATGTGTGTAGTGATCAGTAGGATCGTGTATCCCCGAGTGGGGGGGGGGGGGACGTAGTTATATCCGGTGTGATAGTATGAATTCGTTTACTATCTGATTGATTTATATGGTGTTGGTGTAATATATCTATACATATGCATTGTTGTATGATGATATGATCAGGAGGATCGTGTGCACTTAGCGTGCCAGAATATAATAATTATGCATTGGTGTCTTGCATATCATGGTGTTTTGGTGGGATGAATCATGTCTCAGGAGGAGCGTAAGTGATTCATCCGTACTCCTTTGTGGAGAATGGTGGGGGATAGATCATGTCTCAGGAGGAGCGTAAGTGATCTATCCAGGTTCGATTGAATGAACCAATGAGTCGGTACCGCATGCATGGTGTTGAGTTGCATAATTGCATTATAATATGTTATATTGTAATTTGAACAGTAGGTTCGTTATATGGTGTTGTTGGGGTGAATAATTGATGTGTTGGTGTGTTTTACTTCCTTATTACATGTATTACATTACCATTATATTTTTGATCATGATTTCTCACCCCTTGTTGTTGTTGTGGTCTGTGCTTCTTCGGAAGTACAGATAATCCAGGTGCTTAGCTAGCTTGGATATTGGTGTGACTGTCGAGTCTAGGATGCTCTGATACGTAGCACGGGACTTGGGCATTTTTATTGTTTCATGTTGAACTCCTATTTTTTTCCTGCGAACGTATCAAAATTTTTATTTAATTGTATTATTTAAATATTCCGCTGTATTTGGAGAAAAACCTTTTTTATAAGGAAACGTGATTTTTATGTGATATCCCACTTGGGAAGGAAACTCTGATTTTTATTATGTTATTCATATTTTATTTGTTTTGGGAAGTGGGGTGTTACAATTGGTATCAGAGCAGGTCGGTCCGTCCGGCCAGTGTTGTTGAGTCGAGTTGAGTCTGTCCGTTATGATGTAGTTGAATATCTTTTAACCTGGTGTTGTTATATTTTGAGCAGTATGGCAGGAAGGAACGATGCTGCATTAGCTGCTGCTATGCAAGCAATGGCGCAAGCTGTTGCTAATCAGAATCAAACTGCAGATGCCCAATTCAGGAGTTTGGCGCAGTTTCGGAGCAACAAGCCGCCAACGTTTGAAGGAGGAATTCTGGACCCAGAAGCTGCTCAGAAGTGGCTGAAGGCAATTGAGAAAATCTTCAGAACTATGGATTGTACTGATGAGCAGAAGGTGAGGTTTGGTACTCACATGCTGGAGGGTGAGGCTGAAGCTTGGTGGGACAATAGTCGCCAAAGATTGGAAGCTGCTGGAACTGCCATTACTTGGGAGGTAGTTCGGAAGGGTTTTCTGGAGAAGTATTTTCCGGAAGATATTCGGAGTGCTAAGGAAATTGAATTCTTAGAGCTGAAGCAGGGTAGTATGACTGTAGCAGAGTATGCTGCTAAGTTTGAGGAGCTGGTGCAGTATTGTCCTCACTATAATGTGGAAGGGGCAATGACTTCTAAGTGCTTAAAGTTTGAGAATGGACTGCGTCCAGAGATTAAGCTGGGGATTGCTTGTCAGAAGATCAGGAGCTATCCTGAGCTGGTAAGCAGGAGCAGGATCTATGATAACGATAACCGGGCAAGGATTGCACACTACAAAGCTGTTAATGACCGTAAGGGTAAGCAGAGGTTTAGTGGTACTCCTTATGGTGTTGCTGCTGATAAGGGAAAACGTAAAGCTGTTGTTGATAAGAAGCCTAGAGATGGGAGAGCATCTGCTGAAGGGAAATGTTTTCGGTGCGGTGGTATGGGACACCGTGCTAATGATTGTCCTAATGAAGCCAAAAAGTGTTTTAAGTGTGGAAAACCAGGTCATGTGATAGCTGACTGCAGAGCAACTATGCCGACCTGTTATAACTGTGGTGAGAAGGGTCACATCAGTACCCATTGTGAGAAGCCGAAGAAGCCTCAGACGTCTCCGGCTGGTGGAAAAGTGTTTGCTTTGGCAGGAACTCAAGCTGCCAGTGATGAGCGTGTTATCAAAGGTACTTGTATTATCAATAATATTCCTTTAACTGCTATTATTGATACGGGTGCAACACACTCGTTTATTTCTGTGGATTGTGTGGAGAGGATAGGATTGGTGCCGTCTACTCTGGAGAGACGAATGACTATTGAGACACCCTCTATAGGTTCAGTGACTACTTCTTTGGTATGCCTGAAGTGTCCGCTGACTATTTTCGGTAGAGAATTTGAAGTGGATTTGATTTGTCTACCACTTGGTAAATTGGATGTTATTCTGGGTATGAACTGGTTAGAGTTCAACCGAGTCTACATCGACTGTTTTCGGAAGGAATTGTTGTTCTTGACCCCTGAAGAGGAAGCTTTAGCAAGTTCTTTGTCTAATAAAGAATTGAGGGCCTTGTTGGAAGATGAAACTAGAGTGTTTGCTTTATTTGCAACTTTATCGGTGGATAGCAAAGTGTCAATGGAGGAATTGGCAGTGGTGAATGAATTTCCGGAAGTGTTTCCTGACGACATTACGGAATTGCCTCCGACGCGAGAAGTGGAATTTGGTATTGATCTTGTTCCTGGTACGAGGCCTATTTCTATGGCGCCGTACAGGATGTCTGCAGTGGAATTGGCTGAGTTGAAGTCTCAGATTGGAGAATTGTTGGATAGAAAGTTTATTAGGCCAAGTGTATCGCCGTGGGGAGCTCCAGTGTTGTTGGTGAAGAAGAAGGATGGTAGTATGCGTTTGTGCATCGATTACCGTCAGTTGAATAAAGTGACGATTAAGAATAAGTATCCTCTCCCGAGGATTGATGATTTGATGGACCAGCTGGTGGGAGCTCGTGTGTTTAGTAAGATTGACTTAAGGTCGGGTTATCATCAAATAAGAGTAAAAGAAGGTGATATTCAGAAGACTGCTTTTAGAACTCGATATGGACATTATGAATATGCTGTAATGCCGTTTGGAGTGACTAATGCGCCGGGAGTATTTATGGAGTATATGAACAGAATTTTCCATTCTTATTTGGATCAATTCATTGTAGTGTTTATTGATGATATATTAATTTATTCTAAATCTGATGAAGAACATGCAGGACATTTGAGAATTGCCTTGCAAGTGTTGAAGGAAAATAAATTATTTGCTAAACTGTCAAAGTGTGACTTCTGGTTGAAGAGAGTGAGTTTCTTGGGGCATGTAATATCTGAAGATGGAATAGCGGTGGATCCGTCAAAAGTAAGTGCAGTATTGCAGTGGGAACCGCCGAAGACAGCGACAGAAATTAGGAGCTTTCTGGGTTTAGCTGGTTATTACCGCAGGTTTATTGAAGGGTTCTCTAATTTGGCGTTGCCATTAACTCAGTTGACGAGAAAGAACCAAGTTTTCGTATGGGACGCTGCTTGTGAAGAAAGTTTTGAAGAGTTGAAAAAGAGATTGACTACGGCACCGGTGTTAGTGTTACCGACTCCGAGTGAACCGTTTGTGGTGTACTGTGATGCGTCTAAGATGGGATTAGGAGGAGTTCTTATGCAGAATGGTAAGGTAGTAGCATATGCTTCGCGGCAACTGAGAGTGCATGAGCGAAATTATCCTACTCATGATCTTGAGTTAGCTGCGGTTGTTTTTGTGTTGAAAATTTGGAGGCATTACCTGTATGGTTCAAGATTTGAAGTGTTTAGTGATCATAAGAGTCTGAGATACCTGTTTGATCAGAAAGAGCTGAATATGAGGCAGAGAAGATGGTTAGAATTTTTGAAGGATTATGACTTCAGTTTGAGTTATCATCCGGGAAAGGCCAATGTAGTGGCAGACGCTTTGAGTAGAAAGACAATTCATATGGCAGCTCTGATGGTGAAAGAAATTGAGTTAATTGAACAATTCAGAGATTTGAGCATGGTTTGTGAAACTACTGCAGAGAGTGTAATGTTGGGTATGTTGCAGGTAAATAATGACTTCTTGGATATGATTAGAGAGAATCAGAAGTTGGATGTGAAATTGGTAGATTTGATGCCTGGAGTAGGAAGTGACTCCGATAGTGACTTTAAATTGGATAGTACAGGTGTGTTGAGATTTAGAGGCAGGATTTGTGTACCAGATGATGAGGAACTGAAAAAGCTGATTTTGAGTGAAGGACACCATAGTAATCTGAGTATTCATCCCGGAGCTACGAAGATGTATCATGATTTAAAGAAATTATTTTGGTGGTCTGGTATGAAAAGAGACATTGCTCAATTTGTTTATGCCTGTTTGACGTGTCAGAAATCGAAGGTAGAACACCAGAGACCTTCTGGATTTATGCAACCGTTGGAAATTCCGGTTTGGAAATGGGATTGCATTTCTATGGACTTTGTTACAGGATTGCCAAATACGGCGAGAGGTTTTGATGCTATATGGGTGATTGTGGATCGGTTAACGAAGTCTGCACACTTTGTGCCAATTAATATTAGTTTTCCGTTGACGAAGCTGGCGGAGATTTATATTCGGGTAATTGTGAAGTTACATGGTGTTCCGTCCAGTATTGTGTCGGATAGAGATCCGAGGTTTACTTCAGAATTTTGGAAGAGCTTGCAAGAAGCTTTGGGTACTAAGTTGAAATTAAGTTCAGCTTATCATCCACAAACTGATGGTCAATCGGAAAGGACTATTCAGTCGCTTGAGGATTTATTAAGAGCTTGTGTATTGGAAAAGGGTGGTGCGTGGGACACTCATTTATCATTGATTGAATTCACGTACAATAATAGTTACCATTCGAGTATTGGAATGGCACCCTTTGAAGCTTTGTATGGGAGGAGGTGTAGGACTCCTCTGTGTTGGTATGAGACCGGTGAGAGTGTGGTGCTTGGACCAGAAATTGTTCAGCAGACTACTGAGACGATTCAGATGATTCGTGAGAAAATGAAAGTGTCTCAGAGTAGGCAGAAGAGTTATCATGATAATCGGAGGAAAGAGTTGGAATTCTGTGTAGGTGATCACGTATTCCTAAGAGTTAACCCGATGACTGGTGTGGGTCGGGCGTTGAAGTCCAAGAAGCTGGATCCTAAGTTTATTGGACCTTATGAAATTTTGCAAAGAGTTGGTGCTGTGGCCTATAGGGTGGCGTTGCCGCCGGAGTTGTCGAATCTACATGATGTGTTTCATGTGTCGCAATTGCGAAAATATGTTTCTGATCCATCTCATGTGATTCAGAGAGATGATGTTCAGGTTCGGGAGAATCTTACTATTGAGACGATGCCATTGAGGATCGAGGACCGTAAGATGAAACAGCTCCGAGGGAAAGAGATACCTTTGGTGAAGGTAGCTTGGGGAGGTGCTGCAGGAGGCAGTGTGACCTGGGAGTTGGAAAGCAGGATGCGAGAAGCGTATCCGGAGCTATTTCCATCAGGTAATTTTCGAGGACGAAAATAATTAAAGTGGGGGAGAGTTGTAACACCCATTTTAATTATTTAGTCACTTTATTATTATTTTAAAAATTATATGTTGGTGTGCCCTTTGGTGGGGGTGTATTTGATGATGTTTGGTGGGTGTCCCTAATGTGGGAGGACTATTGGTGATATTTTGGTGTGAAATATAGTAATATAAAAATAATAGTAACATTGGTGGGGGTGTTATTATTATTATTATATTTATTATATTTGTTACTATTATTAATATTATTATTATTTTGGTGAAATAATAATATTAGTATTATTATATTATTATTATATTATTTTTATTAATATTATTATTATTATTGGTGTGATAATATTATTATTATTATAATTATAATTATTGTTGGGTGTATCACTATTATTATTATTATGTTGAATATTACTATAATATTATAATAGTATTATATTATATTATATTATATTATTATTATAATGATTATTATAATTATTATTATTAGAATTATTATTGGGAATATTAGTGGTTGGAATAAGTAAAATAAGAGGTGAAAGGGTTATTGGGAAGTTAGAATGGAAATATGAAAAGTCACGATAGAAACCGTGAGGAAGGAAATATGAAGGGGTAGCAAGGAGATATTAGAAAAGTTGGAATGGAGAGGAAAGGGATTACCATAGGCGTGGGATATTGGTGTGATAATAATAATAGTATTATTATTATTATTATTATTATTATTACTATTATTATTATTAGTGTTATTATTATTATTATTATTAAAAGTATTATTATGATTATTTGGAGAGATAATAATATTATTATTATTGTTATTATTAATAGTATTATTATTATTAAGATTATTATTATTATTATCATTATTATTATTATTAGAATTATTATTATTATTATTATTATTATTATTATTATTATTATTATTAATATGTGGTATTATTAATATTAGTAAGATTATATTAGTATTATTATTATTATTAAGATTATTAATATTATATTATTTTATTAGTTATTATTATTGGGATTAGAATAATTAAAAAGGGAAATAGAATATGAGGGGTTAGGAGAGTTATGATACATTTTAGAAAATTGAGAAAAAAGAGCGATAGAAAGAGAGAAGAGGAAAGAACGAGGAAAGTGAAAAAGAACGAAGGAAAAAGGGAACGAAGAACGGAAGAGGAAGGAGAAGGCCAAGAGACCAATTCTAGGAGGAATTCTATCGATCGACCAATTGTCAAGGTAAGGGGGGAGAAATTTGATTGGGAATGGTTTATACATGTATAGGGTAGAGGGGATTCCTTAACCCCGTAGGAATTTATCGTTATATAAAGTTTTATATTGGCATGCTATGATTATTGTTGATGTTGGGGGATTGATGAATGCTGATGATGCATTTTGGGGTATATATATATATGGTGATGATGTTACTGTAGTATTGATCCATTTTGTTGGATTGTTGATGTTATTGTAGTGTTGATAGTAACTAGGAATATAAAGCTGATGAGATTATGTGTTGTTACCGTAGTGTTGGCAATGACCGTGATTATAGCTTTGGGAAAAGTTATGTGTTGTTTCCCTATAGCGTCGTTAATGACTATGGTTAGGACCTTGGTGAGATTCAGAGTGACTCTGAAATGTCGGTAATGTACCGTAATGTCGGTTCTAGAGTAGAAATTATAGGATAATTGGTAAGTATAATATCTATTGGCATGTTTGTGATTGTGGATTGATGTTGATGAATTATTGATTTTGGTGTATAGGCTGAGGTGTTGGTTTAGGGAGGTTCTGAGTAACCTCAGAGACTTTTGGTGAGATGTCTGAATTGGTCTCGTGTGATCCTTCTAGCCTTGCTGTAGTGTGAAAATGATGAGTATGGGATATAACTTGTGTACTTGGGGATAGTACGCGTTTCCCTTAATATTGTTGGTGAGCAATTAGTAATGTATATGTGTGTAGTGATCAGTAGGATCGTGTATCCCCGAGTGGGGGGGGGGACGTAGTTATATCCGGTGTGATAGTATGAATTCGTTTACTATCTGATTGATTTATATGGTGTTGGTGTAATATATCTATACATATGCATTGTTGTATGATGATATGATCAGGAGGATCGTGTGCACTTAGCGTGCCAGAATATAATAATTATGCATTGGTGTCTTGCATATCATGGTGTTTTGGTGGGATGAATCATGTCTCAGGAGGAGCGTAAGTGATTCATCCGTACTCCTTTGTGGAGAATGGTGGGGGATAGATCATGTCTCAGGAGGAGCGTAAGTGATCTATCCAGGTTCGATTGAATGAACCAATGAGTCGGTACCGCATGCATGGTGTTGAGTTGCATAATTGCATTATAATATGTTATATTGTAATTTGAACAGTAGGTTCGTTATATGGTGTTGTTGGGGTGAATAATTGATGTGTTGGTGTGTTTTACTGCCTTATTACATGTATTACATTACCATTATATTTTTGATCATGATTTCTCACCCCTTGTTGTTGTTGTGGTCTGTGCTTCTTCGGAAGTACAGATAATCCAGGTGCTTAGCTAGCTTGGATATTGGTGTGACTGTCGAGTCTAGGATGCTCTGATACGTAGCACGGGACTTGGGCATTTTTATTGTTTCATGTTGAACTCCTATTTTTTTCCTGCGAACGTATCAAAATTTTTATTTAATTGTATTATTTAAATATTCCGCTGTATTTGGAGAAAAACCTTTTTTATAAGGAAACGTGATTTTTATGTGATATCCCACTTGGGAAGGAAACTCTGATTTTTATTATGTTATTCATATTTTATTTGTTTTGGGAAGTGGGGTGTTACAGCCCGAACTACGTTTGCTCTGATCTTTCATGCTGTATGAAAGTACGTAGGCATAGGATGCGACATCCTAGCGAGCAACCTTCCCCTCCTTTCCCGTAGGTAGGCGAACTACGTTGACTCTGATTTCTCGTTCCAGACGGGAATACGTAGGCATAAAGTGCGATACTTTGCCGAGTCATTTTATTTTCTTTTAATCCCAGACCTGTAGAATAGATAGAATAACAATCCGTACTAGAAAATAAGCGTGGATCCCGTCGAGTACGACGGACGTGAGGGGTGCTAATACCTTCCCCTTGCGTAACCGACTCCCGAATCCAGGATTTGGTTGCGATGACCATTCCTTTCCCGTCTTTGCGGTAGGTTTACTCTGAGCGTTTCCTTTCCCTCTGTTGGGATAAATAACGCACGGTGGAGACTCTTATGTCATAGCCGGCGCCGATTTTCGCAGTTGCGACAGCTGGCGACTCTGCTGGGGACTCCAACGGTTCCCTACGCGAGTCAATCCTAGCGCTTGTTTTCCCGTCGCGGGTTTTGTATGGATTTACGTTTCTGTATTTTAAATTCAGCATTATATTATTGTGATTATTATTGTGGGTATGAGGAGGATCTATGATTGAGAGATAAGTCGGACCTGGGCTTGAGTGCACCTAGAATTAGAGTGGAAATTAGTGGGCGCGTGCATGCTTTGCATGTACTAGTGTCTCATGAAATCCATGCTCAGACGAGGTTCTTCTGGTTGGCTTCTTTTTCAACCCTTTGGGTTGAAGGGGTTGTTGGTTAGTTGGATTGTCGACTCTGGGGACCGATCATTTGGAAATTGGCTAAGTGAGGCCTCTTCAGGACATGATGATGCCACACCTTCTGGGTATCGTATCATCCGTCCTGAAAGTCTGTGACGCCAACGACCGCATAGGATGTCGTACCTTGTGTCAGTTATTAGGACACCTACCTGTGAGAGGGGTTGGGACATGCAGGTAACTTGACCTCCAGATTACCGGTTTTCTTGATTGAGATTTAGTGGTGTTGATATTTGAGGACGGTATTATTGGGTTTGTCAGAGACCAGGTTGGAGCATTGTGGATGGTCTTGAGCAGTTTGTGGGTCTATTCAAGGCCAGTATTGTGGATTGGGCTTCTCAGCCATGGGCACTTGATCCCTTGTTTCATTGTTTGCATATTGCATTGTTTGCATCATCATGTGCATATCATTAACGTGTGTCTGTGCTGCAGGTGCATTTTCATACTTCCCGATTCTAGTACTCCGGACTTCTATCTGTTATTATGAGTACTTTGAGGAAGACTGTTGCGTATAAGTTGCCTACCCCTGATGTGACTCCTCTGTTGGGTCTGATTTCCCTAGCTGACGATGATGTGAAGAGAAGTTTTAGAAAAAGCTATGGGAGACTACTGAGTTTGGTTTGCAGACCAACCACATACGAGCTGAATGGGTTATACACATTGATGCAGTTATATGATCCCTCCTTGAGGTGTTTTATGTTCCAGGACTTCATTTTGGCTCCGACCATGGAGGAGTACGCTGAGTTTCCAGAGTTGCCGGTTCAGAATAGAGTGCCTTTCATTCACTTTGATGCTAAGCCTAAGCTGGAAGACTTAGTTGTTCCCTTACATATGGATCCTGCAGAGTTGTTGTTGACCTCCTGGCATGGAGTTTCTGGGTTTTCTCTCAAATTCTTGGTTGGCAAAGCTCAAGAATATGCCAAAAGCAGCTGCTGGATTGTGTTTAACGTTGTGCTTGCCTTGTGCATCTATGGGATTATACTGTTCCCTAATCTACCTGAGTTCGTTGATTTGGATGCATTCCACTTGTTTGCTGCAGGCAACCCGGTGCCTACCTTGGTCGGAGATTTCTATCATTCCTTGCATTATAAGAATGAAAACAGAAGGGGGAAAAATGTCCATTGTTGTGTACCTTTGCTTAATATGTGGATTGAGAGCCATCTGCCCAAGAAGGGTCCTTTTGTTAAATCTGCACATACAGCTGAATGGTCTGAGCGTCTAATGGGACTTTCTTCAGAAGACATTGTCTGGTTCGATAGAGATTTATTGGGGTTAGAGATTATTTTCAGTTGCGTCGGGTTTCCTAATGTTCCTCTAATTGGAAGGAGGGGCTGTATTAATTACAACCCGTCTTTGTTGGTTCGACAGTTTTGGTATGCTTTGAAGAGTCCACCGAAGGAGGAAGAAATACAGGAATCTCTGTATTTCACTGGTAACCTGAGTGGGGAATTATTAGCCAAGCTTCAGCGCGCTTGGAATCATATCTGCAGAAGAGGGAAACCATTGCTAGGCAAGAATGATTGTCAAGCCTATATGCCTTACAAGGTGTGGATTCAAGAGAGGGTAAGACAGGCGTAGATGCCTTTTCCAGCAGTATCACGTCCCGTTCCCATTCCAGTGGAGGAACCGACTATTGTGGCTATTGAGGTCTATGAGCGGGTTGTGAAAGAAAAAGAAGACTTTATAAAGATCAATGAAGAGCTAGAGAAAGAATTGGCTCAAATCCGGAGTGAGAAAAACGAAGCTGTGTATTCCTTCCAACAGCAGACTGAGTTGGTAAACAGGCTAGGTGCTGAATTGACAACAGAGACAAAGAAACGGGAATGCCTGGGAAAAGAATTCAGAAGCTCTCATGATATGTTAGAGTCCAAGAAGAAGTCCCTTGATGCCGCCTACCGGGAAATCGCTTCGTGCAACAAAACGTGGAATGCTACGCTAACCAACAATAAAAAGAGGGAAGACAAATTGAAACAGCAAATTTCTGAACTCGAAGATCAGTTGAAAGCTAGCAAGAGAAAGTATGAAGAGGAGGTTATGATAAGATATAGTCTTCAGAACTCATTGAACAAAGCCATCGAGTGCAAGAAGGAGGTTGTGTCTCAGAAACGGAAGTTAGAGGACCGCTTTAGAGAAGGGGCATGGGAGGAATCTACTGGTGATTTACGACGTGTTCTCAAGCGAAGAGATCTACTTGTTGAGGGTTTGCTTACTCAACCAAATCACCCCGAGACTAAGAGGTTATTGGAGGAGTACCAGGCGTATGGTTGCACTTGACTATCTCATGTATTGATGTGTATGCTTTATTTGCATTGTGTTGGCCATCACTAGGATTGTTGGTTGAGGTCATGCCTTCTTATTGTATGCTCACGAATATTGTATTCCTGACTTGATGGGTTTTTTCTGCAATGAATGAGATGTTTTTCTATGATTGGGTTTCGAGCTTCTTATTGCTATCACTGTCACTGCACTGGCACATTGGCACTAGAATTGGGGAGTGATATTCCCTAATGCACAGACACATGTTGCATTTGCATACACATTCATATTGCATTACAGGTGATTATTGAACTGTATCTCATTTCCTGCATCTCTCCAGGTTTTTCCAGGATTGAAAGTCAACGTCCTCACCGATACTCTACTCGTACCAACTGCAAAAGAGTTATGGACCAGATGCAGAGCGAGATGCAGGAAATACGTGAGAAGCTGGCGCTGTTCATGCAAACGATGGAGACAATTGTGAAGGGATAGGAAAACTTGCAAACTTTGGTGCAGCCATTGCTGGTGAGGAATGTCGGGAATGGAAACGAAGACCACAATTCTGTACGTGTTGACACCATTCATGGGGATGGTACTCCTACACCGGTAGCTCTACCTGTGGTAAATATACCTGCTGTGAATATGAACAATGGCGCTGGCGCCGGGTATGGTAATACAGGAATTGGTAATGAGTCTGTCATTAACAACGTTGGGTTCGGATACACCAATCTGGGCGGTGATAACAATGGAGGTAATGGCTTCGGTAACAACGAATTTGGCTATAACGACCAGAGGTTTGATTATGCTAACCAGGATGGGAAGTTTGGCTTCAACGCTCAGGGTTTCGGACATGATGGATTTGGTAATGCTAATCTAGCCTATGGTGGGTTCGGTAACGGAAATGGTGCTGGAATGATGTCTTTCGGACCTGCCGGGGTCGCTCAAGGGTATGGTAACAGAGGACGGGGCCCTGTGATGAATCAGACTATATTTGGTCGTAACAATGGGTATGATGGGTACGGAAATGAGAATGTTAATTGGATGGAAGACCAACAAGAAGATGCTTTCTCTGGTAGAGGTTTTGAAGGTCATGTAGACAACACTCAGCGAATCAAGATGCTCGAGGAGCAGATGAAAGGTGTTGTGAATCAGAGTGCGTCCGGTTTGGATATGACCACGATGGGACTGGTGCCTGGTCTGAGGGTACCGTTGAAATTTAAGGCTCCCACCTTTGATAAATATAAGGGAGATACCTGTCCCAAGGTACATGTGCGGTCATACTATAGAAGGATGTCAGCTTATTCGAATGATGAAAGAATGCTGATGCATTTCTTTCAAGACAGCTTGTCTGGTCCTTCCCTTGAGTGGTACATGGGGTTGGAGCCTACTCAGATAAAGACTTGGAAGCAACTGGCCGATGCGTTTGTGACGCACTATAAGTACAACATTGACTTGGCACCAAACAGGGTCCAGTTACAGGGGTTGTCACAAAAGAAAGATGAAAGTTTCAAAGAATATGCGCAGAGATGGCGCGACATGGCTGCAAGGGTTCATCCTCCTTTGGTTGAGAAGGAGATGAATGATATGTTCATAGGAACATTCACCGGTATATTTTATGATAAGCTGTTTCCTGCTTCCGTGGGCAGTTTCTCGGACCTAATCTTGATGGGCGAGAAGATTGAAAGTAATATTAAAATGGGGAGATTCCAAGCTGAGGAATCCACTTTAGCTGGAAGTAACAGAAAAGCTTTTGGTGGTCGCCGTCAGGGTGACACAAGTGCAGTATTCGGGGGCCGAGGCCGAGGCCGGGGCAGAAGACGGAATCAGTACAATCATCCGCAACAGGTGGCAAGCGTCACAATTCCATTTCATCAACAACCAATACCACCACAGCAACAACAACCACAGCGGCAACAAGGGCAGGATTATGGACAGAGAAGGTTTCAGAAGACGAAAAGAGTGTTCGACGCTCCTCCTTCTACTTATACAGAATTACTTCAGACGTTGTTGGGGCTGAGTTTAGTTGAAAAAAGGACTTTGGCACCACCTAAAGGGACGGTACTCCCTTATGGTTATGATGCCAACAAGCACTGCGATTTCCACTCCGGGGCGCCCGGACACGATATAGAAGCTTGTCACACTTTCAAACATGTAGTGCAAGATCTGTTGGATAGTAAGGCAATCAATTTTGGGCAGGCGGACCCAAACATAGTGCAATTACCGATGCCCAACCATGGGGCAAATGCTGTGTTGACTGAAGAGGATTTGAATCTGGTGATGAATGTTGATGAGCTGAAGACTCCGTTGTGTGAAGTCAAGAGCAGGTTGCTGAGAGGGGGTGTGTACCCGGGTTGTGACGAATGGTGCTTAAACTGTTGGACCCAGGCAGGGGGGTGTGCTGAATTGAAGAAAGGCATCCAGACTATGATAGATGAGGGCACATTGCAATTTGACAGAACGGCAGTCGAGAAACCTGAGGAAGTGGTATCTGATGAGCATAATGATGTCCCCAAAGTGATACAAAATCAAGGACAAGAGGGAATCGGACCAGCGAAAAGATATTCTAGAGTTCGGTCAAACAGTGGAAAATAGGTCAAGACAGCAGCAGGCTACCTCTAACAATAGTTTCTGAGGATGGTTGACTCATCAATAAGTCAAAATGCAAGAAGTGCGGTTCTGAGGCACTGGCATTTTTCATGTTATCTCGTTCATGTCTTTGCATTTGTAGTTTCTTTCCTGTTTAATTGCAAATTTCGTTTGTAAAACTTGTTGTTTTTTCAATTGATATGGATAAATGAAATAAATATGCATGTTTTGAATTAATCCAGTCGTGTTCACTCTTTGTGTCTTCTTTAATGCTTAATGCTTGTTTTAGCAGGAATCCGGGGAGGATGACGAAAACAGATGACGAATAATCTTCTGATTGTATGCTTTTGAATAAAAACCGGTTGATGATGTACAGGCATTGTTTCAATCCATAAACACCGGAGAGATAAGGAAGATAATCCCTTGTTAACCCCTTTGAGCCTAGTAGTAGGAGTTTCTTTCTAAAAGTGAAAAACCCTAAATCTTAACCCGGGGCAGGGTAGGCGTCAGTTAGTTTGACCAAGCGTTCAAATCGCGAAAGGAGTGTCCGTTCGAGGATAAATCACACCCATATAGGTCGTGCCTAAAAACCACAATGGTTAAGGCTCGCCGACCCAAGAGTGAAACAGTCACATTATTCCACAAAGAGTCAGACAACCAGTGTCACCCGACTTGTTCAAACAAAACAAAAAAAAGGGGGAAAAAGAAAAAATCGAAAGCAAAAGCCCGCTAAGTCGAATCTTGAGAACAAGCAACTTAGGCAAAAAAACTAGGGCATCCCGCTGGACTTCAAAAGCAAAAGATACTCAAAAGAGTCAGTCCAGGCAAAAGTTAGGGAACGAAAAAAACGAAAGACGAAAAGGATTAAAAAAAACAAAAAAATCCTCGAAAAGGACAAAGTCGTGTGACTCTAGGCACCCGAAGATGAAAAGTGAGTGACTGTCACTCCGAAAAACGTGTGATATCCAGAACCGTCATCCCATTACACAATCTTTGATAGATGAATGTTGAAGTCAGATTAGCTGAACATAGGATTGGAGAATATTATGGAGAATGGGTGGGTTAAAGTAAACTTTGGGCCTTTATCTTTCCTTGTTAACCGTGAACTCGACCATGTTACAACCCGAAAAAGTCCTAATTGAAACAGGTTTAGTTCGAGAGCATACTTTGGTAAAGATCGCATCGAAACTAACTCCTAAAAGGGTTTCTCTTATCAGCATTGATATTGACATTTTGATAATTGGTTCATTATATGTCGCAAAATTTTTTCCAGTGAACAGACTTGGATTTTGAAACTGTCATATGCATTGCGTTTAATATATCTTTTATGCAGAACAACTTGTGTTACTTGCGAGTAAACGCATGCCAATAGGAAGGATTCCTACAGTGGAAGGTCTGATCATGACAAAATGAAAAATACCCGAATGTTTCGTGAACTGGGGCAAGCCATATCAATTAACCCCAGTAAAGTCAGCCATCCTAGAATCAGTTAATCTGGGGCAATCAGGTCGAGATTTAGCAAATCTCTCGCAGCTATGGGCACTGCTCCACGAATCAGTCATTCAGGGGCAAAAGATTATTGCAAGACTGGGGCAGGTCGCCCTAAGAGCAAGAAAGTTATTTTGTTGAAGCACCTCTTCGAGGTTTTAGATGTAGAAGCGGTTCATGTCTAGCCGTCAGGGTATGAAGACTGTAGAGTCTTCTTCAAATTGTTGCAAATTCAGGGGCAAGCCATTTCAAGGTAGTGTCATGACCGGGGTTTTTCTTTCGAGAGAAGGTACTCTAGAATTCAGGCTGGGGCATGTTAGTATCCCCGAAGCAAAGTTCCGAGAAAGCGGACAATCAGAAAATTGTAGCCCCAGTCGGAGGTGCTTGACGAAAAAACTTGACTTGATGCGACGCGAATCCCCACGCCGGTCGCACTTCATCCCTCGAAGTCGAGATAACGATATCCTTTATTGAAGGAAAGATCAATTCCCCAGAAGAGTATCCTCATGAAAGCAACGCATAGGATGTCTCCAGCAGATTGAAATTCCCCGCAGTACGTACTCCCTAGAGAGTCAAATAGGCGCATGTGCAATCCCTAGCCAGGAGGGTTCTCAAGGTGTTTAACCAAGTCAAGATTGGTTCAGAAGGATTTTTCACCATAGAAGATGGTTTTCCTTTCTCCCCATGGGTCATCAGGCCAGTAACAGGATGTTTATCCTCGGTATAGTGATGGTCCCAAGTTTGTAAAATTGTGGCCAGATGGTTTACATTTCCCAACAGGGTCGTGTATTTCCAACAAAAGTTTGTAAGCTGTACTCAGACAGTGGCGTTTTCTCCAAAAAGGATTCCTTATCCCCAGCGGAGTTGTTTTATTTTCAGCAGACTGATAATTCAAAGTTGTAGACTATACCTAGACAGTCACTCTCCCTAGCAGAGATACCCTTTCCAGTAAGGTCAGTTATTTCTCCCCCAGCGAAGTCAATTTATATTTTCCCCAAGAGAGTCGTTTCGTCCCCAGCGGAGTTCTCTCTTTTCAGCAAGTGTTATCTTTCCTCCCAGTGGAAAGCGAAGGTTAAATCTCTCCCCAGCAGAGTTGGTCGTAGGACCCAGCATACTTTGGTGATACCCGATCATTCCCCCCAGCAGGATGGCACTGGTCCTCAACATTCAGTGTTGATGAAGCGAGCTTGTCAGAGCTTTCCAGCAGTTTGAGCCTGCATTTGCATTTGCATATAGTGTCATATTTGCATCTACCAAAAGAAAAAAAAAAAAGAAAACGCGTAGCATTTCCATACTGTATGGAGCATATCGCCATTATCAAACATACGCATCTTGAAGCATAAATCAGGTTGGTTAACCTTTTGCATTTCAGGGGTTGCTCAATAGGAGTACGGAATTTGTTTCTCGACAGGAGTATGGAGTTTATTTATCAACAGGAATATGGAGTTTATCCTTTTTTCGATAGGAGTATGGAGTTTAAACGATCAAATGTATTTTCAGACAATCGGAGTCTTGCTGTGAGACAGGTGATGATGTGATTCAATTCAGTTTTCCCCACAGAGTTATTAATGAAGAGGATCCGATCAGCGGAATGTTTTTCAAGTTTGTTGTTGCGGCAACGTTTCAGGGTTTCAAAAAAAAAATCAAAATTTTAGGAGTGTTCACTTGTTGCTGAGATGAGTGTTTGGTGTTTATTTTCAGAGTATCCCCAGTAGAGTTAGCTATTGTTGCAAACAGGCAAAAAAGATATGTGCAAGACAGTCTTTCCGTATGAAACGGGCGGATAAGAACAAGAAATAATTCGTAAAAATCAAATGGATGAATGTTCTTCTGTAGGAATCAGGCAGATGATGGATTTACTCCGTATGAAACAGGCGGATGTTAACAGCAGTTGCACCGTATGTAGCAGGCGGATGCATTTGAAACTTTTCTGTAAGAATCAGACAGATGAGTTCTTCCGTAGGTAGCAGGCGGATATCAAAAGAATTGTTCTGTAAGAATCAGACAGATAAGTTCTTCCGCAGGGAGCAGGCGGATATGTAATGGATTGCACCGTAAGAAGCAGGCGGATGTAAGAAAAGCTCTTTCTGTAAGAATCAGACAGATGAGTTCTTCCGTAGGTAGCAGGCGGATATCAAAAGAATTGTTGTGTAAGAATCAGACAGATAAGTTCTTCCACATGGAGCAGGCGGATATGTAATGGATTGCACCGTAAGAAGCAGGCGGATGTAAGAAAAGCTCTTTCTGTAAGAATCAGACAGATGAGTTCTTCCGTAGGTAGCATGCAGATATCAAAAGAATTGTTCTGTAAGAATCAGACAGATAAGTTCTTCCGTAAGAAGCAGGCAGATGTCAAGATCACTTTCTCGTATGAAGCAGGTGGGTAGAGGTAGTTGTTCTGTATGAAGCAGGCAGATATGATAGTTTTCTCGTATGAAACAGGCGGGAGTAGATAGTTTTTCCGTATGGAACAGGCGGATGAATTTCTCGTATTCAGATAAACGGTGGTCCCACGATAGACAGGATGCGTTCAGATATTTGAAAAAAAAAAATATTTCCCCGGTGAAGTCACTAAGCTTATTTCTATTGACAAGTTAATCAGATTCATATCAAATGTAGATCAGTTTCTCGTATGAAGCAGGCGGGCTTGTATAGTTTTCTTCCGTAAGAAACAGGCGGACGTAGATAATGTTCCAATACTCACAAAGCTAGTTTTTTCCGTATGAAGCAGGCGGGTTGTAGCTAGTTTCTCCGTACGAAGCAGGCGGATGAGTTTTCCGGTATAATTTTGAAAAAAAAAACAATGCTTCCCCAGCGAAGTCGTCCAGGTTATTTACAGGTTTGATGTTACACAGGAGATTAATATTGAAATCAGAAGTGTTATCAGGTGATTGATCAGTTGTTGCCGTAACAATTAGGCTCAATTGAAGGATGGTGTTTTCCAAGCAAGTGTACAGTTCATTTCTGCGGTTGGCAAATTTTCGGGTTTATTTTGTATTCAACCGTCCTCCATCTTTGAATGTTTGAAGGTTGTTCGCTCTTCAACCCTTCAGGTCCAAGCCGCTTGAATAGGGGCAGCTGTTGCACCCTAAAATTTGACCAACCGGTTCCCATATCTGCTTTATGTTTCGACGCATTTTGCATTCGCATTCGCATATTGCATACATGGCATTTTTCTCAGTCAGGTTGATTTTTATCGGGATTATAGCCCCTGGTGTTTCAGGCAGTTCAGGCCGGTTTGAATAAAATTCTGTTGAGAAGTGGTGCTCGTTTCCTGTGTTTTCAGGCCATCTCGGTGCCCGGGTTTCGCTATGGTTACGCAATCGTTCTTCAATCGGTTTAATCGGCTTCCTGGCATTTTTAGAATTTTTCTGGATTTTTAATGCATTTAAATGGATTTTTCTGGATTTAATAGATTTTTTAATAGTTTTTAGAGTTTTAAATAAAATTTTCTTTTCTTTTTCAGCTTTTAAATTTTTTAGATATTATTTCCTTTTAATAGATCTTTTTAAAAAATAGATATAAATAGATGTTATTTTTTCTTTTAATAGATATTATTTGTTTTTAGAGTTTATTAGATTTAATTGTTTTTTTTTTAGATTTTTAAATAGGGATTAATTGTTTTTTTTATAGATTTTATTAGATCTTATTTGTTTTTAAATGTTAATAGATTAGATTTTAAAAGAAATTGTTTTAGATTTTTTAGAATTTATTTGTTTTTTCAGATTTAATTAGGTTTTAAAAAATATATATAGTTTTAGATATTTTTCAGATTAATTAGGAGTTTATTTCTTAATTTTCGTTTTTAGTTAATTAGGATTAATAATAGGTTAATTAGGATTTGATTTTTAATTTTCATTTTAGGATTTAATTAGGTTTTTCAGTTTTAATTTTGTAGAGTTAATCAGATTTTTTAGTCATTAATCATCATTTAATCAGCATTAGGTCTTATTGGGTTGTTATCCAATTATCCAGAGTCCAAGTCCATAAGCCCAAATCAGAGTCCATTTTCGCAGATGCCACTTGTCACATAAATAGCAACGCCACGCGTGTATCTGAAGGTTGGACACCTCATTCTCTCTCTCACTCACAACCCTGCCACGTCTCACCCTCTCTCCTCACACTTGGCACTCATGCAGTAACTCTCACACGTGTCCTTCCCTCATTCCTCCCTCCGCCACCTGTCCACTCCTCAGCCTTCACCGGATGCATGGCCGCCGGCCATGCAACCACCCTAACCAACCATCGCTGACCACCCTAACAGTCGCCGGACCGCCGTTAATCCACCGGAAACTGCAAATTCCCTGAATTTTTCCAGAAAACCCTTCTAGATCATCACGCTCACCATCCACCTTCAAACGACCTTCATCAATCTTCCACCGGAAAGCTCAAATCGCCGGAAACTCCATCATTCTCACCGGAATCTCCAATCTTCATCCATAGCTACTTGCTTTCTGGGAAATCGTGGTGCTCAGCAAGAACATTCTTCATCGAGTTCTTGCATTTTTCCAGAAAAGACTTCAAACTTCATCACCTTCAACAATCATCTCCAGAAATCTACAGCGATATTCATCGCACCTAATCGATTTCTCTGTGAACCTTCCTAAATTCATCACTCGTTCTTCATCAAGATCATCAGATCTTCGTCCAATCTCCAGAAATGCAAGGATCTTCATCGGTAACCTTCAAGTATTCTTCAAGCGGCTTCAAGAACCTTCAACTGAAGTTTTCAACGAACATCATCAAAATCCAGAAATCGTCATCCGTTCGCCACCAAAGCTTCACCAACGTCGAACCTCTTCAAACGTCAACAAGAAGTGTCCAGGTTCTTTAAAGCTGCTCCAGAACACACATCTTCGATTCTTTGTGCTCGTCAATCACCCGAAGCCTCATCGCCATCCAGGTTCCCCTTCTGAACTGTCCTTTCTCGTATCTTTCTTGTTGTTAGTTGAGGATTTAGTTTAGTTGAGTGTTAGAGAGGTTTGGTTGGAGCGAGTTTAGGTTGTGGTTGATGCTTGCTTTGTGGTGAGGGATTTGGGAGCAGAGATCTTGAAGGTGAGAGGGTTTCAGAGAGGTTGGTTTGAGGGATGCATTTGCACTGTTAGGGTTCCAGGTTTGGGGGGAGATGAACAGTGGTAGGGGATTGGAGTGTTAGAGGAAACTTAGGGTTTTGATTTTTGCTGAAGGTGGATTGTAATGGATCTGGGCCTTAGGCCCATTTGCTCGTGTGCTGAATCTACTCCCATCTTACTCGTCATACCCCCTCCCCTGGTTTGGAATTTGGATTGGGCCATAGGCCAGTTGCTACTAACACCCCCCATTGTAAGCCCAAACGAAATAACAAGGGGATTTCTCACTAACTGCGTCCCCCTGATTTTTCTTTTGTTTTTTTTCTCTGAATCAGACTGGGCCTAGTGCGTTCTGCTGAATGCACCCCCCTCCTGGGCCCAATGCTATTCCTGAAATGTAATAATGTTGTTACCACCCCCTGTTTCCCCAATTTAAATTGAATTTTCTTTTTCATTTTGTTTGCATATAGTTCCAAAATAATCCATAATAAATCCAAAAATAATCATTTTGACATGGGATTTTTTTTCCTCATTTTAATAATGATGTCAAGAAAATTGTGGGAAAATAAAAATATTATTTTATGGTGAATTTTCACATTTAATTGCTTTTCATTTTCATTTTTTTTGTATATACATTTTGGTGAATATTGTTTGGTCATTTAAATCCATATTTTGATTCCATTCTTTTTGTGGTAGTTAGATTAGAACCTTAGCCCCCCTGGATTTATTCCACATTTTTGTGGATTAATCTTGATTAGTTTTGATTAGAGAACATTAGGTTAGTATAATTAGGGTTCAAACTCAACATAGGTGCACTATAACATTTTATTTTGGATTTTTTTTTTTGCATGAATTAGGGTATGGGATGTAACACCCATTTTAATTATTTAGTCATTTTATTATTATTTTAAAAATTATACGTTGGTGTGTCCTTTGGTGGGGGTGTATTTGGTGATGTTTGGTGGGTGTCCCTAATGTGGGAGGACTATTGGTGGTATTTTGGTGTGAAATATAATAATATTAAAATAATAGTAACATTGGTGGAGGTGTTATTATTATTATTATTATATTTCTTATATTTGTTAATATTATTAATATTATTATTATTTTGGTGAAATAATGATATTAGTATTATTATTATTATTATATTTATTATATTTGTTAATATTATTAATATTGTTATTATTTTGATGAAATAATGATATTATTATTATTATTATTATTACTATTATTATATTTATTATATTTGTTAATATTATTAATATTATTATTATTTTGGTGAAATAATGATATTATTATTATTATTATTATTATTATTATTATTATATTTATTATATTTGTTAATATTATTAATATTATTATTATTTTGGTGAAATAATGATATTAGTATTATTATTATTATTATTATTATTATTATTATTAATAATGAGTATTATTATTATTATGATTATTATTATTATTATTATTATTAGTATTATAATATTATTAGTATTAATAATAATATTGTATTATTTTATTAAGTTATTTTATTAATTGGGATTAGATTTAATAAAGAAAATAGAATGTGAAGGGGTGGGGAGAGTGGTACGATACATTTTAGAAATTGAGAAAAAGGGCGATAGAAAAGAGAGAAGAAAAAAGGACGAAAGAAAGGAAAAAGAGCGAAGGAAAAAGGGAAAGAAGAACGGGAGAGAAAAGGGGAAGGCCAAGAGACCAATTCTAGGAGGATTTCTATCGATTAACCAATTGATAAGGTAAGGGGGGAGAAATTTGATTGGGAATGGTTTATACATGTATAGGGTAGAGGGGATTCCTTAACCCTGTAGGAATTTATCGTTATATAAAGTTTTATATTGGCATGCTATGATTATTGTTGATGTTGGGGGATTGATGAATGCTGATGATGCTTTTTGGTATATATATATATATATATATATATATATATATATATATATATATATATATATATATATATATATATATATATATATATATATATATATATATATATATATATATATATATATATATATATATATATATATATATATATATATATATATATATATATATATATATATATATATATATATATATATATATATATATATATATATATATATATATATATATATATATATATATATATATATATATATATATATATATATATATATATATATATATATATATATATATATATATATATATATATATATATATATATATATATATATATATATATATATATATATATATATATATATATATATATGGTGATGATAGTAACTGTAATGTTGATCCATTTTGTTGGATTGTTGATGTTACTGTAGTATTGATCCATTTTGTTGGATTGTTGATGTTACTGTAGTGTTGATAGTAACTAGGAATATAAAGCTGATGAGATTCTGTGTTGTTACCGTAGTGTTGGCAATGACCATGATTATAGCTTTGGGAAAGTTATGTGTTGTTTCCCTATAGTCTTGTTAACGACTATGGTTAGGACCTTGGTAAGATTCAGAGAGACTTTGAAGTGTGGGTAATATACCATAATGTCGGTTCTAGAGTAGAAATTATAGGATAATTGGTAAGTATAATATCTATTGGCATGTTTGTGATTGTGGATTGATGTTGATGAATTGTTGATTTTGGTGTATAGGCTGAGGTGTTGGTTTAGGGAGGTTCTGAGTAACCTCAGAGACTTTTGGTGAGATGTCTGAATTGGTCTCGTGTGATCCTTCTAGCCTTGCTGTAGTGTGAAAATGATGAGTATGGGATATAACTTGTGTACTTGGTGATTGTACGCGTTTCCCTTAATATTGTTAGTGAACAATAGTTGATGTATATGTGTGTAGTGATAAGTAGGATCGTGTATTTCCCGAGCGGTGAGATGTGTTTATCTTTGGTGTTAGAAAGTGAGACTACTCACTGTGTGATTGAATTATATGATGTTGGTGTATGTTATATCTATACATATGCATTGATGTATGATGATATGATCAGGAGGATCGTGTGCACTTAGTGTGCCAGAATGTAATAGTTATACATTGGTGTCTTGCATATCATGGTATTTTGGTGGGATGAATCATGTCTCAGGAGGAGCGTAAGTGATTCATCCGTACTCCTTTGTGGAGAATGGTGGGGGGATAGATCATGTCTCAGGAAGAGTGTAAGTGATCTATCCAGGTTCGATTGAATGAACCAACGAGTCGGTACCGCATGCATGGTGTTGAGTTGCATAATTGCATTATAAAATGTTATATTGTAATTTGAAGAGTAGGTTCGTTATATGGTGTTGTTGGGGTGAATAATTGATGTGTTGGTGTGTTTTACTGCCTTATTACACGTATTACATTATCATTATATTTTTGATCATGATTTCTCACCCCTTTGCTGTTGTTGTGTCTGTGCTTCTCCGGAAGTACAGATAATCCAGGTACTTAGCTAGCTTGGATTATGGTGTGACAGTCGAGTCTAGGATGCTCTGATACGTAGCACGGGACTTGGGCGCTTTTATTTGTTTTATGAAGAACTTATATTTTATTTTCCTGTGAACGTATCCAACTTTTATTGGGTTTTATATTTAATATTCCGCTGTATTTGGAGAAAAACCTTTTTATAAGGAAACGTTGTTTTCATGTGATATCCCACTTGGGAAATTGGAACTCTGATTTTGTTTATTTATAATATTTATTAATTTAATTGATTTTGGGAAGTGGGGTGTTACAATTGGTATCAGAGCAGGTCGGTCCGTCCGGCCAGTGTTGTTGAGTCGAGTTGATGTATGTCCTTTATGATGTAGTTGAATATCTTTTAACTTGGTGTTGCTATGTTTGAGCAGTATGGCAGGAAGGAACGATGCTGCATTGGCTGCTGCTATGCAAGCAATGGCGCAGGCGGTTGCTAATCAGAATCAAACTGCAGATGCCCAATTCAGGAGTTTGGCGCAGTTTCGGAGCAACAAGCCGCCAACGTTTGAAGGAGGAATTCTGGACCCGGAAGCTGCTCAGAAGTGGCTGAAGGCAATTGAGAAGATCTTCAGAACGATGGAATGTACTGATGAGCAGAAGGTGAGGTTTGGTACTCACATGTTAGAAGGTGAGGCTGATGCCTGGTGGGACAATAGTCGCCAAAGATTGGAAGCTGCTGGAACCGCCATTACTTGGGAGGTGGTTCGGAAAGGTTTTCTGGAGAAGTATTTCCCGGAAGATATCCGAAGTACTAAGGAGATTGAATTCCTAGAGCTGAAACAGGGTAGTATGACTGTAGCAGAGTATGCTGCTAAGTTTGAGGAGCTGGTGCAGTATTGTCCCCACTATAATGTGGAGGGGGCAATGACTTCTAAGTGCTTAAAGTTTGAGAATGGACTGCGTCTAGAGATTAAGTTGGGGATTGCGTGTCAGAAGATCAGGAGCTATCCTGAGCTGGTAAGCAGAAGCAGGATTTATGATAACGATAACCGAGCAAGGATTGCGCACTACAAAGCTGTTAATGACCGTAAGGGTAAGCAGAGGTTTAGTGGTACTCCTTATAGCGTTGCTGCTGATAAGGGAAAACGTAAAGTTGTTGTTGATAAGAATCCTAGAGATGGGAGAGCATCTGCTGAAGGGAAATGTTTTCGGTGCGGTGGTATGGGACATCGTGCTAATGATTGTCCTAATGAAGCCAAGAAATGTTTTAAGTGCGGGAAACCAGGTCATGTGATAGCTGACTACAGAGCAACTATGCCGACCTGTTATAACTATGGTGAGAAGGGTCATATCAGTACACATTGTGAGAAGCCGAAGAAGCCTCAAACGTCTCCGGCTGGTGGAAAAGTGTTTGCCTTGGCAGGAACTCAAGCTGCCAGTGATGAGCGTGTTATCAGAGGTACTTGTATTATCAATAATATTCCTTTGATTGCTATTATTGATACGGGTGCAACACACTCGTTTATTTCTGTAGATTGTGTGAAGATGATAGGTTTGGTGCCGTCCACTCTGGAGAGACGGATGACTATTGAGACACCCTCTATAGGTTCAGTGACTACTTCTTTGGTATGCCTGAAGTGTCCGCTGACTATTTTCGGTAGAGAATTTGGAGTGGATCTAATTTGTCTACCACTTGGTAAGTTGGATGTTATTCTGGGCATGAACTGGTTAGAGTTCAACCGAGTCTACATCGACTATTTTCGGAAGGAATTGTTGTTCTTGACCCCTGAAGAGGAAGCTTTAGCAAGTTCTTTGTCTAATAAAGAATTGAGGGCCTTGTTGGAAGATGAAACTAGAGTGTTTGCTTTATTTGCAACATTATCGGGGGATAGCAAAGTGTCAATAGAGGAAGTAGCCGTGGCGAATGAATTTCCGGAAGTGTTTCCTGACGACATTACGGAATTGCCTCCGACGCGAGAAGTGGAATTTGGTATTGATCTTGTTCCTGGTACGAGGCCTATTTCTATGGCGCCGTACATGATGTCTGCAGTGGAATTGGCTGAGTTGAAGTCTCAGATTGGAGAATTGTTGGATAGGAAGTTTATTAGGCCAAGTGTATCGCCGTGGGGAGCTCCAGTGTTATTGGTGAAGAAGAAGGATGGTAGTATGCGTTTGTGCATCGATTACCGTCAATTGAATAAAGTGACTATTAAGAATAAGTATCCTCTACCTAGGATTGATGACTTGATGGACCAGCTGGTGGGAGCTCGTGTATTTAGTAAGATCGACTTAAGATCGGGTTATCATCAGATAAGAGTAAAAGAAGGTGATGTTCAGAAGACTGCCTTTAGGACTCGATATGGACATTACGAATATGCTGTAATGCCGTTTGGAGTGACTAATGCGCCGGGAGTATTTATGGAGTATATGAACAGAATTTTCCATTCTTATTTGGATCAGTTCATTGTAGTGTTTATTGATGATATATTAATTTATTCTAAATCTGATGAAGAGCATGCAGGACATCTGAGAATTGCCTTGCAAGTGTTGAAGGAAAATAAATTATTTGCTAAACTGTCAAAGTGTGACTTTTGGTTGAAGAAAGTAAGTTTCTTGGGGCATGTAATATCTGAAGATGGAATAGCGGTGGATCCGTCAAAAGTAAGTGCAGTATTGCAGTGGGAATCGCCAAAGACAGCGACAGAGATTAGAAGCTTTTTGGGGTTAGCCGGTTATTACCGCAGGTTTATTGAAGGGTTCTCTAATTTGGCATTGCCATTAACTCAGTTGACGAGAAAGAACCAAGTTTTTGTATGGGATGCTGCTTGTGAAGAAAGTTTTGAAGAGTTGAAAAAGAGACTGACTACGGCACCGGTGTTAGTGTTACTGACTCCGAGTGAACCGTTTGTGGTGTACTGTGATGCGTCTAAGATGGGATTAGGCGTGGTTCTGATGCAGAATGGTAAAGTAGTAGCATATGCATCGCGGCAATTGAGAGTGCATGAGCAAAATTATCCGACTCATGATCTTGAATTAGCTGCGGTTGTTTTTGTGTTGAAAATCTGGAGACATTATTTATATGGTTCAAGATTTGAAGTGTTTAGTGATCATAAAAGTCTGAGATACCTGTTTGATCAGAAAGAGCTGAATATGAGGCAGAGAAGATGGTTGGAATTTTTGAAGGATTATGACTTCAGTTTGAGTTATCATCCAGGAAAGGCCAATGTAGTGGCAGATGCTTTGAGTAGGAAAGCAATTCATATGGCAGCTCTAATGGTGAAATAAATTGAGTTAATTGAACAATTTAGAGATTTGAGCATGGTTTGTGAGACTACTGCAGATAGTGTAATGTTGGGTATGTTGCAGGTAAATAATGACTTCTTGGATATGATTAGAGAAAATCAGAAGTTGGATGTGAAATTGGTAGATTTGATGCCTGGAGTAGGAAGTGACTCCGATAGTGACTTTAAATTGGATAGTACAGGTGTGTTGAGATTTAGAGGCAGGATTTGTGTACCAGATGATGAAGAATTAAAAAAGTTAATTTTGAGCGAAGGACATCGTAGTAGCCTGAGTATTCATCCGGGAGCTACGAAAATGTATCATGATTTGAAGAAATTATTTTGGTGGTCTGGTATGAAAAGAGACATAGCTCAATTTGTGTATGCATGTTTGACATGTCAGAAGTCGAAGGTGGAACACCAGAGACCTTCTGGATTTATGCAACCATTAGAGATTCCGGTTTGGAAATGGGATTGCATTACTATGGATTTTGTGACAGGTTTGCCGAATACGGCGAGAGGTTTTGATGCTATATGGGTGATTGTGGATCGATTGACGAAGTCTGCACACTTTGTGCCGCTCAATATTAGTTTTCCGTTAACGAAGCTGGCGGATATTTACATTCGGGTAATTGTGAAGTTGCATGGTGTTCCGTCTAGTATTGTGTCGGATAGAGATCCGCGGTTTACTTTGGAATTTTGGAAGATCTTGCAGGAAGCTTTGGGAACTAAGTTGAAATTGAGTTCAGCTTATCATCCGCAAACTGATGGTCAGTCGGAGAGGACTATTCAGTCGCTTGAAGATTTGTTGAGAGCTTGTGTGTTAGAAAAGGGTGGTGCGTGGGATACTCATTTACCATTGATTGAGTTCACGTACAATAACAGTTACCATTCTAGTATCGGAATGGCACTGTTTGAAGCTTTGTATGGGAGGAGGTGTAGGACTCCTCTGTGTTGGTATGAAACTGGTGAGAATATGGTGCTTGGACCAGAAATTGTACAGCAGACTACTGAGACAATTCAAATGATTCGTGAGAAAATGAAAGTGTCTCAGAGTAGATAGAAAAATTATCATGATAATCGGAGGAAAGAGTTGGAATTATGTGTAGGTGATCATGTATTCCTAAGAGTTAACCCGATGACTGGTGTGGGTCGTGCATTGAAGTCCAAGAAGCTGGATCCTAAGTTTATTGGACCTTACGAAATTTTGCAGAGAATTGGTGCTGTAGCTTATAGGGTGGCGTTGCCGCCTGAGTTGTCAAACTTACATAATGTGTTTCATGTGTCGCAATTGCGAAAGTATGTTTCTGATCCATCTCATGTGATTCAGAGAGATGATGTTCAGATTCGGGAGAATCTTACTGTTGAGACGATGCCGTTGAGGATCGAGGACCGTAAGATGAAACAGCTCCGAGGGAAGGAAATACCTTTGGTGAAGGTAGCGTGGGGAGGTGCTGCAGGAGGCAGTGTGACCTGGAAGTTGGAAAACAGGATGCGAGAAGCGTATCCAGAGCTATTTCCATCAGGTAATTTTCGAGGACGAAAATAATTAAAGTGGGGGAGAGTTGTAACACCCATTTTAATTATTTAGTCATTTTATTATTATTTTAAAAATTATACGTTGGTGTGTCCTTTGGTGGGGGTGTATTTGGTGATGTTTGGTGGGTGTCCCTAATGTGGGAGGACTATTGGTGGTATTTTGGTGTGAAATATAATAATATAAAAATAATAGTAACATTGGTGGGGGTGTTATTATTATTATTATTATATTTATTATATTTGTTAATATTATTAATATTATTATTATTTTGGTGAAATAATGATATTATTATTATTATTATATTTATTATATTTGTTAATATTATTAATATTATTATTATTTTGGTGAAATAATGATATTAGTATTATTATTATTATTATTATTATTATATTTATTATATTTGTCAATATTATTAATATTATTATTATTTTGGTGAAATAATGATATTATTATTATTATTATATTTATTATATTTGTAAATATTATTAATATTATTATTATTTTGGTGAAATAATGATATTATTATTATTATTATTATTATTATTATATTTATTATATTTGTTAATATTATTAATATTATTATTATTTTGGTGAAATAATGATATTAGTATTAATATTATTATTATTATTATTATTATTATTATTATTAATGATTATTATTATTATTATGATTATTATTATTATTATTAGTATTATAATATTATTAGTATTAATAATAGTATTGTATTATTTTATTAAGTTATTTTATTAATTGGGACTAGATTTAATAAAGAAAATAGAATGTGAAGGGGTGGGGAGAGTGGTACGATACATTTTAGAAATTGAGAAAAAGGGCGATAGAAAAGAGAGAAGAAAAAAGGACGAAAGAAAGGAAAAAGAGCGAAGGAAAAAGGGAAAGAAGAACGGAAGAGAAAAGGGGAAGGCCAAGAGACCAATTCTAGGAGGATTTCTATCGATCAACCAATTGATAAGGTAAGGGGGGAGAAATTTGATTGGGAATGGTTTATACATGTATAGGGTAGATGGGATTCCTTAATCCCGTAGGAATTTATCGTTATATAAAGTTTTATATTGGCATGCTATGATTATTGTTGATGTTGGGAGATTGATGAATGCTGATGATGCATTTTGGTGTATATATATATATATATATATATATATATATATATATATATATATATATATATATATATATATATATATATATATATATATATATATATATATATATATATATATATATATATATATATATATATATATATATATATATATATATATATATATATATATATATATATATATATATATATATATATATATATATATATATATATATATATATATATATATATATATATATATATATATATATATATATATATATATATATATATATATATATATATATATATATATATATATATATATATATATATATATATATATATATATGGTGATGATAGTAACTGTAATGTTGATCCAATTTGTTGGATTGTTGATGTTACTGTAGTATTGATCCATTTTGTTGGATTGTTGATGTTACTATAGTGTTGATAGTAACTAGGAATATAAAGCTGATGAGATTCTGTGTTGTTACCGTAGTGTTGGCAATGACCATGATTATAGCTTTGGGAATGTTATGTGTTGTTTCCCTATAGTCTTGTTAACGACTATGGTTAGGACCTTGGTGAGATTCAGAGTGACTCTGAAGTGTCGGTAATGTACCATAATGTCGGTTCTAGAGTAGAAATTATAGGATAATTGGCAAGTATAATATCTATTGGAATGTGTGTGATTGTGGATTGATGTTGATGAATTGTTGATTTTGGTGTATAGGCTGAGGTGTTGGTTTAGGGAGGTTCTGAGTAACCTCAGAGACTTTTGGTGAGATGTCTGAATTGGTCTCGTGTGATCCTTCTAGCCTTTATGTAGTGTGAAAATGATGAGTATGGGATATAACTTGTGTACTTGGTGATAGTACGCGTTTCCCTTAATATTGTTAGTGAACAATTAGTTGATGTATATGTGTGTAGTGATCAGTAGGATCGTGTATTTCCCGAGCGGTGAAATGTGTTTATATTTGGTGTTAGAAAGTGAGACTACTCACTGTGTGATTGAATTATATGATGTTGGTGTATGTTATATCTATACATATGCATTGATGTATGATGATATGATCAGGAGGATCGTGTGCACTTAGTGTGCCAGAATGTAATAGTTATGCATTGGTGTCTTGCATATCATGGTGTTTTGGTGGGATGAATCATGTCTCAGGAGGAGCGTAAGTGATTCATCCGTACTCCTTTGTGGAGAATGGTGGGGGGATAGATCATGTCTCAGGAGGAGCGTAAGTGATCTATCCAGGTTCGATTGAATGAACCAACGAGTCGGTACCGCATGCATGGTGTTGAGTTGCATAATTGCATTATAAAATGTTATATTGTAATTTGAACAGTAGGTTCGTTATATGGTGTTGTTGAGGTGAATAATTGATGTGTTGGTGTGTTTTACTGCCTTATTACATGTATTACATTACCATTATATTTTTGATCATGATTTCTCACCCCTTTGCTGTTGTTGTGTCTGTGCTTCTCCGAAAGTACAGATAATCCAGGTACTTAGCTAGCTTTGGATTATGGTGTGACAGTCGAGTCTAGGATGCTCTGATATGTAGCACGGGACTTGGGCGCTTTTATTTGTTTTATGAAGAACTTATATTTTATTTTCCTGTGAAAGTATCAAACTTTTATTGGGTTTTATATTTAATATTCCGCTGTATTTGGAGAAAAACCTTTTTATAAGGAAACGTTGTTTTCATGTGATATCCCACTTGGGAAATTGGAACTCTGATTTTGTTTATTTATAATATTTATTAATTTAATTGATTTTGGGAAGTGGGGTGTTACATGGGACATATAGGGTATGTAGGGTAGACATAGAAATCCCCTTAGAATCAATCTTAGAATTTTAACTACTATTTTACTATTTTTAGTATATTTTGCAAATGGTGTGTTTGTTTGGTGTGCCCACATGGGGTTTATGTTTGTTTGCTTGGGCTTTTGAGCTTTTATTTGGGGTATGGGGTTTGGTTTGAGCTTGTGGATCATGAAGAATCAAAGGAGAAGATTGAGGATAATAATCAAAGCTTTGTGCATGAAGATTGCTTGAGATTGAAGATGTTTTGAAGACATAGGAGATAGGAGATAAGCAGAGCCTTAGAATAGACTGAATTTTTCCACAAACATGGATAGCTTCATGTGCTTCCATTCCTCTCTATGACATAAAGTCCCTCTATGGTATTCACCTCTCTCCTTTGGAGGGATAAGTGGCCTTACTTAGAGGTAGAACTTTGAGGGAAACAGTCTGTTACAATGTCAACTGTTCATAGACTTCCTTTGGTTGTCAATGAGCTGTTTGACATTCAATTTATTCTGGTAAATCAATTCTTTGCTGGAGTGCTTACCTTGAAGAAAGAAGCCATTGAAGATAGAGATGAAGATCAAAGATTGACAAAGATGAAGATTATTCATGTCAAAACTGTGCAGCTGTTGAAGCTAGGGTTTACTGCTGTTTGGAGCTATCTGCTGTCTGAAGCTGTCAACTGGTTAAGATTCTGTGCTTGCTTGAGCTTGGTGATTTCTTGGAGATGGAAGCTTGTGGTAGCTTAGGTCTCATTGGAGTTTGATTTTGGAAGTTCAACTGGAGCTGGTGTGCTGTCAGGGCTGGTTTTGGGGTTTCTTTTCTTTGCTGTATTGTTTGTTAATTTTCCCATAGGGTTGAAGTGAAGTTGTTTCACTTTGCCTATTGTTTTCTAGGTTCGAGGTTGAGTGGGACTCCCTTGCCTCGCTTGTACTGCTGCATTCATGCATTTTACTGCTTTACTGTATATATGCTATTTCGTTTCCGTTTATCCCCTTAGGATCTCTATTTCTCTCTGCGCAAGAGAGAAATATGACAGACATTAGGGTTTCATCCATGCATGACAACATTAGGGTAGATTTTGATTCCCATTTTAACCATAGGATTTTAGAGTTCTTTCTCTTCTATCTCAAAACAATCAAAAAACACAATAAATATTTCAAACATCAATAAAAGACAGTTCTTGCATAAAAGACTGTAAACCAATCAAAGGTGTCATTTTTGTCCGCTTGGACCCGTAACCAGGAGAAAACCTTTTTCCGAAGGATAAAAAACAGTCAAACAAATCTGTGTCTTCCGTGGCGCGAACTACGTTTACTCTGATCTTTCATGCTGTATGAAAGTACGTAGGCATAGGATGCGACATCCTAGCGAGCAACCTTCCCCTCCTTTCCCGTAGGTAGGCGAACTACGTTGACTCTGATTTCTCGTTCCAGACGGGAATACGTAGGCATAAAGTGTGATACTTTGCCGAGTCATTTTATTTTCTTTTAACCCCAGACCTGTAGAATAGATAGAATAACAATCCCTACTAGAAAACAAGCGTGGATCCCGTCGAGTACGACGGACGTGAGGGGTGCTAATACCTTCCCCTTGCGTAACCGACTCCCAAATCTAGGATTTGGTTGCGATGACCATTCCTTTCCCGTCTTTGCGATAGGTTTACTTCGAGCGTTTCCTTTCCCTCCATTGGGATAAATAACGCACGGTGGCGACTCTTCTGTTCAGCCGGCGCCAATTTTCGCAGTAGCGACACCCTTTAAGATAGACAACTAAGCGTGGATCCCGTCGAGTACGACGGACGTGAGGGGTGTTAATACCTTCCCTTTGCTTAACCGACTCCCGAACCCGAGATTTGGTTGCAATGACCAATCTTATCCCTTTTCGCTAGGTTTTCCCTGATCGTTTCCTTTCCCTCATGTGGGATAAATAACAAACGGTGGCGACTCTCCTGTCATTGCCGACACCTTTTTTCGCAGTAGCGACACTCTCCAACTCCAAATGCAACATCTAAGCTCTTAGGGCGAACTTAGAACTTATATATGATGGATCTGAGATGATTTGGAAGGTCCATGAGGCTTCAATTTGATTATTTGAAAAAATTCCCAAAAATAAGAAAGTCACTCATGCACACGTGAAATGCTCTCCCCCAATCATGAAAACCCCTCAAATCTGCAGCATGTAAGTTCAATTTGGCAATAGAATTGGTTTGGGCCTTTTTGATTCAATTTTCAAGATTGAAGTTGAAACTTCTTCGTGAAGAAACTTGGATTTGCACGTGTTTTTTCCCTCTTGTACCAAAACCAATTTGTGCAAACTTCTTGTGATTGTATTATGAAGTGGATTGAATCAAAACGTGAACAAAATATGACCCATAATGAATTGAATTCAAATCATGCCTAAAAGTTCACTTTTCACTTGAAAATCTCACTACATGTCCATAATCATCCATAATTCACATAATAATTGGGTTTTATGGTGTAAATTAGGTCTCTAGGAGCAAATTTCATGTTGGTTGGAAGTTCATTTGAGGTACACAAGTGCATGAAAATGACCTATGTAACAAATGACCTATAATCAAACTTTCCCAAAATACCATTGCCTTGTAAGGTCCATAACATGAGTCCTACAAATGATATCAAGGACTTATAGGACTTTTTGGAAAGCTAAGACAATGAGGAACAACTTTCATTTTCACTTAAAGTTAAGGAGAGACGTGATTCTATGTCAAAAATTCCTTGGAAGTGAGTTGACTTTTGGTTGACCAAAATATGTTCATATGAGACCCCGAACTTGATGGAATCATAACTTGAGTTCCACAAACTCAATGGATGAGTTCTAGTACTAAAAAGAAATCTTGAAACATGCCTTACAAGTTTCATGTTTTTATGAAAATAATATTGAACTTGTATCATGAGGTAAATTGTCCTTGAAGTTGGGCACCAAAGAAGGGGATTTTACACTAAGACCCTTTGAAACCCTAATTTAGTAACCTCTTGAACTCGTGATTCTTCATAATTTGAGCTTGAAATGACATCCTAAATGTCTCAAAATAATCTACCATGGATTTAATGACTTATAACTAAGTCTCAAACTCTCTCAAGTCCACAGTTGACCAGATGAAACCCTAGGTGCACATCCTTTGACTGTGACCTCTTGCAGATGAAATAAATGTCTAGATGAGCTCCACAATGACCTCCAAGGTACTCAATGAGCTTCTCAAACATCTCTTATCCAAAACCAAGATCTTGTGAACCCCTAATGATCCTCTGTTGACCCCTAAGATAGGAGACAAGCAACACACATCAATCTTCTCTCTCAAAGAGCCTTGACCTCTCCCTAATGATTGTAAGCACTTGATGACTTGAATAAGCACTCTTGCCTGAATTTGAAACCCTTGAGACTCTTCTCTTGAATGGTACACCTCTCTTGATCCCCTGTAAAGGACAATGTTATGCAAATACAAATGCTAAAGATGAAATGAAACATAAGCCAAGTAAAGAAAAAAAGTTGGTCAAATTTTGGGGTACAACAACATAATTTAATCGCCATAATTTACGCGTTTTTTGAGGTGGTCCTTCGCTATCCCTCTAATGAAAAATTATGGAAACACTTTGATGATGTATAACCTGACTTTGCTAGGAAACCCATAAATATAAGTTTGGGTTTGTGCTCAAGTTGATTTAATAGTTACATTCAAGCGCCTCCTTTTCCATTCTTATGTTCGCCAATAATAGTTACTCCATACAATCCTTCCCCTGAAATGTGCATGACAAAACCATACTTGTTTCTGGCTTGTCTCATACCTGGACCTCACAACCCTAAATTGAAGATAGATGTCTACTTGCAACCATTGATTTATCATTTGTGTCGATTATGGTATAATGGAATTATATCTACAAAATAATACTTCATCATGAAAGCGTGTTCGATGTCGATAATTAATGATTATCTGGCCTATGGTATGTTATCTAAATGGGAAACACAAGCTAAGCTGGAATGCCATTATTGTATGGAACATACAGATGCTTTTACCTTGAAAAGTGGCCATAAGAATTCCTAGTTTGACTATCATGATCATTCCTTACCACCTAATCACTTTTTCAGAAAAGAGTAAAAGAAGTTTAAAAAATAGGGTTTTTAAAAACGGTACACCTCTCATTTCCATAAGACAAGATATTAGGGAAGTAATAAGTGATTTTCTAAAAGTGATTAAAATTGGATGGGAAGAAAAATGGAAAGAGTTTGAAGGGTATGAAGTAGATCATAATTTGAAAGTGCAAAGTATTTTTTGGGATCTTCCATACTGGAAGGATAATTTTTTAAGGTATGACCTCGAAGTGATACACATAGAAAAAATGTCTTTGATAATATATTTAACATAGCCATGACATTAAGGAAAAAAGAAAGGATAACAGAAAGGCGAGAGATGACTTGGTTGAATTATGCTTTCGCGAGTACCTGGATCTTGAACCTTTAACTAATAGAAATAGGGGTAAATCAAAGACAAGCTAAACTCTCACCAAATCTGAAGTCAAGTGGGAATGTAAATTGCTTAAGGAATTGGGAACGCTATATTGATATACTTCAAACCTCTCTAGGCGTGCTGATGTTTAAAATGGTATGATGCATGGGATGAAGAGTCAAGACTATGATGTTTTTTTTGAAGTGTTTAATCCCAAAAGCATTTCATTTGTGGCCAAATTTGGTTCGAAAACGATTAACCAAGCTAAGTCAATTCTTTAAAGATTTTTGTTAAAATACATTAATGATGGATTACTTATTTAATTTAGATAAAAAGCTTTCAGTTATCATATGAAAGTTGGAAAGGATTTTTCCACTAGTATTCTATAGCTCTTTGGAGCATCTTCCAATTCATCTTGCCAAAGAAGCAATGTTAGGGGGTCTGGTATAGTTCTAGTGGGTGTATCAATTCGAAATGTATGCATTATTGTTGATTTTATTTAGTAATAACATCTTTATTATAACTTAATAGACTTGGAGTTACTGAATATGTAGATTTATGGGAATCTCAAAGAGGGTAGCGATAAATAAAGCTAGAGTTGAAAGTTTCAAATGCACAGACACTACTAGAAAAATCACCTAACATAACATGCTATTACCTCAGTCATTAAGTCAAATTGAAGTAAGAGCTCTTAAATTATAATCCTGCAAAAAATTTCTTCTATTAAAAGACATTTTACTACGAACCATATTAGTAACCATAATGACATGTTAAGGCATACAGGCTTCAAATCCCAGCACCAGTAGTGTTCCTTTTTTTGATTACAAAATGAGTGTGTCACTTACAATAATAATATTTATATTAAAACTAAAATACCTTTCACAATGGTACATTAAAGCAACTATTGTTAAATTTACATACATGTTATCATGGTTATTTATAACAACCATGGTAAAAAGTACAACATATATTTAACTAAAATTCTCTCTCTCTCTCTCTCTCTCTCTCTCTCTCTCTCTCTCTCTCTCTCTCTCTCTCTCTCTCTCTCTCTCTCTCTCTCTCTCTCTCTCTCTCTCTCTCTCTCTCTCTCTCTCTCTCTCTCTCTCTCTCTCTCTCTCTCTCCATGAAGAGTTTCATACCACTTCTTCACAAAATTCCAACATATCTTCTTTATCTCTTATGGATTAAGAAAAAGTGTTACGCAAAAGTCATTTCTTTAACTTCCTCATCGCATTTCAGGTACATTTTATGTTGTTGATTTTTGTTGTTGATATAAATTGTATGTTGTTGTTGATAACATTTGTATGTTTTTGATGATTTCATTTTTATTTATAAACATTGTATGTTTTTTTTAATGTATATTTTTATTGATATATGTTGTATGTTGTTGGTAATAAAAATTGTAAGTTGTATGTTATTTAAGGTATGTTGTTGATGATTTTGTTTGGTGATATGTTTTATGTTGTTTAAGATATGGTGTAGTTGATAAAAGTTGCATGTTGTCCGTAATTTATGTTGTATGTTATTTATGGTATGTTGCATGTTGTATGTTGCTTAATGTATATTTTTGTTGATAAAAATTGTATGTTGTTGGTAATAAAAGTTGTATGTTGTTGGTAATAAAAGTTGTATGTTGCATGGTTTTTATTGTTTTTTTTAATGATTTTTAAAAAAAATAAAAGTCATATGTTTTTAAGGTATGTTATTGTTAATAAAAGTTGTATGTTATTGATGATTTTGTTTTTATTAATAAAAGTTGTATATGTTGTATGTTGTAAGTTGTTGATGATTTTGTTTGTTGATATATATTGTATGTTGTTATCGATAAAATTTGTATGTTGTTGATAATGTATGTTGTAAATTGTTTATGGTATGTTGTATATTGTACGTTGCTTAAGGTATGTTGTTTTTTATAAAAATTCTATGTTGTTGTTAATGTATGTTGTAAGATGTTTATGGTTTAATGTATGTTGTTTAAGGTATGTTGTTGATGATTTTGTTTTTTTCTAATAGAAGTTGTATGTTGTTAAGGCATGATATTGTTAGTAAAAGTTGTATGTTGTTAAAGTATGTTTAATGTATGTTGTATGTTGTTGGTAATAAAAATTGTTTGTTATAAATTGTTTATGCTATGTTGTTGATGATTTTTTTTAATAGAAGTTGTATGTTGTTAAGGTATGTTTATTGTATGTTGTTTAAGGTATGTTTTTTTTAAAGTTGTATGTTGTTGGTATTAAACGTTATTTGTTTTATGTTGTTTATGCTATGTTGTTGATTTTTTTTTAAATAAAAGTTGAATGTTGTTAAGGTATGTTATTGTTAATAAAAGTTGAATGTTGTTAAGGTATGTTATTGTTAATAAAATTGTATGTTGTTAAGGTATACTCTTGTTGATTTTGTTTATGTTAATAAAAGTTATATGTTGTAAGTTGTAAGTTTTTAAAGGTTTGTTCTTAATATATGTTATTGTTAAGGTTTGTTTAATGATATACCTTTTAAATTACAACTTTATTACGTTCAATCAACATGTCATAGAAGATGAGTTTACTATATCGTAAGTGGTTTGAGTGTTTTTCACCCCCTTACCGAATATATAACCTTTCGAATCGATTTAGAACACTATCATATGTGATATTAAGTTATATTAGAAAAATTACACTGATAAATGCTTTACGATATTTTTGCAGCCCGTTATTCGCATTTCGCTCTTTAATTTATAGAACATATTTAAGTGCTTTTAGTTCTTCAACTACCCCTTCCTTTACCTCTAATTTTGTTTGCAAAGTAACTAATATTTTTCAAAATAAACTAGAGGTAAAGGAATGGGTAGTTGAAGAACTAGAAGCATTGAAACAAGTTCTAACGATTAAAGCGTGGAATATAAAATATGGGTTGCAGAAAGCTTGTACAACGTTGATTAGTGTAACCTGCTCTTCTAATAATCAGATTTATATGTTTAGTGCAAAGTTGATGAAATAATCATTCCACATAAGTTATAATATGCTAAAGTAAACAAATCACCACAGTTGTAAATAAGGATTGTGGTGATATGTTGTGCGCTAAATCATTCACCACAGTTGTTTTAAGCACCATGGTTAAATATGTTGAAATATGGAAACAATGCGGGCGCTAGGAATTTAAGACCCGACGTCAACCTTTTATTACGATTGTTTAAAATAACTTTAGTGGAGTGTTAAGCATAATTCTCTTTTTACCACGACAAGTATCTTGTGGTTGTAAAAAGGGCACATACAACCACGAGCTAGTTTACAACGAACCACCATGCATAATAGAATCCTTCTCCCAACTGTAGTAATACATGTATTATGCAGTAGCGTGAATATATAAACTAAAATAAAACTTACTTTTGTTTTTATTATTTCAACTTATTCAGTTTGTTGCCAACCACAAATATTAGAAAGAATCATGGTTTGGAAAATGATGACATCCTATCTACAAGGTTCGCCCTACACAATGATGGTTGGTCAGGCGTGAAGTCTAGAAAATATTATCTATCAAATAAGGAATGGAAGTATGCACATGTACATGTATTGATAAATTGTGATGTAGTCAAACCATATCTTGAGTAAGTATGCATTATAATACATTTGTCACACTCTTAATGCATATCATGATAAATATTTACTCATGAATCAAGTGGTGGATTCCATCATATTATTAGAGAGCCACTCTATAAATTTATAAGATTCATCTACATTACATTTATGAGTTAAAACATTATATTTGTTAGCGGTTTCTAGTTCTAACTTGTTATATCTAAAATCAATTTATTCTGCAACACTACATCTGCTATTTTGGTCATATGATTTTTTATTATTATTAATGGTTAGACTAGTTTTACATGTAAAAATTAATGTAGAGGTGCAATATATGTGTGTAAATTGAATTTATTTAGTTGGTTCGGTTTATAATCATTGTTGATTATTGCAATGTCTTGATTATGGAAGAAAACTAGCACATGGTATTGGGGAACTTTGCCCAGTGATCCTATCTGATGACCTGCCAAAACAAGATAAGGTTCTGATTATTGAAAGACTTATTAAAACCTTGGGACTCCATGTAATAAGAGAATCCCTTGTTGGAACAATAGAGAAATGAGTCATATCTGATGGGCAACAAAAACGTGTAAATGTAGGGTTAAAGATGGTTATAAAGCCTTCATTGTTATTGTTGTTTGTAATATTTAAAGGTCCTATATAGTTAGGATCACTTTTTACCAAATTGAAATCTTTCTCTTACTTTTATCGTATATATACAACTTTACTCTTTCACTTATTTAGATCATTTCTATGGATAAATTACAATACTGCGGTTGCAAAAAGATCATCTTTCGAAACTAGATTTGATTTTTTAATTTCGAATCCGCAATGTTTCTCATTAACATATCACCCAGGAAATGATAGCTCAATGTAATAAGTTATTGTTCTTATAAAGGTGTTAAATAGAAAAAGAAATGATCTGATTTTGTAATGTAATCTTTGCAGCTCTGAATTTTGAGTTTGTGTGAGTTTCAATTGAGTATAGAGGTGCAGAGAGAGATTTGTTTAGTGGTATTCATCTCTGATTATTCGGTGGTTGGTCAAATTATATTTTTGTATTTTTTTATTGGTATTGAAGATCAGTGTTGATAGATCGATATTAATGGTATTTCTTATTTTACAGTTATTAGAGGAGAAGTTCAAAGAGTATGTGCACAAGTGCATACTTTTTTTCTTTATGAGTTAATGGTTGAGCCCACACTGATATTTTTTGTTGGTTTTTTTAAGTTTGACTTTATCCTCGATTAAGCTCACGTTAATCATTTTGTTGACGTTTGGAGTTTGAGTTTCTCCTCAATTAAACTCACGTTAATTATTTTTACGACTTTTAGAGATTGATGTTAGCCTCGGTTAAGCCGAAGCTAACTGTTTTGTTGATTTTTTAAGTTTGAATTTTGTCTCAGTCAGGCCCACATTACTCAATATTTATTGACTTCTGGAACTTGATTTTTTTGAAGAACGGGGATTCTTGCAAATGAGTAGCGGTAACTAGAGGATCAATTGAAAGACTTGGGGTAAAATTTTACATATAAATTCAACCGAGAGAAAGCTTTGAAGAACATAGGTTTGGTCAAAGGAGTAGAAGTAACCAAAGGATCAAATTAGAGGTCTTGTGTGACTTGATAAATCTAAAATCAAGGGAAGAGAATAAGTTAGGATCAACATCAAATATAGTGTTTGGGGGTTTGAATTGCTATTATTTCTCTTGTAAACTGATATTGCAAAGGTTAATTACAATATGTCCATTCAATTTTGATTTGATGGCAGACGTACTCATAACGAAGAAAATTGGAAGATTGTCTAAATAAATCTTTCTCTCTCTCTCTCTCTCTCTCTCTCTCTCTCTCTCTCTCTCTCTCTCTCTCTCTCTCTCACACACACACACACACACACACACACACACACACACACACACACACACACATATACATATAAATATATTTTGATAACACTTACTGTGTAATTTGAATTGTTAAAAATTATGATCGTGTTGAAGTGTCTTAAACTATTTTATGAAACCATTGCAATCTAAACAATTGCAATTGATTTATGACACCTTGATCACAGAGAGAATTAAGCTTGGTGTATTGCACTACAAGTTTTTGATAATTTTACTGCACACTAAGTGCCCGATAAAACTTTTTAGTCAAGTTTATTTTTACATCTCATTGGGAATCATTTATCTTTGAGTGGTTTATATTCAAACATGCTATGTATAACTTTATCATTTGCTTTTCTTATCTTTTGCATACGTTTTACTACAGTCTATACGCATATTCGATTCTACCGATAATGATTCGAACAGACAAGAGTTGATACATATTTTTCTTTGTTTGTCATAGAAAATTAATTTTAAAAACAAAATTTTTAATAAAAAAATTTATTTAGTGACCTATTCAACCTCTTCTAAATCGTTGGCCACGTCTAACACGTAAAACATATATATATATATATATATATATATATATATATATATATATATATATATATATATATATATATATATATATATATATATATATATATATATATATATATATATATATATATATATATATATATATATATATATATATATATATATATATATATATATATATATATATATATATATATATATATATATATATATATATATATATATATATATGTGTGTGTGTGTGTGAGATACAAATCCATCTAAACAATATATAGAAGTTAAAAATCTCTACAAATTGATTTCAAAACTTCCACACTCTGAGGTGCTATTTTTCCTAATGTTAAATATTTAGTTCTAAATATTGTTTTGCAACTTAGTTGCAATTTTAATATTTTATACTTATCTTTATATACTTTATGTTCGAAGTTTGTAGTTTGTGTAAATGGTTGTAATTACTCGTTGTGGTTTATGTTTTTTCTAAGTAATAATTTAAAATATAAAAGGTGTTTTTTTTATTCTTCCGAAAGAAGAAAAAAATCTACCTCTCAAATTTAATGCATAAGTTAGAAACAATTGGGGTGTAAAATAATTTAGGTGAAAAAGAAAATTGTTTAGTTAAAAACAATTTAGAATGAATGAATTATGAATTTGTTTGTAGTCTTAATTTTTGCTTTATAAATTTATTAGTAGGTTATTTGTTAAAAACAATGACATGCAAATTAGTAACAATTATATAATTTTGGTGTCCAATAATAAGTCATATATAACAAATCATTATCTATATTTTGCATGTAGTTGAGAATAATTTTGGTGTCCAAAAATATCAGTAATTGTAAGACAATGACATCCAAGAAAGCTACACACAAGAAAGCTACATGACTCCATCAACTTTGTTTTTTACATTCAAAAATATTTGGACTCTTGTTACGTGGTTATCTTTAAATTTTCAGCTTCCTTATTTGTTTTAAATTTTTATTGGAAATAAAATCTAACATCCATTCATATGTTATCAAGTTATCATTTCAAGACAAAAGAGCTGATTTGTCCTTTAACGTCAATCACATGCCTCAGTTTTTGGTGGTGCAATGTATGCTAGCTTTGGAGTATTAGATACTATCCATGTGTTACATGAGTATGCCAATATTTTATTCTTTATTTAAAAGAAAAATGCTATTCTTACACCTTTTCATACACCTTACACCCAATTTCTGTTCATAAATATATGAAAAAAATGCTCAGAACATGGTTAATGGTATGTATTTTATTGGTTAATGAAGTAGTGAAAGTGGTTAATAAATTATAGGTAAAATAATTGGTTAATGATGTAGATTTTTGTGGTTAATGCAACTTTGAAGTTGATTAATGCGTAATCTTATATTTGTGTTATAAAATAAATATTTTTTTTTAAAAAATTAATATTTTAAAAAAAATATTATTTTAATTAAAAAAATACTGTTACGGTGAACAGTGCATACGGTGTATGTATGGGGTGTAGGAAAATGTGTAAAGATAGCAAACCTGTATTTAAAATTGTACAATTACGTAAACTATTTATTTTGGGTTTAGCTAATTGTGTTTGTTTGTGATATTTATTTTTGTTTATTAATTCATTAAATGGTAATTTGGATATATGATTGTATTATTATTTAATAATAATTTTCTCTTTTTCTAAATAAAAAATATTCTAATATCTATACTATACATGTTATATCATAATTAATGGTTCGTTGAACTATCAAGTTATCTCAGACTACAAGGTCTATTAGAAGAAATCATCTCGTGCTTCTGAGATAACATGCCTCGATACGAGCCTTGAAGTGAATTTGCCCCTGTCTGATTAATCTTCGAGTGAATGCCTCTGACCAACCACTCATTGAGAGATTATCTGAATCTCGACATGATTGCTCCAGTTTGGCTAAATTTTGGAGAGATTTCTCGACGTGGCTACCCCAGTTTGGCTACATCTTATTACTGTTACACCCTAATTTTGACCCTGATTTGCCAGCCATGCATATCATAGCATTTTTATCATTTGTGTATCATATCCATTATTCATGTCATCTAACCATTGTGCATATGGAATCTGTACATTATGTTCCAGCTTTGTCTAATCTCAAGTTATGCAAGATTGAATCGAGGATCAAGCAAAGTTATCATGTCAAGTACGTGTCCAGTCTTGGTTGAAATTCAAGGGAAGTTTGACCTAATCTTGGTCAAATAAATTATTTGCTTCAGTATCAAGTTATAAGTTTGTGGCAAAGATTTTGAATCAGGCATTTCATTCTCAGTAATCCATTTGTTTCATCAGTGTGCACTCAAAGAAAAAATTAGGGTTTATAAACCTTTGTGTTTAAGATGAGCAAATGTCATTCAGTTGAGTTCCATTCGAGACTAGCAGTGATTGGGCTGTGGCAAGGGTAATTTATTGTGAAGCGGATAATCATCAGGGCTAGTTGAATTTCAATTAGGTTTTTGGTAAAATGGTAGTGTAGTTAATGTCTCGAGCCATCTAGATCATGGGCCATTGTGAGGACAAGTGTAGATTGAATTCAAATATTGGCATTTGAAGATCTAAATCAGGGTTTTGGTACAAAGTTTAAGAGCCATCAAAAGTCAATGCGCTTGGTCAAAATATCAAGTCATTTATGGTTCATGTTCATGTCATAGGAGAATTTAGGATTTCCAAGATCATTTCAAGATGGAACTAGGATGTGGCGTTGATCCAAAATTTCAATGCATTTCTTGTATAATGAGGAGTTCGAGACGCTGAAATTGATTTTGAGGATAATTTGAGAGTTCAAGTCAAGAGTTTTACTAGTTCAAGATTTCTTTTTAGTGGTTCATTTTTTTTAAAGAGATTTGAATTGAGATTTCAGTTCATCTACATTTGGATTCAGAGATGTTTAAAAATGGTTTCAAATGGTTTTGCTTGGAGTTAACTCAAAGAACTTTGGACGATCCGATCTAATTGGACCATCTCATTAATGTCCAAGTGCAAGAGAATAATGTCAAGTTCAAACTCCAAGTTTAAAAATCTAAATTCAAGTTTCAATTCATAATCAAATTTTTTGAATTCCATTCAAGTGCAATTCATAACCTAGTTCAATTTTCATTTAAAAAATTCCAATTTCAAGTTTCACCTCATGTCAAGTTCGAGTTTCTTTCCATTCAAAATCTCAAGTTTCGATTCAATCAAATATTTTTTCAATTTCATTTTTAAAGTCTCCTTTCAAGTGTCTAATTTCTTTCTAATTTCAATGAGTTTCAAGATTAAGTTCAATCAAAACTCAGATTCATGTTTAATTTTCAAGTTTCAATTCAAATCCAACCATTTTCCAATTTTGATTCAATTCACAACCAACTCAAGTTCAATCTCAAGTTTCAACTCTAACGGAATTCAAGTTTAATTTTAATTCAAGTTTTAAGTTCAATCTCAAGATACCATTCGTTCCAAGTTCAGTAAATGTTTAATCAAATTTTATGTCAATTTCCAAGTTCAAGTCTTATGCGAAACTTCAAGTTACCACTTCATTTAAATTTTCATGTCCATAACCAAATTTAATTTCCATTCAAAAGATTTAGTTACAAAATTCAAATTCTATATCATTGCCCATGTACAAGTTCCAAGTTCATACAAGTTTCAAACTCATTTCAAGTGTCTGGTTCACTCTAATTTTAAGTTCATTTCAAGTGTATAGTTCAAATTTCATTCTAATTCAAAATCCAAAATTCCAAAATTTCTAATTCTATCGTTTCAAGTTTCAAGTTTATGTCATTTTTTTAACTACAAACTTCACAACAAGTTTCAAGTCCTATGGATGTTTCAAATACATAGTCTTGTCCAAAGTTATACCATTGGACCCATTACTTTTTTGTTGTTGTTACAAGTACAATCCAAAAGGGAAACAATAGAGAAGACACTATTAGTTTTTTTAACGACCCACAAATTTCCTGCACCACATACTTTACTACCAGCCACACTGCCTCAAACCTGCCCTTCACAGACCTGCTACCACTTCACACAAAACAACCCACCAGCCTGCTTTTCACTACCTACAAAAAACCAACATACGAAGTTGTGAAAATAACCTGCTACAAGCCTCACGCAATACAAAAGGCCCCACCACAAGCCATGCGCGCCCAAACCCGTACCCTGAACCTGTCACTGAAAGCAACCACTCAGTCAATACAAGACAATAATTTTGTACTCTTAAAATGAAGAAGACTGAATTATTTTTAACAGAAAACCATAGAAAATATACATATATAAAAAGGAACCCAACCTCAGTTAATTTCTCACGTCAACATTAGAGAAAAAAAATTGAAACTCATCAAGAACAACACTTAAAACTAAGATTTTCACATAGAGCATAATCAAGGTTTTCTGCTGAAATACAATACGCAAGAGAGAATAATATTGAGGGGCGGTTTAAGCATACCTGATATATGCTTCATCACCGAAATTTCTCGCCAGAATTTTGATTTCCAACAAGAGCTTTACTCTCCATTAGATGTCGTTTGATTTTAAAAAAAAAGGGGGGAGAAAACTCTGTTAAACCTTCTAACCCTCACAACAAGTTCAAACCCTCCGCCTTGCAACCACCGGTGAACCATTCGTACCATACTTTACTCCTTCTAATCTGCTCACCATCACAACACTTCCTCCTTTGTTTTCCTTCACAAATTAAGAACACAACAACACAAACTCACAACAACCAAACCACATCATAGATTTGGGGGAAGAAAAGGAAATCTATCGCGCTGCTATAACCACCATCCGCGGCCCTATCACCCTCTGGTTCAACAACAACAAACCCCTAAACCTTCTTTCATAATCTTCAAACACCAAAACTACATTTCCTCCACATCTCTACTTTACTCTTACCATTTTCTGATCTCTCTTCCATCTCAAATAAAAAAAAGAATTTTTTTTGAAAGAAATAGTGTTGCAGCCGTGATTTCTTCTTGAACAACGCATACTTCTTCCTTCATTCAAATCTGAAAAAAAAGCAACAACAAAACCTTCCCTAAATCAAAGCGAAACAAAGGGAGTCAGAATCATGTTGAGAGAGAGTCAAACCCACAAACACAAATCAATAACAATACATTTTTAGAAGCAAACCAACAATAGATAAAGAGATTGGGAGAGAAATGGAAACCAAGAAAGGAGAGACGTAATCGAAATGAGTGAGCGATTTAAAGACAGGGTCGAGTGAGAATGATGAGGAATGGATCTGTGTACCTCTGTTTCAGATTTCACAAAGCCAATCTGTCGGTGAAATTGTTTGGATAACGACGAGGTAAGCTCCATTGATTCTCTTGGATACAAATTTTCTTTTACATTGCAATGATGCTCTGTTTTCACGGTTATTAACAATTGGTATTTAGAGCTCCGGTTCAGATTCATTGGGAAACACGGGTGAACGTGAGGCCTTGTGTGTTTGATTTTGTTTCTTAGATTCGTGTTGAATCTTGAACAAAATATGATCAGAATTTTAATTCTGTGGGTTGGGAAACACTGTGTGAGAAATCTGATTGTATTGTGCAAGGTAGAAGATGAACGAAAACGACAACATGAACACCAAACTTCCAGTATTTGACGGTAAAAACTGGAAATGTTGGATGATCCAAATGCGTGTACTGTTCGGTGCTCAAGATGTTCTAGATCTTGTCATTGATGGTTATGTTCCGGTAGTAGCAGATGTGACGGATGAACAGAAAAATGCGTAGAAGGAAGTAAGGAAGAAGGATCAGAAAGCATTGTTCTTCATTCATCAATGTGTGGATGTAAATGTGTTTGAGAAGATTGCAATTCAACGACAGCAAAGGCTGCGTGGGACACACTCGTGAGATGTTATGGTGGTGACGTATCAGTGAAGAAGGTGAAGCTTCAGTCCTTGAGAAAGCAATATGAGAATCTCATCATGAAGAATAATGAGAAAGTCTCTGAATACATCTCCATAATGATTCTGATCACTAATGAGATGAAGGCGTGTAGAGAAACTCTTTCTGAAGAAGCAATCATGGAGAAAGTATTGAGATCTCTTACCTCTCAATTTAATTACATTGTGGTAGCAATAGAACATTCCAAAGATCTGAGCACCATGAGAATTGAAGAGCTGTAGAGCAGTCTAGAAGCGCAAGAGTTGAGTTTGACTGAGAGAACTTCTAAAAAGGAAGTAGAGCAGCAGGCTCTGATAATTAACTTCTGGTATGAGGTATCAGAAGCAGTTAGAAGCCAGGAGAAGAACTGATGGTGGTCAGAAGTCAGAAAGCTCAACCTCTGATAGACAAAATAATGCTCAGAAGGGAACAGAGAAGTATGACAAGAAGAAAATCCAATGATACTGTTGTAAGAAGTTTGGTCACTTTACTAGAGATTGTTGGTCAAACAAGGAGAGAAAATCAGAAGAAGCAAATATAGCCAGAAGTTTTGATGACGAATCTGTGCTATTGATGGCCTCTGAATCTGATGATATGGATCTGATAGACTGGTGGTATATGGACACTGGCTGTTCAAATCATCTTACTGGAAACAAGAAATGGCGGGTTGACTTTGACTCTGAAAAGAGAACAAAGATCAGATGTGCTGATGACAAATATCTTAATGCAAAAGGTATGGTAAATTTCAGAGTGATTCTGAACAATGGGAAAACAACATTGATTCAGAAAGTGTGGTATGTACCTAGCATCAGAAGCAATCTGATGAGTGTGGGACAATTAATTGAGAAAGGTTTTTCAGTTACCATGAAGGACAATCTTCTGAAGCTGTATGACTGCAATCAGAAGTTGATTATGGAGTCAGAACAGGGAAGGAATAGAACATTTAAGGTGAATGTCAGAATTGCAGACTCAGAATGTCTTAGTGCAACAAGTGCTGAGAAGGAGAGTGAGCTGTGGCACAGAAGATTCGGTCATTTGAATTTCAGAAGCTTAAAACATCTGAATTCAAAGAAGTTGGTACATGGAATTCCTGCAATTAAGAAGCCTGAAAAGTCATGCAAAGTTTGCATGGAAGGAAAACAACCACGATTGCCATTTATGTCAGAAGCTGCTCCAAGAGCAAAACATGCCTTGGGAGTTGTACATTCTGATGTGTGTGGTCCATTTCCAGTAACATCGATTGGAGGGAATAAATACTGTGTTGTTTGTTGATGAATTCACAAGAATGACATGGGTATCCCTTATTAAGTTTAAACACGAGGTGTTTGATGAATTCAAGAAGTTCAGAATGAAGGCTGAGAATCAGAGTGGTCAGAAGTTGAAGACTCTTAGAACTGACGGTGGAGGTGAGTATAACTCCAAAGAGTTCCAGAATTTCTGTGAGGAGAATGGAATTGAGCATGAGGTTACTGCTCCTTATACTCCTCAACACAATGGTCTTGCTGAAAGAAGAAACCACACTTTGCTTGATATGGTGAGAAGCATGCTAAAGGAGAAGAAGCTTCCTTAGAAGCTCTGGGGAGAAGCTATTGCCACTGCAACGTATGTACTCAACTGATGTCCTACGAAGAAGTTGAAGGAAATAGTTCCAATACAGAAGTGGACTGGAGATAAGCAAAATGTTAGTCATCTGAAGGTGTTTGGTTCTGTTTGCTATAAACATGTTCCAGAAGCCAGAAGACAGAAGTTGGATGATAGAAGCAAAGTGATGATTAGGGTACCACAGTACAGGTGCATACAAGCTCTATTGTCCAGAAACCAATAAAATTGAATTCAGCAGAGATGTGATTGTGAAGGAATCAGGAGTTTGGAATTGGGATAAGTCTTAATTTGATTCTGATGTTAGAACTTCTGAAGAAAGGTCAGAGTTAAGAATTTCTGAAGTTGGAGTAAACTCTGACGTTGACTCTGAATCTGATAGTGATTCAGACTCTAAAGAAGACTCAGAAGATGAAGGTGACTCTGATGATCCAGACTCTGATGGCAATCCAGATTCTGGTGGCAATTCAGACTCTAGAAATATGCCAGACTCTGAAGATGGTCAAAGCTCTGGAGGAAGTCAATCATCTGAAGCTAGAAACTCTGAAGCTCAAGACTCTGAACAAGTTCAGAGACCACAAAGAATAAGAAACGTCCCCAGAAGATATGCAGAATTTGACATGCTGTAAGACACTGAAGTAGATTCTGAAGGAGAAGTTATTCAGTGTGCCATGATAGTAGACTCTGAACCCATAAGTACAGAAGAGGCTCTTAAGCAGAAGCTCTAGCTGAAGGCCATGAAAGAAGAACTTGATGCTATAGAGAGAAACAAGACTTGGAAGCTGACAGAACTTCCAAAAGACAAGAAAGCCATTAGCGTCAAATGGGTTTTCAAGTAGAAGTTAAAACCAGATGGTTCAATTGGTAAACATAAAGCAAGGTTGGTAGCCAGAGGATTTCTACAGAAACCTGGGCTAGATTATTCTGAAGTGTTTGCACCTGTAGTAAGACATGAAACAATCAGAATGATGATTGCAATAGCTGCTAACAGGAATTGGCCTCTGATGCATTTAGATGTAAAATCTGCATTTCTGAATAGTCCATTAGAAGAAGAAATTTACGTGTCACAACCTCCTGGATTTGTGAAAAAGAATCAGGAAAGGATGGTGTACAGATTATACAAAGCTCTATATGGATTGAAACAAGCACCCAAAGCTTATAATCAGAAGATTGATTAATTTTTCAAGAAGTAAGGCTTTCAGAAATGTGAGATGGAGTACGGTGTTTATGTTCAGCATACTTCTGAAGGCAATATGACTCTGGTGTGTTTATATGTTGATGACACACTACTGACTGGAAGTTATGAACAAGAGATAGCCAAGTTTAAGAAAGTTCTGATGAATGAATTCGAAATGAATGATCTAGGCAAAATGACATACTTTCTAGGGATGGAGTTCAGATATTCTGAGAAAGGTATCATTTTGCATCAGCTCAAGTATGAATTAGAACTTCTGAAGAGATTTGAACTGAAGAATTGTAAGATTGTTGTCACACCTTCTGATACAAATCAGAAACTGGATTCTGACTCTGATGGAAAGGATGTGGACGCTACAACCTTCAAACAGTTGGTTGGTTCTCTGAGGTATCTGTGCAATACAAGACATGATATTTGCTATTCGGTTGGGATGGTTAGTAGGTTCATGAGTAAACCTAAATTTTCCCATTACCAAGCTGCTGTCAGGATTCTAAGGTATATCAAGGGAACTCTAAAGTATGGAGTGTTATTTCCTTCTGGAAGAAAGAATGAGTCAGAACTTCTGAGTTATTCAGATTCTGATTGGTGTGGAGACAGAGTTGACAGAAGAAGTACCTCTGGGTACTTGTTCAAATTTCTGGGAGGTCCCATCTCTTGGTGTTCCAAGAAGCAACCTGTTGTGGCGTTATCAACCTGTGAAGCTGAATACATTGCAGGTGCTGTTACTGCATGCCAAGCTGTGTGGATTCTGAATCTGTTGCAGGATCTGAAGATTAAAATAAACAAACCTCTAAAGCTGATGATTGACAACAAGTCTGCAATCAATCTTGCCAGAAACCCAGTGTTGCATGGGAGAAGCAAGCATATTGAGACCAAGTATCATTTTCTGAGACATCAAGTTCAGAGTGGAGTGTTAGAAGTTGTACACTGCAGCACTCAGAAACAGTTGGCAGATGCTCTGATAAAAGCTATCAAGACTGGTCAATTTCTTAGACTAAGGGATAGAATTGGTGTTACAAGTTTTGATGGAATATGAATTAATGGATGGTATTAGAAGTAATTCATATTTAGTTGTACTATTACTTAGCCCCTAAGTTTGTTAGAGGGTATTTTACTATTTTATCTTATTCTAGAAACCCTAGTTTTAGCTAATAAATAGGGTTGCAATCATTGTAATATTGAGTGAGTTGTGTAGCCGTCATTCTCTTTAATAGAATATTTCCTCTGTTCATCATTTATTCACCTTTGCACCAACAGTTATCACCTTGTTTAAGTAATTTTGTTTCATTTTTTTTAATAGGTTCCTTTAGCTCATAATTATTAATAGGATTAGCATGTTATTTGGGTAATTATAGGATTTGGGTTGAAAGCCCATATTTAATTTCTCATTTTCTTTTGTTTTTTTTTCTAATTGATTGTTTTATCTTTTTCTATTTTTCTTAAATTCTTGATTTTTCTTATTTTTATTAATTATAAATATCCTTTGGTTTATTTTAATAATTGTTTAAAATATTGTGTCAACCTTTAGAAATAATCTGGTCTTATTGTTTTCTTTTAGAATAATGACTTGATATCTCAGAATAACATTTTTTAGAACCTATTTTATCATTTAGTTTCTCTAGTTATTCTTCCCGCTTTGTGGATTTGTGATTAGGGATTTGGTTTTCTTTTTGTTTGATTTTATGATTTTTATTTCATTCTTGATTATGCTCTCACTCATATCTTGTGCTCATAATGCCATATTGATCTTTGTTTCTCGCTTATATATTTAAAATTATTTTCAAAATAAATTCTCGATTCGTCGAGCCATTTTCCACCTTGTAAGTCGAGCGCTCCTGCCTCGCCATCGACCTTACCATATACGTTAAGGACCTCCTTACTATTTAGGTCAAACTATTAACTTTTCCATACGCACATTCAAACCTTGAACAACATCGAGGATTTTATCAAAGTCAGCTTAATAAACTTAATTATACTTAGATCATATTTTTAATAAAAGATGAAAAGGGAGTTGGAATGGAATCTTCGATTTCTGTCCTCATTTGTTTAAGCCCAAGGAGCCTCCCTCAAGTTCGGACAATTGTCTTCTTTAAAATATTCATACTTTAGCTATATCAAACTCTTTCATAATATAAGATGAAAAAGAAAGAGAGTCGGATCTTTGATTCACTTTCCCGTTTACTTGGGTCCGAGAAGCTTTTCTTAAGCTTTGAGTAATCGTCATCAATTTAATTTTACTCTAGGTATATCAAAATCCTATCAACTTCTTCGCGTGCAAAATGAAATCAAACCCTTGATCCAACATCAATCGGATTTTCTCAATCAAGCTATCAAAACAAGTAACAATTATCAAAACTTCTTCCAAGGTGAAAAGAAAGGCATTGATCCTTTGATCTCTCTTCAGTTGTTTAGACGCGAGTTATCTTACTCGTGTATAAGCAGTTGACGCCTCTCAAATACCTCCAACTCGACAACATTCAATCTATATATACAACTTCTTTCCGAGATGAAAAATATGGAGAGTCACGTCTTTGACTTACTTTCTCAATTACTTGGGCCCGAAGAGCCTTTCTTATGCTTCAAGTAATCCTCATCCTTCTTAAATACTTTAACTATCTTCCATTATCTAAAACACTTTCCAAACACAACCTCTTTTCGAGATGGAAAAGAGAGAGATTCAAGTCTTTGACCCACTCTCCCAGTTACTTGGGCCCGCGGAACATTCCTTAAGCTTCAAGTAATCGCCACCTAGACAAAACATCAAATTTTAATTCAACTTCTCGCCACCGTGCGAACCGTCAAACCTTTTCATAAACGTGAGATATGGTGTCTTGAGACGACGCAAAATATTTCTTTGTCTGTAACCTATTTAAGTTGAGATAAGTGGCGTGTTTCCCATGAATGTTGATATATGCAAATCCATTCAAAGTGATGCAAGCGTCCTCTCTTCACCCATTTGGGTAAAGCAATATTTTCTGTCGAATTCGACTAAGTATCTTTCGATAAAAGCAAACCAGCATCCGTAGTCCGAACTACGGATGCTCTTATTTCTCATTTGTCAATGAGGATACATAGGCATAGGATTGCGAGATCCTAGCGAGCAACCTCCTCTCTTTTCTCCTGTAGTCCCGTGAACTACGGATGCTCTGATTCTTCACTTCTTCCGAGTGTCATACCTCGAAAAAGCACAATGTTTCGCGAATGGTCGCGGAAAACACAGAGTCGTCACCGAATTTTATTCATTCCAAGATGGAATAGGAAAATATCGAGAAAAACTTTAGGGAAAGAACATGGTCATCATAACAAAGTTTTAGGTTCGGGATTCGATAATGCGAGGGGAAGGGTTTTAGCACCACTCATGTCCGTTGTACTCAACGGGAACCTCTTGATTCGATTCGTGAGAAATGTTAGGTCAGTTTGTTTGTTTTCTTCCAAGGAAATAAAGCGTAAAGGTAATATAAAAGGTTTTAGATTTCTAAGGTGAAAATGGGTGGTTTTAGATTAGAGTTCTTGCCAAGGATTGGGGTACTTGTGCCTACGTATTTTTAAGAAGTGAAGAATCAGAGTGTCCGTAGTTCGTGGGACTACGGTAGAAAAAGAGAGGAGGTTGTAAAAGGAGAAATGTTAAGGGAAATGTGCTCGCCAAGATCATCATAATCTTATGCCTACATATCTTACATTAAAAAGAAAATGAAGAATCAGGTGTTCGTAGTTCGGACTACGGATGTTGGTTTGATTTGATCGAAAGATACTTAGTCATATCCTATAGAAAATATTGCTTTACCCAAACGGGTGAGGAGAGGACGCTTGCATCACTTTGAATGGATTTCCATATATCAACATTCATGGGAAACACACAACTTATCTCGACTCAAATAGGTTACGGACGAAACAATATTTTGCGTCGTCTTAAGACACCATATCTCAAGTTTAGGAAAAGGTTTATTAAGTATTTTGATTTGGAAAAGAGGATAGATTTGAACAGGTTTTAGAGTGAAGGAGAGGGACTTTAATGTTTGTGAAGGGTATTGAGGGTTTCGTGAAGAATCTGTGTTTTATGGTTAGGGGTTCAGTTTAAGGAAGAAGAAGGTAAAGGAGGCAATGCGTGTGAAGTCATTGCTCTATCACTGATTCCCAATATCGAAGCAACAAGGGTAGCTTTGAAAGGTTTTTAAAGTTTTTTTTATTTCTCTATTTTTTCCCTTTATTTTATACATATCCCCCTCTCCTCCTTTTTATGGATTCGTCTTCCTGCTAAATACCAAACGAAGCTCATGTACCAAGATTTTGGTACAAATTTCCTGTAGTGTATATGTTGTTGTAGCGTTGTTGTTTCGCACAGTTTTGGTGTTATTTTGAAACCTTATTGCAGAGTGTTTTGCAGGTTGTACAAAATTATAGTAGGTTGCTTTGTCTGGCATGCTATTAGCATGTTTTGTCGCAAGGAAAGTGGGTGTGCGATTTGGTGTTTTTGCGGTAGTGGTAGCAGAGGTATTTGTAGCAGATGGTCGTACGAGTTTGCGGTTGTTGTTCAGTTCGTACGCTTCGCATCGTTGATGTGTGTTGTTGTGCAGTGCCTTGAGGCTGGACGCCATTTTATCGTGAAGCAGAAATGTCTGCTATTTATTTTTTTGTAGGTTTGTTCATGTCGGCACATGGGATGTGCAGAATTATTCTATGGCATTTTGTTGTAATTCCTGTAGTGTTTGTGGCTGTACAACTTTGGTGAAGCAGTGTTTTGTTTGGGAATTTCAATTCAAGTAGCAGAGTAAAAAATCTCACTTTGGAAAGGTTTTGGAATTAAATTGGAAGTAATCTTTTAAAAAAAGAAATTTCAATTGGATTGAAATTAGAATTAAACTTGAATTAAAAAGAAATTGGATTGAAACATTGAATTTGAACTTGGGTTTGGAATTGAAATTTGATAGAATTGGAATTGAAACTTGAAAGTTAAACATGAATTTGAATTTTGATTGAACTTAAACTTGAACCTCAATAAAATTGGAATGAAATTAGACACTTGAAATAAGATTTTAAAATGAAGTTGAACTTGAGCTTGATTGAAATGAAACTTGAAATTTGATTTTGAAACTTGGAAATAGACACTTGAATTAGACTCGAATCTTGCATTGAAACAAAGGATTTGAACTTGCGCTCTCCATTTCATGTTGAAAATTAAACTCTGATAATTCTTACGCCTTTCACATGGAATAATCTTGAATAAATTCTTTAGGGAATAGAATCAAGCATAACTCGATCTAAATCCATAAGTACATTGAAACTTTGAATCAATTCCATGAAAAATAACACCACATCTTGATTCCATCTTGAAATGATCCTGAATAGAAAGCTCGAATTCTTCTATGGAAAGAAACATGAACCACATAACCTGGGCATAAAGTATTGACTGAATGCCTTGAATTATGATGGATCTTACAACTTGACTTCATCAGAAAAATTTGAGTTTTGCATAAAACCTTGATCTGGACCCTCGCCCACGAAAGCTTGAATTTAATCTGCACGTGTCCTTAAAGTAGCCCATGGCACAAATGATTTGAGATACTAATTGCATCGCCACTTTAACAAAACTCTACCTAAAAGTCAACTGCCCCTGATGATTATCCACCTTATAACAAATTGCCCTAGCCATGACCCGCTAACTTGATTCTAAGGTAAACCACTTATTTGACCAGAAATTATGTCAAACCTCCATTGAATTTCAACCAAGACTACAAACACACTTGAATTGATAACTCGATCCGATCTTTGAATCAATCTTGTAAGACCTGAGCTTAGGCGACAAGCAAATGAAAGCAAAAAGAACTCGCATTTCATAGGCATAATGATTAGATGATGTGAATAAGTAGATATGATGCACAAATGATGAAAATGATATGCAATGTAGGGAAGGCGGTTCAGGTTCAAAATTAGGGAGTAACACCAAGTGAAAATATGTAGGCACAAGGGCCCAAATCCTTGGTGAGCACTGTAATCTAGGACCACCCATTTCCCCTTAGAAATCTAAACCCTTTTAACTTATCTTTAGGCTTTATTCCCTTAGAAGAAAACAAACAAACTAAGCTAACATTTTCTCACGAATCGAATCAAGAGGTTCCTGTTAAGTACAACGGACGTGAGGGGTGCTAATACCTTCCACTCACGTAACCGACTCCCGAACCTAGAATTTGGTTGCGATGACCATGTTATTTCCCTAAAGGTTTTCTCAATATTTACCTATTCCATATTGAAATTAATAAAGTTCGATGGCGACTCTATTTTCCGCGACCATTTGCGAAGGATCATGCTTTTTTCGAGGTACGACAGCTGGCGACTCTGCTGGGGACACTTTAGCATTGCCCTATGCAAGAGAGAGTCAAACCTAACTTGACTCGATTCATGAGCGTTAGTCTTCGTTTGTTTGTTTTCTTCTTGTATTGTTATTTCTTTCTTACTTGATTACTTATTTACGTGTTTATCTTTACTATGTATCATATCTTAAATTCTTGTGATTTTTGGATTTCTCTGATTATGGGGTACTCTATGAGATGGCTTTATACCCAAGTCTGAGAAAAACGTAGGATTAGAATGGTGGTTGTGTAGTGAAATTCCACGAGTAGTCTTTCTCGTTGGGAGGATACGAAGGCCCTACTTAGAGTTGATTCCCTTGGGAATGTTATTGTCATGGTGATCCTTTGCCATGGTAATAATGTTTTCAGGCCTAAATTTGTAACTCTAAGGACCTTTTAACCCTTCTTCCATGGTGGTTGGTAGTGTTAAATCATGAGGGTTAACACAAAATCCCTAATCAGATGAGCTCCCTTGAACATATCGTTATTTTGACAGCGATATTTTCAACCTCGATCTATGACTCTGAGATACCTTTAGAAACCTTGGACTCGATGGTTGTGTAGAAGAGACTCATGAGGAGCCTTTCTCGTGGGACGACGCGAACGCCTCAACTAGAGGATATAATTTCGAGGATGTTATTGTCAGATAAGCCTTTGTTGGGGCAATGGTATCTTTGAGAAGATCCATGACTCTAGGCACCTACCCACGTAGAACGTACTTGTGGGATTCCTTTGATCAGAGATATCAGTTACTTACCCATTGTCATTGCTTAACCTGAGAACACGATACATGTGATCCTTAGCTTTTCTTTTTTTGCATTTTCATTTCATTTCATTTTCATTGCATATGCATCTCATATGCATTGCATATCCTTCTCCCAAACCAGAAACTCATTTCTTCCTTTGTCCATGACCAACAAGGTGATTCCTGACACTCGTTTAGAATGAAGAACCATGTCTCAAGAAATGGTGGAAGATTTAGTGAGAGGACAAGAAGCTTTGAAGGTGGAGATCAATCTTTCAAAAAGCCAAATGAATTGGGTCCTGGAAAGATTGCAGGATTTGTTGAGAAAAGAGGGTCAATCCATGCCCATTCATGCAGTAATGAGAGATAACTCTCTACATTCATCTGGTGTTACTCCAAGTCAGGATCCATTCAATCGGGAATCTTCACATTTTCCAACTCATGGCCCTCCTTCAAGATGTCATCTTCAACCTCTGACCTCTAGATCAGTAGATCAACCTCCATTGGCTATCTTCCCCCAAGGGCATCAAAATCAGGATCAAACACAGGATCAGGATCAGAATAGAAGGAACAAAAATCACTTTAATCTGATTCTTGTACCATACAGTAAAATCTACCCATTGTTGGTTCAAAATTCATTGGTAACTCCTCGACCCATCGAGCCTATGCCAACCCCTTATCCTCCACAATACGATCAAAATATGGCATGTGAATATCACGAAGGGGCTATAGGACACGACTTAGATACTTGTCCTGTGCTGCAGTCTAGAGTCAGACGGTTGGTAAACAACAGGAAATTAATCTTCGAATAAGACCATCTCGAGGTGAAGTGTGAGTACTATATTAGAGAAAAAGGACAGTCTATCGAGGAATGCAAGAGTTTTAGGCTCAAAGTGAAAAAGTTGATCCGTGTCGGATAACCTACCCTTAAGGAAGAAGGCCCTGATACAAATGTCCTGATTCCTAAACCATGTGGTGAAAAAGGCAAGAGAACTCTGAAGCCTCTTAAGATCTTGTATCACAAAGAAGGGATTGAGGACGTGACTAGCATTATGTCACAATGTCCCTGCAAGAGCACTGAAACAGCGCCACAAGGCTGTGATACTACTGTCCACGCAAGTGTAATCAAAGAAGAAGAGGATCAAACTAATGCAGTCATGGCTGATGTCAAGCATTTTCATGGTGCACCAGCAAGATCTTTAGGTCCCTCATCTCTTCCACACTCACCATGTTCAGTGCCACATTATCCTTACAGGCAACCAAAAATTCCTAAAGCACCGTACCAAAAGCCTTGGATGGCTCCTCATGAAAATCAACAAGCCTATGGTCGAGGATATCAACATCAGCAACAGAGCCAGCATAGGTCTCATAACAATTTGGAAATGAGGAGTGCTCCTCATGATCTAATTTCCATGTCCAAGAGTTAAGTTTTACAACCTCTAATTCAAAGCTCATTGATGGTCCCCAATTGTCTAACGTTTGCTCCAAGGCCAAACCCGCCTGGGTATGATCCTTATGCGCAATGTGGATATTATGCTAGATCAATGGAACATTCAACTGGAGATTGCAAATCCTTCCGAGCCAAAGTGAAACAGTTGATTGATAGAGGGGTACATATCTTTTCCAAAAGGTAGATTGGTTGTGCATGTCAATTTCCCGCCCAAATGAGTTTGAAGACTTTAAAAGGCATCTCCTTTATTTGGGATAAATAACGTTTGGTGGCGACTCTTCTGTTTATTTCCACCAGCCCTTTTTTGCAGTTGCGACACCAAGCTGCTGAGCTTTTTCAAGATGTTGGAGTCAAGCTTAGATCTCTTTCGCCACCTCGTCTTCGACAGAACTAAGAAGGTTGGTTTTGTAGAAGCACACTTCAATCTCAAGGTTTTAATGATGTCAACAAAGACTTAAGCTCATTCCATGGTTGCAAAAAGTCAAGCTTTCAAAACTGATCAAGATCAAGACTATGGAATATTGTCAAGCAAATCAAGCATCATGTGCAAATGTTCTACAACTTTCATGATTTGGACTCAAAGCTATGGTATATCAATATTCACTACTTTAATTGATATACAAGTGTTCAAATAATTTATCATATTAACATTTTGCATATGCATGTTTTAAAATCATTTGAAATTGGTATAACACTTTTCACTCAAGTATTTATTCTGAGTTTTAACAGTGTTAACCGATTAACCATATGGGTTAATCGGTTAACGGTCTTAAATTTTGAATTCTCAGAGCTAACATTCAAATGTTAACCGATTAACCTATATGGTTAACCGATTAACACTGAACGAATTTTGAAAAATTGTTTCTTTTAAAATTCAAATCTTGTTTGAATGTTATACCTTTTCATTATTTGATTCATACTCAATTATACCTTTTTGAAATGGTGTTTTGCTCATATAAATTATGAAAGTTTCAAATTGAAAAACACCTCCAATAATTTTCAAAATAATCATTAAATCAAATTCACTACTTTTCAAATATTTTCAAATATTTTCAAAAAGTGTTCATACTGTTCATACCATTTCATATCCAGAATTTTTGAACACTTGTATTGATATTGAAAAGTGAATTTTGATCAAAAGGAGAAGATCAATCTTTGTATTGATATTATTATTGTATCACTCTCAAATTACAAAATTACAAAAATTATTTCTTTGTGACTTGTGATCCAGGATTGTTCGACACAAGGGTTAGTGCTTGCAAGAGGATTGTTCTTGCACACTAAGTTGTTGAAATAGTTGTTATATAGTAGGCCTCGCTGGTTGATGGTGTGATAGGTTGTACATTCTAAAACTATAGTGAAAACTCTCTTTCATGTGGAAAGGGGAGTGGAGTACCTTCGGATTATGAAGGGAACCACTATAAATCTCTGTGTCCATTTTCATTATGCTTTTACTGCTTTCATCATCAAGAACATAACCAAGTAAAATTCAAGAATCTCGAAAAACCGGAAAAAGTTTCTAAAGCCTAATTCACCCCCTCTTAGGCATACTCTGAACTTACAATTGGCATCAGAGCAGGTTAAGGTAACCTGTTCCTAACGATTCAGTATGGCTTCTGCTAGCACCAACCTGGTTTTCAAAGACGGTGGGAGCAATAATAAACCACCACTGTTTTCTGGAGAATATTTCGATTTTTGGAAAATTAGAATGAAGGCGCATCTTGAAGCCCAAGGAGAAGGTATATGGGAAGCAATCGTAGAAGGACCACACAATCCAGTAAATGTGGTCAATGGCGTTGGAACCGCAAAGTTGAAAAACACGTATGATGAAGACGATAAGAAAAAGATTCTTAATGAAAATAAAGCAATCAACATGCTCCGAAGTGCTCTTAGTATGGACGAGTTCTTCCGTGTATCACAATGTAGATCGGCAAAAGAGATTTGGGACACCTTGGTGGAAACGCATGAAAGAACCGCAGAAGTAAAAAGATCAAGACTCAACATGTTAAGTCAAGAATATGAGATGTTCTGTATGCAGCCCGGTGAATCTATTGTTGCCTTACAAAAAAGATTCGTTCATCTAACAAATCACTTGATTGCTCTCGGGAAGACCTTCACCAATGATGATCTCAACCTGAAAGTCCTAAGATCCTTAACAAGAGAATGGCAACCGAAAGTGACCACTATTTCGGAAAAGAAGAGTCTCTCAACGATGACATCCGCATCCTTATTTGGTAAACTTCAAGAGCACGAATTGGAACATAGAAGACTCGAGAAACACGAAAGTCAATAAAAGAAGTCCAAAGGAATTGTCTTGAAGATTGACACAAAGGATGACAAAGACGACGAGACTTCCGAAGATGAAAATTTCATGCTTCTTGTAAAGAAGCTTGGTAAGTTCTTTAATAATAATAAAAATTCTTCTTTTCCTAAAAAGAATAGACATTTCAGGAAAAAGGATGCATCCACATCAAATCAAGAAGTCACATGTTACGAATGTGGGAAGCAAGGTCACATAAAGCCAGATTGCCCGAAACTTGCAAAGAAAGGAGGATTCAAAGGCAATAAGGATTTCAAAAATAAAAAGGCTTATGTTGCTTGGGACGATAACGAGATAAGTTCATCATCGGAATCGGAAAGCGATGAATGTGCAAATATGGCTCTTATGGCGTCACATCATTCCGATGAAGAAATTGATGAGGTTAGTAACGATTTTTCTATTTATGAAAATGATGCACAAGAAGTCATAGATGAACTTCTAAAAGAATGCAAGACTTTGTATAAAAGCATCTCATCCCAAAAGAAAAGAATTTCATTTTTAGAAGAACAAAATACTGCTTTTATAAAAAATATTGAAAATGAAAAACAAAAATTGATGGATGAAAAACAAAGTCTTGTATGCAAAAATTGTGAATCCTTATCTTTTCAAATTATTCAACTTAAAAGAGTTTTAGAAAGATACGAAAAATGTCAAATTGGCTTGGAGGAAATTCTTAGGAACCAAAGATATTATAATGATAAAAGTGGATTAGGATATTCTAAGTTTTCCAAACAAAGCACAAATGAAACCATTTTTGTGAAAGCAAGTGAATAAGTTGTTAAAGAAATGGCAAACAAGTCTAAAACTATGCATCAAAGTCATAAAAAGAAAAGAATTGTGAAGAAAAAGAATTATGTTCCTAGATATAGAAGTCATTTTCAACCTACTTATTTTTATTGTGGAATCAAAGGCCATACACCTAATGCTTGCTATGTGCGCAACATTGGTGTTGCTAAAGGGAATTATATGTGGGTTGAAAAGGGTACTAACTACCAAGGACCCAAAGAAATTTGGGTACCTAACACTACTTGATTTTGTGTTGTAGGTATGCTTGAAGACAACTTCTAATCAATGGTATCTTGATAGCGGTTGTTCTAAGCATATGACGAGAGACATAAATAAATTTTCAAGTCTATCATTAAAGGCCAAAGGATACGTTACTTACGGTGATGATAATATGGGAAAAATTCTTGGAGTTGGAACCGTTGGTGCACCTCCATGTACAATCATCGAAGACGTTCTTTATGTGGAAGGCCTTAAACACAACCTACTTAGCATAAGTCAATTGTGTGACAAAGGGTTCTGAATCAACTTCACAAAGGATGAATGTTTGATAGAACATGAAGTCACCCATGACATCTTACTAAAAGGTAAAAGATTTAATAATATTTTTATGATCTCTTTTGATGACTCTTCCTTGAAGGTAAAATGTCTTATGGCGAACAACAACGAGGCGTGACTTTGGCATAAAAGATTTGCCCATATTCACATGGAGCATTTAAACAAGTTGATAAAGCATGATCTAGTTGTTGGTCTTCCGAAGATAAAATTCATCAAGGTTAAGTTATGCGATGCTTGTCAAAAAGGGAAACAGACCAAGGCAACTTTCAAATCCAAGAAAGTGGTTTCTACATCAAGACCACTTCAATTGTTGCATATGGATCTTTTTGGTCCATCAAGAACGAAAAGCTTCAGAGGTAGTATTTATGCTTTAGTTATTGTTGATGATTTCTCTCGATACACATGGACATTGTTTTTAGTGCATAAAAATGATGCTTTCAAAGCATTCAAGAAGTATGCAAAGAAAATTCAAAACGAGAAGTCACTCACCATAGCCTTCATAAGAAGTGACCATGGTGGAGAATTTCAAAATTTAGATTTTGAAGATTTTTGCAAAGAGCATGGAATTTCTCACAATTTTTCCGCACCAAGGACTCCTCAACAAAACGGTGTCGTGGAACGGAAGAATAGGTCACTGGTGGAGCTTGCTAGAACGATGCTTAGAGACTCGAATCTTCCTAAATATTTCTGGGCAGAGGCGGTTAGAACGACGTGTTTCGTAAGCAACCGTGTCAATATTCGACCAATTCTCAAAAAGACTTCGTATGAGCTGTTCAAGGGTAGGAAACCAAACATAGCATTTTTCCACATATTCGGATGCAAATGTTTTGTTCTCAACAACAATAAGGACAATCTCGGTAAGTTTGATGAGAAGTCCGACGAAGGTATATTTCTTGGTTACTCTCTTTTTAGTAGAGCTTTTAGAATTTTTAATAAAAGAACTCTTACTATTAAAGAGTCCATTCATGTTTCTTTTGATGAGACTAACCCCTCGAAAGAGGATAATATTATTGTGGATGATGATGATGATGATATAGTAGGTTCTTCACAACAACAAGAAGAGACTTCAAAGGATCAAGCAATATCACAAGAAGATGTCACTCAAATCATCGAAGAACATCAAGATCTTCCGAAGGAATGGAGAATGCATAGAGATCACCCGATATATAAAGTTATTGGTGATATTAGCCAAGGCGTTGCAACTCGACTAAATCTTAAGGATGCTTGTCTCAACATGGCTTTCGTGTCTCAAATTGAACCAACCAAGATTGATGAAGCCTTAGGCGACGACGAATGGATTGTAGCGATGCAAGAAGAACTCAACCAATTCTAAAGGAATCAAGTTTGGAGTCTCGTACCAAGACCAGACAACAAGCACATCATAGGAACGAGATGGGTTTTTAAGAACAAACTTGACGAGAATGGGATCATAGTTCGTAACAAAGCAAGATTGGTCGCACAAGGCTACAAACAGGAGGAAGGAATTGATTTTGATTAAACGTTCGCTTCGGTAGCACGGTTAGAAGCAATTAGATTATTACTTGCTTATGCTTGTTCTATGAATTTTCAGTTGTTCCAGATGGATGTCAAAAGCGCTTTCCTGAATGGTTACATCAATGAAGAAGTCTACGTCAAACAACCTCCGGGTTTTGAAGACTTCAAGAATCCCCCTCATGTCTACAAGTTGAAAAAGGCACTCTACGGGTTAAAACAAGTACCAAGAGCATGGTATGACCGCCTTAGCAATTTCTTATGTGAAAAGGGATTTACAAAAGGAAAGGTTGACAAGACGTTGTTCATAAAGAAGATCAAGGGTAACACCTTATTGGTTCAAGTCTATGTCGACGACATCATCTTCGGATCAACGACCAAAGATCTTTGCGAAGAATTTTCACTTATGATGCAAGGAGAATTCGAGATGTCCATGATGGGAAAATTGAACTATTTTCTTGGACTACAAATCAAGCAAACAAAGGATGGCATCTTCCTCAACCAATCCAAGTACTGCAAGGAATTGTTGAAGAAATTCGATATGGATAGTTGCAAGGTGAAGTCCACTCCTATGGGATCCGGAACGTACGTTGATCAAGATGAATCTGGTACCCAATTGATATTACAAAATATCGAGGTATGATCGGTTCATTATTATATTTGTCGGTAAGCCATCCTGACATTATGTTTAGCGTTTGTTTGTGTGCACGCTTTCAAGCAAGTCCGAAGGAATCACATCTCACCGTCGTGAAGAGAATCATAAAGTATCTCAAAGGGATAATGAACGTCGGATTATGGTATCCAAAAGGTAGTACTTGTTCTTGAATTGGTTATTCTGACACTGATTATGCAGGATGTAAGACCGATAGAAAAAGCACGAGTGGTACGTGTCACATTCTCGGGAATGCACTAGTGTCATGGGCCTGCAAGAAGCAAGCGTGTGTGACACTCAGTACAGCCGAAGCAGAATATATTGTAGCAGGAAGTTGTTGTGCACAAATTATGTGGCTCAAGCAACAACTCCTCGATTACGGTGTAGATCTCAGTTGCATTCCTCTTCGATGTGATAATACAAGTGCCATCAATATTACAAAGAACCCGGTCATGCATTCAATGACAAAGCATATAGATATCCGGCATCACTTCCTTCGAGATCATGTACTAAATGTAGATGCAGATGTTACTTTCGTTGATACACACAATCAACTCGCCGACATCTTTACCAAACCATTGGCGAAAGAACCGTTCTTCAAAATTTGATGAGAACTTGGGATCTCGATGAAGGTGATATATGATCTTTTCTCTAGTTTATGTATGCATAATATATGTTTTCCAATGTTTGTACATTCTGTTTTAAGCATTTTTCCAAAATTCGCGTGTGTTAATCGATTAACCTATAGGGTTAACCGATTAACACTGTTAATTTTTCAATTCTGATTTAATTTTTTAATGTGTTAACCGATTAACCTATATGGTTAACCGATTAACACTGATACTTTTTATTTTGGAAATTAAATTTTTAATGTGTTAACCAATTAACCTATATGGTTAATCGTTTAACACTGTTAAAATTTTTCAAAATCAGAAACGAAAAATTAATTCAAATTTTGGAAAATTGTGTGTGTTAAATGTTGTTTTTTTATTACTTTTCTTTCCGGATACTGTTTAAGTTGTTTAAGTTGTTAATTTCTTTTGTAACCGTACAATATTTGCTGCATTTTCTATGTGCTGCATTTTTATTTTGATCTATTATGTTGTGCTTGATTATATGTTGTCTTGTATGCCGATGTTGGTTTGAAAGCTCCTTCCTTTTTGCTAATGACAAAGGGGGAGAAGAGCTTGGCTGTCTAATATCTCTCTGTGCAAAAATTTTTTGGCTCTGTTTAGATAGGGGGAGTTGCTGGACAAAGGGGGAGAAGCAAGCCAAGAACGGAACCAAACATCATCAAGGATATCGCACAGACTCAGTTGTTTGTCATCATCAAAAAGGGGGAGAATGTAGAAGCACACTTCAATCTCAAGGTTTTGATGATGTCAACAAAGACTTAAGCTCATTCCATGGTTGCAAAAAGTCAAGCTTTCAAAACTGATCAAGATCAAGACTATGGAATGTTGTCAAGCAAATCAAGCATCATTTGCAAATGTTCTACAACTTTCAAGATTTGGACTCAAAGCTATGGTATATCGATATTCACTCCTTTAATTGATATACAAGTGTTCAAATAATTTATCATATTAACATTTTGCATATGCATGTTTTAAAATCATTTGGAATTGGTATAACACTTTTAACTCAAGTATTTTTCTGAGTTTTAATAGTGTTAACTGATTAACCATATGGGTTAATCGGTTAACGGCCTTAAATTTTGAATTCTCAAAGCTAACGTTCAAGTGTTAACCGATTAACCAATATGGTTCACCGATTAACACTGAATGAATTTTGAAAAATTGTTTCTTTTAAAATTCAAATCTTGTTTGAATGTTATACCTTTTCATTATTTGATTCATACTCAATTATACCTTTTTGAAAGGGTGTTTTGCTCATATAAATTCTAAAAATTTCAAATTGAAAAACACCTCCAATAATTTTCAAAATAATCATTAAATCAAATAAACTACTTTTCAAATATTTTCAAATATTTTCGAAAAGTGTTCATACTGTTCATACCATTTCATATCCAGAATTTTTGAACACTTGTTTTGATATTGAAAAGTGAATTTTGATCAAAAGGAGAAGATAAATCTTTGTATTGATATTATTATTGTATCACTCTCAAATTACAAAATTACAAAAATTATTTCTTTGTGACTTGTGATCCAGGATTGTTCGACACAAGGGTTAGTGCTTGCAAGAGGATTTTTCTTGCATACTAAGTTGTTGAAATAGTTGTTAGATAGTAGGCCTCACCGGTTGATGGTGTGATAGGTTGTACATTCTAAAACTATAGTGAAAACTCTCTTTCATGTGGAAAGGGGAGTGGAGTACCTTTGGATTGTGAAGGGAACCACTATAAATCTCTGTGTCCATTTTCATTCTGCTTTTACTGCTTTCATCATCAAGAACATAACCAAGTAAAATTCAAGAATCTCGAAAAACTGGAAAAAGTTTCTAAAGCCTAATTCACCCCCCCTCTTAGGCATACTCTGAACTTACAAGTTTTGTGTTGTTTAGCTTAAGAGATTTTGTTTTGCAAGAGACGATTTTCCTCTCCCATTCTGCAATATTTTTTTCCGTATTTTTCGACTTCGTTCTTGTTCTGCTCAGAAAGTTTATCGAGAGTCAAAACTTTTTAAGTAGACAAAGAGATAATCTTTCATTCATCTTTCTGATTGCAATTTTTGGTGGTGAGGTTGCTCGAAAAGTCTCAAAGATAGTTTAGATCAGAAGCAACAAGATCGACTAGCGTACTCAGTTCCATAACAACATCAATAACTTCTAGTGAAGCTTTCAGGACATTGATTTGCTTCAAAAGTTCTTAAGTCCAAAACTGACAAAAACATCCTGTTTTAAGATTTGGAACAAATCCACTGCAAATAATTTTTATTTTATTTGTATGAGAAACTCACTATCAATTTTCCCAGTCAAAAGATTCCCCAAGATGGTCGAAATGCGAGTACTCAGGGTTGTATTGGGAACTGAGTATGGCCTTTAGGTACTCCAATGGTCGTTGTACTCTTAACGATTCCAGCTCCTCAAGTGAAAGGCTAGTCGATGGAGTTTTAGTCGAAGCAGTATTTAGAGGGTCCTTGGATTGATTTCCTTAGTCCACTTTGTCTTCTTAGACCTCCACTTCAATTTCTGCACCAGACACAAATTGTTGTTCCTCTTCTTCATTTTCTTCTTCTTATTCTTCAACAAGTGTTGTACCCCAAAATTTGACAAACCTTTTTCTTTACTTGGCTTATGTATCATTTCATTCTTTAGAATTTTTGCATTGCATAACATTGTCCTTTTTAGGGGATCAAGAGGGGTGTGTCTCAAGCTCAAGCAAGAGTGCCCAATCAAGTAATCAGATGCTTACAATCATTAGGAGTTCATAAGTTCATAGAAGTTGTTTAAGAAGCTCAAGAAGTACTTTGGAAATCATTATGGAGTTCATATATACACTTGTTTCATTTGCAAGGAGCAACAGTCAAGGGTTGTGCACCTAGGGTTTCATCTGGTTAGCTCTAGGTCCATTGTGGACTTAGGAGATTTTGAGATTTGGTTTTAAGTCATTTGAGTCATGTTGAGACATTTAAGAAATCATACCAAGTAAATCAAGAAGAATCAAGAGGATAGGAAGTTACTAATTAGGGTTTCAGAGGACCTCAGTGTAAAATCCCCTTCTTTAGTGTCTAACTTCAAGGACCCTTTACCTCAAGATACAAGTCCAATCTCACTTTCATGTAAACATGAGACTTGTAGGGAATGTTCTAAGCCTTATTTTGAGTACTATAACTCATCCATTGAGTTAGTGGAACTCAAGTTATGATGTCACCAAGTTATAGGTCTCATATGAACATATTTTATGGTCAACAAAAGTCAACTCACTTCTAAGGTACTTTTTATCTAGAATAAAGTTTCTCCTCAACTTGGAGTGAACACGAAAGTTGTTCCTCACGATCTTCGCTTTCCAAAAAGTCCTAGAAGTCCTTGATACCATTTCCGAAACTCAAGTTATGAACCTTAAAAGGCAAGGGTATTTTGGGAAACTTTGATTATATGCCATTTTCATTATGGGTCATTCTCATGCACTTAAGTACTTCAAATGAAACTTCAACCAACATGAAAGTTATTCCAAGTGACCTTATTTACATCATGAAACTCAAGGATGGGGTGAATTATGATTAATTATGGACTTTTGGGTGAAATTTCAAGAGAAATGCAACTTTAAGTGTGATTTCAATTGAACTCATTATAGGTCTTTTTCATGCTTCATTTTGATCCAATCTTGTTCATAATACTTCAATAAGTAAAATGCACAAATTCATTTTGGTCTATGCTAGCAAAAACACGTGGATTTTCAATTTACTTCACAAAGAAGTTTCACATTCAAACTTCCAATTTGGACCAAATCAAAAGCCCATTTCAATTATATTGTGAAATTCAAATCACTAGCTGCCAATTGGGATGGTTTTCATGTGTGTTAGAAGCTGCTTTCACGTGTGCATGAGAAGGTTTACATATTGGTCAATTCTTCAAATTCATCACAACCAGGCTTCATGGGCCTCCAATTTCATTTTAAATCCAACATATATAAGTTCAAAAGTTGAAAGGAGAGCTCAGAAGCGCAATTTGAAGCCAGAAAGAGCAACTTCCATTTTCAAACTCTCCAAAGAAATTCAAAATCGTGAATCAATTTCCACTGCAAATCAAAGCGAATTGAAGTGAGATTCTTCTTCCTTGAGCTAATTGGATTGGATTTGGACGTTTTGAAGCAAGCTAGCAAGCAGTTGAAGCACCAATGAAGTGTCTCCGTTAAGTAAGTTTCCAATCAACTTTTCTCTCATTCTGGAGCATGATCTAGGTCCATATTGGCTGCATCTGAAGCCCTACCTCGTGTAGGCCATGTTTGAGTGCTTAATTGTGATGTTTGATGAAGATCTCAGATGTGCACTCCAAACTTGATTCATTCGATTCTCTTTGTTTAGCCATGTTTAAAACCAACGAATCTTGGATTTGAGATGTACATGAGCTTAGCTTCATTTTGATATGCATTTTGCCAGGTTTGGTGATGTTTGAGTCGCCTGAGCTACGACCTGCTCGCCGGAGAAGACGTCCAGAGCTAGGGCTCCGGCGTCTGGTGTTAAACCCTCAGGGCTGACGTGTTTATGTTGGACCTTTTGACTGTGTGAGACGAACGACTCATATCTGCTTGACCTGCTTGCTTGGATTCTTTGACATCCACGTCAATTAGTTATACGTTGCGTTTTGATTAATAAGCTGAGTTATGTTGGATTAGGCTTCAATTGCTTTTGACACCCCTAGTGTGGTCAGCCCAATTTGGTTTCAACGTGATTCCTTTGTATTGCTGTTTACTTGTTGCACCTCCTATTTCTTTCTCATTTTATTTTCTTTATTTTATTTTTGTTTTGTTTTTTAGTTGTTAAAAATACCTCCAAAGGTCATAAAAGTGAAATAAAAATATTTTCTAATACTTTGAAATGTTAAAAAAGTTCCTAATTTTAATTTTTAATTTCCATTTATTTTTAAATTTAATTTGGATTTAATGATTGGAAGGGTTTTTAACAATGTTTCTTTTTTTCTTATTTGATTTTTAGACCAATTGCAATCAACTATGAGCAAGGCTTCCTATCCATTTTAATGATGGATTGAGGTGCCTTTGAGGCTAATTTTGGTCAAAGTTTGACCTCTTTTTGTTTGACTTTTGCTTGCATTTGTTTGACCCTCGAAAAATCCCTTTCAAAATGGAGCACCCTTGTGGATCAATTCCTTTGGTGATGTTTTGATTGGATTTTGGTTTTCATGCTTTGGCCTCTGGTTTCCAACATGTTTATGAGCTTTGCGTATTTTATTTGGAATTTATTGAACTATTCTTATATTTTTGGTGTACCTTGCAATTCAAGTTACCTAGATTGAGGTTCATACAAACTAGTTGACCTAGTTCTTTTGGGAGATGACCCTTGTGGATCCCATATGCATCCAACTCCTATTGATTCACATTCTTAACATGTTTAATATATTGGTTTCAAGCTTATACGTAATAAAGTTGTTTGGTTTGTGCTACAAGTTACTTTTATTTAGGGTTTTCCATTTGCATTTGAATGTTGAAAGTGTCTTGAACTTTGGTTCTCTACCTTGTCCTACTTTGCAACTTGTCTTGATTCTTCTTCCTCTTTCATTTGTGCATCTTCTTCTCTTTTTCTCACTTCTGCTCGTGGACTTTGGGAACTCATCCAAGTTGATTTGGTGCTTCTTGTTTGCACTTTGAGTTTAACTTGGATGAGATGCCATTCTGAGAACCTTTTTGTGCCTTCTCTTTCTTGCATGATCATTTTGATATTTATGGTTGAGATTACTTTCATGGTTGCTTTCTTCCCAAGCCTATTCTCCCATCCTCATCTTGATCATGTCTTCTTCTCTTTCTTATTTGCATTCCTTTTGGTTTAGTGATTGATGTTTGAATGGTCGTAGGAGTTGTAACTTCTCCAATTTCATCTCACTTTTGCTTGGATTTGTTTAAGCCCTTTTGCTTGCATTTCTATTTTGTTTTGAATCCCTTTGCTTGTCATTAAGATGTTGAGATGTGCTTGTGGTGGCTGCCCCACACTTTATTCCTCCCTTTTTCCTTTGTGTTGCATTGCATGTTTGCATCTTTTTCTTGCATTTCTCATTTGTGATTGATTTATCTTATGTTCTTTTTGGTTCCTCTTGCCATGATCCCTTAGGATTCCTAGTCCCTCCATTTAGGATGGGAGTAGGAGAGACATTAAGTGTTCAATCCAAGCATGATAACATTAGGGTAGTCTTTTCCCTCTTAACCTCAATCATAAGAGTACTTTGCATGATAACATTAGGACTGAGTTAGTTTCCCCTTAGTCTTGTGTCTCCTCTTCTCATCTCAAACTTCTTCAAGACATATAATAAAGGATAATGAATGTTGTACGCTATGAGCCTTAAGCATTTAGGAAATTATGATTGGGGGGCCTCCTCTTAATTGTCTAGAGTGTTTAGCGTATGTCCTTTGGACGATATGCGGCGTATTCGCTCCTACGCCATAGCCTTTAGTGCAACATGAATTACAAACACAATTCAATTCACTTCTTCTTAAAAGACTCAAATACAAACATCAAACTTTTTATCCTTCGGATTAATTGAAAACCATTTTCTGAAGAGAGTGTTGTCAACTCTTGGTTCTATCGCAAACAGGTAATGCCTAATGTTGCACCCCAAAATTTGCCTAACTTTTCTTTACCTAGCTTATGTTTCATTTCCTTCACATTAGCATTATCATTTGCATTTCATTGACATGTATGCAGGAGATCAAGAGGTATGATTACCAACCAATAGCTATACAAGACTATGAAGCTAGCTAATAAGGTTATTCAGATGTTCAAGGGTTGATATCCTTGTCAGAGAAGTTAAAAGATCCTCAGAGAGAGTGATTGAAGCCAAGAGGGTGTGTCTTCTAACTTGAGAGTTGTGGGAAGTCATCAGATGATTCTGACGCCATGAAGTTAGACTTGAGGTCTTAAGGGAGCTCATGAGAAGTGTTGAAGATCACTTTGAGGCCTAGACATGTCATTGTGCAAGATCAAGAAGACTCAGCCATGAGTGGTGCAGCTAGGGTTTGACTGGGTCAACCCTAAGTCAACTGAGGATTTGAAGAAGGTTGAGACCTAATTCAAGAGCCATGTGATCATGGATTGATACATTGAGATGTTCTAAGGATGATTCCAAGGTTAACTCATCATGATTGAGGAGTTTGAGAAGTTTCAAGCTAGGGTTTCTAAGGCTTGACAATGTAAAATCCCCTAGTTTGACCCCTATCTTCAAGGCCATGTAGCTCAAGATGTGAGTGTCACCTCATCATGCCCCCAACATGATTTTTGTAGAGTACGAGCTTAGCTTTAATTTGAGTTCTAGAAGTCCTTGATAGGGTTTATAGAACTCAAGTTATGGTTTTGGCAAGTTACAAGTCATCTGAGGCATGTGAATTTGGAGCTTGAAAGCTACCGAACTTGCATGAGTCTTTTGCCCTAGAAGGATGATTTTATGAACTTTTGGTCAACATGAATGTTGTTCCTTATACTCTTAGCTTTCCATAGAGTACTAGAAGTCCTTGATAGGATGTGTAGAACTCAAGTTGTGGCTTTGACAAGTCAAGGGTATTTTGGGTATTTGGACATTATAGGTCATTTGTGATCATAGGTCATTTTCACCAACTTGGAGACCTCAAATGAAATTTTTTTCAACTAGAAAGTTTCTCAAAATAGGGTTTTAACCTTGACCATGCATCAAGGAGGCATTGAAATGGCTCAAGGAAGGACTTGGTTCAAGGGATTTTGAAAAAAAGAAGAATTAAAGAGAATTAATGACCAAAAATGGAAATAAATCATTTTGTGTTCAAACAAGGCAAAGTAATAGGTCATTTTGATTGGAAAAATTGTTTTAGAAACTTTGGCAATGTTGGAATTTTGGTTTGAGGTCATTTTCATAGCATTCCATGTTGTTTCTTCATGATGAAGCAACACATCAAACTCACACCATTGGCTTGCAAACAAGGAAATTAACATAACCAACTAATCCAATATCTCATGAGATGATCATTGCAAGCAAAATCAAGCCAGAATAGAGCCAATACACGACTGTTACAACATGGTATTTTGGAGAGAAATTGAAATTGCAAAATCTCCTATGGAAGGTTACAGAGCTCTCTAGATGATTCTAATGAGTTCTATATAAGTGGTTGAGTGTGTTCAGCCATTTTTTTGGAGAAGATTGAGCCCTGAAGCAGAGAGTGAGGTTGAAGTTTCACAACTGCAAGTTGGAATCGGTTTCTGAATTCAAGGCAAAATCAAGGAAAAGTGAAGGTTGCATTAGCTTCAGAAGGTGATTTAGAGTGAATCTGCATCATCTTGAAGGTTGAATCGAGCAAGAAGTGCATCTGTTACAAGCTCCAACACAGGTTTTAACTTCTTAAAATTTCTCTCTAATTATGTGTTTTCAGTGAACTAGAGGCATGTGGTTAGGTTCCCCTATTGATATAGATGGATTTAGGATGATCAATTGCAACTATAGAGACAATTTAGGTGGAACTCCATTTTCGGTTGAGATTGTTATTTCAAGATTCAGGCGTTTTGAGGATGAATTAATGGCATGGTTGAATTGCTTGTGAAATTTTGAGCAAGATTCGTTTAGACATCGTGGAAAATGGTTGAGTGTAGACGAACTTAGGGTTGTACAGGGGTGGTCGGAAAAGCCACCGGCGACGTCTGGTTCGCGCGCAGGTTTCAGGTTTGAAATGAGGAAGATGAAATCCTCACCCTCCATTCACAATGAAGACTTGACTCAGTCCACGGATCCAAGCGCCCTTGATGAGCCACATACCCTTCTCCTTAAACTCACCGTTTTACTTAGTGACTGTGTGAACTGAGTGTGCCTTGGTTCGAATCCTGGCTTGTGCTATTTTTCTCTCTTGTGTGAATTTCTGAAGAGAATGCAAATGAGTTGAGGAGTGTGGGCTTTGGACTGAGCTGCTATCCACACCCTCCAATTGGCCCAATCTGTGAAGTGAACTGAAGTTCATTGCTATTCAGCACGCGTGTTTTATTAGTTTCCTTGAATTTCTTTTATTTTCATCATTTCATATAGTTTTGAAAATAATTCATAAAAAATAGAAAAATAACTCAATTAATTCCAGATTTTTTTCCCCTGACTCATGATTGAATCTAAAATTTTATTAATTAAAAATAATAGGAAAATCATGCATTTTCATTTTATGGGCATTTTTTTACATTTTATTTGATATTAAAATCATTATGGTTGATACCTTGTTTTGCTGAATTTTGTGTGATCAATTGGTGATGATTCTTGAGCTAATTTTTTGTGTGTGATTAGCTTAGATATGCATGTTCCCCTAGTAATTTTTTTCACATTTTTGTGAAGACGTTTAGGGCTGTTTTTAAGTTGAAATTTTAGGTGCTCTAGTTTTAGGGTTTAAGCTTAGCACCTTGTGATTTAGGATTTATTTCTAAGACTTTGTGGATGATTCAACCCTTGGATTTTGTATGGTAGATTCTTGATTGAATTAGGTTCCCATAGTTATTTTTGTAGGAATTTACAATTGGTTTTAGTATTTTAGTTAGGATTAACTTTAGTACTAAGTTTTAGGTGATCCTAACTTGCTAATTCAACTAGAATGATTTCTTTAGTTCCCTTAGATTAGGGTTTGCCTCTCTTGCTCTTGGATGATGATGAAGACTTGTGTGGGCTGCTGAGGAATGCTTGATGGAGATTGGATGTGAAGATTTCCCTTCTTTTTGTTTGAGTTAGTTTAGGTGTTAAGATTAGGGTTTGTAAGTAGAGCTTCTAGATAGTTTCTCTTCTTTCATAAACATGGAAGGTGTTGATCACTTCCATTCTTCCCTATGATGTAAGGTCCCCTTGTGAAGGCCTCATCCCTCCTTTGGTAGGATGTGTGGCTCTTCACAAGTTGGTATAACCTTTGAGGGTTCCTTTCTCTAATGATGGAGTGCTTAGTGGTGACCTTTGGTCTTCACTTCGCTGTCCACTATCCAAACCTTACTCTTGTTAGATGAATATTTCTCCCTTTCTAGAGGATGGAGTTCCTTGTTAGAAGATTGAAGATGCTAGAAGTTGCTACTTCTCTGTATTTGAAGACTGCCATTGAAGCTGAAGCTTGAAGACCAAGAAGAGCAAGTTGACACTTGTGAAGGGAATCCAGTTGAGATCAAATGAAGAGTTGAAGCTTGAAGGTGGAGAACAAGTTGATACTTGTGTTTGATGCATCGAAAGCTTGAAGAAGCAAGTTGACACTTGCTATTGAAGATGAAATCTTTGAAGAGCAGTTGAAGACTGAAGACTGAACTACTGTCAGAGAGCTTTGCTGTGAAACTGGGGAAGCTGTGGATCTGCTTTCTTTCCTGTCTGTTTGCTTTCTGTGCAACTGTATTGATGTGACTTGTTTGATTTGCTTGATGCATTAGAATAAGTTCATGTTTATATTGTGTTAAGCTAGGAGCATGATTGCATTAGAGGTTGAGTTGCTCCCTCTGCTTGTATTTTTACTGTATGGCTTTGCTTGCGAGTATTCGATAGATCCCTGCTCCCTTGCCTATGTGGTTTGAGTTTTGCTTGATGGCATTTTATTTTTTCTGTATGATTACAGTTATTCATATCTGGCTTGAGGTCGAGACGAGCTTGTGGAGGCTGATGCCCCACACATATTTCCTCCCTCACTTGCATTGCATGCATTTTACAAACGTTTACTGTTTACTGTTTAAGCTGATGCTTTACCTGTTTCTGTTTATCATTGACATGATCCCCTAGGAATCTCACTTCCTTTGATAAGGAAGTGATGATAGAACCTTAGGTTGAAACCTATGCATGATACCTTCTAGGAGTTTCCTGTTTCAAACTTCAACCATAGGATGAATCCTTGGAATGACAACCTTAGGACTTGATAGTCTCCCCTTAGTTGAGCCTCTCTCTCTCTTCTTATCTCAAAACAATTTAAAATACAGTAATAAGGGTTAACTGACGTCGTACGTTACGAGCCTTAAGCTATCTGAGAAAGGATTGCTGGAGAGTTTCTTTTCAACAGTCTGGATGTTTAGTATGGCACCCTTTGGGTGACATGCGACGCATTCACTCTCAGGTCATAGTCTCTAGTGCGATATTGGTTGCAAACATCCATAAAAAACAGTTCTTCCGTAAAAGACAGAAAACAAACTTCAAACCTTTTTGCCCCATGGGCCCATAATTCAAAGGAATCTTTTCTGAAGAAAAGAGTGTCGTTAACTCCCAGTTCTACTGCAAACGGTAACGCCTAAGTCTCCAAGGGTCGAGCTGCGAACGCCAAACTGCTGGAACTGTTTGTTAACCCTACTCGATAAAACAGATGAATCTGAATCCCCGTGATCCGTATTATCCCGAACTACGTAAGCTCTGATCTCTCATACCTGTTGAGAGTACGTAGGCATAATACCGATGTATTGGCGAGCCACCTTCCCCCATCTGTTACTCGTAGTTAGGCGAACTACGTTGACTCTGATTTCTCGTTCCAGACGGGAATACGTAGGCATAAAGTGAGACGCTTTGCCGAGTTATTTTATTTTCTTTTTTAAGCCAGCCTTGATAGGTAGATAGATAAAACCAACCCATCAGATAAACACAACAAGCATGGATCCCATCGAGTACGATAGACGTGAGGGGTGCTAATACCTTCCCCTTACGTAACCGACTCCCGAACCCAGATAATGGTTGCGATGGCCTTGTCTTATACCTTTTCGTCAGGTTTCTCCGATCGTTTCCTTTCCCGTTCTGAGGGATAAATAACGAAAGGTGGCGACTATTTTGTTTTGCCGGCACCTTATTTTCACGGTAGCGACAGCTGGCGACTCTGCTGGGGACTTGATAGTTTCCTGGGATTCAATGTCCCCTATGCGAGTCAGTTTGGGGATCCAACGTCCCCTGCGAGGGTCAATCTTAGTGCTGGTATGATTACTTGTTGGATTGTGTTTATTTATCGCATTTTATTTCCCGCACTTTATTGTCAGTATGATATGATTATTTATGCTGTTGTGGGAGGGGCATTCTGATGAGTGAGAAGCCATACCCAGGCTTGAGTGTACCTAGCATTAGTTGTGGAAATTAGTGGGCGCGTTCTTGCTTTGCAGGCACTAGTGTCTCATGAAATCCATGCTTAGACGAGGTTCTCCCGGTTGACTTCTTTTCCGGCCCTTTGGGCCTGAGGGGTTGTTGGTTTGGAGGATTGTCGACTCTGGGGACCGATCATTTGGGATTCAGCTGAGTGAGGCTGCTTCAGGAGATGGTGATGCCACACCTTCTGGGTATCGTATCACCCCTCTTGAATGTCTGGGACGCTGATGACCGCATAGGATGTCGAACTTGTGTCAGTTTAGGTTCATACCTGTAAGCAGGGTCGGGTTTGTTGCAGGAAACCGTAACCTTCAGACTACCTGGGTTTCTTGATAGTGAATCAGTTTCGTTGGTATCAGAGGTCCTCATTGTCAAATGTGTGTTTGTTCTTGACAGAGCAGATTTATGGTCCTGTATCAGAGGTCCTCATTATCAAATACGTGTTTGTTCTTGACAGAGCAGATTTATGGTCCTGTATCAGAGGTCCTCATTATCAGATATGTGTTTGTTCTTGACAGAGCAGATTTTTGGTCTTGTATCAGAGGTCCTCATTATCAGATATGTGTTTGTTCTTGACAGAGCAGATTTATGGTCCGGTATCAGGGTTTTCTCATCAGAGATAAGGTTGTTCTTGACAGAGCAGTATTGTAGTTTTGTTGATACAGAACCTCCATCACTTCAACAGCACAGTCGTCTTGATCTCCTGCTGCATGATTGCATTTTGCATTGTTTTGCATACTCATTTGCATATCGTTAACGTGTGTCTGTGTTGCAGGTACCGTTTCCCCCGGTTCAGGTTTTCTTGCCTTCTATTGTGCTATTATGGGTTCTCTGAGGAAGACTGTGGCCTACAAGCTCCCCACTTCCAATGTTTTTCAGCTGTCTAGTTTGATTGCGTTGGCAGATGAGCCGGTGAGAGGTGAATTCAGAAAGTCCTATGGGAAACTGCTCAGCTTGGTTCGTAAACCTTCTGTGTTCGAGTTGAATGGGTTGCACGCCTTGCTGCAATTCTACGATCCTCCTTTGAGATGCTTTACTTTCTCGGACTTTATTCTCGCACCTACACTAGAGGAGTATGCTGATTTGTTAGGTGTGCCTATCAAGAGTCAGATGCCCTTTGTTCATATGGATGCTGAGCCTAATCTGGCTAGTTTAGCTCCTTCACTTCATCTGGATGCCTCCGAGTTGGTCTTGTCTAGTTGGAACAGGGTTCCCAGTTTCTCCTTGTAGTTCTTAGTGGGAAAGGCCCAACAGTGTGCCACAAACGGTTGTTGGATCGTGTTCAACGCTATTCTTGCTCTTTGCATATACGGCATCATTCTGTTCCCTAATATGCCCGACTTTGTAGACTTGGACGCCTTTCACATCTTTGCATCAGGGAATCCAGTCCCTAACTTGATTGGAGATGTCTACCATTCCGTCCATTACAAAAATGAGAACAGAAGGGGTAAGAATGTCTCGTGTTGTGTGCCCCTATTCTATAGATGCCCTGATAGTCACCTACCCAAGGAGGGTCCCTTCACTTCATTTGCAGCCACGGCTGAGTGGCCTGAATGTTTGATGAGTCTATCAGTGGAGGATGTTGCCTAGTTTGATAGAGATAGGTTGGGTACTGAGATTATCTTCAGCTACAGCGGGTTCCCGAATGTGCCTTTGATAGGCAGGAAGGGCTGTATCAACTACAATCCATCTCTGCTGGTCCGACAGTTTGCTTATGCTTTGAGAGCTCCGCTGAAGGATGAAGAGGTGCAAGAATCTCTGTACCTCACTGGTCTTCTATAGGGGGATATGTTATCCAAGCTTCAGCACACTTGGAATGGTATTAGTAAGCGGGGAAAACCATTGCTGGGGAAAAGTGATAGCCAAGCCTACGCTCCGTACGTGACCTGGATCAGAGCCAGAACAGATATCATAGGGATGCCGTTTCCTCCTGCCAAGCCAAAAAGCCCTCCAATGGTTGATGAGCCGACCACCGTGCCTATTCAGTAGCATAAACAGGTGTTAGCTGAGCGAGATGAGCTGAAGAAGGAAAATGAAGAACTGGAGAAAGAATTGGCTCAACTTAGAAGCGAGAGAAGCGAAGCCGTCCATTCCTTCAAAAGGCAAACAGAGCTGGTGAACCAGTTAGGTACGGATTTGACTAAGCAGATGGCTGAGCGTGAGCGCTTGGGTCGGGACTTCAAAGCTGTCAATGACATACTGGCCACAAAGAAGCAACACTTGGATGAAGCTTTCCGGAGAATATCCAAGTTTAATCAGCACTGGAAGGCCACCCTAGCCAACGGCAAGGAACGGGAGGATAAGCTGAAGCAGCAGATCTCCAAGCTGAAAGCCCAGGTGAAGGCTAGTGAGAAGAGGTTTGATGAAGAAACCGCTCGCAGATATGCCACTGAAGGCCTGCTCAACAAGGCTCTTGCTAACCTGAAGGAGCATAAACAAACGTTTGAATCCAAGAAGCGGAAGCTAGAAGAATGTTTCGGCGAAGGAGCATGGGAAGAATCAGTTGAAGCTCTTCAATACACTATTATGCAGAGGGAGTTACTCGTCGAAGGGTTGCTCACTCGGCCTGATCATCCAGAAACAAGGGATCTGTTAGAAGAGTTTTGAGCCCGTGGCCGTGCTTGACTATATTTGTAATCCTTTTGTTTTGATCATTGTTGTATGCTTACCATCACCAGGCTTGTTGGTCGAGGTCATGCTATTGATTCTGCTTGTACTCAGTGACGTTGTGTACCGCCTTGATGGGCTTTCTTTATATATATGAGATGTTATTTCCATGACTGGACCCGGACTTCTTATTATCAGCACTGGCACTCAGGCACTAGGATCGGGGGAGAAATCTCCCTAACGCACAGACACACGTTTGCATTTGCATGAAGCATTTGCATGACGAGCACATTGTCGTTTTTCTAACCCTTTGTGTATGCAGGTTGTTCCAGGATTGAGCGAAGACCGATCCACCGCTATCCGACCAAAGCGAATCAGGCTAGAGCAATGGAACAAGTGCAGACTGACGTCCAGGAACTCCGAGAGAGAATGGACCGCTTCATGGAGCTCATGCAAGTGGTTGCCAACGGCCAAGACCAGCTCAGAACCTTGGTCCAGCCTCTGATCTCAAGGGTTGACAGCAACGGGGTACTTCATGGTGAGAGTATTCCAACCCCTCCACCTGTTGAAACTCCTCAGGGTGACATCCCCGTGAACGGGGGGAATGGGAGTGGTAACGACAATGTGATCACTAACATAGGGCTCAACGGTAATACGACTGGCGTCGGTAATGGAAATTTTGAAGCTAATGGCAATGCTGGATTGGGCAACGGCAACGCATGTGCTGGAAATCTGTATGGGCCTAATGCTACTGGATTCGCTGCTGGCAATGACACCCAGCCATGGCTAGAAGATCGTCAGGAAGATTTGTTCTCACAGAGGAGTGCCGAGGGAGAACTGACTGCTGAAGCACGTCTGAGGTTTAAGGCACTCGAGGACAAAATGAGGAATTTCGAGAACCTGAACACTATGGGTGTCGACATGTCTAAATTGGAATTGATTTCTGATTTCAAGGTGCCTCCCAAATTCAAGGTACCCGACTTTGAGAAGTACAAGGGAACCACTTGCCCTCGTGTCCACCTAAGGTCATACTACCGAAAGATGTCCGCTCACTCTGAAGACGAGAAGCTGCTGATGCACTTCTTTCAGGACAGCTTGTCCGGGCCGTCCCTAGAATGGTACATGAGTCTGGAACCCACCAGTGTGCGCACGTGGAAGGAACTGGCTGAGGCCTTTGTGCACCATTATCAGTATAACAGTGACTTGGCTCTGAACCGGGTTCAACTGCAGAACTTGTCGCAGAGGAACAACGAAGGGTTCAAAGAGTACGCCCAGCGATGGTGTGAATTGGCAGCTAGGGTTCAGCCGCCGATGGTTGAACGAGAGCTTGTTGAAATGTTTGTAGCCACCCTCCCAGGGGTTTATTACGAGAAACTAGTCAGCGGGATGTCTGGAAGCTTCTCAGATCTCATCATCACCGGCGAGCACGTCGAAAATGGGATCAAATTGGGGAAAATTCAAGGTGTCGATCTATCCTCAGCTGGAGGAGGAAAGAAACCCTACGGTAAAAAAAGGCGTGAAGGAGAGGCGAACACCGTGTCTAACGCTCGAACAAAAGGTAAGGGCCAGCGCCAGCAGGTGGCTAGCATAACCATCCCTGCTGTCCAACAACCCCAGCCAGAACAATAGCCGCAGCAGCAACAGCCAAATCAGCAAGGGTACATAAAGTATCAGAGCAGGGCACCTCTATCAAGTCGTCATCTTGAGACACCGCCCATGTCTTATGCACAGCTGCTACAAACTCAGCTTGAGTTACAGCTAGTCCAAAATAGAACCCTGGCTCCCTTGACAGGGGCACCCCCGCCAGGTGATGATGCGAATGCAACATGTGAGTTTCACTCAGGGGCACCCGACCACACGATAGAAAACTGCAAAGCCTTCAAGCACAAGGTGCAAGATATGGTGGATGCTAAGATCATCAACTTCTCAGATAATCTGCCGAATGTCACGAAGAACCCTATGCCGAATCATAGGGGAGGTGGGGTAAATGCCATTATTGAAGACGAGAACTTAGATTTGTTGACTGATGTCAAGGATCTGAAGACACCGCTTAGCTTCGTTAAAGCTAAGCTGATGAAGAAAGGCTTCTTTCCGGGATATGGAGAATTGTGTATAGGCTGTGCGGCTCGTCCCGATGGATGTGAACAGTTGAGAATGGGGATTCAGAGTTTGATGACCGAAGGAATCTTGCAGTTTAGCCGAAGGGCCGAATGTGGATCAGGAGAGGTAATGCTGAAGCAAGATGATGAGGTTGCCACCATCACCATCCCTCGCCAGACGATACCATTTCTGCACTCAGACCGCCCACAATTACCATCACAAAGGCTGGGCCGATACCTTTTGAAAGCACCAATGTTGTCCCATGGCATTATGGGGCAGACGTCTACTGTAACGGACAGAAGTTGGAATTGGAACCATCTGGGAAGTCTGTGGATAACCTAGTGGGCACTGGCAGAATCACGCGCAGCGAAAGAGTATTTGCTCCACCTGAGATTGTAGTGGACAAAGCAGATAAAGCTGAGAGAACCGATAAGGGAAAGAGTAAAGTCGTTGAGGAAACCCCTCGTAGGGTAGAGAAGGACTTACTTGTAAAGGACGCTGAAGAGTTCATGAGGTTGATCAAGAAGAGTGACTACAAGATCGCTGATCATCTTCATCAAACGCCCTCGAAAATTTCCATCCTTAATTTGTTACTGTGTTCGGAGTCACATCGCAACGCGCTGTTAAAGGTCTTGAATGCCACGTATGTACCGCAGGAAATATCGTTCAACCAGTTGGAAGGGGTCGTAGCCCACGTGAATGCTGGAAACGGGTTAGGGTTCACTGACCTATAGCTAACGCCAAAAGGAAGAAACCACAACAGCGCCCTGCACATCTCAATAGAGTGTAGGGGAACGATTATGTCTCACGTATTGGTGGACACAGGGTCTTCGCTCAATGTTCTTCCGAAGAAGGCATTGATGAAGTTAGATACTCGAGGATTGATTTGCACACCCAGTGATCTGGTTGTGAAGGATTTCGATGGAACCAAGCGTCATGTCTTTGGAGAGGTAACTCTGCCAATCCAAGTCGGGCCGGAAACTTTCGACGCAGTCTTCTACATCATGGACATCATGCCTGCCTACAGCTGTCTCTTAGGCCGGCCATGGATCCATTCTGCTGGCGCCGTGACCTCCACGTTGCACCAGAAGCTCAAGTATGTTGTCGGAGGCAGCATCATAACTGTTTGTGGCGAGGAAGACATAATGGTGAGCCATTTGTCGTCCTTCAAGTATGTTGAGATGGATGGAGAGATCCACGAAACCCTATGTCAGGAGTTCGAAGTTGTTAGGGTCAAGGAAGTGGCTCCTGTAATGACTGAAAAACCAGAGATGACTCTTTCTTCCTTCAAGGAAGCCCGGGTCGTTGTTCAAGTCGGATCTACCCCAGGCTGGGGGCAAATTCTGGAAATACCCAACAAACGAGACAAGTTTGGGTTGGGATACTCTCCTATGGTTGAAGCCTCATCTTCTCACAGTGCGTCGCAAGGTTAAGGGCCGATCCAGTTTACCAGTGGCGGGGTGATATTTGAAAGTGTCAACGCAGTGTCTGAAGACGGCGAAGACAACGATTGCGACCTGGACTCTTGGATTCAGCCAAGCAAACAAGGCCAGAGCCACAACAACTGGTCCGTCAGGGATATCATCCATGTGGCAGGCAAAGAGCAATGATTTACTTTCTCCAATTATTGTACAACCCTATGTCCTACCCGAGGCATTGTGGTTTTATTATTAGGGCCTTGTTTGGTTATGTACATGCATTTTACCAATAAATCAAAAGGCGTTTTTCTTCACATTCAAATGTTGTGACCTCTGTTATTCTTGTTTTATATTTGTTTTGAAAAACAATAAAATGGCAATGGGGTTTGTGCTAACCTGCATATCCTTGTTTTAAGCTTAACCCTTGTTATTGCAGGATCCACATAACAGATGACATCGACTCTGGACCTTCTACGACTCACTTCAACTTCGATTGCCCGATCTATCAAGCCGAAGAAGAGATTGATGAAGACGAAGACCTTCCCGAAGAGTTGGCCCATTTGTTGAAACAAGAAGAGAAAGTTATTCTGCCTCACGAGGAAGAGATTGAGATTGTGAATTTGGGTTCTGAGGAACTTGTCAGGAACGTCAGGATAGGGGCTGCATTGCAGAGTGATGTCAAGCAGAGATTGGTCGAGATGCTTCGAGAGTATAGTGACATCTTTGCTTGGTCATACAAAGATATGCCCGGACTTGATACTGACATCGTGGTCCATCACTTGCCGCTGCGAGAAGATTGTCCTCCCGTTAAGCAGAAGCTTAGAAGGACACGACCAGATATAGCCGTTAAGATCAAAGAAGAAGTGCAAAAGCAGCTTGATGCTGGCTTCTTAGCGGTCACTACTTACCCTCCGTGAGTCGCCAACATAGTGCCTGTACCGAAGAAGGACGGTAAGGTGCGAATGTGCGTCGATTATCGGGATTTGAATAGGGCGAGCCCTAAAGATGATTTCCCGCTCCCTCATATTGATGTGTTGGTCGACAATACAGCTCAGTTCTCCGCGTTTTCGTTCATGGATGGCTTCTCCGGTTACAATCAGATCAAGATGGCGCCGGAGGACATGGAGAAAACTACGTTTATTACACCTTGGGGAACATTTTGCTATAAGATAATGCCTTTCGGTCTGAAGAACGCAGGGGCCACTTACCAACGAGCAATGGTTACTTTGTTTCATGATATGATTCATCATGAGATTGAAGTCTATGTTGATGATATGATTGCGAAGTCCCAAATGGAGGAGGGACATCTGGTCAATTTGCTGAAGCTTTTTGAGAGGCTTAGGAAATTTAGGTTGAGGTTGAATCCTAACAAGTGTACTTTCGGAGTACGGTCGAGAAAGAGGCATTGAGGTTGATCCTGCGAAGATAAAAGCAATACAAGAAATGCCAGCGCCAAAAACTGAAAAAGAAGTTTGTGGTTTCCTGGGCAGAATAAACTACATTGCAAGGTTTATTTCTCAGCTCATGGCCACGTGTGAACCGATGTTCAAACTACTGAAAAAAGATCAGGAGATTATATCGAATGAGGATTTCCAGAAGGCATTCGATAAGATAAAACAGTATCTGCAGGAACCACCGATCCTGATACCCCTAGTGGCCGGAAGACCCTTAATCATGTACTTGACAGTTCTTGAGAATAGTATGGGGTGTGTTCTCGGTCAGCACGATGAGACAGGCAGAAAGGAGCACGCCATTTACTATTTGAGTAAAAAGATCACAGATTGTGAATCTCGTTACTCCATGCTGGAGAAGACGTGTTGTGCACTAGCCTGGGCTGCCAAACGTTTACGACAGTACATGCCCAATCACACAACGATGCTAATTTCGAAGATGGATCCGATTAAGTACGTCTTCGAGAAGCAAGCGCTTTCGGGCAGGATTTCCAGATGGCAAATGGTGTTGACGGAATATGACATTCAGTACGTGTCCCAGAAGGCCATCAAGGGTAGCGTATTGTCTGAATACCTTGCCGAACAGCCGATCGAGGATTATCAGCCGATGAAATTTGAATTCCCTGATGAGGATATCATGTTTCTCAAGGTGAAAGATTGTGATAAACCGTTGCCCGACGAGGGTCCTGACAGGAAATCCCAGTGGAAATTGATATTCGACGGGGCGGTTAATTCTTACAGAAGTGGCATAGGGGCGATCATCACGACTCCCCACGGATCCAACATCCCGTTCACTGCGAGACTGACGTTTCCGGTCACCAATAACGAAGTGGAGTACGAAGCCTGCATCATGGGTCTAGAAGAAGCAATTGATTTGAGAATCAAGAACCTAGATGTGTATGGTGATTCGGCAATTGTGATTAACCAGATTAAAGGGGAGTGGGTGACTCGTCAATCGAATTTGGTGCCGTACATGAACTATGCCAGAAGGTTGCTTCCGTTCTTTGATCGAGTGGAACTCCATCAAGTGCCCAGGGCTGAAAATCAGATGGCTGATGCCTTAGCCACGTTGGCTTCGATGTATAAAGTCAATTTTTGGAATGAAGCTCCAAGAATTGTCCTTTCTCGTCTTGATAGACCTGCATTCGTCTTCGCGATCGAGGAAGCCTCCGATGGCAAGCCATGGTTCCACGATATCCAGACCTTCCTTATGACTAAGGAGTATCCTGCGGGAACGTTGACCCATGATAAGAAGACTCTGAGGAGGCTGTCTGGAAATTTTTATCTCAATCCTGATGGAGTTTTGTATAAAAGAAACCACGATCTCGTGCTACTCAGATGTGTAGATGAGAAAGAAGCGAGTATGCTCATGGAAGAAGTCCATGAAGGCACATTTGGTACGCACGGCGACGGGCATGCTATGACGAGAAAGATCCTGAGAGCAGGATACTACTGGCTGACGATGGAATCGGATTGCTTTAAATTCACGAAGAGATGCCATAATTGCCAGATTTATGCTGATAATATTCACGTGCCGCCGTGCCCGTTGAACATCATGTCCTTCCCGTGGCCGTTCTCCATGTGGGGCATCGACATGATAGGCAAGATCGAGCCCACTGCATCTAACGATCACCGCTTCATTCTAGTAGCTATCGACTACTTCACCAAGTGGGTGGAGGCAGCCTCATATGCTACTGTGACCAAGGAGGTAGTGGCTAAATTCATAAAGAGGGACATCATCTGTCGTTACGGAATTCTCGAGCGGATCATTACTGATAATGGTTCGAATCTGAATAACAGGATGATGAAGGAGTTGTGCTAGAGTTTCAAGATTGAACACCACAACTCATCTCCTTACCGACCGAAGATGAATGGCGCCGTTGAAGCGGCCAATAAAAACATTAAGAAGATTGTGCAGAAGATGGTTGTGACCTACAAGGATTGGCACGAGATGTTGCCATTTGCACTGCACGGTTATCGTACAACGGTACGTACGTCAACCGGGGCAACTCCTTTCTCACTGGTGTACGGTATGGAAGCTGTCCTACCGTTAGAAGTTGAGATTCCTTCTTTACGAGTTTTGGTTGATGTGAAACTCGAAGAGGCAGAATGGATTAAGAACCGACTAAACCAACTCAGCCTGATGGACGAGAAGAGGTTAGCATCGATTGCATATGGTCGTCTATACCAAAGCCGAATGAAGAAAGCTTATGATAAGAAGGTGCGTCCTAGAAGCTTTCAGACGGGTGATCTCGTCCTGAAGAAGATTCTTCTTCCACACTCCGATCACCGGGGCAACTGGACTCCAATTACGAAGGTCCGTATGTCGTCAGCAAGGTCTTCTCGAGAGGACCCTTGTTGTTATCCATGATGGATGGCGAAGATTTTGCATCCCCGGTGAACGCGGACGCAGTTAAAAAATACTTTGCTTAAAGAATGACCCGCTGGAAAGAAAAAGAATATCCAGGCAAAAATGGGGCATCCTGGCGAACCATAAAAAAGAAAAAGGGTTCGGGCAAAAATTAGGGATATAAAAGAAAAGAATGTACACCCACAAAGTCAAAAACCCGGAAGGACGAATTTGGCAAAAAAGGGTATCCCGGTGAATCGAAAACCCGAAAGGGCGATTCAGGCAAAAGTTAGGGATTTGAAAAAGCAAATGATTGCATTTCGCGTGTGGACTATATTTGTTTAGTGGTTTGGAAGACCCGAGGGCCGTTTATCTGAATCAATCTCTTCCGAAGCTGAAGCGTCGGAGAAGTATCGAAGTCGAGTGGGTCATAGAGGGATCAACTCATGGTGTTTGTCTACGCCACATTGCCGACATTTGTGTATATACTGATGTATATTTATGTTGTTATATTTTATGCAGCTTCCTCATTCCAGGAGCTTGCGTCTGTTGTAAAACATTTTTGCCCATTCAGGGGTTCGTATCAATGAAATATACACTATTCAGCAATTCTGTTTGCTTGTTTAGCATCCATCTGTTTTGTTTGCGAAAAAGAACGCCGATGTTTTTGATAAAATGCGCATACATAAACTTACTAGCCTAGGCCCCTAATTGTTGAAACAATGAATTACTTGAATATTGTCACAAGATGATAACCTTGACAGGTCCCTTTGAGAAGGGTATCTTGTCTGTTTGTTTGTGTTGTTACAGGTATGGCACGTTCCAGGCAGTACGCCGTATGCGTCCCCAAGCAGGATGATTCCTTCTTCTCCAGCAAGTGTAACAGCCTCTCCCCGCATTCTGAACACGGAACCAGAAACATTGATATGTATCTCCAAGCAGAGAAGATATTTCCCCAATCAGATGTATCATGAAGGATCATCATTTCCCCAACTGAGTCATACGCTGATGCGTATACCCATTCCCAGCACTGGGTCGGAACGCAGTTCTCGTAGAAGATTAGTCGCAAGTATACAGCCTTCGGTAGTGCAGACTGAGGTCTCCAGCAGAATTGAGATTCCCCAGCAGAATTGATTGTTAAAAGTTCCTAATGACCTGACGAGTCCCGAGGAATCCTTCTGTCGCAGAACGCCTGACGGCAATACTAGCTATCACCGGTTATTGAGTGACCAGTGATCCCTTGATGACTTGAGGACGATGATCTACAACAAAATTAGATGATCATCCTGACGGAGATTTGAGATTAGACCCTTCACCAATTACCGTGTGACGAATTCCTCAGCAGAGTTGCGGTGCAACTATCATACTCAGTTTTGAAGATGGTCCTACCAATCAGAGTATCGTTTACCTGTACGATTGGAAAATCACTAGTTACCATGTAACCAGTGATCCCTAGATGATTTGAGGATGCAATCAGATAAATCAGAGAATCATCCTGATGGAGATTCAGATTAGTATTCTCCATCTAGTTGCCGTGCAGCTATTATTTCAGTTTCTGAAGATTTGTCCCCATCAGAGTACCGTGTACTTGTGCAGTTGAAAAATTTTCAACCGTCTCGTACCTTAATTGTTTGAGAGCCGTTCGCTTCTCACCCAGTCAGGTCCAAGCCGTTTGAATAGGGGCAGCTGTTGCACCCCAAAATTTGCCTAACTTTTCTTTACCTAGCTTATGTTTCATTTCCTTCACATTAGCATTATCATTTGCATTTCATTCACATGTATGCAGGAGATCAAGAGGTATGATTACCAACCAAGAGCTACACAAGACTATGAAGCTAGCTAATAAGGTTATTCAGATGTTCAAGGGTTGATATCCATGTCAGAGAAGTTAAAAGATCCTCAGAGAGAGTGATTGAAGCCAAGAGGGTGTGTCTTCTAACATGAGAGTTGTGGGAAGTCATCAGATGATTCTGAAGCCATGAAGTTAGACTTGAGGTCTTGAGAGAGCTCATGAGAAGTGTTGAAGATCACTTTGAGGCCTAGACAGGTCATTGTGCAAGATTAAGAAGACTCAGCCATGAGTGGTGCAGCTAGGGTTTGACTGGGTCAACCCTAAGTCAACTGAGGATTTGAAGAAGGTTGAGACCTGATTCAAGAGCCATGTGATCATGGATTGATACATTGAGATGTTCTAAGGATGATTCCAAGGTTAACTCATCATGATTGAGGAGTTTGAGAAGTTTCAAGCTAGGGTTTCTAAGGCTTGACAGTGCAAAATCCCCTAGTTTGACCCCTATCTTGAAGGCCATGTAGGTCAATATGTGAGTGTCACCTCATCATGCCCCCAACATGATTGTTGTAGAGTATGAGCTTATCTTTAATTTGAGTGCTAGAAGTCCTTGATAGGGTTTATAGAACTCAAGTTATGGTTTTTGCAAGTTACAAGTCATCTGAGGCATGTGAATTTGGTGCTTGAAAGTTACCCAACTTGCATGAGTCTTTTTCCCTAGAATGATGATTTCTATGAACTTTTGGTCAACATGAATGTTGTTCCTTATCCTCTTAGCTTTCCATAGAGTACTAGAAGTCCTTGATAGGATGTGTATAACTCAAGTTGTGGCTTTGACAAGTCAAGGGTATTTTGGGTATTTGGACATTATAGGTCATTTGTGATCATAGGTCATTTTCACCAACTTGGAGACCTCAAATGAAATTTTGTTCAACTAGAAAGTTTCTCAAAATAGGGTTTTAACCTTGACCAGGCATCAAGTAGGCATTGAAATGGCTCAAGGAAGGACTTGGTTCAAGGGATTTTGAAAAAAAGAAGAATTAAAGAGAATTAATGACCAAAAATGGAAATAAATCATTTTGTGTTCAAACAAGGCAAAGTAATAGGTCATTTTGATTGGAAAAATAGTTTTAGAAACTTTGGCAATGTTGGAAATTTGGTTTGAGGTCATTTTCATACCATTCCATGTTGTTTCTTCATGATGAAGCAACACATCAAACTCACACCATTGGCTTGCAAACAAGGAAATTAACATAACCAACTAATCCAATATCTCATGATATGATCATTGCAAGCAAAATCAAGCCAAAATAGAGCCAATACACGACTGTTACAACATGGTATTTTGGAGAGAAATTGAAATTGCAAAATCTCTTATGGAAGGTTACAGAACTCTCTAGATGATTCTAATGAGTTCTATATAAGTCGTTGAGTGTGTTCATCCATTTTTTTTGGAGAAGATTGAGCCCTGAAGCAGAGAGTGAGGTTGAAGTTTCACAACTGCAAGTTGGAATCGGTTTCTGAATTCAAGGCAAAATCAAGGAAAAGTGAAGGTTGCATTAGCTTCAGAAGGTGATTTGGAGTGAATCTGCATCATCTTGAAGGTTGAATCGAGCAAGAAGTGCATCTGTTACAAGCTCCAACATAGGTTTTAACTTCTTGAAATTTCTCTCTAATTATGTGTTTTCAGTGAACTAGAGGCATGTGGTTAGGTTCCCCTATTGATATAGATGGATTTAGGATGATCAATTGCAATTGTAGAGACAATTTAGGTGGAACTCCATTTTCGGTTGAGATTGTTATTTCAAGATTCAGGCGTTTTGAGGATGAATTAATGACATGGTTGAATTGCTTGTGAAATTTTGAGCAAGATTCGTTTAGACATCGTGGCAAATGGTTGAGTGTAGACGAACTTAGGGTTGTACAGGGGTGGCCGGAAAAGCCACCGACGATGTCTGGTTCGCGCGCAGGTTTCAGGTTTGAAATGAGAAAGATGAAATCCTCACCCTCCATTCACAATGAATACTTGACTCAGTCCACGGATCCAAGCGCCCTTGATGAGCCACGTACCCTTCCCCTTAAACTCGCCGTTTTACTTAGTGACTGTGTGAACTGAGTGTGCCTTGGTTCGAATCCTGGCTTGTGCTATTTTTCTCTCTTGTGTGAATTTCTGAAGAGAATGCAAATGAGTTGAGGCGTGTGGGCTTTGGACTGAGTTGCTATCCACACCCCCCAATTGGCCCAATCTGTGAAATGAACTGAAGTTCATTGCTATTCAGCACGCGTGTTTTATTAGTTTCCTTGAATTTCTTTTATTTTCATCATTTCATATAGTTTTGAAAATAATTCATAAAAAATAGAAAAATAACTCAATTAATTCCAGATTATTTTCCCCTGACTCATGATTGAATCTAGAATTTTATTGATTAAAAATATTAGGAAAATCATGCATTTTCATTTTATGGGCATTTTTTACATTTTAATTGATATTAAAATCATTATGGTTGATACATTGTTTTGCTGAATTTTGTGTGATCAATTGGTGATGATTCTTGAGCTAATTTTTTGTGTGTGATTAGTTTAGATATGCATGTTCCCCTAGTAATTTTCTCACATTTTTGTGAAGAAGTTTAGGGCTGTTTTTAAGTTAAAACTTTAGGTGCTCTAGTTTTAGGGTTTAAGCTTAGCACCTTGTGATTTAGGATTTATTTCTAAGACTTTGTGGATGATTCAACCCTTGGATTTTTTATGGTAGATTCATTATTGAATTAGGTTCCCATAGTTATTTTTATAGTAATTTACAATTGGTTTTAGTATTTTATTTAGGATTAACTTTAGTACTAAGTTTTAGGTGATCCTAACTTGCTAATTCAACTAGAATGATTTCTTTAGTTCCCTTAGATTAGGGTTTGCCTCTCTTGCTCTTGGATGATGATGAAGACTTGTTTGGGCTTCTGAGGAATGCTTGATGTATATTGGATGTGAATATTTCCCTTCTTTTGGTTTGAGTTAGTTTAGGTGTTAAGATTAGGGTTTGTAAGCAGAGCTTCTAGATAGTTTCTCTTCTTTCATAAACATGGAAGGTGTTGATCACTACCATTCTTCCCTATGACGTAAGGTCCCCTTGTGAAGGCCTCATCCCTCATTTGGTAGGATGTGTGGCTCTTCACAAGTTGGTAGAGCCTTTGAGGGTTCCTTTCTCTGATGATGGAGTGCTTAGTGGTGACCTTTGGTCTTCACTTTGCTGTCCACTATCCAAACCTTACTCTTGTTAAATGAATCTTTCTCCCTTGCTAGAGGATGGAGTTCATTGTTAGAAGATTGAAGATGCTAGAAGTTGCTATTTCTTTGTATTTGAAGACTACCATTGAAGTTGAAGCTTGAAGACCAAGAAGAGTAAGTTGACACTTGTGAAGGGAATCCAGTTGAGATCAAATGAAGAGCTAAAGCTTGAAGGTGGAGAACAAGTTGATACTTGTATTTGATGCATTGAATGCTTGAAGAAGCAAGTTGACACTTGCTATTGAAGATGAAATCTTTGAAGAGCAGTTGAAGACTGAAGACTGAACTGCTGTCAGAGAGCTTTGTTGTGAAGCTGGGGAAGCTGTGGATCTGCTTTCTTTCTTGTCTGTTTGCTTTCTGTGCACCTTATTGATGTGACTTGTTTGATTTTCTTGATGCATTAGAATAAGTTCATGTTTAGATTGTGTTAAGCTAGGAGCATGATTGCATTAGAGGTTGAGTTGCTCCCTCTGCTTGTATTTTTACTGTATGGCTTTGCTTGCGGGTATTCGGTAGAACCCTGCTCCCTTGCCTATGTGGTTTGAGTTTTGCTTGATGGCATTTTATTTTTTCTGTATGATTACAGTTATTCATATCTGGCTTGAGGTCGAGACGAGCTTGTGGAGACTGATGCCCCACACACATTTCCTCCCTCACTTGCATTGCATGCATTTTACAGTCGTTTACTGTTTACTGTTTAAGCTGATGCTTTACCTGTTTCTGTTTATCATTGACATGATCCCCTAGGAATCTCATTTCCTTTGATAAGGAAGTGATGATAGAACCTTAGGTTGAAACCTATGCATGATAACTTCTAGGAGTTCCATGTTTCAAACTTCAACCATAGGATTAATCCTTGGCATGACAACCTTAGGACTTGATAGTCTCCCCTTAGTTGAGCCTCTCTCTCTTCTTATCTCAAAACAATTTAAAATACAGTAATAAAGGTTAAATGACGTCGTACGTTACGAGCCTTAAGCTATTTGAGAAAGGATTATTGGAGAGTTTCTTTTCAACAGTCTGGATGTTTAGTATGGCACCCTTTGGGTGACATGCGACACATTCACTCTCAGGTCATAGTCTCTAGTGCGATATTGGTTGCAAACATCCATAAAAAACAGTTCTTCCGTAAAAGACAGAAAACAAACTTCAAACCTTTTTGCCCCGTGGGCCCATAATTCAAAGGAAGCTTTTCTGAAGAAAAGAGTGTCGTTAACTCCCAGTTCTACCGCAAACGGTAACGCCTAAGTCTCCAAGGGTCGAGCTGCGTATGCCAAACTGCTGGAACTGTTTGTTAACCCTACTCGATAAAACAGATGAATCTGAATCCCCGTAATCCGTATCATCCCGAACTACGTAAGCTCTAATATGTCATACCTGTTGGGAGTACGTAGGTACAATACCGATGTATTGGTGAGCCACCTTCCCCCATCCGTTACTCGTAGTTAGGCGAACTACGTTGACTCTGATTTCTCGTTCCAGACGGGAATACGTAGGCATAAAGTGCAACGCTTTGCCGAGTCATTTTCTTTTCTTTTTTAAGCCAGCCTTGATAGGTAGATAGATAAAACCAACCCGTCAGATAAACACAACAAGCATGGATCCCATCGAGTACGATGGACGTGAGGGGTACTAATACCTTCCCCTTGCGTAACCGACTCCCGAACCCAGACAACGGTTGTGATGGCCTTGTCTTATACCTTTTCGTCACGTTTCTCCGATCGTTTCCTTTCCCGTTCTGAGGGATAAATAACGAAAGGTGGCGACTCTTCTGTTTTGCTGGCACCTTATTTTCGCGGTAGCGACACCTAAGTCTCCAATGGTCGAGCAGAAAATACACCTAACTGCTAAAACTAAGGTTTAACCCTACTCGGGTAAAACACTTTAACCAATCTGTGGTCATGTTAGCCTGAATTACGTTTGCTCTGATTTCTCGTACCAGACGAGGATACGTAGGCATAATATGGCGATGTCTTGGCGAGCAACCTTTCCCCACATTCACCCGTAGTTTTCCGAACTACGTTGACTTTGACTTTCCCATTGCACGAGGGAGTATGTAGGCATAGAACGGAGATGCCATATCGAGTCTTTTTTCTTTTCTTTTGTCCCGTGAGCCTGTAGTTTAGATAGATTAACGCCCTTTTTGATAGACAACAAGCGTGGATCTCGTTGAGTACAACGGACGTGAGGGGTGCTCATACCTTCCCCTTGTGTAACCGACTCCCGAACCCAAGATTTGGTTGCGATGACCTGTCTTTTCCCTTTTCCGTAGGTTTTCTATGATCATTTCCTTTCCCTCTGTTTTGGATAAATAACGAATGGTGGCGACTCTTCTGTCCTTGCCGGCCCTTTTTCGCAGTAGCGACAGCTGGCGACTCTGCTGGGGAAAATTCCCATCCCCTATGTGAGTCAGTCCTAGTGCTTGTTTGTTTTATCTATGGGCGTGTATATATGTGTTGTACTTTATCTGCATTTGCATTTTACTTTCAGCATTGTATATTATCATGGTTGTTGTGCTGTTGGGTGGGAATATTCCACTGTGAGATAAGCCAAAAACCCAGGCTTGAGTATAACCATAGCATTAGAAGTGGAAAGTAGTGGTGAACCTGTATGTTTGACATGCATTAGTTTCCATGAAATTCGCGCTCAAAAGAGATTCTCTTTGATGACTACCTTTCAATTCTGTTTTGGACAGTTGAGAGGATGTTGGATCTGAGAATTGTCGACTCTGGGGACCGATCATTTGGAATTCAGCTAAGTGAGGTGGCTTCGTTAGACCATGATGCCAAACCAGAAATGGTGAACGTATCATCGTTTCTCGAAAGTCTCTGACGCTGATGATCGCGTAGGATTCCATACCTTATCAGTGATAGGTTCATACTTGTGAGTGGGAGGGTTATGTAGGAAACTTTGACCTTCAACCTACCTGGTTTTCTCGTCAGTGTGGACTTTTGATCTTGATACAATGGGTCCTTATATCAATGCTATATTGTTATCTCGCCAGAGTGAAGCGTTGGTTCATCTCAGCCAACAGCACGACAATCTTGATCCCCTATTTGCATTTTCATTTTCATTTTCATTTAACATTGGCATGTATTTATGTTGCAGGTGTATATTTTCCCTTCGATTCTAGTTATCTTATTCCTCTTCTGACATGGAGCCTAGCTTGAAGAAGACTGTTGTGTATAAGTTCCCTACTCTTGACATTGGATCTCTGCTCAGTTTAATATATGTTGTTGATCGTACTGTAATGGAAGATTTCAAGAAGTCGTATGGGAAACGTTTGGGTTATGTTTGCAAAGCCTCAGCATATAAGTTGAGAGGTCTCAACACTTTGCTTCAGTTTTATGATCCACAATTGCGGTGCTTCACTCTTCCCAGTTATGTGCTTGTGCCTACTTTAGAGGAGTTCTCTATGCTACTTGGAGTTCCTATCTTAGACCAGATGCCTTTTTATCACACTGATGATGAACCTGATTTGACTAGCCTTGCTAATGCTCTTCATCTAGATGCTTCTGAGTTAGAGGGGAAGTTGGCTAGGAGGAATGGAATGCCTGGATTTCCATTACCTTTCTTGGTTGGTAAAGCTCAACAATTTGCAAAAGATGGTTTTTGGGTTGTCTTTAATGCCAACTTAGCTTTGTGCATATATGGTATCATGTTGTTTCCTAACATTCCAGACTTTGTGGATTTGGATGCTTTCCACATCTTCGCTTCGGGGAATCCTGTGCCTACACTTTTGGGGGATGTATATCATTCTGTGCATTACAAGAATGAGAATCAGAGAGGGAAGAATGTGTCTTGTTGTGTACCTCTCTTATACAGATGTTTTGTGAGTCACCTTCCTAAATCTGGTCCTTTTGTTGATACAGCAGGTACCTCAGAGTGGTCAGAGAGATTGATGGGCTTGACTTTTGAGAACATCATATGAATTGATAGAGATCAGTTGGGTAAAGAGATTATCTACAGTTGTGGTGGTTTTCCTAATGTCCCGTTGATTGGAAGGAAATGGGGTATTAACTACAACCCATCTCTTGCAGTGAGGCAGTTTGGGTATGCTCTGAGGGAACCTCCAAAGGAAGAAGAAATACAGGAATCTCTGTATTTCGCTGGTTTGCTTGAGAGTGAGACCCTGATCAGAGTGGAGAAAGCTTGGAACAAGATTCACCATAGAGGGAAGGATTCTTTGGGTAAGAGCAACAATAGAGCTTATGATCCCTATGTGACATGGATTCAGGAGAGAGTTGAGAGTTTGTTGATGCCTTTTCCATCTTGTGAGCCTTCATACCCTTTGATGATTGAAGAGCATACTACAGTTGATATCCAGAGGTATGATAGGCCTAAAATATACTGTTTATTTGACCCGATTTCGCACATGTTATTTAGTATTTTATTTCCATTTTCTTGTATTATGCCTCTACTTTGTTTCCTTTTCAAGTTTTTGTCTTTTCAAAGCTACTCAAGAATAAATGAAGAAAAACGAGCTAAAAACCCTAATTTATAAGGAAATGTAGACGTGGCTTCCACCATGGTGGGCGCCATAGGAGATGCCATGAGTGGAATAGAAGACAACTGCTGACAACTGCCACGTCTCCCACTCCCTTCCACCCTAGTACACGTGGCGGGCGCCACCTTCACATGAGTGTTTCCCTCCCAAAAGGAGTTGGGTGCATTCCTTTCTTTACCTACACTTTCCTGCCCTTATAAATAGAAGAGTTCATGTTCATTTCAAATCATCCAAGCTTAGAGAATAGAACTCAAGCCATAAATTTAACTTGTTTGTAAAGTAATAAACTTCTCACATCGAGGGGTTATTACACCGTGTAATCGAGTTTGTAATCGAGTTTGGAGCACTTGGGTAGAAGTTAAACCTGCCGCCGTTTTATTTTCTGCCATTTACTTCCAGTTGTACAAGATTTTAAAGCCTCTCGTTTGAGCAAGTTTCTGTTTATTTCTTTTATTTACCTGCCCTTTTCTGCAGCGCCTTTATTTACCTGCCGTCTATTTAGCGCACCCCTTTATCGCACTTTGTTTATTTCCCGCACTTTATTTACCATGTCTGTTTACATTACCATGTCCGGCTAAACATTAAAGGCTAGGATGTGAGGATTGTAGATATAATTAGTATTCCAAACGATTGTCGATAGAATTTCTTAGGAATTATTTTAACTTTTAAACTTATTTTCTATACTTAAAATCTGTTGGGTAAGATCGAAAGCCGTCCAACCTTTAGATAAATTTTGTTTAGTTTTGACTGTTCAATGGAAGCGAAAGCGCTTGGCTTAGTCAATTAGGAATCTTTAATGTTTAAGAAAACTGATTTTAAAACTGTTTTCGGACGCGTTTATGGATTTCAAGTCCAGTTCGTAAGAACCTCTTTTTATTAGAAATTCCAAGTTAAAATACTTTTCAACTAAATCTAGAAACTATATTTCTTAAAAATGGGTTTATTAGTCCTAACGCAATGCGCACCTTCTTATATGTGACAATAAAAGGGCTTGATTAGGGATAAAATTCGGTTCTGAATACGTGAAAGCAGAAGTTCCTGTTAAATTAGTTCTTTTCACGAGTAGAAAACATTACCCATAAGAAATCCTATCTGTACACATCTGGAATACTACGTAAATATATGAATTGTGTCTATGCCTATTGCTTTATTATAGAATTTAACTTCCGCACTTTACTTTTATTCTGCACAATCAAACCCCTTAATTGACTTGCCTTAGATAAACACCGTAACAATAGTAATCGATAGATTGACGTTTGGTCTCTGTGGGATCGATAATCTTTTGTATTACTTTGATGATATTCGTGTACTTGCGAATCGCCCATCAAGTTTTTCGCGCCCTTGCCGGGGACCAATTACGTCAAAATTTTGTATCTTGTTGTTACACCGTCTAGACTAAAGCTATTCCCACCGGTCAATGCGAAGAACTCACAGCACCGGTACCCCTATAGATCCTTTAGAGGAACCTGAATGTTACACTCGCGCATGTATCTTGATTCATAGATTTAAGAGAGCTATGGACGAAGACCGTAACCAAAGACCCCTTAAGGATTTCGCTCAACCATCTAATGACGAACCTAGTTCTAGTATTGTGAACCCGAATATTCCTACTTTAAATTTCGAGCTAAAATCGTCCTTATTACAATTAGTACAACAAAACCAGTTCGCGGGACTCGCTACCGAGAACCCGAACCAACATTTAAAAACTTTTATTCAACTAGCTAATACGTTTAAAACCAATGGTGCTACCCCTGAGGCGATTAGGCTAAGATTATTCCCTTTTTCCCTTAGAGACAAAGCCCTTACATGGTTAGATTCCCTTCCAGTCAATTCTATAACAACTTGGGAAGACCTTAGGAGAGTTTTTCTTGCTAGATATTTTCCCCCGAGCAAAACCGTTGTTCTTAGGAACCAAATAACCAGATTTACCCAAAACCAAGGTGAATCTCTCTTTGAAGCTTGGAGAGATATAAAGACCTGTTGAGAATATATCCACACCATGGCTTGGAATCATGACTAATCATTCATACCTTCTATAATGGACTTCACTATAACACAAAGATGACCATCGACGCCGCCGCAGGTGGCGCCCTGATGAATAAACCTCACCCTGAAGTTTGCGCTCTCATTGAGGATATGGCCCAAAATCATTGTCAATGGGGGATAAAGCGAGCGACGGTGGAAAGGGAAGAAGCTCAAGGAGGAATACATGAGATAAGTTCTATAGACATGATGCAAGCCAAGATGGACGCTTTAGCCCTTAAAGTCGAACATGTGTACGCAAACCCAATAGCTGCATCAGCAGTCTCAACTGAGTGCAAACTATGTGATAATCAAGGACATCAATTGACAGAATTCAATCTGCTGAACGAAACTCACTCAGGAGAAGTCAACTACGCCCAAGGGAACCCATTTTCAAATACCTATAACCCTGGATGGAAGAATCACCCAAACTTTTCCTACAAAAACAATAACCCTATCCAAAACCCTGCACCCCCGAGACCATCCAGTTATCAAGCCCAAAGACAAAACCCGCCTATGCAAGCTGTGCAACCTAAGCCGAATCTTGAGAAAATCATGGAAGATTTCATTTCAGCTCAGACTCAGCAAAACAAAGAATTCCTGAACCAGAACATTCATGTAAATAAACTGATCACCAGTTTAGGAACCAAGGTAGACCAAATAGTCACCCATAATAAGATGCTTGAAACCCAGATATCTCAAATAGCTTTAAAACAAGCTCCTGAGACTACACCTGGAGGATAGTTCCAAGGACAACCCCAACAAAACCCTCGAGGGCAAGCCAACACGATCACCTTACGAAGTGGTACCGCTTACGATGAACCGGTTAACCCGACATCAAGCGAACCCAATACTCCTAAGGAAATCATGGTTCCCATGAACGAAGTTGAGGAACCAGTAGGACCTGAAAAGAAGAAGGATAAGGACAAAACCAATGAACCACCACCGCCATATAAACCTCCCATACCCTATCCACAAAGACTAAAACAAACCAAGATCAATAAGCAGTACCAAAAATTTATTAAAGTCATAGAGAAACTTCATGTGGAAATCCCTTTCACATAAGCCATCACCCAAATACCGTCATATGAAAAATTCCTCAAAGACATCCTTACCAATAAATGTAGACTTGACGACCTGAAACCTTTGGAATGCAATTCCATTTTCGAAAATAAACTTGCCAAAAAGGAGAAAGATCTTGGAAATTTCTCCATACCTTGTATTTTAGGAAGTCATGTCATCAATAAAGCTTTTCTAGATTTAGGAGCTAGCGTAAGCCTTATGCCCCTAGCAGTTTGTGAAAGGTTAAAACTAGGATAATTACTGCCTACGAATATGTCACTTCAGTTAGCCAACAGATCCGTCAAATATCTGTTGGCATATTGGAAGACGTCCCAGTTAGGATCGGTCAATTATTCATCCCAACCGATTTTTTCGTCATGGACATTAAAGAAGATGATGACATTCCAATCCTCCTAGGCAGACTATTCCTATCAACCGCTGGAGCCATAATAGATGTCAAGAGAGGTAAGTTGACTTTTGAGGTATGTGATGAAAATATTGAATTCATTCTATCGAAGTTTCTTATGGCACCAGTATTAGGAGACACATGTTATGCCATAGACATCATCGATGAATGTGTTAGAGAGATAGAATTAGAAGAAACCATCAGACTACCTTCAACCCTCATAAAGGAAGATGATGAATTTAAAGAACCCTACATTGATGATAACCTGTATGAATGTTTATCCCTTACCCTAGATCCTATACCATGCCCTAAAAAACTAGTTTTAGAACTTAAGGAACTACCTAAGAACCTAAGATATGAATTCTTGGACGAAGAAATGAATCGTCCAGTGATAGTCAATGCTACCCTAAACCAAGGAGAAACTGACCAAATCTTATTTTTCTTACGCAAATATCCATCAGCCTTAGGATATAACATCTATAACCTAAAAGGTATAAGTCCATCTGTGTGCATGCACCGGATCTCACTCGTGGAAGACTCAAAACCTTCTAGAGAGCACCAGAGAAGAATAAAACCTATAATGAGTGATGTTGTTAAGAAGGAAGTTCTCAAGTTACTAGAAGCAGGTATAATTGATCAAATCTCAGATAGTAAGTGGGTGAGCCCCGTGTATGTGGTACCTAAGAAGGGAGGCATCACGGTTGTGCAGAACGATAAAGGTGAACATATGGAAAAACAGATAGAAGGAGGATGACGTGTGTGTATAGATTATAGAAAGTTAAACAAATCCACTAGGAAAGACCATTTTCCCTTACCTTTTATAGACCAAATGTTAGAACGTTTGGCTCGACAATCATATTTTTGCTACCTAGATGGGTATTATGGATTTTTCCAAATCCCAATACACCCAGAGGATCAAGACAAAACTACATTCACATGCCCTTATGGAACTTTTGCCTACAGACGAATGCCTTTCGGTCTTTGTAACACACCTGCTACTTTCTAACGTTGCATGATGGCGATCTTTGCAGATTACCTTGATGGAATCATGGAAGTATTCATGGATGATTTCTTGGTGTGCGGTTTTGATTTCAAAAATTGCCTCATTAACCTTGAGAAAATCCTGAAGAGATGTGTTGACGTCAACCTGGTGTTGAACTGGGAGAAATGTCATTTCATGGTCACCGAAGGTATAGTTTTAGGACATATAGTTTTTGAGAGAGGTATTGAAGTAGATAGAGCTAAAATAGAAGTGATTGAGAACCTTAAACCCCTTAACACTGTCAGAGAAGTCAGAAGTTTTCTTGGGCACGCTGGTTTCTATCGGCGTTTTGTTAAGGACTTCTCTAAAATTACCAAACCTTTAACCGGTCTTCTGATGAAAGATGTCGAGTTCAGCTTTGACAAAAAATGCCTTGAAGCATTTAACTTTCTAAAACAAGCCCTGATCTCGGCACCCATTATTCAACCTCCAGATTGGGATCAACCGTTTAAAATCATGTGTGGCGCTAGCAACTACGCCGTAGGAGCTGTTCTAGGGAAAAGAAAAGATAAGAAATTACATGTTATATACTATGCTAGTAGAACCCTAGATACTGCTCGGCTAAATTACGCTACCACAGCGAAAGAGCTTCTTGTCGTAGTTTTTGCTATGGATAAGTTTCGATCCTATCTGGTGGGAGCCAAAATCATAGTTTACACCGATCATGCTGCCATCCGTTACTTATTAAGCAAGAAGGATGCCAAACCTAGGTTACTTCGATGGATCCTCTTGTTACAAGAGTTTGATCTGGATATTAGAGACAAGAAAGGCACGGAAAATGTAGTTGTCGATCACCTTTCTAGGCTCGAGTATCTAAAACCAAACCCACTCCCCATTAATGATGATTTTATCTATAACAGGTTAATCGCTAGGATAGAGGCCATAAAGAGCAACCTAGAACCTCCTAAGAACCCCGAGAGATCTCTAGCAATAAGCAACTTACCTTGGTACGCATATTTTGTAAACTACCTAGCTGCCGATATTATACCCCCTGATCTGAATTACCAGCAGAGAAAGAAGTTCTTTAGCGACGTAAGACACTTCTATTGGGACGAACCACTCTATTTAAGAGAGGCACTAACGATATTTTTCGCTGTTGCGTTCCAGAAGAAGAAGTAAGAAAGGTAATAGAACACTGCCACTCTGCACCTTATGGAGGACACTCTAGTACATCTATACCTCACGCCAAGATTCTTAGAGCAGGCTTGTTTTAGCCAACAATGTGGCGTGATATACATACCTATATAACCAAATGTGACTGGTGCCAGCACACTGGAAACATCTCAAGACGTGACGAAATGCCTTTAAGAAACATTCAAGAGGTGGAACTCTTCGATGTTTGGGGCATAGACTTTATGGGACATTTTCCGTCTTCCTTAGGAAATAAATACTTCTTAGTTGCAGTCGAATACATGTCTAAATGGATCGAGGCCATAGCCTCCCCCGCTAACGAAATACGGGTAGTCATTAAGCTATTTAAGAATTATATTTTCCCCAGATTCAGAACCCCCCGTCTCATTATCAGCGACGGAGGATCGCATTTTATATCAAGAATTTTCGAAAAACTTTTAAGAAAATATGGAGTTAACCATAATATAGCGACACCTTATCACCCACAGACTAGTGGCCAAGTAGAAGTATCCAATAGAGAAATAAAACAAATTTTAGAAAAGACGGTCTCTATTTCTAGAAAAGATTGGTCTCAAAAGCTGCAGGATGCGCTTTGGGCCTACAGAACGGCCTTCAAAACCTCTATTGGAACAACCCCTTACCAACTAGTCTATGGAAAATCTTGTCATCTCCTCTTAGAATTAGAACATAGGGCCTATTGGGCCATAAAAACCTTAAACCTTGACTATTTGACCGTTGGGGAAAACCGCATCCATGATTTGCATAAATTAGAAGAGCTCTGCCGATCCGCCTATGAAAATTCCATTGTCTATAAAGAAAGAACCAAAGCCTGGCACAAAAAGAAGATCGTAAGGAAAGATTTTCATGCGGGAGACCCTGTTCTCTTGTTTAACTCTAGATTACGACTCTTTCCTGACAAGCTTCGTTCGAGATGGACAGGTCCCTTTATAGTTACTAAAGTTTTACAATCAGGAGCAGTCGAGATCCAAAACTAGTCATGTAGCCCACTTGTTGTGAACGGACAAAGATTAAAACTCTACGAAGGAGGAGACATTCCTGACGATTACTCTAGCCATACCTTGATCGATCCACCATTGCCTACTTCAAACATATAGGTTTTGTTCGTCCAGCTAACAACGTTAAACAAAGCGATGCGTGGGAGGCAACCCATGGTTTTCTTTACTTTTCATCTTTTATTTTATTTTTATTTTATTTTTGTTTTATTTTTTTTTATGTGTCGACTGACGATCTATGATGATTATGCTTTCAGGTTTTCTGAGGTTTATTTTACAGGATGCAGCAGCACAATGACATGCCTGTCGCCTTCATAGACGACAGGCAAAGAGAGAGGTACTCGACGCTCCGTCAACGTCCTATGGCACCGACCCGATATCCGAATCAAGCTTGCATGCAGGCCCTAGGGATCGAGCCCAATATTTAATTCCTCTGTCATCAGCTCCAATGGGGCCAATATGCTGACGAACTGCATCATACTTACAGGAACCTCACATTAGAGTTTCTTAGCTCATTTCGCTACCATCCATACGTTAGCGATGAAGGGCTGGCAACATTCAGACTATTTGGAAGAGAGTACGCCTTCACCAACAAAGCTTTTGGAGACCTCCTTGGATTTTTGACCACTCCTGATTCCATGCCTGACCTCCCGATGGGCTACTTTATGAGCAGAGTCATTGATCAGCTCTGGCAAGATATCACAGGAGGAGGAAGCCTGGATCCATCGACTCAACTATCTCCGGTGATTCATAACCCGACACTGAGATATTTTCAGATGACTGTGGCCCACACCTTCCTTGGAAAGGAAGATTCAGACATACACGTTAGCGAGGAAGAGATATTCTTCCTATTCTGCGCTAACAGGATGCGCCCAGTAGTATGTGGGAATTTCTTGCTGTACAATCTCGAGGGCCAAGCTAGATACTCCGAGGGAGTTATTCATGTTGGAGGCACTGTTACGCACATAACCATTGCATTGGGACTGACCAATCAGCTGTTACATTTGACCCCTTATTGTGGACCTACTTTGCTTGACATTGATTTCTGTTTAGATCGTGGGCTGATGCGGAGAGCTTCTTTCCAGCCTGATGTTCTCAGACTTCTCATCGATTACTAGACGATCCACTATTTCACTCTACCTGACCCTTTTGTGACTAGTGTGCATGATCCCTCCAACTGGAGTTATGCGTTGGAAGGGTATGGCGAGACGATTGACGAGCCACAAACACCGCCTTCACTGGAGTACCATCCCTCTCCACCCTCTCCAGAGACGACACTGTTTTCCAAAATCATGCATTGCAAAGACCTGACTTGTATACCCAAGTAGCAGGACTACGCTCAGAGATAGCTCACCTTCAACAGATAGTGGTAGATCTTACTTTACAAGTTCAGATTTAAAACATGACCCATGCCACTGAGATAGACATTCTGCATCAGGAGATCTCAGATTTACACAGAGAGCTGCATTCACTCTGTCATCCCGATTCGTCAGATGGGCAACCACCTCCATGATGACACTATTTCACTACTTCCAGTGTTTGCTTTATTTTAATTTTTCCATTAAAAGACTCATTACATTTTTAATTGCGTTTTTATTTCATGACATTATACCCTACCATTTATATTTATAATACTTGCTATGTCATTTTATTCTAATTATTTTCTATGTTTTCTGGTCTTTATTATTTTTTATTATTATGTCTACAAAATCTTTGTGTGTGTGTGTGTGTGTGTGTATATATATATATATATATATATATATATATATATATATATATATATATATATATATATATATATATATATATATATATATATATATATATATATATATATATATATATATATATATATATATATATATATATATATATATATATATATATATATATATATATATATATATATATATATATAATTATTATCAGTGTGCCAGGACAGATTGCTTTCTACTGCAGCACACCCCCAAAAATCTAACAAGAAGCTCCAAGGCCCAAAACCAAAGCACAAATCTGGCCTAACCATCTTTTCAAAGGATGGCGCCCGCCATGGGGTCTGGACTATATGCGGGGCAGAAGTTGAGAAACCACCATTTTCACTCTCAAAAACCTCTAAAACCCATTTTTGGCTACACGAAAAATCCTCCCAAGTCACCAAAAGTTCTCAAATTATCTTCCACTCAACAAACCATTAACCATTCCATATTCCATTTTTCATTTCCCTCACCAAAATCCATCCAAAAACTCATCTTTCCAAAACTCTAAGAAATACCCATTCTTCATCTTCTTCCATCTTCAACATTCATCCATGGAGTATGAAGGCTATGTTTTGCGTCAAGGAAAACCTGGGAAAGACAGCGGAAAATCCTCGAAAAACAGCAGAACCGAGACATTACTTCGAAAACGTACGTGGAAGATAACAACCTTTACTCTTTAGGTATTTATCATAGTGTTTATCATTTATTAGACACTCCGGGCCTGCATGAAATATTTGTCAGGCGTGACCCCACTTTTGACCGGCTGACCAGGGAATTCTTGAGTTCCCTGATTTATGTTTTCAGACCCGACACTAGTAGCACCGACGGCACGGTCAATTTTCGGATGTTTAATGTTGAACATTTGTTTACTACTGATGAACTTGCGGAAAGGCTTGGATTGCCTTTTGGTATGGGTGCTATCTGTGAAGCACCTTCTAATTCTGAATGGGTTGTGGAAGCGTTTTCCTTCTGGCACAGGTTGTCGAATTTCACTATTTCATCTTTTGAAGAAATCCTTGTTTCCCAGATTCATAACCTAGCCATCTGTGTGTTTCGCTACATGTTAGCTTGCACTATATTTAGCCGGGAGAATCCTAACAAGGTGAATGCCAAAGAATTACTATTTTTGCAAGGTTGCCTCACAGATAGGAGATTAATATAGTACCTTTTATGATATCCCATATGATTGCCTCTATTAAGAGCACTGGCACCATAGCCTTCAGAGGACTGATTACGTCAATTACAAAGGTTTTGAACCTAGATGCTGAGATAGCCACGTTAGAGCCTCTCCCTCCTCGCACAATTAACTTGAAATTTATGAAAGATATGAAATTGTGCAAAGTCAGGAAGGAGGGAGGCTTTGGGCTTATGAGTCATGGGAGGGCTATCCCATCAATTGTTTTACCCTGCACCCGACGCACCGATGTAACCAACCAGGGAAACTGGACCTATGATTTAGACGCACCACCTTTTACCTGTCCAGTACCCCCTAATATTATTGTCGGTGAAGGCGATGATACTGATGACAAATATGATCGACGAGAGCAATCTTCCGATCATCCTATGCCGCCTCACCACACACCACAGACACACACTGCACCGTCTTCCTCTTACCATACTACAGGTACCGCACCCGAAATTTATATATCTGAGCAGATGTGGCAAGCACAATTAGCCAGAGAGGAGAGACGCGACAATTTACTTAACACCATTTCGCAGAAACTATCTGAGAATATGCGGTTCATGCAAGAGTCTCAGCAGAAAATGAGTCAATCCGTACAAATTATTATGCAATCTCAAGCTGCTTTGACCACCCGATTCAACGCGTTCGAAGCTTCTCAGACCAATCACCGTCGCAGCAGATCCCGTCGTCCCAAGTACTCCGAGAACGCTGGTAACATCACTGGTAGTATGCTCTAGGCACCTCAGGTACCTCGTCCTTCGCTTATTTTGAAACATTGGGGACAATGTTCAATTTAAGTCTGGGAGGAGACTTTATTTACTTTTTCCGCTTTATTTCGCATTTTTAATTTTTTCTTGTTATTTGCATTTTATTTTATTTCCCTTCATTTTTCTTTCTGTTTTTTTAGAACATACTTGCGCTTAATAACGTTATTTTACAGTATACCTTTACCCCCTCATCTTACTCCCGCATTAATTTGCCCCACCAAAAAACTTTTTGACAAATAGTCTGCTATCCTGAAAATTTCTTGGGCTTTGAGGCAAGTTCGCGTTAGGATGTAGATGAGTTGGGAAGTCTCTTCGAAACATCGGTATCACTATAGCACCTTAGGCTTTGCAAAATACAGAAATCAAGCACGATGTTCTAAAGTACCATGGCCTTAATAGAATATCCATAGTAAGTCCTTAGTAGTTTATCCTAACAGTCAGCTCCGGCCTAAGCGTTATCTAAGTGAAGGATCGATGAAAAGAAGTGAATGATCGGTATGCTAAAAATAAAAATAAAATTGAAACTCGGGTATAGGTAACCCTCACAAGGTCATTTAACCCAAAAAGTTGTAGTTTAGAAAAAGAAAGAAGAATGGAAAAAACAAAATAAGACAAAAAGCTACCTTCCTATTGTCAGTTGGTTCAGAGTTATCTGGTACTGAACTCGGTAGGGCGGATCACGATCCGATCCCCCACAGCTGTAAATGGGCAAATAAAAGGGTTTACACCACTTTGTGCACCAGAACCCTATGCTTCAGATCAAAATCACCAACCGGTCACTTCACCATGATTTTGTATGGATAACGGGCTTAATGTGATTGCACTAGAATGAAAAGGACTCGAAAGGAGATTCGAAAGTAGGCCTAGGTACAATAGGGTAGTACAGATTGATTTGTGTGAAAAACGAGGCTTATGTCAGTTTTTACGGAAAAGTGTCATTCCGATACCCGTGGTTCACTAAGTCATCACCTATCACTTCATCCTAGTTGTTGTGGTGGAAATAGGAAATCAAACTATTATTTAGTTTGAATCACAATTCTTAATTCACAACCGCTCTTTGATTTATCCTAAGGAAAAGGTCAAAAGAGGGAAAACCTATTTTTGCATCGTAAACACAATGCGGGGAGAGACCTAGGTAAGGGGTTGGTTAAGTTTTAGGGAAGGTACTAGCATCCTAAACTTCTGTAGTACTCTATAGGAACCTTTTGTTTATTGCATGCTTTTTATTTTATTATATGTTTGAGATATATATTGCTAAGGGATAGAGTGACCTAAAAGACCTAAGGGTTAGTCCTAAGTTTACTTGGCAAGACGTCGTATCTTGTGCCTACATATCCTGACGGGAATGGAATCCGAGTAATTGTAGTTCCTTGGTATGGGAGGTTAGAAACTTCTTGACTGTGATCAAGGTTTCAATGGGAAGTAAAATTATCTTAAGGAAACGCTTACGTGGAGTTTTAAAACTCCTATTTCTAAGTTGAAATGTTAAATTGAAATTAGGGTGAAATTAGGGATTGACTAAATATTCCACGGCGGGAAACCCTAAAACAGAGTACGGTGACTCTTTGAACTAAAAGCTAGGGTAAAGGGCGTTCTCGTCCACGGCGGGACGCCTAGGCTAATTAGGGTTTGAAATGGTCACAGGGTTAGACTATTGACTCAGCGGTCATACGGCTAGACCTAGTTCCTTCGGAGAGGACTAACGGTAAATCATGCAAGATATGGCAAATTATTATACGGAAAAATTAAAGTGCTGAAAGTAAAGAAAGCGGTAAAGAAAGCGTTGCAACAATCAGTCGCGTAAATTACAAATTCCTAAAAAATGCGAAAATAAAAACAACTGCGATCATGGCCTCGCTTAAATTACATCCATGCCAAAAAATAGTACGAATAAATGAACGACAATAAGCTGACACAAACAAAAATTTATGGGGTTAGATGAAACTGAAACGGCTAAAACCAGAGTTCTATTTTTTTTTTGGGTTTTTATTTAAGGAAAAAATTTAGTTTTGTGTTTAAAAGGAGAATTCATCTTACCAATTTGTTTTGATCTAATTAAAGAAAATGGTTTTGAAATTTTTTTTTTGTCTTTGACCTTATTATAAAAATGTCTTAATTTTAATTAAGAAAAAAAGATTTTAACTTTTGATTAGAAGAAAAAAAATATTAAAATTTGATTAAAGGAAATGTTTTAAAATTATATTAAAGAAAAAGTTTTAAACTTGACTTAAGAAAATGCTTTAGATTAATTACATTATTATATTAACTATTCCTAAGATAAACTCAAACTAGTAACATAATCCATAAAATAAATGAACAGTAAGCAGTCAGAAATAAATAAAATAAAAATAATAAAAAAATAAAAGGAAAAAAACAGCAACGAAAGGGGGGGGGGGGGGGGATTTATAAACACGGCGAGAGTCATTAGGGTTTTTGTGAACCCTCATCTCTCTCGTTTAAACGGCGCTGTCGGCACTGCGATTGTCCATGGAACTCCCTCAGCATGTTCGATCTTCTCAAACCAGCGCCGCTGCACTCATTTCCCCATCCTCTTCCTTCTCCGACAACTTCCGTCTTACTTCTCACTTCCTCCCTAAGCGCCATCCGCCATTGTTGCTTGGCTTTGAGCTTCTTCATTCCTCTTCTTCCTCCTGATGCATGCGCTTTCTTGGATGCCTGAAAAATAACAACGAAATAGATCAAGTGTATTAACACGGTGGCTTACGCTTTCCAAGCTTCGGATCCATCAATGGTGATCGCCGATGATGTGGGAACTGAGGCGTGTTGATTCGTTGCCCACCGGCTGTCTTTGTGGCGGCGGCGATAGCGACAAACGGCTCCGCGAGCTTGGTTGGAAGCTTCCTCTTTTTGTTAGGGTCTTTCGATCTAAATTCCATTTTTTCCTAGGTGATGATGACGCCTTAAGGCTTCTGAACCTCAAGCTTTAATGCACAGGTTTTTGATGAATCCTTAGGGTTTTTCTGATGAGAATGATGAAGATTGTGAGGTCTTTCTTTTGAATCCCCTTTTTTGATTTATATGATTTGCTTTACATTTGATGTGTGGGCTGGATTCAATTCCGGTTTTGTTGGCTGGTTTTGTGGATTTTTATGATTTGTTCTGAGATTTTTCAGGTTTTTCTTGCTTATTGTTGCACTTTAACAAGGAATTCGTGAGGATCCCTCGTGTTGTGGCTGTTGTGATTGTTGCGAAAAGGTTGTGGCTCATTGCAAATTTTTCCAGGAACTACTCGTGTTCGGTTGTACTGGGTTCAATCCACTGGAGTTGGACTTTTCCGGGAATGTTGCTGGCCGAAACAGTTCACTAGATTTCCCTGAACTGGTTTGGATTTTGTTGAACTGACCTTTTTGTGAACTGTTTCTTTTGAACTGGTTTCTGAATCGGTTTTCGGAACTGGTTTTTTCTGGTTTTCTGAACTGTTTTGCTTGTTGAACCTGATTTTCAGAACCAGATTCTAAATTGTTTTCACTTGTTTGATATTGTTGGAATTTTGTCGGAACTGATTTTTTTCGAAGGATTGGAGTTAAGGCCCCAATGGGGCAAACCGTCCTCTTGAGAAAAAATCACTTCTCAAACCGGCTTTTCAAATAAGCTCTTTTGTGTTGCACCCCAAAATTTGCCCAACATTTCTTAACCTAGCTTATGTTTCATTTCATCACATTAGCATTATCATTTGCATTTCATTGACATGTATGCAGGAGATCAAGAGGTATGATTACCAATCAAGAGCTATACAAGACTATGAGGATAGCTAAGAAGGTTTATTAAAGTGTTCAAGGGTTGATATCCTTGTCAGAGAAGTTAAAAGATCCTCATAGAGAGTGGTTGAAACCAAAAGTGTGTGTCTCCTAACTTGAGAGTTGTGGAAAGCCATCAGATGATTCTGAAGCCATGAAGTTGGACTTGAGGTCTTGAGAGAGCTCATGAGAAATTTTGAAGTTCATGTGGGAGCTACGACAAGTCCTTATGCAAGATTAAGAAGCCTCAGCCATGATTGGTGCAGCTAGGGTTTGACTAGGTCAACCCTAAGTCAACTGAGGATTTGAAGAAGGTTGAGACTTAACTCAAGAGCCATGTGATCATGGATTGATGCATTGAGATGTTCTAAGGATGATCCCAAGTTCAACTCATCATGATTAAAGAGTTTGAGAAGTTTCAGGCTAGGGTTTCTAAGGCTTGACAGTGTAAAATCCCCTAACTTGACCCCCTACTTCAAGACCATTTAACTCAAGATAGGATGTTCAACTCATATTGACCCCAACATGATTATTGTAGGGCATGGTCTTAGCTTTAATTTGAGTACTAGAAGTCCTTGATAGGGCTTATAGAGCTCAAGTTATGAGCCAGACAAGTTATAAGTCATCTGAGGCATGTGAATTTGGAGCTTGAAAGTTACCCCAACTTGCATGACACATTTTCCCTAGAAGGACGATTCCTATGAACTTTTGGTCAACATGAATGTTGTTCCTTATTCTCTTAGCTTTCCATATAGTACTAGAAACCAATGATTGGATTTGTAGAACTCAATTTATGGCTTTGACAAGTCAAGGGTATTTTGGGTATTTGGATATTACATGTTATTTTGAATTATAGGTCAATTTCACTATCTTGCAAGCTTCAAATGGAGTTTTGTTCAACATGAAAGTTTCTCAAAATGATGTTTTTAGCTTAGCCAAATAACAAGAGTCCATTGATATGGATTAGAGCAAGCATTGGTTGAAGAAAGTTCACAAAAAGACCTTTTTAATGAATTAAGAGGGGAAAAAATCAAAACAATTGATAATTGAATGTTTTCAAGCCAAATTAGTACTCATTTTGATTGGAAAATAAGTCCTAATCACTTTGGAATCATTACATTTTTGAATTGATGTATATAACATAGTCATTTGGAGGATTACTTCATGATGAAGTAACATATCAAACACACCCCTTTGGTTGAAATCAAAGAAGGAAAACCATCCAATTACATTCCATAATCCTCAAGCAAGTGAATTGAAATGCATTGAGGGCAAGAGCAAGGCAAACCCGTGCACACCATGATTGGAATTTTGAAAAAAAATTGAAATTTGGAAATCACAAATTTGGCTTTGATTGGGCCTCCAAAGGTGTCAAACAGAATATAAATTGATTTTAGATCATTCCAAGAAGTTTCTAGTGGCAAATTCTGTTGAGAATCAGTTAGAGCAAGTGCGTGAAGAAGCTTGAAACTTGGTTTTCGAATTTTGGGATTGGGAGAGTTTCATAGGGAATTGGACTTCAAGAATTGTTCATCATCATCAATTGAAGGAATTTGCACCTCTTGGAAGCAAGTGGAGCTCTAGAAGCCACCAGATTCGAAGCTTTATGTCAGGATCTTCCTCTCAAATTTTCTCTTAAATTATGTGCATTCAACACCTTAGATACATGTGGTTAAGTTAGAATTGAAACAAAGATGGATTCTATATAAGTTTTAGGGTGAATCGTGAGAGTTTGTATTATGGTGATCCAAGTTGTGGTTCATGTATCTCCCTTAATATTGGTTAAAAATGAAAATGAATGATGGATTAGTGATCTAGGGAGAGAGACGAGTTGATTGATGTAAAGAAATTGAATTTTCATTGGGGTTGGATGTCTGGTACTGATCCCGTCGCAAGGTAGGGGATGACCGGCGCTAGGCCGGCCACCGTGAGAAAATTGCAGAGCCACCGTGTTTTTTTCCCTCCGTTTTGGTGTTTAAAATCTCAGTTTGTATCGTGACCGTCTGATGGTGCTGAAGAGTTGAATTGGTAAACGCATCTGATGATAAAGGGCGCGTCCACGTGTGCTTCTTTTCCCCTTTAATGAAACACAGAGTTTCATGGAATGAAACTCTGGGCTTTAATTCAGATGCTATCCCCACCCCTTACTTGTCAGGCCCAACCATTTAACACGTGAAACCCTTGCTTAATGAACCCCCCTGGTCTGTTTCCTTTAGAGAATAATGAGCTGAATTGATATTCAGATTGTGCCCAGTCCCCACGCGCTATCTACACCCCCTCGTGTTGGGCCTAGGTGAAATAACACATGGATTTCCTGCTAGTTACACATCCCCCTGTTCCATTTTATTTTTTCTTTTTTTCTGTTTTGTTTTAATTAATTGCTTGTTAGTTTTAATTCATGAAAAATAATAAATGTTGTTGATAATTCCTGAAATAAATAATGTGGATACTTTGATGTGTTTAGGTTTTTTTCACATTTTTAATTTCTATTTTCATGCTTTTTTCCATTTATAGCATATTTTCTATTTTTAGTATGTTTTAATAATTGAGGAATTGTGTACTGTGTTTGTTGATTTTATTTCTCATTCTTGCTTTTGAGTTTGATATTGAAATTTTGTGTGCTGATTATATACATGTTGATGATGTTTTGTGATGTTTTGTTGTGATTTTTAGATGATTTTAAATAGGATTTTAGGATAGTTCTTTAGGAGTGTTCATGGTTGGATCCCTTTAGTGTACCCTTGAAGTTTTAGATTTAGTTTGAACCTTTTGATTTAGGTTTAACCCCTGATTTTTGGACCATAGCATGTTGATACATGTAGGATAGTGTAGTATTTTTCTTAGAATTTTTAGAAATTATTTTCTATTAAGTTCCCATTTTACAAATTATCCTTAGTTTAGGTGATCCTAACTAGGTTAAGTGTATAGATTAGGCTTGTAAATAACCTTTGGATGATTCTAGGTCCCATTTCCTCTCTTGATAGATTGGTACTTAGATAAAGGCCTCCTTTAGAACCCTTGAATCTTTAGGATAGATGTCCTTAGAAGGTATCATTTGTGGTTTCTTTAGAAGCTTAAATAGGTGGATGATTCTTCCTCTAGGGGTAGTTTCCTCTTCAATTTTCCTTGATTGATTGGAACCCCCCTTGTGAGCATGTTTCCTAGGAGGAATACATTGCACTATCATAAAGGGGTTGAGTCCATGAAAGCTCCCTCTCTCTTTAAGGAAGTGGAGTTGGTTGAGTGTCTGTGGTAAGTTCCTGTGGAACTTACCTTGCTTCCCATCTCCATTCTCCTAAAATTTTCTCATTCATTCTTTCTTAGGAACCTTCCTGAGGTAGCATAGTCCCTCCTGTGGGGGGAATGTTGCACATCTCTTGAAGGAGCCAAACCCCTAGGATCCCCCAAAATCTCTTAGTTGGTTGAGTGCCTGGGATAAGTTCCTGTGGACCTTACCTTTGCCTCCCAACACCCAATTTCATTCCTTAGGTTATAAGCCTTGTATGATTACTTGTGGAATGAATCCATTATTTGTCATAAGTCCTTTTCCTCATTCATGATTGAGTGGTGTGTTGCATTAGGATAGTTCATGATTAGAATAGTTTAAGCATAGATGCATGACTGCATTAAGAGGTTGAGTGAGTCTCCCTCTGCTTGTTTGCCTTAAGGGTTGAGGTGATCCTCCCCTTGCTTGTGTGTTGTTTTTTCTTTTTCTAAGTGACGTATTTGCATAATAGAGATTGAGTGAGCTCCCTCTGCTTGTCTGTTTTGTCTGTTTTTCTTTGCTTGATTGCTTAGAGGTTGAGTGAGTCTCCCTCTGCTTGTATTGCTGCATTGCATGTGCATCTTTATTGTTTACTATTTGTCTATTTAAGCGGATGCTTTATCTGTTTCTGTATCCCTTTGGCATGATCCCCTAGGAATCTCACTTCCATTGATAAGGAAGTGATGATTAGAACTTTAGGTTGAAACCTATGCATGATAACTTTTAGGAATTCCCTGTTTCAAACCTCAACCATAGGATGAATCCTTGGCATGACAACATTAGGACTTGACAGTCTCCCCATAGAGTTCGTTCTCTCCTCATCTCAAAACAACAGTAAAAGACGTAATAAAGGCAAGTTAGTATAAGCGCGTTACGAGCCTTAAGCTACTTGGGAAGTGATGATTGAGCGGTCTCCTCTCAATCATCTAGGATGTTTAGTATATGTCCTTTAGACGCTCTACGATGCATTCGCTCCTAAGTCATAGTCTCTAGTGTTGTACAAACTACAGAGAACCATAAAAAACAGTTCTTCTGTAAAAGACAGAAAACAAACTTCAAACCTTTTTGCCCCGTGGGCCTATAATCCAAAGGAAGCTTTTCTGAAGAAAAGAGTGTCGTTAACTCCCAGTTCTACCGCAAACGGTAACGCCTAAGTCTCCAAGGATCGAGCTGCGTACACCAAACTGCTGGAACTGTTTGTTAACCCCACTTGAAAAACAGATGAATCTAAATTTCCGTAATCTGTATCATCCCGAAATACGTAAGCTCTGATCTCTCATATCTGTTGAGAGTACGTAGGCACAATACTGATGTATTGGGGAGCCACCTTCCCCCGTAACCTGTAGTTAGCCGAACTACGTTGACTCTGATTTCTCATTCTCTGAAGAGAATACGTAGGCATAAAGTGCGACGCTTTACCGAGTCATTTTCTTTTCTTTTCAGACCAGCCTTGATAGGTAGATAGTTTAAATAAACCCGTCAGATAAACAGAACAAGCATGGATTCCATCAAGTACGATGGACGTGAGGGGTGCTAATACCTTCCCCTTGCGTAACCGACTCCCGAATCCAGACAATGGTTGCAATGACCTTGTCTTATACCTTTTGGTTAGGTTTTTCCGATCGTTTCCTTTCCCGTTCTGAGGGATAAATAACGAAAGGTGGCGACTCTTCTGTTTTTCCGGAACCTTATTTTCGCGGTAGCGACAGCTGGCGAATCTGTTGGGGATCCAACGTCCCCTGTGCGAGTCAATCCTAGCGCTTGCGTGTTTACCTGTTGGGTTGTGTTTATTTATCGCATTTTATTTCCCGTATTTTATTTTCAGTATGATATGATCATCTGTGCTGTTGTGGGAGGGGCTCTGATGAGTGATAAGCCAAACCCAGGCTTGAGTATGTACATAGTTTTAGAAGCAGATTGGTGCTGAACCTGCATGTTAGGCATGCACTAGTTCCCACGCAATCTGCACTCAGACGATATTTTCTGAGATGATTTCCATTTCCAGCCCAGTGGGCCGTCGAAAGTATTTCAGATCTAAGGATTGTTGACTCTGGGAACCGATCACTTATGATTCAGCTGAGGGAGGCCACTTCCAGAGATGATGATGCCACACCTTCTGGGTATCGTATCATCGTTTCTTTAAAGTCTGTGACGCTGATGGACGCATAGGATGTCGTACCTTTGCCGGTGATTAGGTCCATACCAGTGAGCGGGGTCGGGTTATTGCAGGAAACCGTAACCTTCAGACAACCTGGTTTTCTTGATAGTAAATCAGTATTGTGGGTTTCAGTAGGCCTTTATTATCAGACTGTGGTATTTTCTTGCTGAAGCAAAATTATGACCCGCCACTTCACAGCACAGCATAACACCCTTGATCTCCTGCTGCATTTTGCATTTGCATTTACATTTTCATATTGCATTGCATCTAACACGTATCTGTGTTACAGGTGTGCAGTTCTCTCTCGATTCTAGCAATTTTGTCCGTTCTGTGTCCATCATGGAGCCCAATGTGAGAAGAACTTTGGCCTACAAATTCCCTACTCCAGACATTACTACTCTGAGGAGTTTGATTTCTTTGCCTGGTAAGGAAGCAATGAGAGACTTCAGAGGAACCTATGGGAAGCTGCTCAGTGATGTGTGCAAGCCATCTGTGTATGAATTGAACAGACTCTAAACTCTGCTTCAGTTTTAAGACCCACTGTTGCGTTGCTTCACATTTCCAAGCTATGTGATAGCCCCCACTTTGGAAGAGTTTTTTGTCATATTGGAGATACCCATTCTTGCTCAGGTACCCTTTTGACCTATTGAACAGGAGCCAGATCTGGCTAAGATTGCTACAGCTCTGCATATTGAGGTTTCTGAGTTGAAGGGAAATAATGTCAAGAGAAATGGAGCCTGGGGGTTCCCATTACCTTTTCTAGCCGAGAAAGCCCGACACTTTGCCAAGAAGGAAAGCTGGGTGGCATTCAAAGCTATTTTAGCACTGTGCATATACGGTATCATGTTATTCCCCAATATTCCAGATTTTGTAGATGTGAATGCTCTTCGTATCTTCGTCTCAAGGAATCCAATCCCAACCTTTCTCGGAGACGTGTACCATTCAGTGCACTACAAGAACGAAAATAGAAGAGGCAAGGGTGTCTCCTGTTGTGCTTCACTGTTCTACAGGTGGTTTGTCACTCACTTACCGAAGGATTGTCCTTTTATAAAGACTGCGGAGATGAAAGAGTGGTCTGAGCGACTGATGAACTTGTCTGCCGAAGACATTGATTGGTTTGATAGTGATCGTCTGGGGAGTGAAATTATTTACAGCTGTGGGAACTTTCCTAATGTCCCTCTTGTGGGTAGGAAGGGTTGTATCAACTACAATCCGTCTATCGCTATCAGGCAGTTCGGGTATGCCTTGAAAGGCCCTCCTAAGGACGAAGAGGTACATGAATCTTTGTACCTCACTGGTGCATTAGAAGGGGATGATCTGGTCAGATTCGAACATGCCTGGAATAACATCCACCGCAAAGGAAAGACCTCGTTGGGGAAAAGCAATAATCAGGCTTGTCCTCCTTACGTGGATTGGATTCAGAATAGAGCAGAGAGAGTGCTGATGCCTTTTCCTCCTGTCAAGCAGGACTGTCCTCCAGAGCCTACCATGATTGAGATCCAGAAGTATGAGCAGCTTCAGGCTAAGAATGAAGAGCTAGTCAAAGCCAATGAAGAGCTGGAAAACGAGATCGCCCAACTCCGAAGAGAAAAGAGCGAAGCCGTCTACACCTGCAAAAAGCAGACAGAGATGATCAACCACCTGGGCACTATCTTGACCCAGGAAACTGATTCCAGAGAGCGTCTTGGGTTGGACCTGAAGGCAGTGCACGGGGTATTGACCACCAAAAAGCAGGAGCTGGATAAGGCGTACCGGAAGTTGACCCAGTACGAGAAGTTGTGGAACAACACTTTGACTAGCCACATGGAGCGGGAAGAAAAGCTGAAGCAACAAATAGCCCAGTTAGAAGCTCAGATGGAAGTCAAAGACAAGAAGATAGAGGTTGAGGCCTCACTGCGACGAGATGTCCAGTAGAAGTTGGTTGAGACCAAGGCAAACCTAATGGATTGTCAACTCCGGGCTGATGCTAAGAGGAGTAGGGTGGAGAACCGTTCTGAAGAAGGTGTTTCTAGGAGCGTTGCCGAGAACCTCCCAGAGTCCATTAGGCAGAGGGATCTGCTGATCCAGGGCCTACTCACCCGGCCTGATCATCCTGATATGAATAAGCTACTAGAGGATTTCCGTGCCCGTGGCCGCGCTTGATTTCTCTGTAATTCTTTTGTATATTTTATGCATTGATATGCTGCTCACCACCAGGCCTGTTGGTTAGGATCACGATTGTCACTTCAGTTGTATACAGTTACTGTTGTACGCTACCCTTGTGGGTTTTCTCTGATATATATATGAGGGTTTTCTTTCCATGATTGGACGGTAGAATTTATTTGTCTCGGAAGCTAGAATCGAAGGGGACTTCCTCCTAATGCATGGATACGTGTTTGCATTTGCATGAATCATTTGCATGACAGATACCTGGCCATTTTTCTAACCCTTTATGTATGCAGGTTGTTTCAGGATTGACCGAAGACCGATCCACCGATATTCGACCAGAGCGAATCAAGCTAGAGCAATGCAACAAGTGCAGACAGACATCCAGGAATTCCGAGAGAGGATGGACCGCATCATGAAGCTCATGCAAGTGGTCGCTAACGGCCAAGACTAGCTCAGAACCTTGGTACAACCACTGATCTCGAGGGTTGACAGCAACGGTGTGCTTCATGGTGGGAGCACTCCAATCCCTCCACTTGTTGAGACCCCTTAGGGTGGCATCCCTGTGACTGGAGGGAATGGAAGTGGTAACGGCAATGTGGTCACTAACATCGAGCTTAATGGAAATACGAATGGCAATGCTGGGATAGGCCATGGCAACACTGGAGGTACTGGCAATGCAGGGAATGTTAGTGTTGGGAATCTGTATGATGCTAGGTTTGCTGCTGGCAACGGCAATCAGCCATGGCTAGAGGATCGCCAAGAAGACTTGTTGTCACATAAGGGGGCTGAGGGTGAATTGAATGCTGAAGCCCATCTGAGGTTTAAAGCGCTCGAGGACAAAATGAAGAGTTTCGAGAACTTGAATACTTTGGGTGTCGACATGACTAAGCTGGGATGGATTTCTGACTTCAAGGTGCCTCCCAAATTTAAGGTACCCGACTTTGAGAAGTACAAGGGCACCACTTGCCCTCAAGTCCATTTAAGGTCGTATTACCGAAAGATGTCCGCTCACTCTGAAGATGAGAAGTTGCTGATGCACTTCTTCTAGGACAGCCTGTCCGGCCCATCCTTGGAATGGTATATGGGTTTGGAACCCACCAATGTACGTACATGGAAAAAACTTGTTGAGGCCTTTGTACACCATTATCAGTATAACAGTGACTTGGCTCCTAACTGGGTTCAACTGCAGAACTTGTCTCAGAAGAACAACAAGGGATTCAAAGAGTACGCCCAGAGGTGGCGTGAACTAGCAGCTAGAGTTCAGCCGCCGATGGTTGAACGAGAGCTTGTTGAGATGTTTGTAGCCACTCTTCCGGGGGGTCTATTACGAGAAACTGGTCAGAGGTATGTCAGGGAGTTTCTCCGATCTCATCATTACTAGCGAGCATGTTGAAAATGGAATCAAATTGGGAAAAGTTCAGGGTGTTGATCTATCCTCAGCTGGAGGAGGAAAGAAACCATACAGTAGAAAAAGGCGTGAAGGAGAGACGAGCGCAGTGTCTAACGCTCGGCGGAAAGGTAAGGGCTCGCGCCAGCAGGTTGCTAGCATAACCATCCCTGCTGTCCAACAACCTCAGCAGCAGTAGGAGCAAAATCAGCAAGTGTACAGGAGGTACCAGAACAAAACACCTCTGGCAAACCGTCATCTTGAGACAACGCCTATGTCATATGCTCAGCTACTACAAACTTTGCTTTAGTTACAGCTAGTTCAGAAAAGAACCATGGCTCCCTTGACAAGGACACCTCCACAGGGCTATGATGCGAATGCAAGATGTGATTTTCACTCGGGGTCACCTGGCCACTCGATTGAAAACTGTAAGGCATTCAAGCACAAGGTGCAAGATAAGGTGGACGTTAAAATCATCAATTTTTCTGATAATGTGCCGAACGTCACAAAGAACCCTATGTCAAACCATGGGGGAGATGGGGTGAAAGCCATTATTGAAGAAAAGGACTCAGATTTACCAACTGATGTCAAGGATCTGAAGACACCGCTTAGCTTCGTTAAAGCTAAACTGATGAAGAGAGGCATCTTTCCGGGCTGTGGAGAATTGTGTGTGGATTCTGCGATTCGTACGGACGACTGTGAACAGCTGATAATGGGGATTCAGAGTCTGATGACCGAAGGAATCTTGCAGTTTAGCCAGAGGGCTAAGTACAGATCTGGAGAGGTAATGCTGAAGCAGGATGATGAAGTCGCCACTATTACCATCCCTCGCAAGACAATAACCATTTCTGCGTCCAGGCCACCTACGATTACCATCAAAAAGGCTGAGCCTATACCCTTTGAAAGTACCAACGCTGTCCCATGGTACTATGGGGCAGACGTCTACTGTAACAGACAGAAATTGGAATTGGATCCATCTGGGCAGTCTGTGGATAACCTAGTGGGAACTGGAGGAATCACACGTAGCGAAAGAGTATTTGTTCCACCTGAGGTTGTGGATGACAAAATTGAAAAAGCTGAGAAAGCTGATAAGGGAAAGAGTAAGGTCGTTGAGGAAACCCCTCGCGGGGTAGAGAAGGACCTACTTGTAAAGGACGTTGAAGAGTTCATGAGGTTGATCAAGAAGAGTGATTATAAGATCATTGATCATCTTCATCAAACACCGTCGAAAATCTCTATTCTGAATTTGTTGCTGTGTTCTGAGGCATATCGCAACGCGCTGCCAAAGGTCCTGAATGTAGCATATGTGCCGCAGGAGAACTCGGTCAACCAGCTGGAGGGGGTGGTAGCCCATGTGAACGCTGGGAACAGGTTAGGGTTCACTGACCTAGAGCTGACGCCGAAGGGAAGAAACCACAACAGCTCCCTGCATATCTCGATAGAGTGTAAGGGGACAGTTATGTCCCATGTGTTGGTGGACACTGGATCATCTCTCAATGTTCTCCCGAAGAAAGCTCTGATGAAGCTGGATACGAGAGGATTGATTTGTACCCCCAGTGATCTGGTGGTGAAAGCTTTCGATGGAACCAAGCGTCATGCCTTTGGAGAGGTAACTCTACCCATCCAAGTGGGGCCGGAAACTTTCGACGCGGTCTTCTACATCATGGATATCATGCCAGCCTATAGCTGTCTGTTAGGCCGACCATGGATCCATTCTGCTGGCGCACTAACCTCCACATTGCAACAGAAGCTGAAGTATACTGTGGGGGCAGCATTGTAACTGTCTGTGGCGAGGAAGACATAATGGTGAGCCCTTTGTCGTCTTTCAAATATGTTGAGGTTGATGGCGAGATCCATGAAACCTTGTGCCAGGTATTCAAGCTGTTAAGGTCAAAGATTTGACTCTAGTGATGACTGAGAAACCGGAGATGACTCTCTCTTCCTTCAAGGAAGCTCGGGTTGTTGTTCAAGCTGGCTCTGCCCTAGGCTGGGGGAAAGTTCTTGAAATCCCTAACAAACAGGATAAGTTTGGGTTAGGGTACTCTCCTGCTGCTGATGCTTCCTCCTCTCACAGTGCGCCGCGCGTCAAAGGGCCGATCCAGTTCACAAGAGGTGGGGTGATATTTGAGAATGTCAACGTAGTGTCTGAAGATGGAGAAGATAGAGATTGCGACCTGGATTCCTGGATCCAGCCAAGCAAACCAGGCCAGAGCCTCACCAACTGGTCCGTCCAGGATATCATCCAAGTGACAGGCAAAGAGTAATGATTTACTTTCTCCAATTATTGTACAACCCTATGTCCTACCCGGGGCATAGTGGTTTTATTTTCAAGGACTTATTTGGTTATGTACATACAGTTTATCAATAAATCAAAGGGCATTTTTCTTCGCATTCAAATGTTGTGATCTCTGTTATTCCTGTTTTAGTTTTGTTTAGAAAAACAATAAAATGGCAATATGGTTTGTGCTAACCTGCATATCCATGTTTTAAGCTTAACCGTTGTTATTGCAGGATTCACATCACAAATGACATCGACTATGAACCTTCTACGACTCACTTCGACTTTGATTTCCCGATATATCAAGTTGAAGAAGAGATTGATGAAGACGAAGACCTTCCCGAAGAGTTAGCCCGTTTGTTGAAACTAGAAGAGAAAGTCATTCTGCCTCACGAGGAAGAGATTGAGATTGTGAATCTGGGTTCTGAGGAACTTGTCAGGAATGTCTGGATAGGGGCTGCATTGCATAGTGATGTCAAGCAGAGATTGGTCGAGATGCTTCAAGAGTATAGTGACATCTTTGCTTGGTCATACGAAGATATGCCCGGACTTGATACTGATATAGTGGTCCATCACTTGCCGCTGCGAGAAGATTGTCCTCCCGTTAAGCAGAAGCTTAGAAGGACACGACCATATATGGTCGTTAAGATCAAAGAAGAAGTGCAAAAGCAGCTGGATGCTGGCTTCTTAGCGGTCACTACTTACCCTCCGTGGGTCGCCAACATAGTACCTATACCGAAGAAGGACGTTAAGGCGCGGATGTGCGTTGATTATCGGGATCTGAATAGGGCGAGCCCTAAGGATGATTTCCCGCTCACTCATATTGATGTGTTGGTCGACAATACAGCTCATTTTTCCGTGTTTTCGTTCATGGATGGCTTCTCCGGCTATAATCGGATCAAGATGGCGCCGAAGGACATGGACAAAACCACGTTTATTACACCTTGGGGAACATTTTGCTACAAGGTAATGCCTTTCGGTCTGAAGAACGCAGGGGCCACTTACTAACGAGCAATGGTCACTTTGTTTCATGACATGATTCACCATGAGATTGAAGTCTATGTTGATGACATGATTGCGAAGTCCCAAACGGAGGAGGGGCATCTGGTCAATTTGCTAAAGCTTTTTGAGAGGCTTAGGAAGTTCAGGTTGAGGTTGAATCCTAATAAGTGTACTTTCGGAGTACGGTCTGGGAAACTACTGGGGTTTATCGTGAGTGAAAAAGGCATTGAGGTTGATCCTACAAAGATAAAAGTGATACAAGATATGCCAGCACCAAAAACTGAAAAAGAAGTTCGTGGTTTCATGGGCAGAATAAACTACATTGCGAGGTTTATATCTCATCTCACGGCCACGTGTGAACCGATGTTCAAACTACTGAAGAAAGATCAGGCGATTATCTGGAACGAGGATTGCCAGAAGGAATTTGATAAAATAAAATAGTATCTGCAGGAACCTCCAATCTTGATACCCCCAGTGGCCGGAAGACCCCTAATCACGTACTTGACGGTTCTCCAGAATAGTATGGGGTGTGTTCTTGGTCATCACGACAAGACCGGCAGTAAGGAGCATGCCATTTATTACTTGAGTAAAAAGTTCACAGATTGTGAATCTCGTTACTCAATGCTGGAGAAAACGTGTTGCGCACTCGCGTGGGCTGCCAAACGTTTACGACAGTATATGCTCAACCACACAACCATGCTAATTTTGAAGATGGATCCGATCAAGTACGTCTTCGAGAAGCAAGCCTTTCGGGCAGGATTGCCTGATGGCAAATGGTGTTGACGGAATATGACATTCAGTATGTGTCCCAGAAGGCCATCAAGGGAAGCATATTGTCTGAATACCTTGCCGAACAGCCGATCGAAGATTATCAGCCGATGAAATTTGAATTCCCTGATGAGGATGTCATGTTTCTTAAGGTGAAAGATTGTGATGAACCGTTACCCGACGAGGGTCCAGACAGGAAATCCCAGTGGAAATTGATATTTGACGGGGCGGTTAATTCGTACGAAAGTGGCATTGGGGCGATCATCACGACTCCCCATGGATCCCACATCTCGTTCACTGCTAGATTGACCTTTCCGGTCACTAATAATGAAGCAGAATACGAAGCATGCATCATGGGTTTAAAGGAAGCTATTGATTTGAGAATAAAAAACCTAGATGTATATGGTGACTCGGCACTGGTTGTTAACCAAATTAAAGGGGAGTGGGAGACTCGTCAATCGAATTTGGTGTCGTACATGAATTGTGCCAGAAGGCTGCTTCCGTTCTTTGATCAAGTGGAACTCCATCATGTGCCCAAAGCTGAAAATCAGATGGCTGATGCTTTAGCCATGCTGGCTTCGATGTATAAAGTCAATTTTTGGAATGAAGCTCCAAGAATTGTCCTTTCTCGTCTTGATAGACCTGCATTCATTTTTGCAATCGAGGAAGCCTTCGATGGCAAGCCATGGTTCCATGATATCCAGACCTTCCTAATGACTAAGGAGTATCCTACGGGAGCGTCAACCCAGGATAAGAAGACTCTGAGGAGGCTATCTGGAAATTTCTATCTCAATCCTGATGGAGTTCTGTATAAGAGGAACCACGATCTCATGCTACTCAGATGTGTAGATGAGAAAGAAGCGAGTTTGCTCATGGAAGAAGTCCATGAAGGCACATTTGGTACGCACGCCAGCGGGCATGCCATAACAAGAAAGATCTTGAGAGCAGGATATTACTGGCTGACGATGGAGTCGGATTGCTTCAAATTCACGAAGAGATGTCATAAATGCTAGATTTATGCTGATAAAATTAATGTGTCGTCGTGCCCGTTGAATGTCATGTCCTCCCTGTGGCCGTTCTCCATGTGGGGCATCAACATGATAGGCAAGATCGAGCCCACTGCATCTAACGATCATCGCTTCATTTTGGTAGCCATCGACTACTTCACCAAGTGGGTGGAGGCAACCTCGTATGCTAACGTGACCAAGCAGGTGGTGGCTAAATTCATAAAGAAGAACATCATATGTTGATACGGAATTCCCGAGCGGATCATTATTGATAATGGTTCGAATCTGAATAACAAGATGATGAAGGAGTTATGCCAGAACATTAAGATTGAACATCACAACTCATCGCCCTACCCACCGAAGATGAATGGTGCGGTTGAAGCGGCCAACCAAAACATTAAAAAGATAGTACAAAAGATGGTTGTGACCTACAAATATTGGAATGAGATGTTGCCATTTGCATTGCACGGTTATCGTATGACGGTACGCACATCAACCGGGGCAACTCCTTTCTTACTAGTGTATGGTATGGAGGTTGTCCTACCGTTGGAAGTTGAGATTCCTTCTTTACGAGTTTTGGTTGACGTGAAACTCGATGAGGCAGAATGGATTAAGAACCGATTGAACCAACTCACCCTGATTGATGAGAAGAGATTAGCATCGATTGCATATGGTCGTCTGTACCAGAGCCGAATGAAGAAAGCTTACGATAAGAAGGTGCGTCCTAGAAGCTTTCAGACAGGTGATTTCGTCCTGAAGAAGATTCTTCCGCCATACTCCGATCACAGGGGCAAGTGGACTTCCAATTACGAAGGTCCGTACATCGTCAACAAGGTCTTCTCGGGAGGAGCCTTGTTGTTATCCACGATGGATGGCGAAGATTTTGCATCCCCTGTGAACGTGGACGCAGTTAAAAAATACTTTGCTTAAAAAAATTACCCGCTGGAAAGAAAAAAGAATATCCAGGCAAAAATGGGGCATCCCGGTGAACCATAAAAAAGGAAAAAGGTTCGGGCAAAAATTAGGGATATAAATGTACACCCGCAAAGTCGAAAACCTGAAAGGACGGCTTTGGCAAAAAAGGGTATCCCGGTGAATCGAAAACCCGAAAGGGCGGTTCAGGCAAAAGTTAGGGATTTGAAAAGCAAATGATTGTGTTCCGCGTGTGGACTTTCATTGTTTAGTGGTTTGGAAGACCTGAGGGCCGTTTATCTGAATCAATCTCTTCTGAAGCTGAAGCGTCGGAGAAGTATCAAAGTCGAGTGGGTCATATAGGGATCAACTCATGGTGTTCGTCTACGCCACATTGTCGACATTTGTATATACTGATGTATATTTATGTTATTATACTTGCGCAGCTACCTCATTTCAGGAGCTTGCATCTGTTGTAAAACATTTTGCCCATTCAGGGGCTCGTTATCAATAAAACGTATACTATTCAGCAATTTTGTTTGTTTGTTTAGTTTTTATCTGTTTTGTTTGCGAAAAAAAACGCCCGATGTTTTTGATAAAATGCGCGTACATAAAATTGTTGGCCTAGGCCGATAATTGCTAAAACATTGAATTACCCGAACATTGTCACAGGATGATAACCTTGATAGGTCCCTTTGTGAAAGGTATCTTGTCTGTTTGTTCGTGTTGTTGCAGGTACAACACATTCCAGGCAGTACGTCAGGTGTTTTCTAAGCAGGATGACTCCTTCTTCCCTAGTAAGTTCAGCAGCGTCTCCCCACGGAGTCTGAGCACAGGACCGCAAGCATTGATATCTCTCCCCGAGAGGAGATAGATTCTCCCCAACCAGATGTATCCTGAGGAAGGTTCATCGTTTCCCCAGATGAGTCATACGCTGAAGTGTATACCCATTCCCAGCACCGGGTCAGTGTGCAGTTGTCTCATAGAGGACTATTTGCAAGAGTTCAGCTTCCGATAGTTCAAACTGAAGTCTCCAGCGGAATTGAAATTCCCCGCAGAGTTGTATTCTCCCCGGTAGGTAGGGGTGATTCCAACGTCTGGTTGCCTATCCCCAGCCAAGTTTGCAGTTCCCCAAGAGAGTCGAGTCCTTAGAAGCCGTCCAGGCCATGATTGGTGCTCCTCAGTAGAGAGTACTGAATAGCTGATGTTGTATTTCCCCATCGGAGTCGTGATCTCTAGGAAAGTTTTTAGCTGCGAAGGTCGTGCAGTTTATTTTCGCGATTGACATCGTTTCCCTCAACAGATTATGGTTCGTATACCTAGTTGAGCAGGTCCAGGTTCTCGTAGAACTTTGTTCCCCTGCAGCTTTCGTCTGGAGTTCGTTTCCCCAGGTTTAATCCAATTGAGATTGGTGTGACTTCTTCTCCTCGGCAGGATGATTCCTCCTTTCCACCAGAGTGGTTCCTTCTCCTTGACAGGAGGTCTTTCCCTTCAGCATTTATTTTGCTGATGGGGTCGTAGCATTATGCATGATTGCATAGCATTTACCCTAAAATACGTAGCATTTCCACCGTGTGGAGCATTACGCCACTGTCAAAGCATGTGCATATGAAACATGAGCTAGGTCGTTACCATTCTTGCTTTGCAGGCGTTCCTTCGCAGAATGGTTTGCTCAAGATGATTCTTGAATTCCCCAGCGAAGTTGTTTGCTTAAGATGATTCTTAAAATCCCCGGTGAAGTCACCAGAGTTGGTTGCTCAAGTTGATGCTTAGAGTCCCCGGCAGAGTGTTTGCTTAGGATGATTCCTGAAATCTCCAGCAGAGTTATTGGTTCAGGATGATTCTTGAAGTCCCTGACGGAGTTATTTGTCCAAGATGATTCTTGAATTCCTCAGCGGAGTTGATTCGTCTGGAATGATTTCTGAAATCCCCGAAGCAGAGTTGCTTGATAGTTCTCCAGAATCCCCAGCGGAGAGGTGTCATCCTCAGCGGGTTTTGAACAGAGAAGTTGAAATTTCCCTTGAAGACTTGGTGATTAAAGTCTGGCAGTAGTGCCAAATCTCTTGACTTATTGATGAAGTTCGACTGCGATGTCGAAGTAGTTCTCTCAGCTGACGCAGAGTGTCTGACAGCAAAAGATTGTATATCCTTATGGGTCCGTGATTGATTAAGGATTATATTTCCTGACTTAATGATGAAGTCCAACTATGAGGTCGAAGCAGTTCTCCCAACTGACGCGGAGTGCCTGACGGAGAAAGAATAGATATCCCTATTGGGTTCATGGTTGACCGAGGATTTTATTTCAGACTTGGTAACGAAGTCTGGCTGACGCCCGAGATGTTCTTTGAATGCCCGACGACATAATTAACTTGATTGTTAAAAAAATTCCTAATGACCTGATGAGTCCCGAGGAATTCTTCTGTTGCCGTGTCGCAGAATGCCTGATGGCAGTACCAGCTATGTATCACCGGTTATCGAGTGTCCAGTGAGCCCTTGATGATTTGAGGAAGAAGCTGCAGTGAAATCTGATAATCATCCCGACAGAGATTTGAGAGTAGCCATTCACCAGTTACCGAATAACTGGTGATCCCTTATTGACTTACTGATGAAGTCCGAAGAAGATGTTGTCGACGTTCCTAGCGACATGATGAGTCCATAGGCGACGATAAGGAATTCTTCTGTAGTGGCGTAGAATGCCTGATGGCAGAATCATCCATCATTCACCAGTTACCGAATAACTGGTGATCCCTTATTGACTTACTGATGAAGTCCGACGAAGATGTTGCCGACGTTCCTAGCGACATGATGAGTCCATAGGCGATGATAAGGAATTCTTCTGCAGTGGCGTAGATTGCCCGACGGCATAATCAGCCATCATTTACCAGTTACCGTGTGACCGGTGATCCCTTGATGACTTGAGGACGAAGATCTACAGTAAAATCAGATGATCGCCCTGACGGAGATTTGAGATTAAACTATTCACCAATTACCGTGTAACTGGTGATCCCTTGATGATTTGAGGAAGAAGCTGCGGTGAAAGCTGATGATCATCCTGATGGAGATTTGTGCCAGTTATCGTGCAACTGCCGTTTCAGATTTCAAGACTGTCCTACCCACCGGAGTATCGTTTACTTGTGCGGTTGGTAAATTTCCGGTTACCGTGTGACCAATTCCCCAACAGAGTTTCCGTGCAACTGTCATGCTCAGTTTTGAAGATGTTCCTACCAATCAAAGTATCGTTTACCTGCGCGGTTGGTAGATCGCCAGTTATCGTGTAACCGGTGATCCCTTGATGATTTGAGGACATAAATGATCATCCTGACGGAGATTTGAGATTAATCCTTCACCAGTTACCGCGTAACCGGTGATCCCTTGATGATTTGAGGACGCAATGATATCAGATAAATTAGAAAATCATCCTGACGGAGATTCAGATCAGTAATTCTCCAGCTAGTTGCCGTGAAGTTATTATTTCAGTTTCCAAAGATTTGTCCCCACCAGAGTACCGTGTACTTGTGCAGTTGGAAAATTTCTGTGTTTGTTGGTATTCAACCGTCTTTTACCTTGATTGTCTAATATTCGTTCGCTTCTCACCCAGTTAGGTCCAAGCCGTTTGAATAGGGGCAATTGATGCACCCCAAAATTTTCCCAAAATTTCTTTACCTAGCTTATGTTTCATTTCATTCATATTAGCATTATCATTTGCATTTCATTGACATGTATGCAGGAGATCAAGAGGTATGATTACCAATAAAGAGCTATACAAGACTATGAGGATATCTAAGAAGGTTTATTCAAGTGTTCAAGGGTTGATATCCTTGTCAGAGAAGTTAAAAGATCCTCAGAGAGAGTGGTTGAAACCAAACGTGTGTGTCTCCTAACTTGAGAGTTGTGGAAAGCCATCAGATGATTCTAAAGCCATGAAGTTGGACTTGAGGTATTGAGAGAGCTCATGAGAAATGTTGAAGTTCATGTGGGAGCTCAGACAAGTACTTATGCAAGATTAAGAAGCCTCAGCCATGATTGGTGCAGCTAGGGTTTGACTGGGTCAACCCTAAGTCAACTGAGGATTTGAAGAAGGTTAACACTTAATTCAAAAGCCATGTGACCATGGATTGATGCATTGAGATGTTCTAATGATGATCCCAAGGTCAACTCATCATGATTGAAGAGTTTGAGAAGTTTCAGGCTAGGGTTTCTAAGGCTTGACAGTGTAAAATCCCCTAACTTGACCCCCGACTTCAATACCATTTAACTCAAGATAGGATGTTCACCTCATCTTGACCCTAACATGATTGTTGTAGGGCATGGTCATAGCTTTAATTTTAGTACTAGAAGTCCTTGATATGGTTTATAGAACTCACGTTATGAGCCAGACAAGTTACAAGTCATCTAAGGCATGTGAATTTGGAGCTTGAAAGTTACCCCAACTTGCATGACACTTTTGCCCTAGAAGGAAGATTCTTATGAACTTGTGGTCAACATGAATATTGTTCCTTATTCTCTTTGCTTTCCATAGAGTACTAAAAGTCCATGATTGGATTTGTAGAACTCAAGTTATGGCTTTGACAAGTCAAGGGTATTTTAGGTATTTGGACATTACAGGTCATTTTGAATTATAGGTCAATTTCACTATCTTCCAAGATTCAAATGGAGTTTTGTTCAACATGAAAGTTGCTCAAAATGATCTTTTTAGCTTACCCAAGTATCAAGAGTCCATTGATATGGATTAGAGCAAGCATTGGTTGAAGAAAGTTTACAAAAAGACCTTTTTAATGAATTAAAAGGGGAAAATTCAAAACAATTGATAATTGAATGTTTTCAAGCCAAATTAGTACTCATTTTGATTGGAAAATAAGTCCTAAACACTTTGTCATCATTACATTTTTGAATTGAGGTATATAACATAGTCATTTGGAGGATTACTTCATGATGAAGTAACATATCAAACACACCCCTTTGGTTGAAATCAAAGAAGGAAAACCATCTAATTACATTCCATAATCCTCAAGCAAGTGAATTGAAATGAATTGAGGGCAAGAGCAAGGCAAACCCGTGCACACCAAGATCGGAATTTTGAGAAACAATTGAAACATGGAAATCACAAATTGGGCTTTGATTAGGCCTCCAAAGGTGTCAAACAGAATATAAATTGATTTTAGATCATTCCCAGAAGTTTCTAGTGGCAAATTCTGTTGAGAATCAGTTAGAGCAAGTGTGCGAAGAAGCTTGAAACTTGGTTTTCGAATTTTGAGATTAGGAGAGTTTCAGAGGGAATTGGACTTCAAGAATTATTCATCATCATCCATTGAAGGAATCTGCACCTCTTGGAAGCAAGTGGAGCTCTAGAAGCCACCAGATTCGAAGCTTTGTGTCAGGTTCTTCCTCTTAAATTTTCTCTTAAATTATGTGCATTCAACACCTTCGATACATGTGGTTAAGTTAGAATTGAAACATAGATGGATTATGTATAAGTTTTAGGGTGAATCGTGAGAGTTTGTACTATGGTGATCCAAGTTGTCGTTCATGTATCTCCCTTAATATTGGTTAAAAACGAAAATGAATGATGGATTAGTAATCTAGGGAGAGAGACGAGTTGATTGATGTAAAGAAATTGAATTTTCATTGGGGTTGGATGTATGGTACTGATACCGTCGCAAGGTAGGGGATGACCTGCGCTAGGCCGACCACCGTGAGAAAATTGCAGAGCCACCGTGTTTTTTTCCCTCCGTTTTGGTGTTTAAAATCTCAGTTTGTATCGTGACCGTCCTATGGCGCTGAAGAGTTGAATTGGTAAACGCATCTGATGATCAAGGGCGCGTCCACGTGTGCTTCTTTTCCCCTTTAATGAAACACAGAGTTTCATGGAATGAAACACAGAGTTTCCTGGAATGAAACTCTGGGCTTTAATTCAGATGCTATCCCCACCCCTTACTAGTCAGGCCCAACCATTTAACACGTGACACCCTTGCTTAATGAACCCCCCTGGTTTGTTTCTTTTAGAGAATAATGAGCTGAATTGATATTCAGATTGGGCCCAGTCCCCACGCGCTATCTACACCCCCTCATGTGGGGCCCAGGCGAAATAACACATGGATTTCCTGCTGGTTACACCTCCCCCTGTTCCATTTTATTTTTTATTTTTTTCTATTTTGTTTTAATTAATTGCTTGTTAGTTTTAATTCATGAAAAATAATAAATGGTGTTGATAATTCCTGAAATAAATAATGTGGATAGTTTGATGTGTTTAGGTTTTTTTTCACATTTTTAATTTCTATTTTAATGCTTTTTTCCATTTATGGCATATTTTCTATTTTTAGTATGTTTTAATAATTGAGGAATTGTGTACTGAGTTTGTTGATTTTATTTTGCATTCTTGCTTTTGAGTTTGATATTGAAATTTTGTGTGCTGATTATATACATGTTGATGATGTTTTGTGATTTTTTGTTATGATTTTTAGATGATTTTAAATAGGATTTTAGGGTAGTTGTTTAGGAGTGCTCATGGTTGGATCCCTTTAGTGTACCCTTGAAGTTTTAGATTTATTTTGAACCTTTTGATTTATGTTTAACCCCTGATTTTTGCACCATTGCATGTTGATACATGTAGGATAGTGTAGTATTTTTCTTAGAATTTTTAGAAATGATTTTATATTAAGTTCCCATTTTACAAATTAGCCTTAGTTTAGGTGATCCTAACTAGGTTAAGTGTATAGATTAGGCTTGTAAATGACCTTTAGATGATTGTAGGTTCCATTTCCTCTCTTGATAGATTGGCATTTAGATAAATCCCTCCTTTAGAACCCTTGAATCTTTAGGATAGATGTCCTTAAAAGGTATCATTTGTGGTTTCTTTAGAAGCTTAAATAGGTGGATGATTCTTCCTCTAGGGGTAGTTTCCTCTTCAATTTTCCTTTCTTGATTGGAATCCCCCTTATGAGCATGTTTCCTCTTGTGGAGGAATACATTGCACTATCATAAAGGGGTTGAGTCCATGAAAGCTCCCTCTCTCTCTAAGGAAGTGGAGTTGGTTGAGTGTTTGTGGTAAGTTCCTGTGGAACTTACCTTGCTTCTCATCACCATTCTCCTAAAATTTTCTCATTCCTTCTTTCTTAGGAACCTTCCTGAGGTAGCATAGTCCCTCCTGTGGGGGGAATGTTGCACATCTCTTGAAGGAGCCAAACCCCTAGGATCCCCCAAAATCTCTTATTTGGTTGAGTGCCTGGGATAAGTTCATGTGGACCTTACCTTTGCCTCCCAACACCCAATTTCTTTCCTTAGGTTAGAAGCCTTGTATGATTACTTGTGGAATGAATCCATTATTTGTCATAAGTCCTTTTCCTCATTCATGATTGAGTGGTGTGTTGCATTAGGATAGTTCATGATTAGAATAGTTTAAGCATAGAAGCATGACTGCATTAGGAGGTTGAGTGAGTCTCCCTCTGCTTGTTTGCCTTAAGGGTTGAGGTGATCCCCCCCTTGCTTGTGTGTTGTTTTTTCTTTTTCTAAGTGACGTATTTCCATAATATAGGTTGAGTGAGCTCCCTCTGCTTGTCTGTTTTGTCTGTTTTTCTTTGCTTGATTGCTTAGAGGTTGAGTGAGTCTCCATCTGCTTGTATTGCTGCATTGCATGTGCATCTTTACTATTTATTGTTTGTCTGTTTAAGCTGATGCTTTATCTGTTTCTGTATCCCTTTGGCATGATCCCTTAGGAATCTCACTTCCTTTGATAAGGAAGTGATAATTAGAACTTTAAGTTGAAACCTATGCATGATAACTTCTAGGAATTCCCTGTTTCAAACCTCAACCATAGGATGAATCCTTGGCATGACAACATTAGGACTTGACAGTCTCCCCATAGAGTTCGTTCTCTCCTCATCTCAAAACAACAGTAAAAAACGTAATAAAGGCAAGTTAGTATAAGCGCGTTACGAGCCTTAAGCTACTTGAGAAGTGATGATTTAGCGGTCTCCTCTCAATCATCTAGGATGTTTAGTATATGTCCTTTGGACGCTATACGACGCATTCGCTCCTAAGTCATAGTCTCTAGTGCTGTAGAAACTACAGACAACCATAAAAATCAGTTATTCCGTAAAAGACAGAAAACAAACTTCAAACCTTTTTGCCCCGTGGGCCCATAATCCAAAGGAAGCTTTTCTGAAGAAAAGAGTGTCGTTAACTCCCAGTTCTACCGCAAACGGTAACGCCTAAGTCTCAAAGGGTCGAGCTGCGTACGCCAAACTGCTTGAACTGTTTGTTAACCCTACTCGAAAAACAGATGAATCTGAATTTCCGTAATCCGTATCATCCCGAACTATGTAAGCTCTGATCTCTCATATCTGTTGAGAGTATTTAGGCACAATACAGATGTATTGGCGAGCCACCTTCCCCCGTAACCTGTAGTTAGCCGAACTACGTTGACTCTGATTTCTTATTCTCTGATGAGAATACGTAGGCATAGAGTGCGACACTTTGCCGAGTCATTTTCTTTTCTTTTCAGACCGGCCTTGATAGGTAGATAGTTTAAATAAAACCGTCAGATAGACACAACAAGCGTGGATCGCATCGAGTACGATGGACGTGATGGGTGCTAATACCTTCCCCTTGCGTAACCGACTCTCGAATCTAAACAATGGTTGCGATGACCTTGTTTTATAACTTTTCATTAGGTTTTTCCGATCGTTTCCTTTCCCGTTCTGAGGGATAAATAACGAAAGGTGGTGACTCTTCTGTTTTGCCGGCATCTTATTTTCGCGGTAGCGACATTTTGGCCCACTTTTCCTCTTCCTCTTTCGGTGCCTTTGATACGAACAGAAAACTGCCGGATAGGCCATTGGTCGAGAATCGAACCCAATGATGATACCACTCTGAGGGTATCGAAACTAATCATTAATCGGAACCCATTGGTCGAGAGTCGGAAAAGATCGGATAATCGGGAACTTTAGGATTTTTAGAAATTGTATTTTTTTATGTAAAATGTAAATTTTTTTTTTTATTATTTTATGTTTTATTATTTTTGTAAAGATTGTAAATGTAACTTAAAATAAAATTATCTCTTTTTTATATTGTCATGAAATAACATTATAAAAATGAAATAAAATTACTATCATCATTTTGTTGATAAAAAATAAAACTCAATATTAAAAATGAAATACAAATCAATTTAACAACTGAGAATAAAATATTGAGAATGCAATAGAGTTTTGATGAAAACAAACTTAAAAAAATGAAATTAAAAAGTGAAATGAGATTAATTTTAAAAGGTAGAAATATATTTGAAAAAAAATGAAATTAACTTGAAAATGAAGTTAGATTAAAAATGAAATTAGATTGATTGAAAATGAAATGAAGTTGAAATTGAAAGAACTAAAATGAAATTATTTCTATTATTTTGATTTAAAAATGAGATGAAAACAACACTACAAGCATTAATTTCAAAATTTGCCCAAATTATCCGATTAGCTTCGTATCCAACACCATTTCCGATTTAACCTTCCTGCAATTCCAAATGAGCCATTTTATCCAGTTAAATCCAACTGTCTGATTAAACTCAAAATGACCGTATTCTCTGGCCAAACCCAATCTCGATTTTATTTTGCACAGCTCAAATCCTTATGCGAACAACTTTCCAACTAACTCATCCCTAGCTCACATCAACCCAACCAAACATGCCCAAATTTGTTGACCACAGCTCAAAATTAACAAATTGAGAGTCGATTGTCGATAAATGACAATTTTACTCTTCATGACCCAAACAGCGTGCCATATGATATTTTCCTGCAAAAAATCAACAGCTACACAACCTGTTAGTGACTGGTTAAATGCAATGGAATGCGAGATGATTCGACTAAATCTTAGGGAAACATTTGGGATATTACACTAGCTTGAACTTATAAGTCCTTTTTGCCCAGGTCATTTATGGATACCACCCTGTTCTGTCATGTTGTTTTGCATAAGGACAAGCAAAGGTTTTAGTGTGGGAGAATTTGATAGGCCCAAAATATACTGTTTATTTGACCCGATTTCACCCATGTTATTTAGTATTTTATTTCCATTTTCTTGTATTATGCCTCTACTTTGTTTCCTTTTCAGGTTTTTGTCTTTTCAAAGCTACTCAAGAAGAAATGAAGAAAAACGAGCTAAAAACCCTAATTTATTAGGAAATGTACATGTGGCTTCCACCATGGCAGGCGCCATAGGAGATGCCATGAGTGAGATAGAAGACAACTGCACAACTGCCACGTCTCCCACAACTGCACATTCCTGTCTTTACCTGTACTTTCCTGCCTCTATAAATAGAAGAGTTCTTGTTCATTTCAAATCATCCAAGATTAGAGAACAGAACTCAAGCCATATATTTCACTTTTTTGTAAAGTAATAAACTTCTCACATCGAGGCGTTATTACACCGTGTAATCGAGTTTGGAGCACTTGGGTAGAAGTTAAACCTGCCGCCGTTTTATTTTTCGCCATTTACTTCCAGTTATACAAGATTTTAAAGCCTCTCGTTTGAGAAAGTTTCTGTTTATTTCTTTTATTTACCTGCCCTTTCCTGCCGCGCCTTTATTTACCTACCGTCTATTTATCACACTTTGTTTATTTCCCGCACTTTATTTACCATGTCTGTTTACTTTACCATGTCCGGCTAAACTTTAAAGGCTAGGATGCGAGGATTGTAGTTATAATTAGTATTCCAAACGATTGTCGATAGAATTTCTTAGGAATTATTTTAACTTTTAAACTTATTTTCTGTACTTAAAATCTGTTGGGTAAGATCGAAAGTCGTCCAACCTTTAGATAAATTTTGGTTAGTTTTGACAGTTCCATGGAACGAAAGCGCTTGGCTCAGTCAATTAGGAATCTTTAATGTTTAAGAAAACCGATTTTAAAACTGTTTTTGGACGCGTTTATGGATTTGAAGTCCGGTTCGTAAGAACCTCTTTTTATTAGAAATTCCAAGTTAAAATACTTTTCAACTAAGTCTAGAAATTATATTTCTTAAAAATAGGTTTATTAGTCTTAACGTAATGCGCACCTTCTTATATGTGACAATAAGAGGGCTTGATTAGGGATAAACTTGGTTCTGAATATGCGAAAGCGACATATCTTGTTAAATTAGTTCTTTTCACGAGTAGAAAACATTACTCATAAGAAATCCTATTTGTACACATATGGAATACTACGTAACTATATGAATTGTATCTATGCCTATTGCTTTATTATTGAATTTACCTTTCGCACTTTACTTTTATTCTGCACAACCAAACTTCTTAATTGACCTGCCTTAGATAAACACCGTAACAATAGTAATGGATAGATTGACGTTTGGTCTCTGTGGGATTGATAATCTTTTGTATTACTTTGACGTTATTCGTGCACTTGCGAATCGCCCATCAAGGTATAATCAGTTGTGGTCTGAGAAGGAAGAGTTACGTAAGGCAAATGAGAGTTGGAAAGAGAGATTCTTCAGCTCAGAAGCGAGAGAAATCAAGCTGATTATTCCTCTAAGAAGCAACCTGAATTGGTGAACAAGCTAGGTATAAAGTTAATTAAAGAGATTCACGCCCGAGAGCGAGTTGGTCTAGATCTGAAGAATGCTAGTGATGTTCTCCAAGACAAGAAGAAGGAGTTAGACAAAGCATATATGGAGATCTCAAAGTTCAATGATCAATGGAACGCCATTCTAACTAACAACAAAGAGCAGGAAGATGGGCATAGACAACACATTGCTAAGTTGAAGGCTCAACTCCAGGTGAAGGATGAGAAGATTATAGCTGAATCCTCACTCCGACGTGAAAGCAATTGTAGGTTGAACGAAGCGCTTGCAACGTTGGATGATTATAAGTCAAGAGATGATGTGAAGAGGTGTAATCTTGAGGAAGCTTTTGGTGAAGGAGCCTGGGAGGATTATGCTCATGGTTTGTAGACCACTATCAGCAGGAGAGATTCACTCATCCAGGGATTGCTTGTCAGGCGAGATCATCTAGATACGAAGGAGTTGTTGAAGAATTTCCAGGCTCATTGTTATACTTGATTATACTTTCTCTCTTTGTAGTTTGTTGTTATGATGTATCTTGACCATCACCAGATTTGTTGGCTGAGGTCATTTTTGTTTCCATTTGTATTCAGTGCTATGTTGTACCTTGACTTTTAGCTCTCATTTTATTTATGAGGAGTTTTCTATGCTTATTTGTTGGCTTTTCATTGTTTGGTTGTTCTTGTGGAACTGGAATAGAGGGGAAAATTTCCCTAATGCATATTTACATGTCTACATCCTGCATCATTTTCATGTGAATTGCAGGTGTTCCGGGAACTGTTAACCTTATCTCTATGGTTTACTCAGTTTGTTTCAGGATTGACAACCAAACGACTCATCATTACGCTACTCGGGGAAACCAGCGCAAGATTATGGAGCAGATGCAAGCTGAGATGCAAGAATTCCATGACAGGATGGCTCAGTTCATGGATTTAATGTAGGGGGTTGCTAATGGCCAAGAGCAGCTGAGAACTTTGGTGCAACCGTTAATTGCTAGGGTTGATGGAAATGGTGTACTTCACGGTGGAACTACTGTTGTTCCACCTCTACATGATGGGGGTACTCCACACGCCAACATTGTTCCTACAGTGGTTTTCCCTCCGGGCAGAGGAAATCAAACTGGAATTCCTTTTCCCATTCCTACATGTGTTGTCCATGGGAATAATGTTCCTCAGTGGGATGAGGATGAGAAAGATAATGTATTCTCGATGAGATATATTGGAGCAGGGCTGCCATCTGAGGCAGATAAGAGGTTTAAGATGCTTGAAGATAAGATGCGAAGCTATGAAAATCATAACTCTATGGGGTTAGACATGACCAATCTGGGGCTGATCCTAGACTTGAAGGTTCCTTTGAAGTTCAAGGTTCCTGATTTCAACAAATACAAAGGCACTACCTATCCTAGGGTTCATCTTTGTTCTTACTATCGCAAGATGTCTGCCTATTCTGACGATGAAAAGTTGCTTATGCACTTTTTCCAGGACAACCTTTCTGGTCCTTCCCTAGAGTGGTACATGGGGCTAGAACCGGTCAATATCCGAAGCTGGAGGGATTTAGTTGAAGCATTTGTTAAGCATTACCAATATAACAGCGACTTGGCGTCGAACAGGGTCCAATTGCAGAATTTATCTCAGAGGAGTAACAAATTCTTTAAGGAGTACGCCCAGAGATGGCATGAGTTGGTAGCTAGAGTACAACCTCCCATGGTAGAGAGGGAGTTGATCAACATGTTTGTAGCCACGCTACAAGGGGTATACTACGAGAAGTTAATCGGCAATATGTCGGGAAGTTTTTCAGATCTAATCATTACAGGGGAGAGAGTCGAGAACGAGATTAAGTTGGGTAAAATTCAGCCTGGTGAAGGATCCTCTGTTGGAGGAGGTAGGAAGACTTTTGGTGCTAAGAAGAGGGAGGGTGAACTAATGCAGTATTGTAATACCCCAAATTTTGCCCTAAGATTTGTCGTTTCATCTTGCATTCAATTGCATGTGCATTGCATTTAACTAATCACTAACAAGTTGGTATAGTCGTTTGATTTTTGCAGGAAAATATCATGTGACACACTTTTTGGTTCATGAAGGATAAAACGGTCATTTGTTTGCAGTCGGCTGTCAATTTATGAAATTTGAGTTGTAGTCAGAAAATCTGAGTTGTTGGATTGTTGATGTGAGTCGGGGCCGAGGTGTAGTTGGAACTGTTCAATTGAGAAAGATTGAGCTGTTCGAAAATTAATCAATTCAAGTTAGTGGGCCGAGTTAGCCGGAGAATACGATCATTTGAGTTTAATCAGACAGTTGGATTTATCCGGATAAAGTTGCTCTTTGAATGGCCGGAAGATTTCATCGGAAGTTATGTCGGGAATGAGATTAATCGGTTAAATTGGAATAACTAGGAATTAATAGAAAAAAGGGTTTTTCATTTCAATTTTCATTTCCTATTTTAAATTAATTTCATCAATCATGTGTCATTTTTTCATTCATCATATTTCATTTTTTAAATTAATTTCATTGCATTTTTAAATCAATCATTGTTTCATTGTTTAAAGAAAAATCAATTTCATTTTTAATTTTAGTCTCATTTCATTTTTAAATAATTTCATTTTATTTCTATTTTTCATTTTAAATTAATTTCATCTTTATTTAATATTATTTTCATTCTATACATTTTTATGCTAACTTTTAATTTTTATTATTATTTGCATATCAAAAAAATAATAATAATAATGTTTTAAGAAAAAAATAAAGGATTTTTATTAGAAATAATAATAATTCTTTACAAAAAAAATAATAAATAAATAAATAGAATTATTAATTTCAATTTTATTTTAATTATTTAAAATTCTGTAATTATAACTAATATTAATTTAATTGGGGCTTTAAAGTGGGCATTAGGTTAGAGTTTACCCTAATTTGTTACCTATATAAACATGAATGGGAGAAAACTTCATAAACATCAGAAAATGAAGAACAGGTCATCAGAGGAAGAGGGGATTTTTTCGGAAGAACCCTAAAAGGCTTAAATTCATCATCGGCCAAGCGCTACCGGCGAGCAAAAAGTCCCAACGACGGAGGCTCAGATCGTTCAACATCATCATCGTTACCGTAATCTTTCTCTTTCCTTTGATTTACGAATGGGAAGAATAAATAGAAGAAGGAACCATTGACATGCAAGAACTGAAGGAGAGGAAAAGCTTCGATAGCCATCTATGGAAAAACGGCGCCGCCGGCTAGAGAAGAAGGAGGCCAGTTAGGAACCCTAATGAAGCTGGCGGCATAAGCCTTTTTATTTACGTTTCATTTGTTTTTTATTTTATTATTCAATTGTTTATTTTTTCATTTATATTAACTATGTGGTTTGTAATTAATAATGCAATTAAGTTTGTGTAAGCTATTTCAACAACAACAAAACATAGCGTAATTAGTTTTTTAAAATTAAGATCTTTGTAAAAAGTTTTTTTCAAAAATAAACCATTTTTTATTTAAAAACATATTTCTAAATAAAACAATTTTTCTTAATTAAAGCTTTTTTCCAATTAAAACCATTTTAAGTTAAAACCCATTTTCATCAATTAAACATTTATTTAACATTTCTAAAAAATTTTTTTATAAAAAAAAAACATTTAATATTTAAGTGAAAACATTTCTTTTTAGTAATTACTAACAATTATGTTTTTTAAGAATTAAATTAACTTTTCTTTTCAAAATTAAAAATAATTGTTTCTTTTATTAATAAAAGTTTAAAAATTAAAATTAATTATTATTTCTTAAATAAAAATTTTAAAAAAATAAAAATCTCCTAACCGTTCCTGTTAACTGTTCATCTAGCTTTCATCGTCTCTCTTTTGGCTTTGACTAGTAATCCTTTTAGGTTCCGTAGTATTTTTCATGGATGTAATTTATGGGAAGCTATTCGTCGCAGTTATTTATTTTTCGCATTTTTTGGGATTTGTAATTTACGCGAGTGATCGTCGTGATGCTTATTGTTTTACAGCTTTCTTTATTTTTCGTACCTTTAATTCTGCCATGTAATAATTTGTCTTTTGCAAATTTTTCGCTGTAAATCACCTTCCGAAGGATTAGGTCTAAACTGTTTGACTGCCGAGTCAATAGTCCTAGCCCTTGACCATTTCAAATCCTAATTAGCCTAGGCATCCCACCGCGGACGAAAATGCCCTTTACCCTAGCATTAGGTCAAAGAGTCGCCGTACTCCATTTTAAGGTTTCCCGCCGTGGAATCCCTAATTTCAATTTACAAATTCAACGTAGAAATAGGACTTTTAGAACTCCACATAAGCGCTTCCTTAAGAAACGTCTATTCCCCATTGAACCCTTGACCGCCGTCAAGAAGTTTCTAACCTCCCTTTCGAGGGGAACTACAATTACTCTGATTCCATTCCCGTCAGGATATGTAGGCACATGATGTGACATCTTGCCGAGTAAACTTAGGACTAACCCTTAGGTCTTTTAGGTCACTTTATCCCTTAGCTCAGTATATATTTCAAGCAGATAATAAAATAAAAAAGGCATACATTAAACAAAAGGTTCCTGTAGAGTACTATAGAAGTTTAGGGTGCTAGTACCTTCCATAAGCTTAACCAATCCCTTACCTAGGCCTCTCCCCGCATTGTGTTTACGATGCAAAAATAGGTTTTCTTTCATTTGACATTTTCCTACGGATAAATCAAAGAGCGGTTGTGAATTAAGAATTGTGATTCAAGCTAATTAATAGTTTGATATCCTATTTCCACCGTAACAGAAAATGGTGACTTCACTGGGGACCCTCCTAATTTTTAAGGGTTACCTCTATTTTGTTTATTGTATGACATTTCTTTTTATTAATTATTTGTATATATTTTTTGTACCTTGTGGGGATATCTATTATTGTGAGATAAGTCCTACACCCAGACTTGAGTGACCTTATTTTAGGATGGTGATATATTCAATGAGGCTTATAGGGAGTGAGTCCCGACCAAGCTGACTTGAGAATCACCGCTCGATTGAGATCTTTCCATAAGATAGTTCGGTTGAACAAGTACATTCGTGAAAACTCTTACTATTTTTGGAAAGGAGTCTATGATATTGAGGACCGTAGTACCTTAACACCACCTTGGCCTTATCTAGGACGTAGTGCGAGAATTATGAGGGAGTAGTCCCAAAATAATTGCTACGCGATACTACACTCAAAAGAGGCTCTCTTGAGAATATTATCGACCCCTGAGTCAGTCGGAAAGTTGATAATATCCGAAGGAATGGTTGATGACTTTGGGCACTTCTTTAGAACCTTGTTCTGCAGGTACATCTAACCTTAGTACATACCCTATGGGGATGGGTAGACCCTAACTCCTTTCACATACCTTTAACCTTGGACTTGTGAATATATGTGCATTGCATCCATAAAGCATTACATTGCATCACATTTCATGGAATTCAAACCTTATTTATGGATATTGCAGGATACTATGGATTATAATAGAAGGAAAACTTTGAAATATACTTTTAAAAGTCTTAAGCTAGATGACCTAAGGAAGCTAGGAACTTTAGTCCAAGATCGAGAAGGATTCTATAACTGGTATGGAAGGTTGTTACCTCTGTTGGAATCTAAAGTGAACGAAGGACTTCTCTCGGTTTTGCTACAATTCTACGATCCTGACTACCATTCCTTCACATTTCCCGACTATCAGTTATTACCTACTTTGGAAGAATATTCTCAGTTAGTAGGACTGTTTATTTTGGATAAGACTCATTTCCCTTTCTTGGAGAAAGACCCTAAAAGAACAGGATATTGCCAAAGCCACATGTTTGGAGGTATCTGACATTAAGGAGAATATGACTCATAAGAGTGAAAATTTTGGGTTACCTACAAAGTTCCTAATTGAGAAAGCCCAATATTATGCCGATCATTTGAGCATGCCTACCTTTAAGACGATCTTGGCCTTGCTTATCTATGGAGTGTTGCTTTCCCCTAGTTTTGAAGGATTTGTGGACCTTAATGCCATCAAGATCTTCATGCGAAGGAATCCAGTACCAACCTTATTGGGTAATACTTATCATTATGTACATCTCCGAAACCTTCGTGGTGGAGGGATGATTACCTGTTGTGTGTCGTTACTGTACAAGTGGTTTATTTTACACATGCCTAAGTCCGGTCCTTTTTGGAGTCCCACCCAAGGACGTTGGTCACAAAGAGTTATGGCTTTAACCCACTCCGATATTGATTGGTACAACCGTATGTATGATGGAATATTACTCATTGATGGCTGTGGAGATTTTGCTAACATGCCTTTACTCGGTTTTAATGGAGGAATAAGCTATAATCCAGTCCTAGCTCGCCGATAGTTAGAGTATCCCTTGAAGGAGCCTCCTAAAGGTATCTATATAGAGAAGATCTTCTTCCAAGATAACAAAGAACTTCAAGATCAAATCCTATCCTCTTGAAAACATCTACATAAGAAAGATCGAGAAAGTTTGGGATGGCCGAATTGTATTTCTGTGGAGTCGTACCTTCAGTGGGTCCGAGAAAGAGATATCAAATTGAAGATGCCTTATCCTCTTCAAGATCCTCTACCTTCAAGAAAGGAACCTGTCCAGATTTTCATGACCGAAGCTGAGACTTTGAAGACCACTTTGGCGAAATCACAGTGTGAAACCGAAACATGGAATAACAAATACCATGTGATGGCCAGTGATTACGATGAACTTCAGAAGCAGTTTCAGTCTAAGAATGAAAAGGCACTTTCCGACAAGAAGAAAAGACTCTACGAGGATTTATTTTCCTCCAATTCTCCGCCTGCTCGTCAAAGTTATGGATGATGCTTGCTTAGGGTCGTTATTAGTTTTGTTTAGCTGTTTTCTTTAAAGACTTTATATTTATTTGTAATCCAATTTTTCAAATTAATAAATAAAATTTATTTTTATTCCGCGATATTTGTAAATACTTGAATTCCATAAAATCATTTCATTCGCATTTTGCATCGTAGCATCATATTTTTGCATTGTATGTGTCTCCCGGTTTCTCATGCCTGATTCTCTCGCCTTCCAGTTTCGTCACCCTGGGTCCTCCACATCAGTATAATACGAGAGCCCAAGCTTGAAAAAGGATGGAAGAACAAGCTCAAGAGATCGACCGTGTCATCCATGAACTCGAAGATCTTCGAGGAAGTGTGAGGCAGATTATCGAGATGCTATAAGCTCTTAATGTGAAGATGGATACTCAATCTACTGTTGCCTCCGAGAGTACCAATACTGTTGTGGGTCCTCAACCGGTTGTTACTGTCGAGAACATATCTCCTTAGGATCGTCAATCCAGTTTGGTGCATCCTACTATTGCTCAACCAGTTCAGCAAGGTGGCCCTCCAAAGTGCAAAACTCTGAGCTTTGACCATTATAAAGGATTTGCACGTCCGAGGAATCACTTGAGGGCTACTCATCCACCTTGGCAACCTTAGCAGAATTATGTTCAAGGTTATCCAGTTCAGTATGCTCCACAAACCTATGTAGCTACTGTTGCACCTCCTTTCAATCATTAGTTTCCCACTTCTCAGCCTGTGCAACCGGCTCTGGTCTACCAGCATCCGGTTTATCAACAACCTCCTATTTATCAGCCTGCACAAACTCCTGTCAACTGTTAACAAGCGCCCAACGCTTCTGCCAATCAACAGCCTAAGAAAAGCACCTCGCCAGAATGGTCCGAATAGGAGACAGTATAAACCTTGTCCGCCGATTCCGATGACGTTCACCGAGTTGTATCCTTATTTAGTGTAACGAGGTTTGATCACTACCCGAGAAATGGGTCCACCTCGTAATCCTTTGCCTGCCAATTACAACGTCGCCGCTCATTGTTTATTTCATGAGGGGGCGCCCGACCATGACTTGGACGATTGTTATTCTCTGAAGGATGTTTTCAGAGACTTGCTAGAAAAGAAGATCCTGTATTTCGATGATCCTCAGCCAAAGATCAAGACTCCTCTCAGGGTTGTCAACATATCTCAGCCAGTTACTTCTACTTTGAATCTGCTGAAACCGATACTTATTCAGAAGCCTAGGTCGTGTCATTCCAGCATTCCTCAAGATAACGTGACCCCGATCAACAAAGAATCTGGTAGAGTTATTCTGAGTGAAGATTTGTAGACTGGTATTGAAGCAGTGTCAAATATAGTTGGGGCAAGCAAGATGGTTCGCAGTGATCATACTCCCCATGTCATTGAGGCTCTGCCAGAGGAAACCACTACTGTAACACCCCCTTCTATACCCCCAAATAAACAAATAAATCACATAATAAAATTTCATCAGAGTAAATTAAAACATGCTATAAAAGAGGTATGTCACATCATACACAAAATTAAACATACAACACCTGCTCGATAAAAGACATGTAATAGTGGGGTAGCTTCAACAGAGGAACTTAGTCATTACACCCACATCTCAATATTTAGAATTAAAGCGGAAAATCTAAACATTGAATCACTTAAAACATGTAATCATATAAATACATATCATTTAGTTTGTTTCATCACATCATTCGTGTTTACATAAACATTTACCATCAGATACATATACAAAATGTATCCTAAAAGAATACTATACAATCCTAACTACCCGGTGCTACATATCACAGCTAACCGACAAAAGAATGAAGCTATACTTCACAAAAGACCTCCAGCAAAACCTAATTTGCAATGCCTCATAGAGCATTATAAAACAACAGAAGGGTGAGAAATATTATCATAATAATCAATGCATATAATCATACATACATACACAAGTATAAATTACATATATTCCGCATTTCTCACCACAATTCATTATCATCATACATATATATATATATATATATATATATATATATATATATATATATATATATATATATATATATATATATATATATATATATATATATATATATATATATATATATATATATATATATATATATATATATATATATATATATATATATATATATATATATATATATATATATATATATATATATATATATATATATATATATATATATATATATATATAAACAATTATGGAATAATCACCCAAGCATATTTATCATGCACAGATCCATAATTCTCATCAATTCACATAACATACACATATGCATACATTCATACAACATTTATCTCTATGCCATGTGACTCAATGCAACTCAATGCCATGTGGTACCAACACTTGTTATATATCACAATACATATATATATATATATAAACAATTATGGAATAATCACCCAAGCATATTTATCATGCACACATCCATAATTCTCATCAATTCACATAACATACACATATGCATACATTCACACAACATTTATCTCTATGCCATGTGGTACCAACACTTGTTAACATTTTCGGTTTTTACACTTAAACCGGGTCCACCCTTTTAGACCGATAACAACAAAAGCCCGTTCCCTAAGCTTTCAAACCCACCCTTCTAGGTTTGGGACAAGTCACTAGTCTCCACGAAACTAGCAAACACTGCCTCTTGACTAAATGATGCATATGCAATAAACCACTAAATGCACTTAAGACTGTTCTCGTATCTTAATCTCATGCATTCAAATGATTCATCACTCAAGAATTATAATAATGATTGCATACACAACATATCTCAAATAATCAAAATATTCATAATTCAATACCATCACCACAAGTATCAAGCAATGCACACATATTCACGATATGTTCCCATGCATTATTCACATACAATCGCATACAATCAATATGCATTCACAATATCGTGCCAACGGCAAAGAACACAATCACATTCATCATGTACGTCATGCATATTTAATTAATTTTAAATAATGCGTAAATTTGTCAAAAGACCACATTTCATAATCAATTCCACAATCTAGGATTCACGCCTTACGGCTATCCACAGCACATCTCATCACAATAGTACGCAAACTATTCAATTCAGATAAGGACTAAACATAATCAAACCACACAATCAACATTAGATGGAAAACACAGGAAAAGAAAATTGTTGTCACATTCGCTGACCTTCTCCTGGCGAAGCATCTGGCGAATGCTCGCTGCTTCACCCGCCTGGCGAACTCACTGGCGAAGGCAGACAGTAGCTACTGGAAGTGTTCGCTACCACTCGCTACCTCCTTCACCTGGCGAAACCTCTCGCCACCTCCTTCGACTGGCGAACACACCAGCGAAGACTGAGTTTGGCCACTGTAATGGTTTGCTACCCCCTCACTAGGCTTCGCCTGGAGAACCTTCGCTTCCTGTTCGCCTAGCGAACACTAGCAAACCTGCGAACTCAGAACCCCAAACTGTTCAAAATCATCCAATCCTCCCAAAATCAACCGATTCAATTCCAATAAACACCAGTAATCTTAACCCAACATTATCCGACTAAACTACGCCATTTATTCCCGATTCTAACCGTTTAAACATCGATTTTTACCGATTAATCCATTTCGACCTAAAATGGAAAAAAGATGGAAAATAACCAAACAAATTCATACACACACATACATGATCACAAGCATTGATAGGATAACAACATTTCACACCCTTACCTTGATTAATCGAAAGTTGGAAGTTGTTCTTGAAGAATCCAAGCTTTTCTTCTTTCCTTCTCTTTTCTCCTCTTCCTCTTTCTCTTATGCTTTCTATCTTTCCTTTTCTTTCCACTTTTCCTCTTATATGTCTTTTGTAACACCCCAATTTTTAGTAATTATTTATTAATTAAATTAATTGATTAATTATGTGATTTTAGGCCTAATTGAATTAACTAATTTATGTGATTTATTTGATATAATTGAATTAGTTGATTTATTGAATTTATATAAATTATTTGATTTATTTGAGTTGTTTGGATTAATTGAATTATTGGACATATTCGAAATAATTGATTTAATTTTATTATTTAACTTATATGATATATTCTAATTTGTAGAATAATATAGAATTGATAGATTAATTGATTGGGCCTATTTGGGGGTGTGAATAGACATGAGTTATTAAGCCCATTGGAATTACTAGTTTAATTAAAATTGTGAGAATTATATAAAATAAGAGAATGGGATAAAAGAGAATAGAAAGAAAGAAAAGATAGAAAGGAGAAAAGAGGCAAAGAGAGGAGTGGAGAAGAAGAGGAGGAAACTCAAGAGAAAGAGCAAAAGTTCAACAAATTCAAGGTAAGGGTGAGAAACATTATTATTTGATCAATGTGTATGATTATGTATGAGTTGTGTTGGATTTGTTGGTAGTTTTCTCTATTTTCCATTTCTAGGGCATAAATGGTTTAATCGGTAGAATCGAGTTTTGAACGGTTAGAATTCAAAATAAATTGCATAGTTTAGTCGGGTAATGTTTAGTCGTGATTATTGGATTTCGTTTGATTGAATTTGGTTGAGTTTGTGAGTTTTTACATTTTTGGATAATTGAGGGTTTGAGATTTGAGTGAAAATCGAACGTCGTAGAAATCGTGTTTAATGGTTCTAATTCACTGCTATATGTTAGATGAGTATGAGTATGTGTTTGTTTCGAAAAAAAGAATTGAATCGATTGGATTTTCGGGCGAAAATGCAAAATTCCGTAGCCGTGTTTAGGCAAAATTCTGATTTTTCGGAAAACTTCAAAAATTTATAACTCTTGAACTGTAAGTCGGTTTTGACCCCCGTTCGAAGCGTTGGTAAGTTAACGAGATTGTCTTTCTAGAAAAAATGGATTTGAGGTCTGTACCTAGTTCAATTATAGCAGAAAATTGAAAACATATTGTTGTGTTGATTTTTACCGTCGCGAATGTGTGTGATTGATGTGTTATTGTGCAGAATACTTTTGTTATATAACGTATAGCTTGTGCATGTTGTGATATGATATGTTGTGGGTAGCCATATGGCGTGAATCCTAGATGGTGGAGTCGATTATGAAATATAGTCTTTTGACAAATATATGCTTGTTTGTATGTGAAGAATGCATGAGAACATATTGTGAATATGTGTGCATTGCTTGATAAATGTGGTAATGATATTGAAGTGTAAATGCATATTGATTGTATGCAATATTGTGAATGCATGAGAATATATTGTGAATATGTGTGCATTGTTTGAAAAGGTAATGAGGTTGAATTATGAATGCATATGTGTTGTATCCGATTATTGTGAATTAATGCATGGGAGCATATTGTAAGATATGCGTGCATTGTTTGACAAATATGTTGATGAAAAGTATGAATACTTGATTATATGATATGTTGTGTATGCAATCTTGTTTAATTCTTGAAGGGAGGAATTATGTGAATGCATGGGATTAAGACGTGTGATCGGTCTTAAGTGCATTTTGTTGTTGATTGCATATGCATCATTTAGTCAAGAGGCAATGTTTGCTAGTTTCGTGGAGGCTAGTGACTTGTCCCAAACCTAGAGCGGGGTTTGAAAGCTTAGGGAACGGGCTTTTGTTGTTATCGGTCTAGGGAACGGACCCGGTTTAAGTGTAAAAACCGAAAAATGATAACAAGTGTTGGTACCACATGGCATGAGTTGCATTGAGTTGCATTGAGTCTCATGGAATGAATATATGATTGTTGTATGAAGTTATGCATAGGTGTATGTACATGACTTGTGTAATTGTGAACTATGAATATGCTTGGTGATTATCCATATTTGATTATATATATGTTGTATTGTACATGATGAGTTATAATGAATTGTGGTGAGAAAATATGGAATATATGTATTTTGTGCTTGTGTATTTGTGTATATATAATTATATGCATTGTTATTATGATAATATTTCTCACCCTTCTGCTGGAATGATGTCCTACATGACATCGTGCAGGTATCAAGGAGTAGTATTGCTCGTAGTTACGAGGTCGCTTTTGGTGTAGCCGTTTAGTGATTTAATTATGTTGGGTCGAGTCATGCTCTGGTCATGTAACACTGGGATCGCTTGGGTTGTGTTTAAGATATACATTGTGTACTCTATAAACGTGTTTATATCCATTGGGATATTATGATATTGGCCTTAGTGCCTAAGTGATGTTGTTTTATGTGATAAAAACAAATGTTTCTTTTATGAAAATTGTGGTATAATTGAATCCGCTGCTACATGCAAAGTGAAGTTTTGTAAAGCATAATTTTATATTGAAATAGTAATGAGCATGACAGGTGGTTTTGATATTTTGAAAGTTATGTGTAATGCCCTTTTGTAAATGCATGGAAATTTACTCTGATTATTCATATATTATCCGTGGGGTTTAGAAGGGTGTTACATTAGTGGTATCAGAGCCTGGTCGGTCCGTCCGGCCAAGTTGTCTAATGTTGTTTGTTCCCTGGTATATGACATGTGTGTGAAAACACTGTCGATACATGTTTGTTGTCTAACCTTTGTCTACAAGAGTGAGAATGATTCAAGTGGGGGTGAAACTGGTGCTTCTCCAAGATGCTGCAAGTGTGGAGTTGTAGCTTAGTGTATAGTTGAACGCTCTTATAGTTTGGTAAAGACGGTTTATGCCCCATTATGATTGTCGACTGTCTATTAACAAATTGAGGAACTGATCACCCTTAATCTCTTGTTGATAGTAGTTGGGATTGTGTTGGATGGGATAGACGTGTCTTGCAAGTTTAAATGGCGTGAGCAGTGAATTGTTTGGAGTTAAGCCAAGTGCTGAAGAATTATTTTGATGAGTCGGCGCAAGACAGTGATGAGATGTTTCATTTTGATGGAAATTTTGAGTGTTAACGAAAGTGGGAAGTTGGCGGTTTGCCGATTAATTGTGGTTGTCTGGAAGTTATTCTAACAAGATAGTGATATACAGCCAGGACGTGAAGTGGAGTTGTGATTGACTTAGTTATGGGAACTAGTCCGATATTAAGAGCTTTATATTGTATGTCTATTTGGATAGTCAAGGAATTAAACTGATTGAGTAGTTTTGAGACTTGTGTCTGGTGTGTGTGTGTTGTGGCCACAGATTGTGAAGTCAAGTATATAAAGGGTGGATAGTGAGTTCTGGTGATTATTAAAGGAAGTAAGATGTGGGATACTATATCAGTAATTGGACTTTAAACATTTTAAGAGTTGGAGATGTGTTGAATGACCTTCTAATGGTGACGATGTTGTTTTCGTATTTTGTCCTAATGGGAGAACCGTAACTCGGAATGACGTCAGATGAGAAGCGTTGGAAGTTATTACAATAATCTATATGAAGTAGTGACATGGAATTAAGTTATTTACTGATGGAATATGTTTGGATGTTGTAGTAAGTGCGGAAAGTGTGGTTCGTGTTTTCGCCATAACTCACAGATTGAGTGTCCGTTTGGCATGGGATTCTCCATACTTAATTGAGTGAGTCAATGGTTGGGTAACCGATGATATTTGGATATACTCAAAGAGTATAGAGGAACATGTTGAGCATCGGGAACTTGAGTTATCAGTGTTGGAGAAGAAGTAGTAATATTCTACTGTGAAGAAAGTTTAAGGAATTGTTAGGAAAGCTGTCAACAGCTCGTGTATTTGTTTTGCCGAATCCGACAGAAAAAATTGTTGTGTTTTGTGATGTTTGGTTGATATGATTGGGGGATATGTTAAGTACAACATCAGCGAGTTTTGGTTATGCTTTAAGGCAACTTAAAGTACATAAGGGAATTATCTGACAAGTAATTGGAGTTGGTTGCTGTTGCGTGTTTGTGCCGGAGTTTGGAAGCTTCAATTGTTTAGTTGAGATTTGAGATGGTTGGTGATCTTAAGAACTTAAGGTATTTGTTGATTTGAAAAAGAGTTGAATATGGTGCAGAGGAAATAAATAGGGACTTTTGAAGGAGTATGGTTTTGGGTTGAATTACCATTCGAGTGAGACCAAGTGGTAGCAGAGGTATCGAATTGGAAATTTCTGTATATACCAATGATGATGGTAATGAGTTAGAACTGATGAAGCAAATTCGGGATATGAGTTGGTCTGTGAAGAAAATATCTTAGGGAGTTGAGCTTTGTATCTTGAGACTGACTATAGGTATTCTTGATAAGATTCAAAGAAGTCGAAGTTCTAATTTGAGTTAATAGATTGATTGAATTTAATGAATTAAAGTCGAAGAGCTGATTTTCGGATTGATGAGAATGGTACCATGAGATGTCATGATGGAGTGTGTGTTCCAAATAGTGTGAGTTGGATAAGAGTACTCTGGAAGAAGAACATTGAGAGAGATGGAGAGAGAAGTGGTTGAAGTGGTATGTGCTGGTTTGACTTATCGGAAGTCGAAGTGTGAACATCAGAGGTTGTTGGACCTGATACAACTGTTGAATATTTCTAAATGGTATGGGATAGTATTCCCATGGATTTTGTGTCGGGTTTTCCGAAGAAATGTGAAGGGATATGATTCGACTTGGGTGGTTATGAATGGATTGGCAAGATTAACTCATTTCTTATTAATGAGGATGAATCATTCTATGCTGAAGCTAGCTAAGAGGTATAGTGAGGAATTGCAGGGTAGTATGGGTTACCGTCGAATATTGTGTCAGATGAGAATCTGAATTTTCGTTGAGATTTTGAGAAAGTTGTAGACGCTTTGGGTGTCATGTTGAAGTTGAACTCTGTCTACATCCGTGGACGGAATGGACAGACAAAGAGAACTATCTAGTATGTAGGGGATTTGTGGAGAGCTTGTGTGTTGGATCAAGGTGGATCATGGGATAGTTAACTATCGTTGCTTGAATTACCTACAATGACAATGATCATTCTAGTATCGGAATGATATTGTATGAGGCTTTGTACGGTAAGAGGTGTAGGAATCCTTTGCGTTGATGTGTGCCAGGCGAGAGTGTTGTACTCGGACCTGAGATTGTGCAAGAGACGACTAGAAAGATTAAAAGGACCCAAGAAAAGACGTGTTTCGAGAGTTACAATAGTAACTGGTGTCGGTCGAGCTTGAGGTCTCGGAAGCATCCACTGTGTTTTGTTGATCTGTATCAGAGTGGCGCAGCGGAAGCATGGAGAAAATAGCATGTTAGATTGTTTTACCGCTGTCGCTTGTGGGGATTGCATGATATGTTCACGTGTCTAAGTTGAGGAAGTGCATTGATTCAGATAGATAGTGTACGAGTAAGAGAGGATTTGATTGTTGAGACATTGCTAGTTCAGGTTGATGAACGAGAAGCAACTTCGAGGTATAGAGATTCCTTTGGTGGAGGTAGTTGGGAGATTAGGATGCGAGAGTCGTATCCAGAGTTATTTGAATCAGGTAACATTTTCGAGGACGAAAATTCCTAAAGTGGGGGAGGGTTGTAACACCCCAATTTTTAGTAATTATTTATTAATTAAATTAATTGATTAATTATGTGATTTTAGGCCTAATTGAATTAACTAATTTATGTGATTTATTTGATATAATTGAATTTATATAAATTATTTGATTTATTTGAGTTGTTTGGATTAATTGAATTATTGGACATATTCGAAATAATTGATTTAATTTTATTATTTAACTTATATGATATATTCTAATTTGTAGAATAATATAGAATTGATAGATTAATTGATTGGGCCTATTTGGGGGTGTGAATAGACATGAGTTATTAAGCCCATTGGAATTACTAGGTTAATTAAAATTGTGAGAATTATATAAAATAAGAGAATGGGATAAAAGAGAATAGAAAGAAAGAAAAGATAGAAAGGAGAAAAGAGGCAAAGAGAGGAGTGGAGAAGAAGAGGAGGAAACTCAAGAGAAAGAGCAAAAGTTCAACAAATTCAAGGTAAGGGTGAGAAACATTATTATTTGATCAATGTGTATGATTATGTATGAGTTGTGTTGGATTTGTTGGTAGTTTTCTCTATTTTCCATTTCTAGGGCATAAATGGTTTAATCGGTAGAATCGAGTTTTGAACGGTTAGAATTCAAAATAAATTGCATAGTTTAGTCGGGTAATGTTTAGCCGTGATTATTGGATTTCGTTTGATTGAATTTGGTTGAGTTTGTGAGTTTTTACATTTTTGGATAATTGAGGGTTTGAGATTTGAGTGAAAATCGGACGTCGTAGAAATCGTGTTTAATGGTTCTAATTCACTGCTATATGTTAGGTGAGTATGAGTATGTGTTTGTTTCGAAAAAAAGAATTGAATCGATTGGATTTTCGGGCGAAAATGCAAAATCCCGTAGCCGTGTTTAGGCAAAATTCTGATTTTTCGGAAAACTTCGAAAATTCATAACTCTTGAACTGTAAGTCGGTTTTGACCCCCGTTCGAAGCGTTGGTAAGTTAACGAGATTGTCTTTCTAGAAAAAAATGGATTTGAGGTCTGTACCTAGTTCAATTATAGCAGAAAATTGAAAACATATTGTTGTGTTGATTTTTACCGTCGCGAATGTGTGTGATTGATGTGTTATTGTGCGGAATACTTTTGTTATATAACGTATAGCTTGTGCATGTTGTGATATGATATGTTGTGGGTAGCCATATGGCGTGAATCCTAGATGGTGGAGTCAATTCTGAAATATAGTCTTTTGACAAATATATGCTTGTTTGTATGTGAAGAATGCATGAGAACATATTGTGAATATGTGTGCATTGCTTGATAAATGTGGTAATGATATTGAAGTGTAAATGCATATTGATTGTATGCAATATTGTGAATGCATGAGAATATATTGTGAATATGTGTGCATTGTTTGAAAAGGTAATGAGGTTGAATTATGAATGCATATGTGTTGTATCCGATTATTGTGATATAATGCATGGGAGCATATTGTAAGATATGCGTGCATTGTTTGACAAATATGTTGATGAAAAGTATGAATACTTGTTTATATGATATGTTGTGTATGCAATCTTGTTTAATTCTTGAAGGGAGAAATTATGTGAATGCATGGGATTAAGACGTGTGATCGGTCTTAAGTGCATTTTGTTGTTGATTGCATATGCATCATTTAGTCAAGAGGCAATGTTTGCTAGTTTCGTGGAGGCTAGTGACTTGTCCCAAACCTAGAGCGGGGTTTGAAAGCTTAGGGAACGGGCTTTTGTTGTTATCGGTCTAGGGAACGGACCCGGTTTAAGTGTAAAAACCGAAAAATGATAACAAGTGTTGGTACCACATGGCATGAGTTGCATTGAGTTGCATTGAGTCTCATGGAATGAATATATGATTGTTGTATGAAGTTATGCATAGGTGTATGTACATGACTTGTGTAATTGTGAACTATGAATATGCTTGGTGATTATCCATATTTGATTATATATATGTTGTATTGTACATGATGAGTTATAATGAATTGTGGTGAGAAAATATGGAATATATGTATTTTGTGCTTGTGTATTTGTGTATATATAATTATATGCATTGTTATTATGATAATATTTCTCACCCTTCTGCTGGAATGATGTCCTACATGACATCGTGCAGGTATCAAGGAGTAGTATTGCTCGTAGTTACGAGGTCGCTTTTGGTGTAGCCGTTTAGTGATTTAATTATGTTGGGTCGAGTCATGCTCTGGTCATGTAACACTGGGATCGCTTGGGTTGTGTTTAAGATATACATTGTGTACTCTATAAACGTGTTTATATCCATTGGGATATTATGATATTGGCCTTAGTGCCTAAGTGATGTTGTTTTATGTGATAAAAACAAATGTTTCTTTTATGAAAATTGTGGTATAATTGAATCCGCTGCTACATGCAAAGTGAAGTTTTGTAAAGCATAATTTTATATTGAAATAGTAATGAGCATGATAGGTGGTTTTGATATTTTGAAAGTTATGTGTAATGCCCTTTTGTAAATGCATGGAAATTTACTCTGATTATTCATATATTATCCGTGGGGTTTAGAAGGGTGTTACATTAGTGGTATCAGAGTCTGGTCGGTCCGTCCGGCCAAGTTGTCTAATGTTGTTTGTTCCCTGGTATATGACATGTGTGTGAAAACACTGTCGATACATGTTTGTTGTCTAACCTTTGTCTACAAGAGTGAGAATGATTCAAGTGGGGGTGAAACTGGTGCTTCTCCAAGATGCTGCAAGTGTGGAGTTGTAGCTTAGTGTATAGTTGAACACTCTTATAGTTTGGTAAAGACGGTTTATGCCCCATTATGATTGTCGACTGTCTATTAACAAATTGAGGAACTGATCACCCTTAATCTCTTGTTGATAGTAGTTGGGATTGTGTTGGATGGGATAGACGTGTCTTGCAAGTTTAAATGGCGTGAGCAGTGAATTGTTTGGAGTTAAGCCAAGTGCTGAAGAATTATTTTGATGAGTCGGCGCAAGACAGTGATGAGATGTTTCATTTTGATGGAAATTTTGAGTGTTAACGAAAGTGGGAAGTTGGCGGTTTGCCGATTAATTGTGGTTGTCTGGAAGTTATTCTGACAAGATAGTGATATACAGCCAGGACGTGAAGTGGAGTTGTGATTGACTTAGTTATGGGAACTAGTCCGATATTAAGAGCTCTATATTGTATGTCTATTTGGATAGTCAAGGAATTAAACTGATTAAGTAGGTTTGAGACTTGTGTTTGGTGTGTGTGTGTTGTGGCAACAGATTGTGAAGTCAAGTATATAAAGGGTGGATAGTGACTTCTGGTGATTATTAAAGGAAGTAAGATGTGGGATACTATATCGGTAATTGGACTTTAAACATTTTAAGAGTTGGAGATGTGTTGAATGACCTTCTAATGGTGACGATGTTGTTTTCGTATTTTGTCCTAATGGGAGAACCGTAACTCGGAATGACGTCAGATGAGAAGCGTTGGAAGTTATTACAATAACTCAAATCATATTTCTATCCTTCTCGAATCTCGTTAAGAATACCACTAGTAAGCTTTAACATACCAAGCTTAACTCCGTAAGAATTCTTCTCACACACCAAACTCAAGTCACGGAATTGCTCAATCAGTTCCAACTCTTTCACCATCATCATCGACATGTGCAACGATTTCCTACTCAATGCATCAGCTACCACATTTTCTTTACCCAAATGGTAATCCAAACCAAAATCGTAATCCTTCAGAAGTTCTAACATCTCCTTTGCCTTGCATTCAATTCTTTCTGATCAAAGAGTTATTTCAAACTCTTATGATCACTAAATACCTCAAATCTCGAACCAAACAAATAATGTCTCCAAATTTTTAGCACAAATACAACGGCGGCCAACTCTAAGTCATGCGTCAGATATTTCTTCTCATGCACTTTGAGTTGCCTCGAAGCATAAGCTACAACTTGTTTATCTTGCATCAACATACCTCCCAAACCCATCAAAGAAGCATCACAATACACAACAAACGGTTCTGCCGGATTCGGCAAAATCAAAATAGGAGCTGTCGTCAATCTTCTCTTAAGTTCTTGAAAACTTCCTTCACACTTTGCATCCCAAACAAAAGCTTGACCTTTCCTAGTCAACTGCGTCAATGGTAATGATAACTTGGCAAATCCTTCAATGCATTTCCGATAATATCCCGCCAAACCAAGAAAACTTCTAATCTCAAAGACTGATTTCAGAGTCTCCCATTGCGATACCGCTTCAACCTTCGACGGATCAACTACAATACCTCTACTCGAAAATCACATGACCAAGGAAACTCACTTCCTTAAACGAAAATTCACACTTAGAAAGTTTAGCATACAACTGCTTCTCTTTCAACACAGACAACACAATCCTCAGGTGTTCGACATGCTTTTCTTCATTCTTCGAATAAATCAAAATATCATCAATGAACACGACCACAAACTTGTCCAAATAAGGATGGAAAATCCTATTCATGTACTCTATAAATACTCCTGGTGCATTAGTCACACCAAATGGCATAACAGAATACTCATAATGTCCATACCTCGTTCTAAAAGCAGTCTTCTGAATATCCTCAGCCTTCACACGAATCTGATGATACCCAGATCTCAAATCTATCTTAGTGAACACACTTGCACCAACCAACTGATCCATCAAGTCATCAATCCTCGGAAGTGGATACTTATTCTTGATAGTCACCTTGTTCAATTGCCTATAATCCACACAAAGTCTCATAGAACCTTCTTTCTTCTTAACCAACAACACTGGTGCACCCCACGGTGACACACTCGGACGAATAAACCTTTTCTCAAGTAGATCATCAAGTTGAATCTTCAACTCTTTCAATTCCGACCCGGACATACGATATGGAGCCATCGATATCGGACTAGTTCCAGGAATTAAGTCGATCACAAACTCCACTTCGCGTTCCGGCAGTAAGTCTCTTATCTCATCAGGAAAAACTTCCGGAAAATCATGGACAATTGGTAAAGCATCCATTGCTCCATGTTCACCAATGCTCAAAGTTGTCATCAACATAAATACCTTCACACCATCTTGCATTGATTCCTTTACTTGCTTAGCAGTCATAAACAAATCTCATTCATCATCAGGTTTAGGAAAAATAACTGTTTTGTCAAAACAGTTAATATAGACACGATTGAATTCCAACCAATTCATCCCAAGAATAACATCGAGTTGATCTAAGTGAAGACACACTAAATAAACTCCAAAGTCTTTACCAAAAATACTCAACGGACAATTCAAACACACATACGGGGTAGTCACCGAACCCATAGCAGGAGTATCAATAACCATACAACCACTCATAACAGACAACTCAAGATTTAACCTATTAATACAATCAAAGGAAATAAAAGAATGTGTAGCCCTAGTATCAATTATAGTGATCAAATGTATACCATTAATGAAGCACGTACCTCGGATTAATCGATCTTCACTAGCAGTCTCCGATCCTGATAGAGCAAACACTTTCCCGCTCCCCTGAGTCTTCTTTGGCTTGTCACACTTGATACTAATGTGCCCTTGCTCACCACAGTTGTAGCAAGTCACATTCGCACCGCTTTTGCACTCAAGAGCTTTGTGGCTTGGCTTGCCACACTTGAAACATTTCTACTCCATACTTTTGCACTCGGGAGCACGATGTCCCTCTTCACCGCATCTAAAACATCTCACCGGAGTGGAAGCTCCTCCCCCACTCGGCTTCTTGCCGTAACCAGCTTTCTATTTCCCCTTATCAGCAGGAGTCACATACGGCTTTCCTCTGAATTGACCTTTTCCCTTCTTATCATTCAAACTCATGTAGTAGCTAGACCGAGCCCCACTATCTTCATCATAAATTCTACTCTTGTTCACCAACTCAGAAAATCGCCTAATTTCCTGATAACCAACAGCTTGCTTAATTTTCGGCCTCAGACCATTCACAAACTTAAGACGCTTGGATCTCTCAGCATTAACAGTGTTATAATGAGGACAAAACTTAATCAATTCCTCAAATCTTGCCGCATACTCGGCTACAGTTGAGTTACCCTACTTCAGCTCAAGGAATTCAATTTCCTTCTTACCACACACATCTTCTGGGAAATACTTCTCCAGAAATGTCTCTCTAAAAACATCCCAAGTAACCACAATCTCATCCTCTTCAAACCTTTGGCGAGTATTACCCTACCAGTCCTCAGCTTCTTCTTCAAGCATATGAGTGCCAAACTGCACTCTCTACGCATCCGAACAGTTCATGACCCGAAAGATCTTCTTAATCGCTTTCAGCCATACTTGTGCTTTGTCAAGTTCATGGGTTCCCTTAAAAATCGGTGGATTGTTCCTCTGGAACTTTCCTAAAGCACGAAGCTCGTCTTCGGCGTTGTTTCCAGCATTCACATTGGCTTGAGGATTCTGCCCAATCGCTCCAGCCAACATCGCCAAAGCCTCCACAATAGCTTCATCATTCCTGCCTGCAACCATTGTGCTTGATTCCCACAACAAATCCTCGTTAGAACAACCATATGGATAGTGCTACACACACATACCAAATGCATAAGGGAATGAACACACTAACAACTTGGTCAACTGACCGACCTGCTCTGATACCACTTAATGTAACACCCTCTTCTATACCCCCAAATAAACAAATAAATCACATAATAAAATTTCATCAGAATAAATTAAAACATGGTATAAAAGAGGTATGTCACATCATACACAAAATTAAACATACAACGCCTGCTCGATAAAAGACATGTAACATTGGGGTAGCTTTAACAGAGGAACTTAGTCCTTACACCCACATCTCAACATTTAGAATTAAAGCGAAAAATCTAAACATTGAATCACTTAAAACATGTAATCATATAAATACATATCATTCAGTTTGTTTCATCACATCATTCATGTTTACATAAATATTTACCATCAGATACATATACAAAATGTATCCCAAAAGAATACTATACAATCCTAACTACCCGGTGCTACATATCAGAGCTAACCAACAAAAGAATGAAGCTATACTTCACAAAAGACCTCCAGCAAAACCTAATCTGCAATGCCTCATAGAGCATTATAAAACAACAAAAGGGTGAGAAATATTATCATAATAATCAATGCATATAGTCATACAAAAATACACAAGTATATATTACATATATTCCGCATTTCTCACCACAATTCATTATCATCATACATACATATATATATATATATATATATATATATATATATATATATATATATATATATATATATATATATATATATATATATATATATATATATATATATATATATATATATATATATATATATATATATATATATATATATATATATATATATATATATATATATATATATATATATATATATATATATATATATATATATATATATATATATATATATATATATATATATATATATATATATAAACAATTATGGAATAATCACCCAAGCATATTTATCATGCACAGATCCATAATTCTCATCAATTCACATAACATACACATATGCATACATTCATACAACATTTATCTCTATGCCATGTGACTCAATGCAACTCAATGCCATGTGGTACCAACACTTGTTATCATTTTTCGGTTTTTACACTTAAACCGGGTCCACCCTTCTAGACCGATAACAACAAAAGTCTGTTCCCTAAGCTTTCAAACCCACCCTTCTAGGTTTTGGACAAGTCACTAGTCTCCACGAAACTAGCAAACATTTCCTCTTGACTAAATGATGCATACGAAATAAACCACCAAATGCACTTAAGACCGTTCTCGCATCTTAATCCCATGCATTCAAATAATTCATCACTCAAGAATTATAATAATGATTGCACACACAACATATCTCAAATAATCAAAATATTCATAATTCAATACCATCACCACAAGTATCAAGCAATGCACACATATTCACGATATGTTCCCATGCATTCTTCACATACAATCAATATGCATTCACAATATCGTGCAAACGACAACGAACACAATCACATTCATCATATACGTCATGCATTTTTAATCAATTTTAAACAATGTGTAAATTTGTCAAAAGACCATATTTCATAATAAATTCCACAACCTAGGATTCACGCCTTACGGCTACCCACATCACATCTTATCACAATAGTACGCAAACTATTCAATTCAGATAAGGATTAAACATAATCAAACCACACAATCAACATTGGATGGAAAACACAGGAAAAGAAAAATGTTGTCACATTCACTGACCTTCGTTTGGCGAAGCATCTGGAGAACGCTCGCTGCTTCACTCTCTTGGCGAACTCACTGGCGAAGGCAGACAGTAGCTACTAGAAGTGTTCGCTACCACTCACTACTTCCTTTGCCTGGCGAAACCTCTCGCCACCTCCTTCGCCTGGCGAACATACCAGTGAAGACTGAGTTTGGGCACTGTAATGGTTCGCTACCCCCTCGTTGGGCTTTGCCTGGCGAACCTTCGCTTCCTGTTCTCCTAGCGAACGCTAGCGAACGCTAGGGAACCTGGGAACTCAGAACCCCAAACTGTTCAAAATCATCCAATCCTCCCAAAATCAACCGATTCAATTCCAATCAACTCCATTAATCTTAACCCAACATTACCCGACTAAACTACGCCATTTATTCCCGATTCTAACTGTTCAAACATCGTTTTTTATCGATTAATCCATTTCGACCTAAAATGGAAAAAAGATGGAAAACAACCAAACAAATCCATACACACATATACATGATCACAAGCATTGATAGGATAACAATATTTCACACCCTTACTTTGATTAATCGAAAGTTGGAAGTTGTCCTTGAAGAATCCAAGCTTTTCTTCTTTCCTTATCTTTTCTCCTCTTCCTCTTTCTCTTATATTTTCTATCTTTCCTTTTCTTTCCACTTTTCCTCTTATATGTCTTTCCCTTCTAATTCTCTCCAATATTTTCTTCTCTCAAAGCATCTATCAATCTATTTAATTAATCATCCAATAATTAAAATAATCCAAATAAATCAATTAATTAATATGAATAATTAATTATTGAAAATTTGGGCTGTTACAACTACCATTGTGCCAGTCTTAGATACAAAGACTTCATAAACACCTGTTGGAGGACTTGTCATACAATTCATTTTGTTTATTTATATTATGTTTCTTTGATTAAGCATAATTAGCATGTACGAACTTGTTTATTTTGATTAATTAATGCAATGCATGTTTGTGTTGAGTAAATCCATTTGTTTCACTCACAAAATATTTTTCATAATTTATAATGCCAACTTTACCCGATCTCTTATTTTGATAGCGAATTGGGAGGAGGATGATGAACCAAAAATGTCAGATCTCTTGTCGTATACTTTTGATTGAAACCTGCTGAGGATGTAAGGCATTGTTTCAAATCCCAAACACTGGAGATATAAGGATGATAACCCCTCTTTACGCCCTTTGAGCCTTGAAGTAGGAGTTTTCTTCTTTTCCAAATAAAAACCCTCATCTTAACCTGGGGCAGGGTAGTTTCATTTAAACTAATCGAGCGCTTAGACTTTCAAAAAAGAGGAGCGAACCGTCGAGAATCTATCCTTAGCATCTTAAGAAGTCAAAATGCAACGACTATCCCTCGATTACTTAAAGAATGGGGCAGTCACAAGCCTTTTAAAAGAGCCATACGACTTATTCAAAAAATATAAGAGCCCACTAAGTCAAAACCTATGAAGGAGACTTAGGCAAAACTGGGGCATCCCGCTGGACTCCAATGTCAAATTAAAAAAATGTCGTCCAGGCAAAAGTTAGGGAAAAAAACAAGGATTACCTTAAAGAATCCCCATTAAAGAAGTCGTGTGACTAATCGACACAAGCAAATAGGTGAGTGACTACCATGTCCAAAGCCATCGATAAGTTCTTGACCATGTCAAATTCGATTGAGATATGAGTGCTCGTATCCGATTAGCTGAATTAGGATTGGAGAACATCACGAAGAAAGGGTGGGTACAAATAATTTTGAGCTTTTATCCTTTGTTTCTTAAACCGTGAGCCCAACCACGATACAACCATTAAAAAACCTAATTGAAGTAGGAATTCTTTTGAGAGCATACTCGACGAGATAACGTTTCCTGACTCCTATGAGCTAGGCTCAATTTAACGTTGGCATTATAAATTAAACTTATATCCTAACCAGTGGTTCAGTCACGAGTTATTGCAATATCTTTTTCAAAAAAAATAAAAAAAACTTCAAGACAAATATATGTGCATTAACTATTTCAGGATTAGCATTTCACGCGTGTTGGTTTTGCCCGATATCTTAAAAACTTACATATAGATGTCGTAGATCCTGCTAAACAGGGGCAGGTGGCCTTCCAAATCACTTATTGATGCAAGTTGACTCTCTTGAGAGCTATTTCTTGAAGACTTCGTCATGACACCATCGATCTGACCCGGTTACGTCGAGATCCGACCAAATCTCTCAAAGAGTTTGAAGATATCGGTGCAATTAGACTCCATTTTCTCTGTAAAATCCTCTTGAGATGACTCTTCCTTACAAAGCAAGTACTCTGGGGCATGTCATATGTTTCAAAATGGAGACTACTACTAAGTCCAATAAGATCAAAACTAGCTTGTTTCACGACATTCTTTATGCACCCGATGGATCTTACTCCCGGCGATCTTCATTCCCCAGTAAATCTCATTGGCGCAGAAGCACTATTAAACCATCGCCTCAACGTAGTCCCCAGCGAGACTATAAGCTGACAACACTTTGGATCTAGCAAGTGATCTCCAAGGCGGCAAAGATCTTACCAGCATCTTCCCAGTGATAGTCCCCATCGAGACTTTAAGCTGACAACATTTTGGACCAAATCCAATGAATCTCCAGTGACCCCCGATGCTGCAGAGATCTTCCCGGTATCCTCCAAATGACCCATTTTTTTGAAGACCCATTCTCAGTGGGATCATCTGTTCTTCAGTGGAGTTGCCTTACCTTCCTCAGGAAATTCTCCCCAAGAGACCACATTCTCCCCAAGAGGTCATGTTACTTTCCTAGGAATTTCTGTTGAATTCTCCTCAGTAAGTCTGATGAACTCTCCTAAGGGAAATTCGATATATTTTATCCCTAGTCGGATGTACCTTTCCCCAGGAAGCCGAGGTACTATTCTCAGGAAGTTGCTACACTATATCCATGAAGCTGCCTAACTCCACATCTTTCCCCACGAAGTGGATATTTATTTTATCCCCGAAAGTCTCTGATCCTAAGATTTCCTTCGGCTGACTATGATTCATGATAACAATCCCTCGAGTGAAGTCATGATATTGTACTCTCTAACAAGGTTATATCATGTCCCCACAAGGAAATTGTGGTACTGTATCCCAAAGCAAATTAGTTTCTCCCCAGAGAAATTAGAATTTTAAAGCCAGAGTTGGGGCTACCATCAACCTTTCCTAGCTCGTGATAGATGTACCGTTGCAGAGGTCGTCAGGGTATCCCCGTCGAGATGTTTATTTCATCTCATGTCTCCTCTCTCATCTGTTTGTCAGCATAAGCATAAGTATGAGTATTACATACTCATTTCATTTCATTCGCATACACATCGACATACGCAGTTAACATTTGTATACTAGCTCTTTGTCGTTACCGCCGAGTAACTAGGTTTGTCCGTTCTCTCCAAGTTAATCGTCAGCCCTAGGCATAAAATGCTCATTTGTTCTCAGTTTCCCCACAGAGGTCAACCCTCGTGGGCAATGGTTATTTCAGTTATCTTTCCATGATAGGATAAGATAATCCCCATTTGAGTTCATTTCTTCAATGGAGTCTTGTTTGTCAGTTCTTTCTAGCCCAATTCTAAATCGAACTTCGGACCCGTCGGTCACCGAACCTACCTGGATGTACATTTATTTTGCACTATCTTTCAAGAAAAGCCTTTACAATCCTTTTGCAGATATGCGACAGTTCTCGCCTGAGAATCTTATCACTACATTGCACAACAGACAAACAACAGCTCCCAACCGATGAGCTTAACCTTATTACACTCAGTGATCTCTATGTTTGCCATCATCACAACTTTCTTTACAATTTACATTACAGTGATCTTGATGTTTGCCATCATCACAACTTTCTTCATAATTTACATTACAGTGATCTCGATGTTTTCCATCATCACAACTTTCTTTACAATTTACATTACATGTTACTGCTCAATGATCTAGATGTTTTCCATCATCACAACCTTCTTGACAATTTACATTACATGCTTACACTCAGTGATCTAGATGTTTTCCATCATCATGACTTTCTTTACAATTTACATTACTTGTCACCACCTCTACAAGCAGTTCTCACCCGAGAAGCTTATCATTGCTACTCTTGCAAATAAGCGGTATTTCTCGCCTGAGAAGCTTATCCTATCTTCGTTATGACTTGCAGCAAATGGCCATCTCCATCGAGCAGCTTGGTTTCCATTTTCCTTTTCATCTTGAAGTGCGGGAAGGTTTGAACTGGATCATATTCAGGAGAGCATGAATCTTAAAGTATGAAGAAGTTCATTTTATCCTTTAGTAAAAGAATGAGCTGAATCATATTCAGGAGAGCATGAATCTTGAAGTATGAAGAAGTTTGTTTTATCCTTTAGTAAAAGAAGAAGTTGAATCGTAGTCAAGAGAGCACAATCTTGAATTATGAAGAAGTTCATTTTATCCTTTAGTAAAAGAAGAAACCGAATCATGTTCAAGGAGCACAGACCTGAGACGTGAAGAAGTTTATTTTATCAATCAATCTATAATCCACAGATAAGCAGTAGTCTCTTTATTTGAGAGCTTATCCAGTTTGGCATATAAGTCCCTTCCAACGATAAGTGGTAGTTCTCTCTTTCGAGATGCTTATAAGAGCATTTCCCATTAAAGTCCATTTATTTTGGCATACAGCCGGTTTTACCCTGTATATTTTCTACGGATTCCTGAAAATTCCGTTTGATCCTGTCATGAGGGAAAGTTTCCAGAAGCTTGGATGTTATTCTTTGCTCAATGCTCCAGCATTCTGTTAATCGATCTTACAGTCGTGCAGATCCAGTGTCACCTTTTACCCTAGAGTATTAGCCGGTCACGCCTGAACCTGTTGAATAATTACTCTCAGATATTCCTCAGTGGAGGTCGTCTCATTGGTGCCATCCCCATTGAGGATCCCGTTCTTACCATTCCCTTTCTGAAAGTGACAATTGGTCGTGTTTCACACCAGTTGACCGTTACTTTAGAATTCCCTAGTGTCGTGCTGTTTTCTACCGCGTCGCATTCCCTAGTGTGTGTGTTCTGTCGCGTATGTCCTCTGTGTCGTCGTGTCGTCTGCACCCGTGCATTTGTCATTTTCATCATACGCATCATATTAATTTCATGGCATTATCAGCATTGTAATTCATTTTGTTTTGTCCTTAGCATTGCATATCGCTGCATCTAAGGGCAAAATTTTCGGTTAACTATATTTAAATCTCTTTCACCATGATTTCTCAAGCCTACGTCGCTCAAATCACCCGGTGAAGTTATTTAAATAGGGGCAACTCTAATACCCCAAATTTTGCCCTAAGATTTGTCGTTTCATCTTGCATTCCATTGCCTTTAACCAATCACTAATAAGTTGGTGTAGTCGTTTGATTTTCGTAGGAAAATATCATGTGACACGCCTTTTCGTTCATGAAGGGTAAAACGGTCATTTGTTTGGAGCCGGCTGTCAATTTACGAGATTTGAGCTGTAGTCAGGAAATCTGAGCCGTTGGATTGTTGATGTGAGTCGGGGCCGAGGTGTAGTTGGAACTATTCGATTGAGAAAGATTTGAGCTGTTCGAAAATAAATCGATTCAAGTTAGTGGGTTGAGTTAGCCGGAGAATACGATCATTTGAGTTTAATCAGACAGTTGGATTTATCCGGATAAAGTTGCTCATTTGAATGGCCGAAAGATTTCATCGGAAGTTATGTCGGGAATGGGATTAATCGGTTAAATTGGAATAACTGGGAATTAATAGAAAAAGGGTTTTTCATTTCAATTTTCATTTCCTATTTTAAATTAATTTCATCAATCATGTGTCATTTTTTCATTCATCATATTTCATTTTTTAAATTAATTTTATTGCATTTTTAAATCAATCATTGTTTCATTGTTTAAAGAAAAATCAATTTTATTTCTATTTCATTTTTAATTTTAGTCTCATTTAATTTTTAAATAATTTCATTTCATTTCTATTTTTTATTTTAAATTTAATTTCATTTTTCTTTAATATTATTTTGATTCTATACATTTTTATGCTAAGTTTTAATTTTTATTATTATTTGCATATCAAAAAAATAAAAAAATAATAATAATATTTTAAGAAAAAAAATAAAGGATTTTTATTAGAAATAATAAGAATTCTTTACAAAAAAAATTAAATAATAAATAAATAGAATTATTAATTTCAATTTTATTTTAATTTTATTTTAATTATTTAAAATTCTGTAATTATAACTAATATTAATTTGAGTTGGACTTTAAAGTGGGCATTAGGTTAGAGTTAACCCTAATTTGTTACCTATATAAACATAAGTGATGGGGGAAAACTTCATAAACATCAGAAAATCAAGAATAGGTCATCAGAGGAAGAGGGGATTTTTTCGGAAGAACCCTAAAAGGCTTGAATTCATCATCGGCCAAGCGCTACCGGCGAGGAAAAAGCCCCAACGGCGGAGGCTCAGTTCGTTCAACATCATCGTCGTTACCGTAGCGTTTCTCTTTCCTTTGATTTACGACATTTTAATATTTTTGTGTGTTGTTTTGTTTATTGATTGTAGATTAATGGGAAGAATAAATAGAAGAAGGAACCATTGACATGGAAGGACTAAAAGAGAGGAAAAGCTTCGATATCCATCCATGGAAAAAACGAAGCCGCCGGCTAGAGAAGAAGGAGGCCAGTTAGGAACCATAATGAAGCTGGCGGCAGAAGCCTTTTTATTTATGTTTTATTTGTTTTTTTATTTTATTATTCAATTGTTTATTTTTTTATTTATATTAACTATGTGGTTTGTAATTAATAATGCAATTAAGTTTAGGTAAGTTATTTCAACAAAAAAAAATATAACGTAATTAGTTTTTTAAAATTAAGATCTTTCTAAAAAGTTTTTTCCAAAATTAAACCATTTTTTATTTAAAAACATATTTCTAAATAAAACAATTTTTCTTAATTAAAGCTTTTTTCCAATTAAAACCATTTTAAGTTAAAACTCATTTTCATCAATTAAACATTTCTTAAACTTTTTTTATAAAAAAAAACATTTAATATTTAAGTGAAAGCATTTCTTTTTAGTAATTACTAACAATTATGTTTTTTAAGAATTAAATTAACTTTTCTTTTCAAAATTAAAAATAATTGTTTCTTTTATTAATAAAAGTTTAAAAATTAAAATTAATTATTCTTAAATAAAAATTCAAGAAAAATAAAAATCTCCTAACCGTTCCTGTTAACTGTTCATCTAGCTTTCACCGTCTCTCGTTTGGCTTTGACTAGTAATCCTTTTAGTTTCCGTAGTATTTTTCATGGATGTAATTTATGCGAGCCTATTCGTCGCAGTTATTTATTTTTCTCATTTTTTGGGATTTGTAATTTACGCGAGTGATCGTCGCGATGCTTATTGTTTTACAGCTTTCTTTATTTTCCGTACCTTTAATTCTGCCATGTAATAATTTGTCTTTTGCACATTTTTCACCGTAAACCACCTTCCGAAGGATTAGGTCTAAACCGTTTGACCGCCGAGTCAATAGTCCTAGCCCTTGACCATTTCAAACCCTAATTAGCCTAGGCGTCCCGCCGCGGACGAAAATACCCTTTACCCTAGCATTAGGTCAAAGAGTCGTCGTACTCCATTTTAAGGTTTCCCGCCGTGGAATCCCTAATTTAACCCTAATTTCAATTTACAAATTCAACGTAGAAATAGGAGTTTTAGAACTCCACATAAGCGCTTCCTTAAGAAACGTTTATTCCCCATTGAAACCTTGACCACCGTCGAGAAGTTTCTAACCTCCCTTTCGAGGGGAACTACAATTACTCTGATTTCATTCCCGTCAGGATATGTAGGCACAAGATGCGACGTCTTGCGGAGTAAACTTAGGACTAACCCTTAGGTCTTTTAGGTCACCATATCCCTTAGCTTAGTATATATTTCAAGCATGTAATAAAATAAAAAAGGCATACATTAAACAAAAGGTTCTTGTAGAGTAGTACAGAAGTTTAGGGTGCTAGTACCTTTCCTAAGCTTAACCAACCCCTTACCTAGGTTTCTCCCCGCATTGTGTTTACGATGCGAAAATAGGTTTTCTTTCATTTGACCTTTTCCTTCAGATAAATCAAAGAGCGATTGTGAATTAAGAATTGTGATTCAAGCTAATTAATAGTTTGATATCCTATTTCCAGTGCAACAAGTATCTAGTTCCCGGGGAAGAAACAGAAATCAACGTCCACAATACCGTCAGCAGCAACCTCAGGTTGCAAGTATTACCATACCAGCAGTACCACAACAACAACAACCACCACAGCAGCATCAACAAAATTATGCTCCATGCAGATTTCAGGATCGGGGCAGGGCAATAAACAGGCAGTTTGATGCGCCACCAATGCCATACTCGCAGTTTCTTCAAACCTTGATACAGTTACAATTGATACAGAAAAGTGTAAGAGCAAGAACTGTCTCTACATGTTATCTCTATGTTTTCATGATAACAATTAAGTATTTGTGAAAGAACCATTTTATGTTCTAATGTTTGTTATGTGCAGATCATGATAATTTAATATATAATATCAAACAAACAACATCAACGTGTGCAGCTAACACAATATGAGAGTTACTATGTCTGACGTATCATAAAGCGCTTATGGGAGAAGCTAGTTTGCTTATGCATCTGATTACGATCAGAGTGATCCAAGGACGCTGGATATTGTAGTTGCAATGCTCCTATGGATTCTGCTTTGAGTAGTGCATCTGATCTGAAAGCAAACAAAGCATAATGTAGAAGCAAGTTTGTTTCTGCATCTGATCACATTCAGTAAGATCCAAGGATGCTGGATATTGCTGTTGCAATGCTCCTGTGGATTCTGTTCTGAAAAGTGAATCTGATCTGGAAGTTAACAAGCGTCTCTATGGAGTGAGTCCTATGAAGAACTAAGTGCTGAAGACTCTGATGACTTGAAGTTCTGAAGGCTGAAGGCTCAGAAGACCAAGTGCAGAAAGACTCTGAAGACGTGTTCTGAAGATCAAGTCTCTGAAGATTCTGAAGACATGATTTCTGAAGAATTAGTCACGAAGATTCTCAAGATTGTTTCAGAGGAAACATAAATCTTGGAATGCTGAAGACTGGATTCTGAAGTTGAAGATTGTGTCAGAAGAAGATTCACCTAGACAGAGGCGTATTACTCATCAGATAAGCTGCTGCTATTAAATCTGATAAACATGTTCTTAAACAACTCTGATGCTGAAGCTTTCATACCAAAGTAGTTGCTGAACTACTCATCAGATGAATCATCAGAAGAACCAAGTCAAGAAGACTACAGTACAACGCATGCAAACATTTCACTATGACAAAGACGTTGGTACTATTCATAAGTGTGGTTTCCAATGTTGAGATATTAAAGTTTCAAGCAAAGGTCATTGTTCCAACAAGTGAGCTTATTCCATCCGTTGGGATATAACCGTTGGAATTAGAGATGACATTTCTACCCTCACAAAGTTGCACTATAAAATAAGATCATTTGATTATTTCAAATGTTGCTGTTGTTGAGTGAGTAATGCAGTTAGAGCTCATTACAAAGAAAATCACCTCGTTACAAAGCAATGATGCTGATGAGTGAAGTTAGCAACATAGTAGAGCAGCAAGAAAAGCTTTATGCTAAGAAGCCGCAGTGCTTACATAAGAAAGCTTTAAGCAATATAGAAACTACTGTTCTAATAATATCATAGAGATTTATCTTTAGATTAGTTTATGTATTAGGAAGTAAGAAGTTGTTGCTCAATACTTGCTATGTACTTAATTAGGAGTAATCTGCTTGATAAGAAGCATTCATGTAATCTCCGGCAACACATATTCATTTTAGAATTAGTGGCTTCTCAAGTGATCTTGTGAAGATCAGAATACTTGAAGTGACAAGTGACAGTTGTCATTTGTGGTAACTAATAGGAGATCTTAATTGATCGAATTCTATTAGGTTTCAATGAACGTTATATCCTAAGGGATCCCTGAACGTGTCATTGTCTATTTGATAGTCACCTGCATTTGGCTTGTGGAACTGTAATCAGTTTGGTTATAGTGGATTAAGTCCTTGCTTGAGTGAGGCGAAATCACCTTGGAAGGATGGATTGGATTAGCTTGAGAGTTGCTCAAGTGAACCAGGATATATCATGTGTTCTTTACTTGTGTTATGCTTTATTATATATGCTTCCGCAATGCATCTTAAAGAACTCTATAGAAAGCAACAAGTGAAGAAAAGAGAAAAAGTTTTAATAGAGTAAATACCCAATTCAACCCCCCCCCCTTTCTTGTGTATTTTTCACACCTTCAGTTGGTATCAGAGCCCCAGTTATGTTATTGATGGATATCAAACACCTAACAGTTTTAGATAAAGATCCATAAGCTGTGTGAAGAAATACTCTTGGGAATTTTTCACTTCTCTTACAATTTCAGTCTCATATCAATTTTTGAGGATGATGAGTACTAAAATTGTAATCTATTGGGTTACCTTGAGCAAGTCACTGATTCAGTTAGAAGTTTGAAGATTTTCAACAACAAAATCTTCTTCATGTTTATCCTAGAAGAAGATTGAAGAATCAGCAGACAAGACAGATTCATCAGATAAGAAGATATATATGTTGAATCCTATCTTAAAATACGATTGGATTTACAACGTATTAGCTCAAAGATCAAATCTTCAGCAAGCAAGAAATCTTGATTGCTAAAGATTATTTCTATGTGAGTATGAGATGTTTTCAAGAAACGGATTAGTCCACTCTTGACTTTCTCATGAAAAGCTCACTGGGAATTATCTTTAGTAAGTAAAGAAATATTATTGGCTAATGAATTTGACTCATAGGAACTTCAGAATAAAGTCAACAGAAAAAGGCTGGAACAGAGATAGTTCAAATTTTGAAGCAATGATCCTCCTAATTCAAGGCATTTGAAATATGCTTTCTCTAAAGAGTTTCAAAGAATTCTGCAGAGGTTTCAAGAAAGGAAATTCATTAACTCATTTGGATTATGATGATAGATAAATTCTGAAGATCTTATTAGAAGTAGCATGGACAATTAAGTTCTGTTAACTTGAGATGTTATCTCAGTTCAACAAACTGAAATTGGTCAGATGTTATCAGGCATTTTTTTCCAGAGAATTCATGATGAATGCTTTGAGAAATTGAGATCGTTTGGAAAGATACAATGACATAAGTCATTTTTTCTGATGTAAAAGGGATTTAAGTCTCTAGTGTTATTCAATTTGAATAAGTCAGTAGACATTCCTTTTCAGAAGCAGATGTTCTGTCAACACTTGTTGAACTAGCATTAGTCAAGTTAGCTCAGCATTGTAAGAACAAATTGGTCAGTCAGACTATGTCTTTTGATGCATTTGAGTTTGATGATAATTGTATCTAGACTGGATTTGTATTTGCTTCAAGCAAATAAATTCAAAAGATGAAGCCTGATGGAAGCTAGATGCTCTCTTCTCATGAAAATTAGAATATTTGTGCTCTGAAGATGTCCTTCAGAAATTAGATGGATGATGTGTTGATGAAGATGCTGCAGAACGCTACCAAAGGATATGAGATCAGTTCAGAAGAGTTATTTAGAAGATCTTACTTCAGATGCTATTACTGGTTCATCTCACAGATTCTGAAGAATCAGAGGCAAACACTGTTCCAGTTATAGATTCAGAAGCTACCCTAGATGCACCTCCATTAGATGCTTCTGAAGAATCAACTCTGAAAGGATCCTCCAGAATCAAATCTTCTCTTTCAGAGGAGATGTTTATTGGAAAGAAGGATGATCCCAGAAGAACAAGATTCTTTCTCAATTCTCAAGGCTAGTCAGCAAGAAGGTTTTGACTACACAAAAACATATGCCTCTCTGGAAAGGTTAGAATTCATACTCTTGTTAAAATCATTTGTTGCTCAGAATAACATAATTCAAACTCAGATGAATATTAAAAAAACTTTTTAAAATGGTTTTATTGAAAAAGAAGTATGTGTTCATCAACCTCTTGGTTTTAAAAATGAATGATTTCCAAAACACGTTCTATAAATTAAAGAAATCATTATATAGCCTAAAACAAGCTCCCAGAGCTTAGTATGAAAGGCTGAGTAATTTTCTTCGGGAAAATAATTTTGTCAGAGGAAAGGTTGATACTACTCTTTTTCATAAATCAATTAAGAAAGATATTCTAATCTGTCAGAGTTATGTTGATGATATTTTTCTTTGGAACCAAATACTTCACTTGGAAAGGAGTTTGCTAAGTGTATGCAGGCAGAAGCTGAAATAAGCACTCTGGGAAAAGAAAAGGAAACCTTGTCAAAGAAACCCCCTTTGTTGAACTTGATTTTAAGTTGATGACTCTGAGCAAAGAGTGTAAAGATTCAGAAGCTTCAGAAGACTCAGAAGCAAAGCTACAGAAGATTCTGAGGAAGCGAAGCTGCAGAAGATTCTGAACGTTTAATCAGATGCAACTCTACATAAGACTCTGAGCGCACTTATCTCAAATCCTGCAATTGCAGAGGCCTTGAGGATCAGATTACACATGGCTATGAAACATCAGAGTCAAAGTGATACTTTTGGTTAACTCATTCATCAGAAGATCTGAAGATTACTCTAATAAGGGGAGAAATGGAACTTCATCAGAGGATCTGATGCAAGGAAACATTTCCATATTTGTTCACTCAATAGATGCTGATCAAGATAAGTTGAGTTGCAACTTCATTGTCAAAAGAATCTATTATGGAAATCAATGAAATCTAGTATCTGAACCATTTCAGTCCCAAATCCTCTGAAGAAACACTTCTGGGTTTGATGTCATTAATTGATCTTACATCTGTTGATGAAGCGCTTCTGAGCAAAGACTGAACATCAAAGTAGAGAATCTCTCCAGAAGATAAAGCAGAAGCATTGAAGCTTTCTGAAGGAAAATCAGAAAAGAAATTATTTGGTGGAAAGAAGTATCTAACATTCTAGTTCTTCAAAATCTAGTAGAGATATTGAAGATAGAACAAACTTCAAAAAGAAATGAATGTAATCATGAAGAATGAAAGCATTCTATACAGTAGTCAAAATGATTACTCAGAACTGAATGCAATTAGTATCTATCATGATGCATATTGTTTATGGAAGTCCTAATTGGTATCAAGTATTCTAAATTAAAGCATTGTTGCTAAGATTCAAGTCATGATTGATTTGATAACAAGCTTGGAATCAGAAACCAAAGGTGGATTAGCAGAAGTTCTCACACCTTCAATTGGTAATAGAATTCTAGCAGAAGAAGTCACCCTCAGATGAACTGATACTGATTGATAAGAACAAGATTGTCATTCAAATCATTTCAAGAAGTACGTCTTGGTTTGATGATAATTTGTGATGATCAATTGCGTCTATTCAAAGAATAAATTCTTGATGCAAGAAGTCAACAAGTTTCCTCAGCACATAACCATTTTTTTAAGATTATGCTTATGTTGAGAAACTAGTGTTCATCTGGAAACAAGTCATCTAGAAAATAAAAAGGCATGATCAATTGTGAAGACAAAAGATGGGAGATCAGAAAATGAAGACCAAAGGAAGAATCTGGAATTCATAACTATTGATCAAAGTGAAACAACATCAGAGGAGATGTGTGTCTATTATCCATTGGAAAGGAAGTTGAAGGAGTCAGTATGACTCAAATGGAGATTACAGCAAAAAGAAGAAAGATAAAAGACAGAATGGAAAGCACTCAGATAAAGAATCATTCAGAAGAAGATTCCTGAAGAGAAATTTCCAGAATTCGCACAAGAAGCTGAAGATGCAGAGAAGGCTAAGCAAGTTGCTGGAGTTGGTTCTTCTTCTGAAACTACTCTTGTACGTTGAGAATGTGATGTTAGTGAGATTCAAGAAGATCAACAAGCTATGAAGAAAGAACAACAAGTTTTCAGAGAAATCTTTGCTAAACAGAAACTTGTCAACAACTCTCTTCTGTGCATGCTTCAAAAAATTTTGGAAAAAATGTCAACCGATAAGAATTAGGCACTCAGGTTTTATTTCTTGAATCTCTTAATTTTATTTTTTATTCTGATATAAAAGAGGGAGACATAGAATATATTTTAAATCTTGTTTTTAATGAAAACTCACCTTTTTGATGATGTCAAAAAGGGGAAGAAATAGAAAATGATTTTGATATAACCTGGAGAAATACAATACAATCTATTATAACCTAAAGAGAATGCAAAACATCAACTCTGATATAAACTACGTTTACTACTAACTGTATGATTGATGTTTTACCGAGGAACTCTGGACAAGTTCACTAAGCATTCTATAAACAGGTCAAATGAATCAGAAATCAAAAATCTGTTTAGAAGCAAGAATTGGTTTCAGACTCAGAATCATGAATTGGTATCAGACTCAGTATTAAACTAATTGGTATTAGACTCAGAATCAATTAGCTTCAAGAAACCAAGGATCAAGACTGTATCACGTTCTGAAGATATAAATATCTTACCTATTGTAGCCAGTTGGAGTTCTCCCAGAAAGGTTCACAAGTCAGAATATTTGATATTCACCCAGTCTGAAACTCAGGGGGAGTTTTTCATCTAAAAAACTAGTTCTGCTTCTGATGCCACAGATGGTCTGATAAACAGTAGTAAATGCTTCAGAAGGCTCTGAAGTCATATGGCTCTAATACAGTGTCTAAAGAAAACAAGGTCTAAAGATCTGAAGATGGAGTTCTGCTGAACAAGTGCAGATGCTAAACACTTACGCTCTGATAGACCATAGGGAAGTATTCCTTATATTCTATTATATTTTTATTATATCAAAATTTCTATTTTTGTGAGTCTTGGGATCAGAGTAAGTCTCTGAACAAGCAAAAATGAAATTTTAAGGTTAAAACATTCAGGGGGAGCTGTTGCTCGAAACTCTGAATATGTTATGCTTGGTGATTACCCTATATAAAATGTTCTATCAAAATACATGTTCTTGTCATCATCAAAAAGGGGGAGATTGTAAGAGCAAGAATTGTCTCTACATGTTATCTCTATGTTTTGATGATAACAATTAAGTATTTGTGAAAGAACCATTATATATTCTAATGTTTGTTATGTGTAGATCATGATAATTAAATATATAAGATCAAACAAACAACATCAACATGTGCAGATAACACAATATGAGAGTTACTATGTGTGACGTATCATAAAGCGCTTATGGGAGAAGCTAGTTTGCTTATGCATCTGATCATGATCAGAGTGATCCAAGAACGCTGGATATTGCAGTTGCAATACTTCTGTGGATTCTGCTTTGAGTAGTGCATTTGATCTGAAAGCAAACAAAACATAATGTAGAAGCAAGTTTGTTTCTGCATCTGATCACGTTCTGTAAGATCCAAGGATGTTGGATATTGCTGTTGCAATGCTCCTATGGATTCTATTCTGAAAAGTGCATCTGATCTGGAAGCTAACAAGCATCTCTATAAAGTGAGTCCTCTGAAGAACTAAGTGATGAAGACTCTGATAACTTGAAGTTCTGAAGGCTGAAGGATCTGAAGACGAAGTGCAGAAATACTATGAAGACGTGTTCTGAAGATCAAGTCTCTGAAGATTTTGAAGACATGATTTCTGAAGAATCAGTCACGAAGATTCTCAAGACTGTTTCAGAGTAAACTTCGATCTTGGAATGCTGAAGACTGGATTCTGAAGTTGAAGATTGTGTCAGAAGAAGATTCACCCAGACAGAGGCGTATTACTCATCAGATAAGCTGCTGCTATTAAATCTGATAAACATGTGCTTAAAAAACTCTAATGCTGAAGCTTTCATACCAAAGTAGTTGTTGAACTACTCATCAGATGAATCATCAGAAGAACCAAGTCAAGAAGACTACAGTACAACGCATGCAAACATTTCACTATGACAAAGACGTTAGTACTATTCATAAGTGTGGTTTCCAATGTTGAGATATTAAAGTTACAAGCAAAGGTCACTGTTCTAACACGTGAGCTTATTCTATCCGTTAGGATATAACTGTTGGAATTAGAGATGACATTTATACCCTCACAAAGTTGCACTATAAAAGAAGACCATTTGATTATTTCAAATGTTGATGTTGTTGAGTGAGTAACGCAGTTAGAGCTCATTACGAAGAAAATCAGCTTGTTACAAAGCAATGATGCTGATGAGTGAAGTTAGCAACATAGTAGAGCAACAAGAAAAGCTTTATGCTAAGAAGCCGCAGTGCTCACATAAGAAAGCTTTTAAGCAATATAGAAGCTACTGTTTTAATAATATCATAGAGATTTATCTTTAGATTAGTTTCTGTATTAGGAAGTAAGAAGTTGTTGCTCAATACTTGCTATGTACTTAATTAGGAGTAATCTGCTTGACAAGAAGCACTCATGTAATCTCCGGCAACACAAATTCATTTTAGAATTAGTGTCTTCTCAAGTGATCTTGTGAAGATCAGAATACTTGAAGTGACAAGTGACATTTGTCATTTGTGGTAACTAATAGGAGATCTTAATTGATCTAATTCTATTAGGTGTCAATGAACGTTATATCCTAAGGGATCCCTGAACGTGTCATTGTCTATTTGTTAGTCACCTGCAGTTAGCTTGTGCAATTGTAATCAGTTTGGATATAGTGGATTAAGTCCTTGCTTGAGTGAGGCGAAATCACCTTGGAAGGATGGACTGGATTAGCTTGAGAGTTGCTCAAGTGAACCAGGATATATCATGTGTTCTTTACTTGTGTTATGCTTTATTATATATGCTTCCGCAATGCATCTTAAAGAACTCTATAGAAAGCAACAAGTGAAGAAAAGAGAAAAAGTTTTAATAGAGTAAATACCCAATTCAACCCCCCCTTTCTTGTGTATTTTTCACACCTTCAAAAAGGACTCTAGCTCATTTGACAGGTGCACCACCTCATGCATATGATGCCAATTCTAGGTGTGAGTTTCATTCCGATGCTCCAGGTCACAACATTGACAATTGTAAAGCGTTCAAACACAAGGTTCAGGACCTTATAGACAGCAAAGCCATTAACATTTCTCACGATGCGCCTAATGTCGTGCAGAATCCCATGCCTAATCATGGGGCAGCTGGGGTTAGTGCCATCATTAAGGATGAGAGTTTGAATTTGGTATTGGATGTTGAAGATTTGAAAATGCCGTTGAGTTTTGTAAAGGACAAATTGTTGAGTGGAGTGGTATTCCCTGGTTGTGATAAAGCATGTGCAGAGTGTTTGACCCATCCTAAGGGGTGTGAGAAGATGAAGAATCATATTCAGAAGCTAATGAATGATGATATCCTAGAATTTGACCGAGTCTCTAGGGAGAAGAAAGAGGAGAAAATAGTGGTTGAAGAAAAGACTGAAATTGCGACAATTTCGATTCCGTACAAGACCATCACTATTTCTGTGCCTCCAAAGCCGCCAACCATCATTATTACCAAAGCTGGTCCCGTACCATATGAGAGCACTAAGTAAATTCCTTGGAATTATGGAGCCGAGGTCTATTGTAATAGACAGAAGCAGGAACTGAAAATTTCACCGTTGGATTCCATTGACAATTTAGTAGGAGCTGGTGATATTACCCCGAGTGGAAGAGTGTTTTCGTCTCCTGAAGTGGTTGCTGAAAAATCTGACAAGGGTAAAGGTAAAGTAGTGGTTGAAGAGACTTCTCAAGTTGATGCGAAAGAAACCTTGTTGAAGGATGTTGAAGAGTTTATACGCTTGATTAGGAAAAGTTACTACAAGATTGTAGATCACTTACAACAAACTTCATCAAAGATCTCCATTCTGTCATTGTTGTTGTGTTCTGAGGCACACAGAAATGCTCTCCTGAGGATCTTAAATACAGCTTATGTACCACATGAGATATCTGTGAACCAACTGGAAGGTGTGGTAGCGCATGTTAATGTTGGTAATGGGTTGGGTTTTACTGATTTGGATATGACGCCGAAAGGACGAAATCATAATCTGGCGCTTCATATCTCTATTGAATGCAGATGGGCCGTAATGTCGCACGTTCTAGTGGATACTGGGTCGTCACTGAATGTACTTCCCAAGAAAGCGCTGATGAAACTAGACACTTGAGGGATAATGTGCACCCCAAGTGACTTGGTGGTGCGAGATTTTGATGGGACTAGAAGGTCCGTCTTTGGGGAATTGAATTTTCCTATCCAGGTCAGGCTGGAAATGTTTAATGCAGTGTTCTATATCATGGATATTCAACCAACTTATAGCTATCTGTTAGGACGACCCTGGATACATTCGGCAGGCGCCGTAACGTCAGCGCTGCACCAAAAGTTGAAATACATGGTGGGTGGAAGTGTTGTTACTGTTTGTGGGGAAGAAGATATTATGATAAGTCATTTATCTTCATTCAAATATGTCGAAGTTGACAGCGAGATCCACGAGACGTTGTGTCAGGCTTTCGAGACTATGCAAATCAAGAATAAAACACCTGTTGTAGCCAAGGCGCCAGAAGTTGCCATGTCATCCTTTAAAGAAGCACAGGTTGTGGTGAAGGCTGGGGCATCACAAGGTTTGGGCCAAGTATTGGATATCCCCAACAAGCAAGAAAAATTCGAATTGGGATACAACCCATCTTCCTCCTCACAAAGCGTGTCGCGCTATAAGGGACCAGTCTAATTCACCAGCGGTGGGGTGATCTTTGAGCAGATCAATGTTGTATCCGATGAAGAAGGTGACAACGGTTGTGACATGGATGCCTGGATTAAGTCGTGCACTCCGGGTCAGAGCCTCAACAACTTGATTATCGAGGAAATCATCTAAGTGATGAATAAAGAGTAATGATTTGTTTTCTTGATTATTGTGTAGCTCTATGATCCACCCGGAGAATTGGTAAACAAGCTAGGTATAGATTTGGCTAAAGAGATTCGCGCCCGGGAACGTTTGGGTTTAGATCTGAAGGTTGTCAGTGATGTTCTCACTTCTAAGAAGAAGGAGTTGGATAGAGCCTACCTAGAGATTTCCAAGTTTAATGACCAGTGGAATGTGTTGTACCCCAAAATTTTCCCATCCTTTTTTCTTACTTGGTTTATGTTTCATTTCAATTCTTTAACATTTGCATGTGCATAGGATTGTTCTTTTGCAGGGGATCAAGAGAGGTGTGCATCTCAAGAGGAGTTTGTCAAAGATTTTAAGCTCAAGGAAGAGAGCTCATTCAAATCATCAGGGGTTATCAAGTTCATGGTAATGGAGAAGCTCATTGAGTTCTTTGGAAGCCATTGTGGAGCTTATCTAAGTTGTTATGTCATGTACAAGGAGCCACAGTCAATGGTGGTGTACCTAGGGTTTCATCTGCTTAGTGCAAAGTCCCTTGTGGAATTGAAGTAATTTGAGACTTATTTCTAAGTCATTGGAGTCACAGGAAGTTGTGTTGAGACATCTAGGATGTAATTTCAAGATTAAATCAAGGAGAATCAAGAGTGTGAGAAGTTAATAAATTAGGGTTTCCAAGGATGTCAGTGTAAAATCCCCTATTTAGTGCCTAACTTCAAGACCATATGTCTCAAGATACATGTTCAATCTCATTTTGATGCAAACATGAGACTTGTAGGGCATGTTCTTAGCTTTCTTTTGAGTACTATAACTCATCCATTGAGTTTTTGGAACTCAAGTTATGATGCTAACAATAGGGGTCCTCAGATGAACATATTTTCAGTCAACACACGTCAACCAACTTCCAAGACACTTTTGACCTAGAATCATGTTTCATCTCAACTTGCAGTGAACATGAGAGTTGTTCCTCATGATCTTAGCTTTCCAAAAAGTCCTAGACGTACTTCATATCATTTGTATAACTCAAGTTATGGATCTTGCAGGGCAGGGGTATTTTGGGAAACTTTGACTATAGGTCATTTTCATTATGGGTTAATTACATGCCTTTAAGCACTTCAAATCACATTCTTGAGTTTCACCATGAAAGTTGCTCCAAATGACTTCAATTTCATGGTGAAACTCAAGAATGGCATGAATTATGAGTGGTTATAGACACTGGTGAAGAAAATTCAAGTGAAATGGACTTTTTAAGGTGAATTCAATTGGATTGGTTTTAGAACTTTTTCATGCCATCTTTTGATCCAATTATGTTCACAAGGTTCAAACAAACAAAATGCACAAATTTCCTTTGGTCATGAGTAGCGAAATCACGTGGAATTAATACTTACTTCATGGAAACGTTTCACATCCAAACATGCTAAATGGATCATGTCAAAGCCCAAATTCAATCCTAATGCAAAATTGAAGTTCTCAGCTGCATTTTTAAACCAATTTCATGTGCGTACACAGCCATATTCTCGTGTGCATGAATCACTTGCCAAATTTAGGCATTTTCAAATTACACTCCAACAAGGCTTCATGGGCCTTTCTTTCTCATCCAAATCCATAATATATAAGTTCCAAATTCATTTGGATCTCTCACTTTTGCATTTTTTGTGGAGGGAAGCTCAGACTCAGATTTGGAATTCAAGAGAGAAATTCAAATTTGGAAACTCGGATCTAGATCAATTCAAGCCAAATTGAAGTGAGAATCATCTTCCTCAAGTTGTTTAGAGTGAATCTGCACGTGTTGGAGCAAGCTTAACACCAATTGAAGCACCAACGGAGTGTCTCCGTTAGGTAATCTTCTTCCTCAAATTTCTCTTATGCTAGGCACTGAATCTAGGTCATTGTTGGTGCATCTGAAGTCCTACACAATGTAGGCAATGTTTGACATCTTGATTGTGGTATTTGATGAGATTTACAATTGTGTGTTTGAAACTTCCTTCGTTCGATTCTCTTTGTACAAGCATGATAAATGAAATTGGAGCCGGGATTTGTGATCTACGTAACTTTGCCTTCCATTTGGTATAAAATTTTGTGAGATTTGGTGAAGTTTATTTTGGAAATTTCAAGTGACAAAGTCTTCATTCATCATCAAAGCATGTCTCATAACCTTTGGAATTGAGAATTCAAGTATTGGTCACCTTTTCCTATCTTAAGGGTAACTAGAGGTACATGTGGCTAGCTCCTTGGATGCGAAATGGTTCAAGAGCTCAATACATATTTTGAGGGTCCTCTATGGGGATTATATGAATACAAAAATCATTTGCAAGAGCCTCAATCAGTGGATAAGGTGTTAGGGTTTCATCTGGTCAACAAAAGTCAACTGGGAGTTTGAGAAGGTTCAAGGCTTGATTTTTGATCATTTAAGTCATGAGAGGTCATTCTAAACCATTACAAGTATTATGTTGAAGCATGGTCAAGAAAAATCAAAGAGATCAAGAAGTTGCTAAATTAGGGTTTTAGAGGATTCTGAGTGTAAAATCCCCTCTTTTAGAACCTAACTTCCATGACAAGTTTCATCATGATACAAGCACTATCTCATTTTTCATAAAACATGAGACTTGTTCCTTGTCCTTCAAGCTTTCATTTGAGTAAAATAACTCCTTCATTGGATTTATACATCTCAATTTATGATGTTCACAAATTGGTTTTACAAAATGGAGAGGATTTAGAGGCATTCAAGGGTAACTTACTTCTAAGGCAATTTTCACATGGATGCAAGTTTTTCCTTAACTTTCCTAAAACATAAGAGTTTTTATCATTGTCTAAGGTTTTCAAAACATGCAAGAACTCACCATTCCCATGTGTTGAACTCAAGTTATGATCCTCTCAAGTCAAGGTCATTTTGGATGACCTAGTTTTAGGTCATTCACTTCAAGGTCAAAATCCATGAACTTCAAGACCTCAAATCAAAATACTTGCAACATGAAAGTTGTATATTATGGTCTTAACTTCACCATGACTTTAAGTTCCATGACCTATGATGATTTGCAAGGAAAGTAAAGCATGATGAACATGAAAACATGAACTTTTGACCTAATTTGACTTTCTTGCACTTCAAGCCACAAATTTGGATTGTTCTTGTTTCTTTCAGTACCATATCCTCATTATGTCATGACAACACAAATTGTTACCAAAAATAAGAAAACATAACTTGGTATTTTCAAGCTTTTATTTTAGTTTTACACTTAATGGGGAAGTTATTCAAAACACATGACAAACTTATTTCCTTTCCTTCCAACCTCCACATTTCATTTCCTCACCCTTTTTTATGTTGTTTGATGACCCAAGAGGAAGTGGAGAGGTAGCTAGCCTGTGTATACCTCATTTGTGAAATTTTTGGCAAGTTTGTGTACCTCATTCTGCTGTAGAGAGAGCTAAAATCATCCAAATTTTTCAAACTTTCTCTCTCTTCAAGTTGCTTATTTTTGTAGAGGTTTCTTACATTTCTTACTTGATTCATGATCAGTGGAGCATAAGGAGTTGTTTGGAAGCTTTTCTTTGAAGCTTAGCTGCAGTTTGAAGGACCAATATAGTTGCTCCGTTAGGTAAAATTTCTCAATCTAAATCTCTCATTTTAGGTATAAATATAGGTTCATATTGGTTGTATCTGAAGTCCTACCTTGTGTAGGAAATGTGTGAGTGCTTGGTGTGCTCGTTTGAACAAGTTTCAGTTTGAATGTCAAACTTTTGTGTTGCGTTTTCACCATGTTAGAGGAAACTTTTTGAAAAACTAATGCCATATTCGTGTTCTTCATGAAAAATCCTTCAAAACATGTTGGGTTTTAGTTTTTATTGAAGTTTTTAGACATCGTGAAGCTCACCGGAGAAGACGACCGAAGCTAGGGCTTCGGTGTCTGAGGTGTTTGCTAAGGTGTGTTGTGATGTGGCTCTTGACTGGCTTGCATGTACGTTGAAAAAATGATGTGGCATGCCACATTCGTTAATGAAACGCATCATTTCATTTATTCTGAGGTTTTTAGTTTGATTTTGACTTGGGCTTAGCCCTTTTTGCTTTCCACACACCCCATTTTTTTGTCCAATGTGCTTATAATTAAAATCCTTTTCCATTTTTATTTTATTTACATTTTTTATTTCATTTTATTTTAATACTTCTAATCATTTTAAAAATGCACAAAAATGCTTTTCTGATACTTTTCAATCATATTTAATTTTCACATTTTTTATTTTTATTTTTATTTTAATATTTTATTTTGAATTAATAATTTAATGTGTTTTAGTTGACCTAGTTTGAAATATGCCTTTAAAACTTGCCATTCCTAATTGACTTTTGATCCATGTTTTTGCACATACTTAGGCACATATATGTAGGGTATTTAAGTGCTGGTTTTATGCTTTGGTGATCATTTCTTGGATGATTTTTGTTTGACTTTGTTTGACCATCGATATATGCTCGACAAATTGATTGCTTTGCCTTGTTTGATGCAATTGATGTTGCTCTCTTGCCATTCTTTTTTTGATACTTCATACATTGATTCTTGATAGACCTAACTTGAGTTTGCGCATTTATTTGGATTTTATTTGGTCATGTGTCTATTTTTGGATGTTGAATCAAGTTCTTGTTGTTTTGATCATGTGTTTGTGCATATCTTGACCTAGTCTTTTGAGATTGCTTCTTGTATGATTCCATGGATATTTTATGAGTTTTGTATGCTCTTGATGATATGTTTGAGGTTCTGATTTCCATGTTTAGGGGTTCATTGAATGATCACTTTAGCTCATATGCTTTACATGATCATGTGTTCCTTTTGTGGATGACTTGTGAGATGTTTGCTTGACTTTTGTGTTTCAACTTGGATTTGTCTCTTCTTGATTTTGATTGTTGATTTGAATTTGAACATGATGCATATCATTTGAACTTGATTTTGATCTTGATAAGTTGATACTTAATCATCTGTGCCTTTTGTGAAATGTCTTATTTTTTTAGAATGACTTTGTTGTGTGAGCTTATTCTTGATGCATACTTTGAATTCAACTTTAATGTTTCTTTTGTGTGTTCATGAGTGAGTATGTGAATTACTAATCATATTGATGTTGCTGTCCACACTTGATATCATGCCTAAATATTATTCTTTTTCCTTTAAGGATATGTCTTACATGCTTGTTTTGTATGACAATTGAGTTGTTTGTGAATGTGGTGCATGACTTGACTCTTTGTGCTTTTATATATTGGATATGGTGTGATGTGGCTACTTATCCACTTTATTTCTCATCTCATTTGACTTCATTTCATGTTGTTTTGTGTTTGATTTTGCTTCTCTTAAAATGTTTAAGTCATTTGAATGTGTGTAAGCCTTTTGTTTTGCCATGATGTTTCGATTTCCAATCTTTTGATATGGTTTGACATGTGAATTTTTCTTTGATGTTTTAACAAGATGTTGATGTGTGTCTTTGTATGATTAAGGCTTGCCTATGTGTTGGCTTGATTCATTTTTTTTTGAACCACCTTGTCTGCTTATCTTGGTGTTGCTTCTTCTTCATCATCTTTTATTCTTTTTTCTTCCCTTTCATTCCTTGTGACTTATTTAAGTCTTAAATTTTTTTTCATTTGTGATTGATTAGTAATGTGTTTACTTCTGTTTGTTCACATGACCCCTTAGGATTCCTAGTCCCTCTTTCTTAGATGGGAGTAGGAGAGGCATTAGCCTTTCAATCCTTTGCATGATAACAATTAGGATAGTCCCTCTTTGACCTTAACTTTAGGTCAATCATATGTATGATAACATTAGGTAGACTTCCTTTTCATCCTAACCTTAGGACCATTTTATATGATAACATTAGGGTTTTCAGTTTCCCTTTTTAGTGTTTTCTTGTGTCTTCTCTTTTCACCTCAAACTTCTTTAAGACACTTAATAAAGAATGAAGAACGTTGTACGTTACAAGCCTTAAGTACATGGAAAATGACGAGTGGGAGGTTTCTCTTCACTTGTCTAGAGTGTTTAGTGTGTGCCCTTTGGGTGATATGCGACACATTTGCTCTTATGTCACAGTCTTTAGTGCAACATGAGTCTCAAACTAACCTAATTCACTTCACTAAAACAAACAAACCGAATTCAAACCTTTTTATCCTTCGGGATTGCTCTTCAAATCATTTTTAGAAAATAGTACGTTATTTTTCCGTTCTAGCGCAAACAGGCATCATCCCTAACTTCTAGAATTTGAACTTAACGTCACTCTTAAAAAACACTTAACCAACCAGTGGTCTAGTTTAGCCCAAACTACGTTTGTTCTAATTTCTCATACCAGATGAGGATATGTAGGCACAAGATGGCGATGTCTTGGCGAGCAACCTTCCCCTATCACCTGTAGTTTCCCGAACCACGTTTACTCTAACATTCCCATTGCACGAGGGAATACATAGGCATAGGGTGGCGATATCCTATCGAGTATCTTTATCCTTTCCATCCCAGTTTAACAGTAGCTTTCAGATAACTTACATCCATAGATTAAATAACAAATGTGGATCTTGTTGAGTACAACGGACGTGAGGGATGCTAATACGTTCCCCTTGTATAACCGACTCCCGAATCCATGATTTGGTTGCGATGAACTTGTCTTATCCGTTCTTTTAGGTTTTCTTCGATTGTTTCCTTTCCCTCCATTTGGGATAAATAACGCTCGATCAACTGCATCTGCTATTTTGGTCTTGTGATTATGGATTATTAATGGGTATACTAATTTTACATGTAATAGGTATTATACGGGTGAAATATATGTAACTCAATTATCTTTATTTAGTTGTTTGGATTTTAATAATTGTTGATTAGTGCAATGTCTTTATTATGGAAGAAAACTGACACATGGTATTTTGGAGATTTGCTCATTGATCCTATCTAATGACCTGCAAAAACCATATAAGGTTTTGATTGTTGAAAGAGTAATTAAAACCTTGGAACTCTATGTAATAAGAGATTCCCTTGTTGGAACAGTAGAGAAATGAGGCATATACTTTAACAACAAAAACATGTAAATGTAGGGTTGGAAATGGTTATAGAGTCTTATTGCAGTTTGTAAGTTTTAAAACTCCTATATAATTAGTCTCATTTTTCAGCAACTTGAACTGTTTTACTTATTTATTTCTTATATATATATACATATTTACTCTTTCGCTCATTTAAATTATTTTCTACGGATAAATTACAATACTGTAGTTTCCAAAAGATCATCCAATGTCAAATTTCAAAACTAAGTTTGAATTTTTAGTTTGGAATCCACAATTTCTCTCACTAACTTATCATTCAAAAAATAATAGTTCAATTTAGTAGCCTATTTTTCTTATGAGATAAGTTAACATAATCCAACAAACTTGATTTTGTAATGTAATATTCGCAGGTTTGAATTTTGAGTCTATGTGAGTTTCGATTGAGTACGAAGGTAAAGAGAGAGATTCGTTTTGTGGTATTAGTCTCTGATTTGTCGGTGGTTGGTCGAATTATCGTTTTGTGTTGAAATTTGAAGATTTGTGTTGATAGATCGAAATTAATGATGAGGTTTCAGATTTAAACTACCAAAATGACTTCTTTGGGAATTTGTATTTCTTGTACTTCATTTTTTAGAAGAGAAGAAGTTCAATGAGTTCGTGCACAACTGGGTATATTTTTCTTTTTTTTTACGAGCATTAATGATTGAGTCCACGCTAATATTTTTTGTTGACTTTTTAAAATTTTACGTTTGTTTCAGTTAAGCTCGCGTTAATTATTTTGTTAACTTTTTGAGTTTTACTTTAATCTCGGTTAAGTTGAAGCTAATAGTTTTGTTGACTTCTTAACTTTGAATTTAGCCTCGGTCAGGTCCACACTACTCAATTTTTGTTGCCTTCTTGAATATAATTTTTTTTACGTTGGCTTCATGTTAGCCTCGATGTAGACTCGACTTGACCAAGAATACGGTAGACGTCACTCATCATAGCCGACACTATTGTGTTATCTTTCTACATTTTAAACTCCCTCTAATACCGATGCTAATTGTGATTTAACCTCAATTTTTTGTTTAATAATGTTAAATAAATGTCAAAGCTAAATACTTTTTTTTATAGTGTGTTATTACACAATTATCTTTACATTTTCTTCTTTCTTATTAGTTTAAAATTTTATTGGAAACAAAATCTAACACACACTTGTAATTTTGGTTATTTTTGTTTGATGCAATGTATATTAACTTTGTAGTGTGTTATTAAGCAAAGGTTTTGAAACACCATAAAAGAAACCTTTATTTTAATTTTGATATCAGATATCACCAAACTTCCTACAAATATGTCATAAAAATTATATATGTGACTCAAATTTATCTAAATAATGTGTAGAGGTTTAAAATTTATAGAAGCTGATTTTGAAAGTAGTGCGATTTGAGGTACAATTTTTTTTTTTGTAAGGTTAAATCTTTAGCTCCACATTTATTTAAAAAAAAATTTTAAATTAATTAATTTGGATTTTCAATTTAAACATTTTATATTTATTTTTATTTAATTTATCTGTTAACTATATAGTTTGTGTTGATTATTGTTATTACTCGTTGTGGTTTAAGTTTTCTCTAAGTGCTAATTTAAAATATAAATGGTATTTTTTCCCATAGAAAAAAATTCCACCTCTCAAATGTAATGTCTAAGTAAGAAATAATTAGAGTGTAAAAAATATTTAGGTGAAAAATTAATTAATTTAGTTACAAACAATTTAGAGGGAATGAATAATGAATTTTTTTAATTTTGTTAATTTAGACTGTAACTTTGGGTCTATGATTATATTATCCAATAATAACAATTATAAATAATTTATAAAAAATCATCATTTATAATTTGCATGTAGTTAATATCAAGCATTAATAACAATGATGATGAATAAATTTTTTAATAATAAATTTATTGTTTTGTAGAATAAACTAGTAGAGAATGAGATGATGATTAAAGAATTAGAAATACTAAACAAAATTTTAGTTGTTAAAGAGAAAATTTGAAAAACATTAATTTGTGTAAGTTATTCTTTAAATAAGACATATATTTTTTAATTTATTATTTGTTAAATCAATTTAAAGTATTATATGTAAAGTGGTTGGTTGATGAAACAAGCATTCTACAAAATATATAATAAATTTAATTGTAGATATCACCTCTACTAAAATTCACAAGTGTTGTGTAATATAGTGATACTCCATTTTAAAATGGCCAAAATTACCTTGGATATTAATTTCATGACCACTCAACTTTTCGTTATAGTTTGACAAATCAAATGTGATAAAATGTGAGAGTTATCGTGTTTCTTAAAACGGTCACTAACCCATGATGAAAAACAAAAAACTTAATATCACATCTTGTTATTTTGGATAAATAGGCTAAAAATTCAATTAATCACACACGAGAAATTGTGGCGTTTCTCTAACAAACATGGTTGTAGAAGTTTTGAACCAGAGCAAAAAAAAAAGTAACTTTTTCCCTAAATGTGATATATTTATCACCAAATTTCATTTTCAATATATTGCAAAAATTATATAAACGACATAAATCCAAACAAAAAATGTGGAGGCGTTTAAAATCTCCCCGAAACTAATTTAGAAATTTTTTGAGGTGTTATTTTTCTCGTAATGTTAAATAGCTAATTCAATATTTTTTAAAATTTATTTTTCTATAAATAAAATAATTTTTTATTATGAATTTGAAATTTTATATTTATCTTTATTTATCTTATGATTTACCGTTTGTGTTTGAATTTTTATATTTAGTTTTATTTATGTTATCTTTTACCGTTTCTAAATTGTTATTATTATTCATTATAGTTTAAATTTTATTTGAGTGCTAGTTTAAGATATAAAATACATTTATTTTTTTCTCATCGAAAATAATTTAACTCCAAATGCAATGCATAAGTAGGAAAAAAACTGGGGTGAATTGTTTTAGGTGAAAACAATTATATAATTTTGATGTCTAGTAATAAGTCATCTATAACAAATCACTGTGTATATTTTGCATGTAGTTGATAATAAGCATCAACGATACGTTAATTTAAAAAGATAGCATTAATTATAAGACATTGACATGCAAACTATTAACATCCAAGAATGCATTTCTTCTCTCAATAAAAGTTAAAAAGCTGCACACAAGAAAGCTACATGACTCCATCAACTTTGTTTTTTACATTCAAAAATATTTGGACTCTTGTTACGTGGTTATCTTTAAATTTTCAGCTTCCTTATTTGTTTTAAATTTTTATTGGAAATAAAATCTAACATCCATTCATATGTTATCAAGTTATCATTTCAAGACAAAAGAGCTGATTTGTCCTTTAACGTCAATCACATGCCTCAGTTTTTGGTGGTGCAATGTATGCTAGCTTTGGAGTATTAGATAATATCCATGTGTTACATGAGTATGCCAATATTTTACTCTTTATTTAAAATTGTACAATTACGTAAATTATGTATTTTGGTTTAGCAAATTGTGTTTGCTTGTGATATTTATTTTTGTAATTAAAATAAAGTGTGGCTCAGGTTTAATATATTAAATTGGAGTTTTAATCTCCCGATTTTACTTGAATTATAAAATTAATCTTCGTATTTTTAATTTAAATAGTTTTTGTCCTCCTACACACGTTTTTTTTATAGAAAATTGATGCGATATTTGTTTTTTAACTTATTTTTTATGTATAAAGTTCTCCAATAGATTTATATACGATGTGTTGTCACGTTTTATAAGAAATTTGTCATTTTAGAAATGGAAACATCCTAAATGTTATGTGTAAAAGTCTGAGAGGCGGATCAAAATTGTTTAAATTTAAAATATGAGGACCAATATCGTGAATTACGTAAAATAAGGGGTTTAAAACTATATTTAAGCCTATATTATATTAAATAATAAATAATGGATAATAGGCGTCAGTTAATAAGGGGTTTAAAACTATATTTAAGCCTATATTATATTAAATAATAAATAATGGATAACAGGCAAATCGAGAACAAGTGAAAAATTTTATTTTTCTAAAAAATGAAAAATATGTATGGAATTCTTCTATAAAAAGGGAAGATAGAGAGTTCAAACTCATCTCTAAAACATAAATTGTGGCCACCATGATTCCAATGATACCATTCATATTGATTCAAACTTTGTTTTGTATTGGATATTCTAATGACCTACCAGTTAACACTACACTTCCACAATCACCAACATTGTTCCTCCCACCATTTCACATATACCATCAAACATCCAATTCATATTCTTCAAATGAACCTCTAGAAGAAAGTAAGAGAAGATCTCCACCAAGGAGATCTCCACCACCAAGGAGATCACCACCACCACCACCTAGAAGATCTTCACCACCACCAAGAAGATCTCCACCACCACCACCTAGGAGATCTCCACCACCACCACCCAGAAGATCACCACCACCACCACCAAGGAGATCTCCACCACCACCACCTAGGAGATCTCCACCACCACCACCCAGGAGATCTCCTCCACCACCACCCAGGAGATCTCCACCACCACCACCTAGGAGATCTCCACCACCACCACCAAGGAGATCACCACCACCACCACCTAGAAGATCCCCACCACCACCACCACCTAGGAGATCTCCACCACCACCACCTAGGAGATCACCACCACCACCACCTAAGATACGATCTCCACCACCACCTCCTTCATCAGCATCACCGCCACCGCCACCACATTCTCCATCACCACCACCACCTCTTTCATTTGACCATTTTGTGTTATCTCAAACGTGGCCACCAACATATTGCAAAATTAAAAATGATAAATGTGTCTCTCCTGAGCCACTAAAGTTTGTCATTCACGGGTTGTGGCCAATTGAAAACGATACTCTAATACAATTTTGTGATAACGAAATGATAGATGTGAATGATGTAAGTTATACTTTATTTGATAATATTTGTGAATATTTTAATTTATTTTACTATGTTCTTGAAAAAAGTAATTTTCTTCTTGTACCAGTTTGAGCCACTACTGGAAGAACTTAATGAAGATTGGCCAGCATTAGTTAAAACTGATAACCAAACAGAAGCAAACATTCGATTATGGGTTGGCCAGTGGTATGGTCACGGAACTTGTTCACGTGAGCTGTTTGAGTTTATTCCTTACTTTGAAGAGACATTAAATGTTTACCATCGAAATAGTATAATAGATATCTTGATAGAGGATGATATTCACCCAGGCGAAAAGATTCCTAAAGAAACTATTCTCAATGCAATTCACACGCATACTAAATTTATGCCACAACTCCAGTGTGAGCGAATTAATGATACAGATTATTTATATGAAATAAGACTTTGTTTGACAGCAAGTGTTGAACTAGAGTATGAAGATTGTGATACTCCTTATAGTGGTTGTCACGATGAAGAAGTGTACTTTTAATAAATTATAATATTATTTCATGGTCATGATCTCGGGGATTTTGAAGTTCAATAGATGCAGCTAAAGCTTCATGGGATTATGAAGTTTGTCACTTTTATTTTAGTTTTCTACTATGTAATTTTTTTTTATTTCTCAGTTTTAATTTTGTTGGGTGTTGTTGTTGTTGTCGTTGTTTTGGTTCAAAACACTTTATTGTATTACTTTCGTGTCTTCATGGTATTCCTTGTACTCTTTCTATTTTCCTCTTTCACACCTTGTGTTAGAAGAAATTTATATGAATAAAATTAGAAGTTTGTTAAGAATGTAAAATGTTTCTATTTTATTTTTCATTATACTTTTATCAGTGTAAAATTTAAGAGCACACAAACTAATGATTCCTCTGTCTTCGTGTACAATATGAAATATATTAAAAACAGAAGATCTTCATTTGAAAAGAAGTATCAAAATGACACTTTAAGAAAATATTAACAAAAACTAACTCAGGAATAAGGAAGAAAATCCTAAGGAATTTTTTCTAATGCATGCTAGAAATTATTGTCCTGATATTTGTTTAAAGACTATTATACAATTTCCCCTTCTTCGAACCATGTTGACTGAAATAGAATTATCATTTTAGTTTTTGCGTGAATAATTAAAACAGGAAACACCAAGCAATAAAGATGCACCAAACTACTAAATGCTATATTTTTGTCCATTTAATTTATTTTTTGATGATGGCCCCTATGACTTCGATAATACCATTCATTTTGATTCGATTTATTTTAAGTTAGATTTTTATTCACTTACCAATTACAACAACACTTCCACCATCACCAGTATTATTTCTCCCACCTTTCACATATACCATCAAATAAGTAATACATATTCTTCATATGAAACTCTAGATGAAAGTAGGAAAGGATCTCCTCTACCTAAGAGAAGATATGCTCCATAACAACCTAGGACAAGATCTTCAACACCACCATTGTCTAGGAAAAGATCTACGACATTACAACTTAGAATAAGATCTCAATCACCTCTTTCGTCTCCTCCACTACCACCACCTCTTTTTTTTTTTTTTACATTTTAAGTTAGCTCGAAAATGAAACCAACTTAATACAAGATTAAAAACAAGGATTGTGTCTCTCCATTCCCTCAATAATTGATCATTCACGAGTCATAGCCAAGTAAAATAAAACACTTTGATTCAAAATTGCAAAAAATAAATCATAAATGTGAACCATGTAAGCTATATTTTATTTTATTATAATCGTAATTATATTTTGCTTTCTTTTACTAGTTTTATCCAATAATGAAAAACTTGGTGAAGATTTGTTGAAGTTATTTAAAATTAATCATCAAGAATATTCTATCATTCAATTATGGGTAATTAATAGACTGGAATGTTCACGAAACTTGGTTAGAACATTTTTAAAAATGCATTCCTTACTTTGAAGAAACAATAAAAGTTAGAATAGAAATAGTACAAAATATATCCTTGAATAGAATGTTACAAACTCGAGAGGAGACTATCCTAAAAAATATTTTTAATTCGAAACATACACACATTCAATTCAAGTCATAAATTTGATGTAAGAAGATTAATATTTTTTGTTATTTATATGAAACAAAACATTGTTTAACAACAAGTGCAGATCTAAAGTATGAAAGTTGTGATACTCCTTTTAGTGGTTGTAATGGTATTTTAGGGACTTCTAATAAATTATGATATATTTGATGGACATTTGGTCTCAACGCTTTGGAAAGTTAACGGAGGCAGCAAATATTTCTATGGAAACGTTAATTAGGAATTAAGTGAATAAGTTAATGAGGATATCGACGAAGAAGTTGATGAAGATGTAAGTGAAGGTGGTAATAATGGTGTCAATGACCTTGTCAATGAGGTTATCAATTAAGATGTTACTCATGAATTTCCTATTGTTAGAAAATCTCTATGAAAATTAAATATGGTTTTTGAACAAGAAGTCTCCCTATCACTTTTAATAGGTTTGATGAAGAGAAGAAAGAAGACTAATACTGATAAGAAAAAAAGGTTTTGGATCAAAAGAAGAAGAAGAAGAAGAAGAAGAAAATTGTAGAGAATAAGAAGAATGTTGAAAATAATAAAAGGAATGCTAAAAAAAATTAAATGAATGCTGAAAAGAATAAGAAAAATAGTTGAAAAGGAGAAAAAGAAGTCTAATAAAAGACAAGTATGTGAAAAGAAAGAACTCTAATTAAATTTATAGGTAGTTAGTATTATTTTCACTTATTATTTTGTTTGCAATTTACTCAAGTTATGGATGTGGTGCATGCTTTAAAGATGATCAATGCTTGCGGTCAAATTACATACCCAATCAAGGTTGATAGTAAAATTTGAATGATATGTTTATCTCAAGGTTTAATAATCACTGATTTTGTATGAATTTAATTCTGATTCATATGATTTGAGCTCCTAGGAATCAATATTTCAATGAAACATGGTAAAAAGTGATAGAGAGAGCCTCAATATATTTTCAACTTATAAGTTTGAGCTTCTCTTTGTTTCTCATCAGTTTTTAACGATAAAGTATCTTCTTAGCTAAATGCTTTCTCCTATTTTATTTTCAATTTGTCTCGTTCATATGTTAGCGTTTTAATTTTAAATTATAAACTTTCTTGCATCTATTGTGTTTAATGTTATTTCATCCATCGCGAAACTGTTTCTTTAATTTTATGCATAAGTGATATTAAATTTCTGATAATGGATCAACATTTTTTTCAATTTTATTTCTAGTTTTATAGTATTACCTAACCGATAAAAATGAATAACAAGGATGTTTGTTATCCCTCATCGCAAAGCGAATTCAGACTCTGGAACATATTACGACTCGTGCGTGAACATGATATAGGTGCATTAGGATATGGTGAATTTTCATAGTATGTGTCTCGCTCGCCTAGTGGAGAAAACCAAAGAGGTTGAAACCCTGCAGCAAGATAACAGATTGCTCTGTGTTGTGAGCAAGGAGTTATAGAAGAATTTAAATTCCTCGTTCAGGATTCATTAGGAACCATTTTGGCAGTGGTGACTCTACAATCCAGACACATTTGATTCCGTTTCATGCCTTACATAGTTTTTGTGGATTGAATCTTGGTGATGGAAAACAAAACGCTGTTGATTTGAATAACAATAACATTAATAAATCTTGTTGCATCACTAAAGGTGTTACCAACTCTCGCGCGTCTTACACTAAATCTAATACAATTGTAACAATCTAAGTTATTTTTATAATTAAAACTATTATATCTCATTGTGGTTTGAAATTCCAACTTCTTATATATAAAATCAATTTATTCAGCTACACTCCATATGCTATTTTGGTCTTGTGATTATGGATTATTAATGGGTATACTGATTTTACATGTAATAGATATTATAGGGGTGAAATGTATGTGACTCATTTGTCTTTATTTAGTTGTTAGGATTTTAATCTTTGTTGATTAGTGCAATGTCTTTATTATGGAAGGAAACTGACACATGATATTGGGGAGCTTTGCTCATTGATCCTATCTAATGACATGCAAAAACCATATAAGGTTTTGATTGTTGAAAGAGTAATTAAAACCTTGGAACTCTATGTAATAAGAGATTCCCTTGTTGGAACAGTAGAGAAATGTGGCATATCCTTTAGGCAACAAAAACATGTAAATATAGGGTTTGAAATGGTTATAGAGTCTTATTGTAGTTTGTAAGTTTTAAAGCTCCTATATAATTAGTCTCATTTTTCACCAATTTGAACTATTTTACTTCTTTATATCTTATATATACGTATTTACTCTTTCGCATATTGAAATTATTTTCTATGGATAAATTATAATACTGTAGTTTCCAAAAGATCATCCAAGGTGAAGCATCAAAACTAAATTTGAATTTTTAGTTTCGAATTCGCAAATTCTCTCGCTAAAGTATCATTCAGAAAATAATAGTTTAATGTAGTAGCCTATTGTTCTTATGAGATAAGTTAACATAATCCAACAAAATTGACTTTGTAATGTAATATTCGCAGGTTTGAATATTAAGTCTATGTGAGTTTCGATTGAGTACAAAGGTAAAGGTAAAGAGAGAGATTTGTTTTGTGGTATTCGTCTCTGATTTGTCGGTGGTTGGTCGAATTATTGTTTTTTGTTGAAATTTGAAGATTTGTGTTGATAGATCAAAATTAATGACGAGTTTTCATATTTTAACTACTAAAATGACTTCTTTGGGAATTCATATTTCTTGTACTTCAGTTTCTAGAAGAGAAGAAGTTCAATGAGTCCATGTACAACTGAGTATATTTTTCTTTACATGCATTAATGATTGAGTCCACGCTAATACTTTTTGTTGACTTTTTAAAATTTTACGTTTATCTCGGTTAGGCTCGCGTTAATTATTTTGTTAACATTTGGAGTTTTACTTTAGCCCCGGTTAAGTCGAAACTAATAGTTTTGTTGATTTCTTAAATTTGAATTTAGCCTCGGTCAGGTCCATACTACTCAATTTTTGTTGACTTCTTGAATATGATTTTTTCTATGTTTGCTTCATGTTAGTTTCGATGTAGACTTGGCTTGACCGAAGATACGGTAGACATAGCATTATAGCCGATACTAATATGTTATCTTCCAACATTTTAAACTCCCTCCAACATCCATACTAATCATGATTTAGCCTCAATTTTTTCTTTAATAATGTTAAATAAATGTCAAAGCTAAATACTCTTTTTCTTATAGTGTGTTATTAAACTATTATCTTTAGATTTTCTTCTTTTTTATTTGTTTCAAATTTTAATGGAAACGAATATAACGCACACTTGTAATTTTGGTTATTTTTGTTTGATGCAATGTATATTAACTTTGTAGAGATTATGGCAATTTAAAAAAAAAGATTGCAAAGGTTTTTCTGAAACACCATAAAAGAAACCATTATTTTAATTTTGATTTCACATATCACCAAACTCCCTAGAAATATGTCATAAAAATTATATATGTGACACAAATCTATCTAAATAATGTGTAGAGGTTTAAATTTTATACAAATTGATATTGAATACAATTTTTTATAATGATAAATCTTTAGCTCCACATTTGTCTTAAATTTATTTATTTTTTAAATTAATTTATTTATTTTTTCAATTTAAATATTTTATACTTATTTTTACTTAATTTATCTGTTAACTATATAGTTTGTGTGGATTATTGTTATTACTCGTTTGTGGTTTAAGTTTTTTTCTAAGTGCTAATTTAAAATATAATGATATTTATTCCCATAGAAAAAAAGTCCACCTCTCAAATGTAATGCCTAAGTAAGAAATAATTGGAGTGTAAAAATTTTTTAGGTGAAAAATTAAATTATTTAGTTACAAACAATTTAGAGGGAATGAATTATGAATTTTTTTAATTTTGTTAATTTAGACAGTAACTTTGGGTCTATGATTATATTATCCAATAATAACAATTATAAATAATTTGTAACAAATCATCATTTACATTTTGCATGTAGTAAATATCAAGCATTAATAATAATGATGATGAATAAACTTTTTTATAATAAATTTATGCTTTTGTAGAATAAACTAATAGAGAATGAAATGATGATTGAAGAATTAGAAATACTAAACAAAATTTTAGTTGTTAAAGAGAAAATTTGAAAAACATTAATTTGTGTAAGTTATTCTTCAAATATGACTTATATTTTTTAATTATTATTTGCTAAATCAATTTAAAAAATTATATGTAAAGTGGTTGGTTGATTAAATAAGTATTCTACAAAAATATATAATAAACTTAATTGTATATATCACCTCAGCTAAAATTCACAAGTGTTGTCTAATATTAAAATGGTCAAAATTATGTTGAATATTAATTTTATGATCACTCAACTTTTCGTTATGATTTGACAAATCAAATGTGATAAAATGTGACGAGTTATCATGTTTTTTAAAAAGGTCAATAACCCATGATGAAAAATAAGAAACTTAATATCACACTCTTATTACTTTGGATAAATAGGCTAAAAATTCAATAAATCTCAAAAATTCATTTTTAATATATTACAAAAATTATATAAACGACATAAGTCCAACCAAAAAATATGGAGAAGTTTAAATCTCCCCCAAACTAATTTAGACATTTTTTCAGGTGTGATTTTTCTTGTAATATTAAATCGCTAATTCAATATTTTTTAAAATTTATTTTTCTATAAACAAATTATTTTTTTTATTATGAATTCGAAATTTTATATTGATCCTTATTTATCTTATGTTTTACCGTTTGTGTTTGAATTTTTATATTTATTTTTATTTATAGTATCTTTTGCCGTTTGTGAATTGTTATTATTATTCATTATAGTTTAAATTTTATTTGAGTGCTACTTTAATATATAAAATACATTTATTTTTTCCTCATCGAAAATAATTTAACACCAAATGCAATGCATAAGAAAAAAAAATTGGGGTGAATTGTTTTAGGTGAAAACAATTATATAATTTTGGTGTCTAATAATAATTCATCTATAACAAATTATTATCTATATTTTGCATGTAGTTGATAATTAGCATCAACGATACTTAATTTAGAAAAATAGCATTAGTTATAAGACAATGACATGCAAATTATTAACATCCAAGAATGCATTTCTTCTCTCAATAAAAGTTAAAAAGCTGCACAATAGAAAGCTACATTCAACTTTGTTTTTTACATTCAAAAATATTTGGACTGTTGTTACGTAGTTATCTTTAAATTTTCATCTTCCTTGTTTGTTTCAAATTTTATTGGAAATAAAATCTAACATCCATTTATATGTTATCAAGTTGTCATTTCCAGACAAAGAAGCTGTTTTGTCCTTTAGCATCAATCACATGCCTCAATTTTTGGTGGTGCAATGTATGCTAGCTTTGGAGTATTAGATAATATCCATGTGTTACATGAGTATGCCAATATTTTACTCTTTATTTAAAATTGTACAATTACATAAATTATGTATTTTGGTTATGTTTGCTTGTGATATTTATTTTTGTAATTAAAATAAAGTGTGGTTCAGGTTTAATATATTAAATTGGAGTTTTAATCTCCCGATTTCACTTGAATCATAAAATTAGTCTTCGTATTTTTAATTTAAATAATTTTTGTCCTCCTACACACGTTTTTTTTTATAAAAAATTGATGAGATATTTGTTTTTTAACTTATTTTTTATGTATAAAGTTCTTCAATAGATTTGTATACGATGTGTTGTCACATTTCATAAGAAATTTGTCATTTAAGAAATGAAAACATCCTAAATTTTAGCTGTAAAAGTCTGAGAGGCGGATCAAAAATTGTTTAAATTTAAAATATGAGGACCAATATCGTGAATTACGTAAAATAAGGGATTTAAAACTATATTTAAGCCTATATTATATGAAATAATAAATAATGGATAATATGCGCTAGTTAATAATAGAGGCAAATCAATAACAAGTGAAAAATTTTATTTTTCTAAAAAATGAAAAATATGTATAGAGTTCTTCTATAAAAAGGAGAGATAGAGAGTTTAAACTCATCTCTAAAACATAAATTGTGGCCACCATGATTCCAATAATACCGTTCATATTGATTCAAACTTTGTTTTGTATTGGATATTCTAATGACCTACCAGTTAACACTACACTTCCACAATCACCAACATTGTTCCTCCCACCTTTTCACATATACCATCAAACATCCAATTCATATTCTTCAAATGAACCTCTAGAAGAAAGTAAGAAAAGATCTCCACCACTAAGGAGATCTCCACCACCAAGGAGATCACCACCACCACCACCTAGAAGATCTCCACCACCACCAAGGAGATTTCCACCACCACCACCTAGGAGATCACCACCACCACCTAGGAGATCACCACCACCACCACCTAGGAGATCACCACCACCACCAAGAAGATCTCCACCACCACCACCAAGGAGATCTCCACCACCACCACCTAGGAGATCACCACCACCACCACCACCTAGGAGATCACCACCACCACCACCGCCTAGAAGATCACCACCACCAAGAAGAACACCACCACCGCCTAGAAGATCACCACCACCACCACCACCACCACCACCACCACCAAGGAGATCTCCACCACCACCACCTAGGAGATCACCACCACCACCGCCTAGAAGATCACCACCACCAAGAAAAACACCACCACCGCCTAGAAGATCACCACCACCACCACCACCACCAAGGAGATCTCCACCACCACCACCTAGGAGATCACCACCACCACCGCCTAGAAGATCACCACCACCAAGAAGAACACCACCACCGCCTAGAAGATCACCACCACCACCACCACCACCAAGGAGATCTCCACCACCACCACCTAGGAGATCACCACCACCACCACCGCCTAGAAGATCACCACCACCAAGAAGAACACCACCACCGCCTAGAAGATCACCACCACCACCACCACCACCAAGGAGATCTCCACCACCACCACCTAGGAGATCACCACCACCACCTAGGAGATCACCACCACCACCACCGCCTAGAAGATCACCACCACCAAGAAGAACACCACCACCGCCTAGAGTATAAAGATTGTGATACTCCTTATAGTGGTTGTCGCGATGAAGAAGTGTACTTTTAATAAATTATAATATTATTTCATGGTCATGATCTCGGGGATTATGAAGTTCAATGGATGCAGCTAAAGCTTCATGGAATTATGAAGTTTGTCTCTTATTTTAGTTTTTTACTATGTAATTTTTTGTTTTTTCTCTGTTTTAATTTTGTTGGTGTTGTTGTTGTTGTTGTTGTTGTTGTTGTTGTTTTGGTTCAAAACACCTTAGTTTATTACTTCTATGTCTTCATGGTATTCCTTGTAGTATTTCTATTTTCCACCTTCACACCTTGTGTTAGAAGAAATTTATATGAATAAAATTAGAAGTTTGTTAAGAATGTAAAATGTTTCTATTTTATTTTTCATTATACTTTTATCAGTGTAAGATTTAAGAGCACACTAATTAATGATTCCTCTGACTTAGTGTACAATATGAAATATATTAAAAATAAAATATCTTTGTTTGAAAACATGTATCAAAATGACAATTTAAGAAAATATTAATAAAAACTAACTTTAGAATAAGGAAGAAAATCCTAAGGAATTTTTTCTAATGCATGCTTGAAATTATGATCCTGATATTTGTTTAAAGACTATTATAGAATTTCCCCTTCTTCGAACCATGTTGACTTGAAATAGAATTATTATTTTAGTTCTTGTGTGAATAGTTAAAACAGGGAACATCAAGCAATAAAGATGCACCCAAACTACTAATTGCTATATTTTTGTCCATTTAATTTATTTTATGATGATGGCCCCTATGACTTCGATAATACCATTCATTTTGATTCAATTTATTTTAAGTTAGATTTTTTTTCACTTGCCAATTACAACTGCACTTCCACCATCACCAATATTATTTCTCCCACCTTTTCACATATACCATCAAATATGTAATACATATTCTTCATATGAAACTCTAGATGAAAGTAGGAAAGGATCTCCTCCACCTAAGAGAAGATATGCTCCATAACAACCTAGGACAAGATCTTCAACACCACCATTGTCTAGGAAAAGATCTACGACCTTACAACTTAGAATAAGATCTCAATCACCTCTTTCGTCTCCTCCACCATCACCACCTCTTTTTTTTTACCACTTTAAAATAGCTCGAACATAAAACCAACTTAATACAAGATTAAAAACAACGATTGTGTCTCTCCTTTCCCTCAATAATTGATCATTCACGAGTCATAGCCAAGTAAAACAAAACACTTTGATTCAAGATTGCAAAAAATAAGTCATAAATGTGAACCATTTAAGCTATATTTTATTTTATTACAATCGTAATTATATTTTATTTTCTTGTACTAGTTTTATCCAATAATGAAAAACTTGGTGAAGATTTGCTGAAGTTATTTAAAATTAATCATCAAAAATATTCTATCATTCAATTATAGGTAATCAATAGACTGGAATGCTCATGAAACTTGTTTAGAACATTTGTTAAAATGCATTCCTTACTTTGAAGAAACAATCCTTACTTTGAAGAAACAATAAAAGTTAAAATAAAAATAGTATAAAATATATCCTTGAATAGAATGTTACAAACTCGAGAGGAGAATATCCTAAAAAAATAATTTTAATTTGAAACATACACACATTCAATTCAAGTCATAAATTTAATGTAAGAAGATTATTATTTTTTATTATTTATATGAAACAAAACATTGTTTAATAACAAGTGCAGATCTAAAATATGAAAGTTGTGATACTCCTTTTAGTGGTTGTAATGGTATTTTAGGGACTTCTAATAAATTATGATACTATTTGATGGACATTTGGTCTCAATGCTTTGGAAAATTAACGGAGGCAACAAATATTTCTATGTAAAAGTTAATTAGGAATTAAGTGAATAAGTTAATGAGGATATCAACGAAGAAGTTGATGAAGATGTAAGTGAAGGTGGTATAATGGTGTCAATGAGGTTATCAATTAAGATGTTACTCATGAAGTTTCTATTGTTAGAAAATCTCTTTGAAAATTAAATAAGGTTTTTGAACAAGAAAAAAAGTTTCTAGATCAAAAGAAGAAGAAGAATAAGAAGAAGAAAATTGTAGAGAATAAGAAGAATGTTGAAAAGAATAAAAGGAATGCTAAAAAAAATAAAAGGAATGCTGAAAAGAATAAGAAAAATAGTTGAGAAGGTGAAAAAGAAGTCTAATAAAAAACAAGTATGTGAAAAGAAAGAAGTTTTCTCAAAGAATCACGAAGATAATGTTTAGGAACATGAAACTTACGTCCTGGATAATATCTTTTCGAATGAAAATTTTTCATGTCATTGATTGATTGAAAAATTTTCGTAGAGAGAGGTTGTTAGCTTTATTCTTGATGATGTGAAATTTCTTATTGAGTTTGCTAATTCAACAATTCAACTTTTGTGATCATGGCCCATATAATTCTCAAAAATAATTTTTGTTTTCACTATTTAGGCTTGTTGTTCTGAATGTATTGAGTGTTTATACATGAAATGATAACAACTTTTCTTGATTAATTTTTCTAGTTGCAGTTATCGGTAGTTAGTATTATTTTCACTTGTGATTTTGTTTGCAATTTACTCAAGTTGTGGATGTAGTGCATGCTTTAAAGATGATCAATGCTTGCGGTGAAATTAGATACCTAATCAAGGTTAATAGTAAAATTTGAATGATATGTTTATCTCAAGGTTTAATAATCACTGATTTTCTATGAATTAAATTCTGATTCATATGATTTGAGCTCCAGGGAATCAATATTTTGAAGAAACATGGTAAAAGTGATAGAGAGAGCCTCAATATATTTTCAACTCATAAGTTTGAGCTTCTCTTTATTTTGTATCATTTCTGTAACGATAAAGTATCTTCTTAGCTAAATGCTTTCTCTTATTTTATCTTCAATTTGTCGCATTCATATGTTAGCGTTTTTATTTTAAATTATAAACTTTCTTGCATCGATTGTGTTTACTGTTATTTCATCCATCGCAAAACCGTTTCTTTAATTTTATGCATAAGTCATATTAAATTTTTGATAATGGATCAAAAATTTTTCAATTTTATTTCTAGTTTTATAGTATTACCTTACCGATAAAAATGAATAACAAGTATGTTTGTTATCCCTCATCGCAAAGTGAATTCAGACTCTGCAATAGATTACGATTCATGTGTGAACGTGATATAGATGCATTGGGATTTGGTGAATTATCATAGTATGTATCTCGCTCGCCTAGTGCAGAAACCCATAGAGTTTGAAGCCCCTGCAGCAAGATAATGGATTGCTTTGTGTAATGAGCAAGAGTTGTAGAAGAATTTAAATTCCTCGTTCAGGATTCATTGGAGAACCATTTTGGCAGGGGTGACTCTACAATCCATATAAGATTTTGATTGTTGAAAGAGTAATTAAAACCTTGGAACTCTATGTAATAAGAGATTCTCTTGTAGGAACAGTAGAGAAATGAGGCATATCATGTAGGCAACAAAAATATGTAAATGTAGGGTTGGAAATGGTTATAGAGTCTTATTGCAGTTTGTAAGTTTTAAAACTCCTATATAATTAGTCTTATTTTTCACCAACTTGAACTGTTTTACTTATTTATATTTTATATATACATATTTACTCTTTCGCTTATTTAAATAATTTTCTACGAATAAATTATAATACTGTAGTTCCCAAAAGAACATCCAAGGTCAAGCTTCAAAACTAAATTTGAATTTTTAGTTTCGAATCCGCAATTTCTCTCGCTAACATATCATTCAGAAAATAATAGTTCAATGTAGTAGCCTATTGTTCTTATGAGATAAGTTAACATAATCCAACAAACTTGATTTTGTAATGTAATATTCGTAGGTTTGAATTTTAAGTCTATGTGAGTTTCTATTGAGTACAAAGGTAAAGTGAGAGATTCGTTTTGTGATATACGTCTCTGATTTGTTGTTGGTTGGCCGAATTATCGTTTTGTGTTGAAATTTGAAGATCTATGTTGATAGATCGAAATTAATGATGAGGTTTCATATTTAAACTACTAAAATGACTTCTTTAGAAATTCCTGTTTCTTGTACTTCAGTTTCTAAAAGAGAATAAGTTCAATGAGTCCGTGCACAACTAAGTATATTTTTATTTACGAGCATTAATGGTTGAGTCTATGCTAATATTTTTTTGCTGACTTTGTTAAATTTTAGTGTTGTCTCGGTTAAGCTCGCGTTAATTATTTTGTTAACTTTTGGAGTTTTACTTTAACCTCGGTTAAGTTGAAGCTAAAAGTTTTGTTGACTTCTTAAATTTCAATTTAGCCTCAATCAAGCCAGCACTACTCAATTTTTGTAGACATCACTCATTATAGCCGACACTAATGTGTTAGCTTCCAGCATTTTAAACTCCTTCCAACACCGGCGCTAATCATGATTTAGCCTCAACTTTTTGTTTAAAAATGTTAAATAAATGCCAAAGCTAAATACTATTTTTCTTATAGTGTGTTATTAAACAATTATCTTTAGATTTTCTTCGTTTTTATTAGTTTCAAATTTTATTGGAAACAAGTGTGTTATCTTTCAACATTTTAAACTCCCTCCAACAACGATGCTAATCATGATTTAACCTTAATTTTTTGTTTAATAATGAAAATAAATGTCAAAGCTAAATACTCTTTTTCTTATAGTGTGTTATTAAACAATTATCTTTAGATTTTTTTTTCTTTCTTATTAGTTTTAAATTTTATTGGAAACAAATCTAACACACACTTATGTTTCTTTCTTATAGTGTTTCTTAAAATAAATGTCAAAGCTAAATACTCTTTTTCTTTCTTATAGTGTTTCTTGTAATTTTGGTTATTTTTGTTTGATGCAATGTAAATTAACTTTGTAGTGTGCTATTAAGAAAAGGTTTTGAAACACCATAAAAGAAACCTTTATTTTAATTTTGATATCACATATCACTAAACTCCCTACAAATATGTCATAAAAATTATATATGTGACACAAATTTATCTAAATAATGTGTAGAGGTTTAAAATTTATACAAATTAGTTTTGAAACTTGTGCGGTTTAAGGTACAGTTTTTTGTAAGGTTAACTCTTTAGCTTCACATTTGTCTTAAATTTATTTATTTTTTAAATTAATTAATTTATATTTTTAATTTAAACATTTTTTACTTATTTTTATTTAATTTATTTGTTAACTATATAGTTTGTGTGGATTGTTGTTAAATTTATTTATTTTTTAAATTAATTAATTTAGATTTTCAATTTAAACATTTTATACTTATTTTTATTTAATTTATTTATTAACTATATAATTTGTATGGATTATTGTTATTGCTCGTTGTGGTTTAAATTTTTTCTAAGTGCTAATTTAAAATATAAATGGTATTTTTTCCCATAGAAAAAAAATTCACCTCTCAAATGTAATGCATAAGTAAGAAATAATTCAAGTGTAAAAATTTTTTAGGTGAATTTAATTTATTTAGTTACAAACAATTTAGAGGGAATGAATTATGAATTTTTTAATTTTGTTAATTTAGACTGTAACTTTGGGTCTATGATTATATTATCCAATAATAACAATTATAAATAATTTATAACAAATCATCATTTATATTTTGCATGTAGTTAATATCAAGCATTAATAACAATGATGATGAATAATTTTTTTAATAATAAATTTATTGTTTTGTAGAATAAACTAGTAGAGAATGAAATGATGATTGAAAAATTAGAAATACTAAACAAAACTTTAGTTGTTCAAGAGAAAATTTGAAAAACATTAATTTGTGTAAGTTATTCTTCAAATATTATTTATATTTTTTAATTATTAGTTGTTAAATCAATTTAAAATATTATATGTAAAGTGGTTGGTTGATGAAACAAGCCTTCTATAAAATATATAATAAACTTAATTGTAGATATTACCTAAACTAAAATTCACAAGTGTTGTGTAATATAGTGATACTCCATTTTAAAATGGTCAAAATTATATTGGATATTAATTTCATGACCAATCAATTTTTCGTTACGGTTTGAGAAATCAAATATGATAAAATGTGATGAGTTATCCTTTTTCTTAAAACGGTCACTAACTCATGATGAAAAATAAGAAAATTTAATATTACACTCTTGTTACTTTGGATAAATAGGCTAAAAATTCAATTAATCACACACGAGAAATTGTCACGATTCTCTAACAAAAATAGTTGTAGAAGTTTTGGACTAGAGAAAAAAAAAGTAACTTTTTCCCTAAATGTGATATAGTTATCACCTAAATGTTTATATAATATATTGCAAAAATTATATAAACAACATAAATCCAACCAAAAAGTGTGGAGGTGTTTAAAATCTCTCCCAAACTAATTTAGAAGTTGTACAATTACGTAAATTATGTATTTTGGATTAGCTAATTGTGTTTTCTTGTGATATTTATTTTTGTTTTAATAATTCATTAAATGGTAATTTGGGCGTATGATTGTAGTATTATTTAATGATAATTTTTTCTTTTTATAAATAAAAAATACTCTAGTATCTATCCTATGCATGTTATATCACAATTATCGAAACTAAATTGAGACACACAATGCTAATGACTTAGATGTGATTTTTTAAGTAGTATTAGATATAATAGAATTTCTTTTAGTATAAACAGTTTTGTTGTTAAAACAATAAGATAAAGAGAATAAAAATATTAATATGAAAAACTATGTTAAAATTATGTAAATACATGACGAACAATTTTTACATGATGATTTGTAATTAAAATAAAGTGTGGCTCAGGTTTAATATATTATATATTAAACTACAGTTTTAATCTCTCGATTTTACTTGAATCATAAAATTAGTCCACATATGTTTAATTTAAATAGTTTTTGTCCTCCCACACACGTTTTTTTTTATAGAAAATTGATGAGATATTTGTTTTTTAATTTATATTTTATGTATAAAGTTCCTCAATAGATTTATATACGATGTGTTGTCATATTTCATAAGAAATTTGCCATTTAAGAAATGGAAACATCCTAAATTTTAAGTGTAAAAGTATGAGAGGCGGATCAAAATTGTTTAAATTTAAAATAGGAGCCCCAATATCGTTAATTGATTGAACAATCATATAATGGTGCCACAAGAAATGAGTTGAGATTAGTGATGACAGATGTGATTAGAGTTGAAACAAAGTGATGAAATGATGAATATTAACTTATGTATTATTTGCTGCATTGCATTACATTGAGCACCACATGACATTGGTTTTTATAACAACCTAACTGACTAACTAACATATTTAACTAACTGTAACTAACTGAATTACGAAGCTAATACACCTTCTTAATTCGATTAGTTAGATGCTTCCACCATGCCTAGCTTCATCCTTAGATCATCAAATCTGCTTGTTTTCAGTGATTTTGTGAGCAGATCAGCTAATTGCTCATCTGTCTTGCAGTAGCTCATCTCTAAACTTCCATTATTCACTTGTTCCCTTAGAAAGTGAAATTTGGTTTCAATATGTTTGCTTCTACCATGTGCTACAGGATGTTTTACCAAGTCTATGGCTGATTTGCTGTCAATTCTGAGTTCCACTCTTCCATTCCTTATCAACTTCAATTCAATCAATAACATGTTTATCCACTGAGCTTGACAGGCTGGCATAGAAGCTGCTATGTACTCAGCTTCACTTGAGGATAAAGCCACCACTGGTTCTTTCTTTGAGCTCCATGCAAAGACTGTATTTCCAATCATAAACACATATGCTGCTGTGCTTTTTCTGTCATCTTTATCACCACTCCAATCTGAATCTGAGTAGCCTATCAACTCACCTCCTTGACCTTTATAATATTGAATCCCATACCTGTGTGTACCCTTCACATATCTCAATATCCTCTTGGCTGCAATTAAATGTGAAGTGGTTGGTTTCACCATGTACCTGCTGATCATCCCTACACCATATGTGATATCAGGTCTTGTATGGCACAAGTATCTTAGGGAACCAACAGAGTAGGATTTACTTCTTCTTCATTATTCTTCAAGGATAACTTTGTCCCTGTATCAACAGGAGTTGGAGCTGGCTTGCAGTTCACCATGTTAAACCTTTTTAACACATCTTGAGCATATTTCCTTTGATGAATAATCATTCCTTGGTCATTCCTTTCAAACTCAATTCCTAGGAAGTATGTGAGTCTGCCTAAATCAGACATCTCAAATACCTTCATCATGTTTTCCTTAAAAACCTTCATCTCAGCTTCATTGTTTCTAGTCACTATCATGTCATCCACATATAGACATACAATGAGATTATCAGTGGTATTTCTATTGTAAATTCCATGTTCATTTATACACTTCATGAAACCTTGATGAACAAGAAAACTATCTATTCTCTTGTTCCAAGCCCTTGGGGCTTGCTTCAGTCCCTACAGGGCTTTGTTCAGCTTATAAACATGTTCTTCCTTTTCTTCTATCTTAAATCCTGGTGGTCGATTCCCATATACTTCTTCTTCTAGCTCACCATTCAGAAAAGTTGATTTTACATCTAGCTGGTACATAAACCAGTTATTCTGAACTGTTATTGCCATAATCAGTCTAATTGTTTCCATTCTTTCTACTGGAGCATAGACTTCATAGTAATTATGTCCATGCCTTTATAGAAATCCTCTTGCTACTAGTCTAGCCTTGTACTTTGCCACCTGCCCATCTGGCCTCAGTTTTGTCTTAAAAACCCACTTGACATCAATACACCTCTTCTTAGCTGGTAATTTAACTAATTTCCATGTCTCATTCTTCTTTATAGAGCTCAGTTCTTCAATCATGGCTATCTTCCAATGCTTTTGTTTTAAAGCTTCTTCAAAATACACTGGTTCAGTTTCAGTCAGCATTGCTAATTGCACTATATCACCCTCATCTATGACTACTTGATCGGGGAATCTCTCATAGTCCCTCAACCTGGCTGGTGGTTGAGTATTCCTTGTTGGTCTATTGATTTCTTTTGCACCTTCTTCATTTGTATCTTCATCAACTTTTCTTGTTCCTCAATCTCACCTTCTTTCGTCTCTGAGTTAGATAGATGTAGGTGATTGTTACATTTATATGATACCTTTTCTTTCCAATCCCATTCCTTTGATTCATCAAATCTTACATCTTTGTTAAATACTATCTTCTTATTATTTGGATTATACAGTTTGTATGCACCAGTTTGATGATAGCCAACCATAATCATTACTTGGGATTTATCATCTAACTTGCTCCTTAGTTGATCAGGCACATGTCTGAAACACAATGAACCAAAGATCCTTAAATGCTGAACACTTGGTTTGACTCCACTCCATGATTCCTCTAGTGTCTTGTCCTGCAACTTCTTTGTAGGACTTCTGTTTATGAGATATGCTGCAGTAGCAGCTGCTTCACCCCACATGACATGAGGCATTTTCTTTTGCTTCAACATACTCCTTATCATATTTACTAAGGTTCTGTTTTTCCTTTCTAATATCCCATTGTGTTGAGGTGTATAAGGTGAAGTGACTTCATGACTAATGTCATTTGATGAGCAAAACTCATGAAATTTAGTAGAGTTGTATTCACCTCCTCCATCAGTTCTTAGTCTACTAATTACTTCCCTACTTTCATTTTGAACTAGCAATCTGAACTTCTTAAACACATTTAACACTTCACTTTTCTTAGCTAATAAGTAAATCCATAGTTTCCTAATGAATTCATCTATGAATGTTACAAAGTAGTTATTTCCCCCTACTGGCCTTACTTCAAAAGGTCCACATACATCTGAGTGAATTACCTCTAGTTTCCTGGTTGCCTTGAATGGTACCTCTGCTTTGTATGAGCTTTTAACTTGCTTTCTAGTACAACATATTTCACATACTTCTTCTGGCACTTTTAGTTTTTGTAGGCCTTGCACCATTTTCTTTTCAGGAAGCATATCCAAATTTCTAAAGTTGATGTACACATATCTGTGATGCTATAACCAGTCCTTATGCTTAGTCTCAGTCAACAGGCACTGATCTTCAATCACATTCATATTAATCCTGAAGGTTCTTTGCTTTGACAGTGGAGCTTTAATGATCAGCCTGTTCTTGTGATCAAAGATATTCATAGCTTTTGCCTCCAATCTCATGGTATATCCCTTCTATAATAACTGGCCAATACTAATTAGATTGCTCTTCATGTTTAGAACATATAGCACATCAGTAATATAGGCCTTCTAGCCATCCTTCCTATTGATCAAGATTTTCTCAATCCCAGCTGCACATACTATGCTATTGTCTTCAAATCTAATACTTCTGTTTACTGATTCATCTAGTTCAGAAAACCAAGACTTCTTGCCTGTCATGTGATTGGAGCACCCTGTATCTAGATACCATTCACCACTTCTTTCTTCTTCATCCTTGACTATTACCATCAACAACACTTCATCTGAGTCTGAGCCTTCATTCTGAGCAAACTGAGCTTCATCTTTGCTCCTTGGTACTCTCTTTAATCTGCATTCAGATGCATAATGGCCCCAGTTTTGGCAATTATAACACTGAATCTCCTTCTTGGACTTTCCTTTCTTCACATACTGAGCCTGCAATGTTTAATCCAAAGATGCAATTTTTCCTCTTTCTTTGATCCTATTTTTTAACCTCAGTTCATGTGCCTCTAGGCTTGCCTGCAATTCTTCTATCTTCATGGAGTCTAGATCCTTTGACTCCTCAAATGCAACCACAATGTGATCAAACCTTGGTGTTAAAGTTTTGAGAACCTATTCTACCTTCATCACATCAGTGAAGTTTTCACCATTCCTTATCATTTGGTTTGTGAGAGTGATTACTTTGTCCAGGTATTGGCTGATGGTTTCTTCTTCTTCCATTGTCAACACTTCATACTGCCTTCTCAATGCTTGAAGTCTCACCTTCTTTAGCTTCCCATCACCAGTATACAATTTTTCCATCGCATCTCATGTTTCTTTTGCACTTTCATAGTGCATGGTCTTCTCAAAGATCTCATTGCTCACACTTTGATGTATAAAGAACATGGCTTTCCCATCCTTCTTCTTCAGTTCTTTGTGTGCAGTATGTTGTTCTTCTATTGCATTGGCTGTTATGATTGGTACTCCTTCATTCACCACTTCAAGAACTTCTTGAAGCCTGAAAATTACCTTCATCTTCACAATCCATTGATCGAAATATTTACCTTCAAATACTGGTAACCGTGCAGAGATATTGTTGCCATGATTTCCCATTCTTCAAGCATCTTCTTGCAGCAATTATGAAACTAGGCTCTGTTATACCAATTTGATAGAACAATCATACAATGGTTCCATAAGAAATGAGTTGAGATTAGTGATGACAGTTGTGATTAGAGTTGAAACAAAGTGATGAAATGATGAATATTGGTTTATGTATTATTTGCTGCATTACATTACATTAAACACCACCTGACATTGGTTTTTATAACAACCTAAATAACTAACTAACTAACTAACTAACTAACTAACAGAATTAACTAGCTGTAGCCAACTAAATTACAAAGCAAATATGAAGTACGTAAAATAAGGGGTTTAAAACTATATTTAAGCCTATATTATATTAAATAATAAATAATGGATAATAGACGCCAGCTAATAATACAGGCAAATCAATAACAAGTGAAAAATTATATTTTCTAAAAAATGAAAAATATGTATAGAATTCTTCAATAAAAACGGAAGATAGAGATTTCAAACTCATCTCTAAAAAATAAATTGTGGCCGCCATGGTTTCAATAATACGATTCAGATTGATTCACACTTTGTTTTGTATTGGATATTCTAATGACCTACCACATAACACTACACTTCCACAATCACCAACATTGTTCCTCCCAACTTTTCACATATACCATCAAACATCCAATTCATATTCTTCAAATGAACCTCTAGAAGAAAGTAAGAAAAGATCTCCACCACTAAGGAGATCTCCACCACCAAGGAGATCACCATCACCACCACCACCTAGAAGATCTCCACCACCACAAAGAAGATCTCCACCACCACCATCACCGCCACATAGGAGATCTCCTCCACCGCCACCTAGGAGATCACCACCATCACCACCAAGGAGATCTCCACCACCACAACCTAGGAGATCACCACCACCACCAGCTAGAAGATCACCACCACCACCACCACCACCAAGGATATCACCACCACTACCACCACCTAGGAGATCACCACCACCACCACCTAGGAGATCTCCACCACCACCACCACCTAGGATAAAATCTCCACCACTACCTGCTTCATCAGCACCACCGCCACCGCCACCGCCACCACATTCTCCATCACTACCACCACCTCTTCCATTTGACCATTTTGTGTTATCTCAAACATGGCCACCAACATATTGCAAAATTGAAAATGATAAATGTGTCTCTCCAAAGCCACTAAAGTTTTTCATTCACGGGTTGTGGCCAAGTGAAAACGACACTCTAATACAATTTTGTGATAATGAAATGATAGATGTGAATGATGTAAGTTATACTTTATTTGATTATATTTGTGAATATTTTAATTTATTTTACTATGTTCTTGAAAAAAGTAATATTATTCTTGTACCAGTTTGAGCCACTAATGGAAGAACTTAATGAAGATTGGCCAGCATTAGTTAAAACTGATAACCAAACAGAAGCGAACATTTGATTATGGGTTGGCCAGTGGTACGGTCACTGAACTTGTTCACGTGAGTTGTTTGAATTTATTCCTTATTTTGAAAAGACATTTAATGTTTACCATCGAAATAGTATAATAGATATCTTGATAGAGAATGATATTAACCCAGGAGGAAAGATTCCTAAAGAAACTATTCTCAATGCAGTACACACACATATTAAATTTATGCCACAACTTCAATGTGAGCGAATTAATGATACAAATTATATATTAGAAATGAGACTTTGTTTGACAGCAAGTGTTGAACTAGAGTATAAAGATTGTGATACTCCTTATAGTGGTTGTCACGATGAAGAAGTGTACTTTTGATAAATTACAATTTTATTTCATGGTCATGATCTCGGGGATTTTGAAGTTCAATGGATGCAGCTAAAGCTTCATGGGATTATGAAGTTTGTCTCTTATTTTAGTTTTCTACTCTATGATTTTTTATTTTTTCTCAGTTTTAATTTTGTTGGTGTTGTTGTTGTTGTTCAAAACACCTTAGTGTATAACTTTTGTGTCTCCATGGTATTCCTTGTACTCTTTCTATTTTCCTCTTTCACACCTTGTGTTAGAAGAAATTTATATGAATAAAATTAGAAGTTTGTTAAGCATGTAAAATGTTTCTATTTTATTTTTCATTATACTTTTAGCAGTGTAAAATATAAGAGCACACAAATTAATGATTCCTCTGTCTTAGTCTACAATATGAAATATATTAAAAATAGAAGATCTTTGTTTGAAAACAAGTATCAAAATGACAATTTAAGAAAATATTAACAAAAACTAACTCAGGAATAAGGAAGAAAATCCTAAGGAATTTTTTCTAATGCATGCTTGAAATTATGGTCTTGATATTTGTTTAAAGACTATTATACAATTTCCCCTTCTTCGAACCATGTTGACTTGAAATAGAATTATCATTTTAGTTTTTGTGTGAATAGTTAAAAGAGGGAACGTCAAGCAATAAATATGCACTCAAAGTATTAAATGCTATATTTTTGTCCATTTAATTTATTTTATGATGATAGCCCCTATTCATTTTGATTCAATTTATTTTAAGTTAGATTTTTTTCATCTACCAGTTACAACTGCACATCCACCATCACCAATATTATTTCTCCCACATTTTCACACATACCATCAAATATGTAATACATATTCTTTATATGAAACTCTAGATGAAAGTAGGAAAGGATCTCCTCCACCTAAGAGAAGATATGCTCCATAAAAGAAACCTTTATTTTAATTTTAATTTCACATATCACCAAACTCCCTACAAATATTTCATAAAAATTATATATGTGACACAAATCTATCTAAATAATATGTAGAGGTTTAAAATTTATACAAATTGATTTTGAAACTTTTACGGTTTGAGGTACAGTGTTTTTTGTAAGGTTAAATCTTTAACTCTACATTTGTCTTAACTTTATTTAATTTTTTAAATTAGTTAATTTAGATTTTCAATTTAAACATTTTATACTTATTTTTATTTAATTTATCTGTTAACTATATAGTTTGTGTGGATTCTTGTTATTACACGTTGTGGTTTAAGTTTTTTCTAAGTGCTAATTTAAAATATAATGATATTTTTTCCCATAGAAAAAAAGTCCACCTCTCAAATGTAATGCCTAAGTAAGAAACAATTGGAGTGTAAACAAATTTTAGGTGAAAAATTAAATTATTTAGTTACAAACAATTTAGAGGGAATGAATTATGAATTTATTAATTTTGTTAATTTAGACTGTAACTTTGGGTCTATGATTATATTATCCAATAATAACAATTATAAATAATTTATAACAAATCATCATTTACATTTTGCATGTAGTAAATATCAAGCATTAATAACAATGATGATGAATAAATTTTTTTATAATAAATTTATTGTTTTATAGAATAAACTAGTAGAGAATGAAATGATGATTGATGAATTAGAAATACTAAACAAAATTTTAGTTGTTAAAGAGAAAATTTGAAAAACATTAATTTGTGTAAGTTATTCTTCAAATATGACTTATATTTTTTAATTCTTATTTGTTAAATCAATTTTAAAGAGTATATGTAAAGTGGTTGGTTGATGAAACAAGTATTCTATAAAATATATAATAAACTTAATTGTATATATCACCTCAATTAAAATTCACAAGTGTTGTGTAATACAGTGATACCCCATTTTAAAATAATTATGTTGGATATTAATTTTATGACCACTCAACTTTTTGTTATGGTTTGACAAATCAAATGTGGTAAAATGTGACGAGTTATCATGTTTTTAAAAAAAGTCAATAACTCATGATGAAAAATAAGAAACTTAATATCACACTCTTATTACTTTGGATAAATAGACTAAAAATTCAATTAATCCCACACGAGAACTTGTGGCGATTCTCTAACAAAAATGGCTGTAGAAGTTTTGAACCAGAGAAAAAAAAAGTAACTTTTTCCCTAAGTGTGATATAGTTATCACCAAAATTCATTTTTAATATATTGCAAAAATTATATAAACGACATAAATCCAACCAAAAAATATGGAGAAGTTTAAATCTCCCCCAAACTAATTTAGACATTTTTTCAGGTGTGATTTTTCTCGTATTATTAAATCGCTAATAATAATGATGATGAATAAACTTTTTTATAATAAATTTATGCTTTTGTAGAATAAACTAATAGAGAATGAAATGATGATTGAAGAATTAGAAATACTAAACAAAATTTTAGTTGTTAAAGAGAAAATTTGAAAAACATTAATTTTTGTAAGTTATTCTTCAAATATGACTTATATTTTTTAATTATTATTTGCTAAATCAATTTAAAAGATTATATGTAAAGTGGTTGGTTGATTAAATAAGTATTCTACAAAAATATATAATAAACTTAATTGTATATATCACCTCAGCTAAAATTCACAAGTGTTGTCTAATATTAAAATGGTCAAAATTATGTTGAATATTAATTTTATGATCACTCAACTTTTCGTTATGATTTGACAAATCAAATGTGATAAAATGTGACGAGTTATCATGTTTTTTAAAAAGGTCAATAACCCATGATGAAAAATAAGAAACTTAATATCACACTCTTATTACTTTGGATAAATAGGCTAAAAATTCAATAAATCTCAAAAATTCATTTTTAATATATTACAAAAATTATATAAACGACATAAGTCCAACCAAAAAATATGGAGAAGTTTAAATCTCCCCCAAACTAATTTAGACATTTTTTCAGGTGTGATTTTTCTTGTAATATTAAATCGCTAATTCAATATTTTTTAAAATTTATTTTTCTATAAACAAATTATTTTTTTTTATTATGAATTCGAAATTTTATATTGATCTTTATTTATCTTATGTTTTACCGTTTGTGTTTGAATTTTTATATTTATTTTTATTTATGGTATCGTTTGCCGTTTGTGAATTGTTATTATTATTCATTATAGTTTAAATTTTATTTGAGTGCTAGTTTAAGATATAAAATACATTTATTTTTTCCTAATCGAAAATAATTTAACTCCAAATGCAATGCATAAGAAAAAAAAATTGGGGTGAATTGTTTTAGGTGAAAACAATTATATAATTTTGGTGTCCAATAATAATTCATCTATAACAAATTATTATCTATATTTTGCATGTAGTTGATAATTAGCATCAACGATACTTAATTTAGAAAAATAGCATTAGTTATAAGACAATGACATGCAAATTATTAACATCCAAGAATGCATTTCTTCTCTCAATAAAAGTTAAAAAGCTGCACAATAGAAAGCTACATTCAACTTTGTTTTTTACATTCAAAAATATTTGGACTGTTGTTACGTAGTTATCTTTAAATTTTCATCTTCCTTGTTTGTTTTAAACATTATTGGAAATAAAATCTAACATCCATTTATATGTTATCAAGTTGTCATTTCCAGACAAAGAAGCTGTTTTATCCTTTAGCGTCAATCTCATGCCTCAATTTTTGGTGGTGCAATGTATGCTAGCTTTGGAGTATTAGATAATATCCATGTGTTACATGAGTATGCCAATATTTTACTCTTTATTTAAAATTGTACAATTACATAAATTATGTATTTTGGTTATGTTTGCTTGTGATATTTATTTTTGTTTTAATAATTCATTAAATTGTAATCTTGGTGTATTATTTAATGATAATTTTCTCTTTTTATAAATAAAAAATATTCTATTATCTATCCTATGCATGTTATATCACAATTTTGTTGCTAAAATAATAAGATAAAGATAATAAAAAATATTAATATGAAACACTATGTTAGAATTATGTAAATATATGACGAACAATTTTTAGATGATGTTTTGTAATTAAAATAAAGTGTGGCTCAGGTTTAATATATTATATATTAAATTGAAGTTTTAATCTCCCGAGTTTACTAGAATCATAAAATTAGTCCTTGTATTTTTAATTTAAATAGTTTTTGTCCTCTTAAACACGTTTTTTTTTTAAATTGATGAGATATTTGTTTTTTAATTTATATTTTATGAATAAATTTCTCCAATAGATTTGCATACGATGTGTTGTCATGTTTCATAAGAAATTTGTTATTTAAGAAATGAAAACATCCTAAATTTTAAGTGTAAAAGTATGAGGGGCGAATCAAAATTGTTTAAATTTAAAATAGGAGGACCAATATCGTGAATTACGTAAAATAAAGAGTTTAAAACTATGTTTAAGACTATATTATATTACACAATAAATAATGGATAATAGACGTCAGTTAATAATACAGGCAAATCAATAACAAGTGAAAAAATTTATTTTTCTAAAAAGTGAAAAATACGTATAGAATTCTTCTATATAAAGGGAAGATAGAGATTTCAAATTCATCTCTAAAAAATAAATTGTGGCCTCCATGATTTCAATAATACCATTCATATTGATTCACACTTTGTTTTGTGTTGGATATTCTAATGACCTACCACTTAACACTACACTTCCACAATCACCAACATTGTTCCTTCCACCTTTTCACATATACCATCAAACATCCAATTCATATTCTTCAAATGAACCTCTAGAAGAAAGTAAGAGAAGATCTCCACCATTAAGGAGATCTCCACCACCAAGGGGATCACCACCACCACCTAGAAGATCTCCACCACCACCAAGGAGATCTCCACCACCACCACCTAGGAGATCACCACCACCACTTAGGAGATCTCCACCACCACCAAGGAGATCTCCACCACCACCACCTAAGAGATCACCACCACCACCTAGGAGATCTCCACCACCACCTCCTAGGAGATCACCACCACCACCACCTAGGAGATCACCACCACCACCTAGAAGATCACCACCACCACCTAGGAGATCACCACCACCACCACCACCTAGAAGATCACCACCACCGCCTAGAAGATCACCACCACCAAGAAGAACACCACCACCGCCTAGAAGATCACCACCACCACCACCACCAAGGAGATCTCCACCACCACCACCACCTAGGAGATCACCACCACCACCTAGGATATCACCACCACCAAGAAAAACACCACCACCGCCTAGAATATCACCACCACCGCCTAGAAGATCACCACCACCAAGAAGAACACCACCACCGCCTAGAAGATCACCACCACCACCACCACCAAGGAGATCTCCACCACTACCACCACCTAGGAGATCACCACCACCACCTAGGAGATCACCACCACCAAGAAGAACACCACCACCGCCTAGAATATCACCACCACCGCCTAGAAGATCACCACCACCACCACCACCAAGGAGATCTCCACCACTACCACCACCTAGGAGATCACCACCACCACCTAGGAGATCACCACCACCAAGAAGAACACCACCACCGCCTAGAATATCACCACCACCGCCTAGAAGATCACCACCACCAAGAAGAACACCACCACCGCCTAGAGTATGAAGATTGTGATACTCCTTATAGTGGTTGTCACGATGAAGAAGTGTACTTTTAATAAATTATAATATTATTTCATGGTCATGATCTCGGGGATTATGAAGTTCAATGGATGCAGCTAAAGCTTCATGAAATTATGAAGTTTGTCTCTTATTTTAGTTTTTTACTATGTAATTTTTTGTTTTTTCTCTGTTTTAATTTTGTTGGTGTTGTTGTTGGTGTTGTTGTTGTTTTGGTTCAAAACACCTTAGTGTATTACTTCTATGTCTTCATGGTATTCCTTGTAGTATTTCTATTTTCCACCTTCACACCTTGTGTTAGAAGAAATTTATATGAATAAAATTAGAAGTTTGTTAAGAATGTAAAATGTTTCTATTTTATTTTTCATTATACTTTTATCAGTGTAAAATTTAAGAGCACACTAATTAATGATTCCTCTGTTTTAGTGTACAATATGAAATATATTAAAAATAAAATATCTTTGTTTGAAAACATGTATCAAAATGACAATTTAAGAAAATATTAATAAAAACTAACTTTGGAATAAGGAAGAAAATCCTAAGGAATTTTTTCTAATGCATGCTTGAAATTATGATCCTGATATTTGTTTAAAGTCTATTATACAATTTCCCCTTCTTCGAACCATGTTGACTTGAAATAGAATTATTATTTTAGTTCTTGTGTGAATAGTTAAAACAGGGAACATCAAGCAATAAAGATGCACCCAAACTACTAAATGCTATATTTTTGTCCATTTAATTTATTTTATGATGATGGCCCCTATGACTTCGATAATACCATTCATTTTGATTCAATTTATTTTAAGTTAGATTTTTTTTCACTTGCCAATTACAACTGCACTTCCACCATCACCAATATTATTTCTCCCACCTTTTCACATATACCATCAAATATGTAATACATATTCTTCATATGAAACTCTAGATGAAAGTAGGAAAGGATCTCCTCCACCTAAGAGAAGATATGCTCCATAACAACCTAGGACAAGATCTTCAACACCACCATTGTCTAGGAAAAGATTTACGACCTACAACTTAGAATAAGATCTCAATCACCTCTTTCGTCTCCTCCACTATCACCACCTCTTTTTTTTTTTACAACTTTAAAATTGCTCGAATATAAAACCAACTTAATACAAGATTAAAAACAACGATTGTGTCTCTCCTTTCCCTCAATAATTGATCATTCACTAGTCATAGCCAAATAAAACAAAACACTTTGATTCAAGATTGCAAAAAATAAGTCATAAATGTGAACCATTTAAGCTATATTTTATTTTATTACAATCGTAATTATATTTTATTTTCTTGTACTAGTTTTATCCAATAATGAAAAACTTGGAGAAGATTTGCTGAAGTTATTTAAAATTAATCATCAAAAATATTCTATCATTCAATTATAGATAATCAATAGACTGGAATGCTCATGAAACTTGTTTAGAACATTTGTTAAAATGCATTCCTTACTTTGAAGAAACAATCCTTACTTTGAAGAAACAATAAAAGTTAAAATAAAAATAGTATAAAATATATCCTTGAATAGAATGTTACAAACTCGAGAGGAGAATATCCTAAAAAAATAATTTTAATTTGAAACATACACACATTCAATTCAAGTCATAAATTTAATGTAAGAAGATTATTATTTTTTATTATTTCACTACTACAAAAAAGTTTTATAATAGCGCTTTTTTTGCTTTTTAATAGCACTTTAAAGCGCTATTAATCAAGGCGCTATTGTAAAACAAAATTTTTAATAGCGCTTTAAAAGCGCTATTATAGTTCTGGTAATTAATAGCGCTTTTTCAAAAGCGCTATTATAGAACCTGTATTTAATAGCTCTTTCACAAAACCGCTATTATAAGTCACATATTTGATAGCGCTTTCAAACAAAGCGCTATTATAGCACCGGTAATTTGCTTTAATTTTGATAGCACTTTCAAAAAAGCGCCATTATAGTACACATATTTAATAGCGCTTTCCAATAAAGAGCTATTATAAGTCACATATTTAATAGCACTTTCAAACAAAGCGCTATTATAATCCACATATTTGATAGCACTTTCAAACAAAGCGCTATTAAAATACCGGTAAATTGCTTTAATTTTGATAGCACTTTCTAACAAAACGCTATTATAATACACTATCTTTAATAGCACTTTCTAAAAAAGCGCTATTAATGCCCTTTATTTAATCTTTTAAAAAAATGAAATTTTATAACTCAAATCCCTCAAATCCAACATATGCCTCAAATCCCTGAATCAAGATAGGATCACAAATACAGATGATGAATGTCCAAGCTTTTCCATGAAGTAAAACTTAATAACACATAATGCTAGAACAATAAATTTGAAAAAGTATTTAATTAATGGTAGAACCAACCGAGATGATCTTGAATGTATACTAGTTTTAAAAAGCATTGTTCAATAATGTGATTAAGTCACATCATGAACACCGCAATTTGTAAAGCATTATCCGTCTCAAATAAAATCCAGAAGTTGACCTTGACAAGCCTTCTATTTAAAACATTGATTCTGAAAACTCCAAGAATTATATTTAATTACGATACATTCTACCTATACTAAGTCACACCACCTTTGACATTCATCAATCATAATCTCAACTACTACTCTTGTAGCTGTGCAAGAGTTTTATTCACCAGATGATTCGACTGATATAGCAGATATAAGAGGGCCATACACAGAACTAGTTCTGTATACCGGCTAGTAAAGGCCCAACATCCTTAGTTCTGTCACATGGCTGGGGTCGAGTTCGGGCACATTCTTTACATGTTCTCGATCTTCTACCACATATTCCTGTCATTAAAAAAAGTAAAGAACAGAGTGAAAAGTTTAGTACCTTAAATTAGTATAATCCGTATGCTTATATGATACAAATCAACTATAATCCTTAAACCATATTTTATGAGAAAAGCATATTACTGGTTTTGTGTGGATTGTATGTCAAAAGATTTGAAAGCAGCAGACCTTTGTCAATTCTTGTTTGGCAAGAACATGGTAGTGGCGTTCATTGATTCGTTGGCCATATATTATTGCTATAAAGAAGCCATAGAGCAAACCCACCAAAATAATGGCTAGAACTGCAAAACATAGCAGTACTATCAAGTTTCCATTCGGTTAAAACATAGCAGTATTATCAAGTTTCCATAGGTGCAAAGAAATTGACAGTGGAATACCAGCCATTGTATAAAATCCATACGGATGTTGTTCATAACCAAACATTTCTCTAAGTTCATCCCCATAGAATTTGTAAATAAGCACCCCCAAAAAAGCAACAACCTGTGCACCGACGAGACATTCCATCAGAAATTTGACACGAAGATGTGAGTATATACGAGTTGAACGGTGATGAAAATGAGATAATGGAGTATATACGAGTTGAACGATGATGAAAATGAAAGCATGTTTTTTACAATTATATGTATACCTGTTATGGTTATGCTTGTAAAAACTTTTTTAATAATATGTATACCTGTTATGGTAGCTTTTACTGGAAACTTATACCAAGATGTTGGTATCACTTGGGGAGATGGAAGAGGTAACATTCTCAATAATGGTCAGCTTCTTACTTTTCCTCTAGACAGAACTTTATGCGAAGATTGACATGCAAATCAAACTTGTACCTGGAAATTCAGCTGGCACTGTCACAACTTATTATGTGAGTTTAATCTAAAACAATACCTTCTGAATAATATTGATATATTTCTCAAACATGATTAATATGTAATATAGAACTTTTGTGTCATGATTAATATCTAATATTGTACTGCTCAAAAGCTGTTTCTTATTGAATTTTGATACCCCAATAATTGAACTTAGGACTAGACAACAACAAAGTGAAGCAAAACCTTCCAAAAATATGACGAGTGTAATTGAGAATTCCAACTGCAGCAGAAGCCTAATTAACACCTTTTAGAATCACCAATCCACAAGTATTAGGAGACAAGTAAGGTGGAGTAAAGCCAAAACCCAATTTTTGTTCTATAGTAATAATCCAAAGTTAGAGAAATTTTATATTAATAATTCATCATCAAAAGATTAATAAAAATGATAGAATCTAAAAAAAATCTTACCTATTATTCTAAAACACATGACAAACCATAAGAACAATATGTAATGCCAATGGAATATTGACAACAACAGTTGCTCATGAAAACGTTCATGAGATCTTTTCACATTAGCTGAAGTAAGTCCAAATATATATTTCCTTGAAGATCAACATTGGGACGAAAATAGGTTGTTTCAAACTTAAATTTAGGAGGCTTAAAAGGATAATCAGTTGGAAAAGAAAGTGATAGCTTGAAATCTGTGTTTTTAAACACTGTATCTTTACTTCCATTTATTGGTGTAGCTGGGGTAGCAGGCTGCAAAATCTAAAAACTATGTCATACATATTCTTAATATAAACTATTTCTATTAGAAGCATTTGAAGTATTCTGCAGCATTAAGAAAATAACTCAACTATTAAACTACTTTTCAAAAGAAACACCAAGATCAATGTGAACAACATCTGCTGTAGTCAGATCAATTAAAATTTTCATTAAAAATTATACACGTCAATATGAGGGATGAACCATGGAGATATAACATAATAAACAAAAAGGCTAACCTTGTACATTTTAGGCTCTGTGAAAGATGATTTGTCAATCTCATTTATACACATATATATACACCATTTCTTCAAAGTAGTTTAGGACGAGGTCTTTGTTGGCCTAACATATTTTCACCCCTAATTACAAGAATACCAATAAATTGAAATTCAGAAGCTGTTGATGAAGCAAATGGTCATCTCACTTGTGGATGTGACAACATTAACTATTGCAAGGTTTGATTTCTACCTATTATAAAATATTGATTGGAATTTGGTAACATTCTACCGCAAAACTTTACCTCATTGTGTATTTAACTGTATATTACTATAGGTTCTGGCAAATGGTACGTTTGGTGCATGTGATGTTCCTAAAATTTCTCCGTCGCCACCTGCTTCAGAAGCTGCACCAGATGGAAACCAGCAATCCCCTAATAATCAAGCAAGCAGAGCATATATTGGTAGAACAGCAACGATGATGCAACGAGTTGTGTTAACTTTCGTAGCCACGACTTTGTTGGCATTTTTATAAAATTTTCACTAGTTTGCAGTGTTAATAATCATGTGAAAATATGTATTTATGTACCAGTATTGCACACATTGAGTCATTTGATTCTGAGAGTTATTGTAAAGAATCTGATTTTTGTATGTTTTTTTTTATTAGTAAGCTTTTGTATGTTTTAAAGTTGAATTGATAGTTACCTCTTTGTAAGGGGAATCTTCAGCTTCAAAACTCCCTCTGGATTTTTGCTATCATCAGCTAAATTCACCTCTAGTTGTAGTTTCTAGAATAATGAGTAATAAATAGTCAACAACATGAAGGTTCACAAATCACAATACTATATTCAACTGGATTCATTCATATAATCACTTCGATGATAACAACACCAAAACCATATACATCACTTTGTTGCTTCTCTGGAAACCACTTATATATATCATTTGATGCATACCAAAAACTGGAAACCACTTTCAGTTAATTTTGGAGCTTCTCTGTCTCTGCATTGGTACATAAAAAATGGCATCAAATATGAGATACATTTACAACACCCACATATGTGTTAGAACACAGATTGGTTCTTAATAATTACTCTTTGTTTTGATGATAACTGTTAGGAAATTTATATTTAAGAATTATATACTCTAAAATTTGTTTGAGAGTTTTATTGCAGATTAAAATTATATTAACTCTCTAGAAGCAAATCTGCTTTGAATACAAGAAGTTATTCTGACTCTGAAGCACCAGATGCACCTTACAGAAGAATTTGTTTGCTCCTTACAGAAGATCCTGAGCGTAGTCTCCAGAAGGATCTGAAGAAAGAAGCTCCAGAACATTCTGAGTCAGAAGCATCTGAAGATAATCAGAAGCATCTGAAGCTGAAGCATCAGAAGTATAGAAGAATTTTGATTGAAGAGTTTCTCAAAGCATTAGTCTACAGAAGTTTCTGAAAGTACCTATACTGCCTTGTACTGAAGTTCTGTGTCAAAATGCTCTGATGATAAACACGCTAGAAGCACACACGCTGCAGAAGACTCTGATACAGCATAGTTCTGAATCTCATCAGAAGACTCTGATCCATTCAAACTCTGAAGAACTTGCTGAAACTGAAGAAGTGTTTTCAAGAATGTATCCGTTGGAACCATTCAACGTCTCTTTCCTTATTTGTGCTAGACACACTTACACAGACAAAAAGGATTTATCTGTGCCATCTATTTCAAGGAAAGGTCAGTGCATGTGAAGACAAAAAGGCTCAGACCTTTTGGACTCTCTTTTCAATGTTCAGCTTGCTTGATTCAGCTGCCTATAAAAGGAGATCTTCACTTCATTCTTTAGTGCTACACGCTTGCTGAAAAGAAATCACAATATTCTATAAGCTCTCATTCTTATTCTTCATAGAATCTCATTGTACTTAAACTTAAGAGAAAAATCACTGTTGTGATTATAGCTTTATAGAAGCATTAAAAACTCTTGTATTTAATTTACATTGATTGTAAAGGATATTCCTTAAGAGGATTCAGTGTGAATCAGTAGCTCTTGAGAAGACTAAGAACTGTAGTTCTTAGGTGATACTATTGTAATCAGTTTGATTTAATAGTGGATTAAGTCCTTGTTGAGAAAGGCAAATCACTCTGGAAGGGTGGACTAGAGTAGTTGTTTAACGAACCAGGATAAAAATAATTGTGTGATTATTTTTAAGTATTATTTTTCCATACTTATTCAACCCCCCCCCCCTTCTAAGTATTATCTCACCTTCAGTTGGCATCAGAGCTCCGGTTCTGAGTGTGCTATCACTTAACAGTGTCAGTAAAGATCCAGAGGAGATATACTTTGATCAATATATTTATTTGTTATCATGGCTGATAATTCAATGTCAAATATCAACAATAAATATGAAGAGAGGGATAGGATCAGTACCAAACCTCCAATGTTTGATGGAGAAAAATTTGACTATTGGAAAGATAGAATAGAAAGTTTTTTTCTTGGGTATGATGCTGATCTTTGGGATTTGGTCATTGATGGATATGAACATCCTACTGGTGAGGATGGCAAAAAGATTGATAGAAAATCAATGACTGAAGTGCAGAAAAGAGATTTCAAGAATCACCACAAAGCCAGAACTATATTGCTTAATGCAATCTCTCATACTGAGTATGAGAAGATTACTAACAGAGATACTGCTCATGACATGTTTGAATCACTCAAAATGAATCATGAGGGAAACTCTCAGGTTAAAGAGACAAAGGCTCTGGCGCTCATACAGAAGTATGAGGCATTTAAAATGGAAGATTCTGAAAATGTAGAAACTATGTTTTCTAGATTTCAGATTCTTACAGCTGGTTTGAAAGTTCTGGACAAGGGTTACTCAACGTCAGATCATGTCAAGAAAATCATCAGAAGTCTTCCCACCAGATGGAGACCAATGGTGACTGCATTGAAGATGGCAAAAGATCTGAACAAGATCTCCTTAGAAGAACTTATCAGTTCTTTGAGAAGCCATGAAATTGAGCTGGAGGAAGATGAACCCCAGAAGAAAGATAAAGGTAAATCCATAGCTTTAAAATCTAAAAAAACTGCTAAAGCTTTGCAGGTCATTCAAGAAAGCTCTGAAGAATCTTCTTCTGAAGAAGAAGATGAGCTATCCATGCTGTCCAGAAGGATTAACAAACTCTGGAAGCACAAGGGAAAGAAGTTTAACAACTTCAGAAGATCTGACAATAGAAAGGAATCTTCTAGTCACAGAAGATCTGCCAAGAAAGAAGTGGTGTGCTATGAGTGCAAAGAACCTGGGCACTACAAGAATGACTGCCCTAAACTTCTGAAAGAAAAACCTAAGAAGAAGTTCAACAAGAAGAAGAAGGTTCTGATGGCAACATGGGATGACTCAGATGAGTGTGAGTCATCTTCTGAATCAGAAGAAGAATGTCCAAACGTTGCACTGATGGCCAGGACAGAGGATCAAGAGGAAGGTACCTCTGGATATGAATCAGAATCTGAATCTGATGATGGTGCAGAAGAGGTAATGGCTAAACTTACCAAAGAAGAACTCATTAAAGTTTTAACAGAAGTTCTTAAAAGTTACAACAACATCAAACTCAAATACAAGAAGCTGAAAAGCAATCTTGAATCTGAGATTGATCTTCTGAAAACAGAACTTGTTGAGCAGAAAGAAATAAATTTAAAAATCAAAAATGACTTTGATAGAACTCAACAAGAATCTGATTCTGAAACTAAGTCTTGTGAAAATATTTTAGAAAAATATGACTCTAGTTTTCAGAGGTTTCTCACTAAGAGCATAGACAGAAGCAAGATGGCTTCCATGATCTATGGTGTTAGTGGAAACAACAGAAGAGGCATTGGATATGAGTCTTCATCTGGAAGCAATCCAAAACCTATTGACAAACTTTTCATCAGGAAGACACCTCTGTACTCTCAATTCAAATTTGGTCACTTGAATGACATTAAACACACAAGCTCTGAGAAGAGTACTTATGTGTTTAAACCAAAGGCAAGTCAGAATAAACATTATGTTGCAAAACAGAAGTTTAGACAAACCTATAAACCAACTAACCCCAAAGGACCCAAGAAGATATGGGTACCTAAAGACAAAATAATTACTGTTGCAGATGTTCTTAGCAGCAAGGTCAGGACACCAATCATGGTACCTGGACTCTGGATGCTCACGACACATGACAGGAGAAAGGTCTATGTTCCAAAGCCTGGAACTTAGATCTGGAGGGGACGTGAAGTTTGGAGGGAACCAGAAGGGCAAGATCATTGGATCTGGAACTATTGGAAATGGTAAGCTTCCCTCTATTACTAATGTTCTGTTAGTTGAAGGATTGAAACATAATCTATTGTCCATAAGTCAATTAAGTGACAATGGTTATGATATAATCTTTAATCAAAAATGTTGCAAAGCTGTATGTCAAAAGGATGGCTCTATCCTATTCAGTGGAAAGAGGAAACCCAACATTTATAAAATTAATCTTTCAGAACTTAAAGTTCAAAATGTAAAATGCCTCTTATCTGTGAATGGTGAGCAATAGGTCTGGCATAGAAGATTGGGGCATATTAATATGAGACGTATATCTCAGATTAATAAACTCAATCTGGTCAGAGGACTTCCTAAGTTGAAGTTCAACTCAGATGCTCTGTGTGAAGCATGTCAAAGAGGTAAATTTTCAAAATCTCATTTTAAATCAAAAAATGTTGTTTCTACCTCCAGACCATTGGAATTACTTCACATTGATCTGTTTGGACCAGTGAAAACTGCATCCATCAGAGGCAAGAAGTATGGGTTAGTCATTGTAGATGACTACAGCAGATGGACATGGGTAAAGTTTCTAAAACACAAGGATGAGTCTCATTCTGTGTTCTTTGACTTCTGCAATCAAGTCCAGACTGAAAAGGATTCCAAAATTATTAAAGTCAGAAGTGATCATGGTGGAGAATTTGAAAATAAACATTTTGAAAAATATTTTTCTAAAAAAGGCATTGCACATGATTTCTCCTGCCCTAGAACTCCACAACAAAATGGAGTTGTAGAGAGGAAAAATAGAACATTGCAAGATATGGCCAGAACCATGATCAATGAGACAAATCTGGCAAAACATTTTTGGGCAGAAGCAATTAACACAGCTTGTTATATTCAGAACAGAGTGTTTGTAAGACCTCTTCTGGAAAAGACTCCCTATGAATTGTGGAGAAACAGAAATCCTAACATTTCTTATTTTCATCCCTTTGGATGTATTTGTTATATGCTTAATACTAAAGATAATCTGAACAAGTTTGATTCCAAAGCACAGAAGTGTTTCATGCTTGGTTATTCTGAATGCTCTAAAGGCTACAGAGTATTCAATACTGAAACACAGATTGTTGAAGAATCTATTCATGTTAGATTTGATGATAAGCTTGGCTCTGAAAAGCCAAAGCAGTTTGAAAGTTCTGCAAATAGAGAAGTGATTCTCACAGACTCTGAAGGATCAGAGGCAGAAAAGGCAAAAATCAAAGAATCTGAAGCAACCCCAGATGCTACACCTTTGACTTCCCAACTAAACAACTTGCATATTTCTGATAGACCAACTGTCAGAGGATCTTCTTCCAGAATCAAATCTTCTCATCCAGAAGATGTGATAATTGGAAAGAAAGATGATCCAATAAGGACAAGATCATTTCTCAGAACTTCTGAATCTTCTTTATTTGGCTTAGTGTCAATAATAGAACCAACATCTGTAGATGAGGCTCTGGAAGATAATGAATGGATTATAGCTATGCAAGAAGAGCTGAATCAATTCACCAGAAATGAAGTTTGGGATTTGGTTCCTAGACCTAATGGATTCAATATTATTGGAACAAAATGGGTCGTCAGAAATAAGCTGAATGAAAAGGGAGAAGTAGAAAGGAATAAGGCAAGGCTGGTTGCTCAAGGATACAGTCAGCAAGAAGGTATTGATTACACTGAGACATATGCTCCAGTGGCAAGGTTAGAATCTATACGCCTTCTTATTTCTTTTGCTGCACAGAATAACATCACTCTGTATCAGATGGATGTTAAAAGTGCTTTTCTTAATGGAATTATAGAAGAAGAAGTATATGTCCACCAACCTCCTGGTTTTGAAAGTGAAAACTTTCCAGATCATGTTTTCAAATTAAAGAAATCCCTTTATGGATTAAAACAAGCTCCCAGAGCTTGGTATGAGAGGTTGAGCAACTTCCTTCTGAATAAAAATTTTATCAGAGGAAAAGTGGATACAACTTTATTCTGTAAAACTATTAAGAAAGATCTGTTGATTTGTCAAATTTATGTAGATGACATTATTTTTGGATCAACAAATATTACGCTTGGAAAGGAGTTTGCTAAATGTATGCAGGAAGAATTTGAAATGAGCATGATGGGAGAATTGAGATTCTTCTTGGGAATCCAAGTCAATCAGACTCCAGAATGTACCTACATACATCAAACCAAATATGTTAAAGAGCTTCTGAAGAAGTTCAACATGGTTGATAGCAAAATGACAAAGACTCCAATGCATCCTACAAGCACTCTAGGTAAGGAAGAGGTAAGTAAGAAGGTAGATCAAAAACTCTACAGAGGTCTGATAGGATCTCTTCTATACTTGACTGCTTCTAGACCAGATATTCTGTTTAGTGTCTGCTTATGTGCTAGATTCCAATCAGATCCTAGAGAATCACACTTAACAGCTGTTAAGAGGATTCTAAGGTATCTGAAAGGTATTGCTAACATGGGTTTGTGTTACAGAAGATCTGATGAATTTTCATTAGTTGGATTCTGTGATGCTGACTATGCTGGAGACAGAGTTGAACGTAAAAGCACTTCTGGAAGCTGTCAGTTTCTTGGAAGTCATCTGATCTCATGGTACAGCAAGAAGCAACCTACCATTGCACTATCAACTACAGAGGCAGAATACATTGCTGTTGCTGGATGTTGTACTCAGATGCTCTGGATGAAGAGTCAATTAGAAGATTATCAAATCTATGAGAGTAATCTTTCTATCTTTTGTGATAATACTTCTGCTATATGTTTGTCAAAAAATCCAATCTTGCATTCTAAGGCAAAACATATAGAAATTAAACATCATTTCATCAGAGACTATGTTCAGAAGGGAATCATAAATTTAGCTTTTGTTGATACAGATCATCAATGGGCAGATATTTTTACAAAACCCCTTGCTGAAGATAGATTTAAGTTCATTCTGAAAAATATTTGTATGGATTTTTGTCCAGAGTAATATTTATCAGAAGCAACCTCTCAGATGCAAAATGTTTAATGATCTGAAGTATTTCTTCTGTTCATTTATTCTATTCTGATTATTATTTCTGATGTGAAAATCTGAACTAACCATCTTTAGAAGATCTGAACGTGGCTAACGTTTCATTTCTTGAGAGAATTCAGAACAGCATGCAAGCAAACACGTGTCCCACAAAATCTGAAGAGGTGGCGTGTGGACAACTGAAAAGACGTTTGAGGTGAAATTTGAATAGTAAATATCTTGGTTTTCCCCCCAAATCTGTCAGAAGCATTTATTATTTGAAATGATTTTATTCTTTTCATTTAATGCTGCTCAAACGTGCGTTATTTCTGTCTCTTGGTGTGCCTATGTGTTTAGTATAAATACTTGATATGTATTCACTTTCACACTTTTCACTCTCAGAATTTATATGCATTTTCATCTTTTGTTCTCTCTGCATAAAAACTCAAAACCTAAGTGTTCTAAAAAGCATTCTTCAATGGCGTCTTCTTCATCAACAACTGCACAGTTTCAATCAACAATGGCTGCTGTGACTTCAGATAACCTAGGTGCAAATCCATATACTCCTCCTCAGAGAACTCTTCTCACACCAGTTGATAAACTAGAAGTATTGTGTGAATCTATGGTGGAATTTGATTCTTTGGCTGACAATGGGTTTAATTTTCGCTCCATTGTTAGAGCTCAAGGTTGGGTAAAATACTTTGATAGACTGTTTGGACCAGTTTATCCTCTGCTTGTTAAGGAATTCTGGATTCATGCATCTGTGTATCCAAAGTTTATTCTATCATCTGTGTTGGGAAAGGAGATCATCATCACAGAGGATCTGATTAGAAGACTGATTGGTTATGAAGAAACAGATGGTGTTTCACATCTGCCAGCTGGGCGTGTTGATATGGATGAAGTTTATGAAGAGGTTATGACTGCTGGACAAGCCTCTAACAGATTCAAAGATCTGAAGCCTGACTACAAGATCTGGGCCAAGATCTTCATGGGATGCATTCATCACAGAAAGTCAACAAATTCCCCAGATTATGTCAACAATGAACAGATCTATTTTATGTACTGCCTTAGTCAGAGTAATAAGGTAGATCTTCCTTACTTATTGTTCATGCATCTGTGGAATCACATCAACGCATCCAGAGAATCTGTAAAAGAAAAGGGCCAGAAGATCAGGACTTGGATACCTTTTGGAAGGCTGCTCTCAGATCTTATCACTGAAAATGGTTTAGTGGCTGCTCTGTATGATGCTGGTGTTACAGAAGAACTAGAGTTCATTATGGGAAAGCCTCTGAACGCTAAGAGCCTTTTGAGACTCAAGATTGTAGATGAACTTACCACTGCTCCAAAGAAGTTAAACATGTCTGATTTGAATAAAAGGATTCCAGTATCAGATTTTCCTCTATTCTTTGCTGAAGAACCTAGACACATTGTTCTGATGTATATAGAGGAATGCAAAAGGGAAGGAGTGCCTGTTCCAGCCAATGTGTTTCAACTTGTCAAGCAACCCCTGCCAGATGCAGGAGAAGAAGAAGAAGAAGCAGAAGTTCCACTTCAGAGGAAAAGACCTCAACCTGCAGCAGAATCTGAACCTGTCCAGAAGAAGGCTAAGATTACTGAGAATCCCAAGGATCTTCTGAAGAGAAAAGATTCTGGAGAAGCTGTCTCTGCAAAGAGGATTAAACTCAAAGGTACTAAAGCTTCTGTTACTTCTAAAAATGTTGTTATAAATGATTCATCTATTAAGTCTGTTCCCAAACCCCCTGTCACTCAAACAACATCTATTGCTGCCCCCAGTTCTGTATCACCTCAGAAACAACCTACTGCGTCTGTATCAAAACCACCTCAACCTAAATTACACATCAAACACTTCACTCCACGTCCATCACCAACTGTTCCACAACCATTAGAACCACAACCCACAGAACAACAACCAACAGAATCACAACAAACAGAACCACAATCATCAGAACTACCACAAAATTCTGATAAACAAAACTCTGCACAACCACAAACAGAAAATCATCCAGAAAAACAAACCACAGAAGATCAACCACAAAAAGACTCTGTCATTCCACCATCAACAATTCCATCTTCTGAACCTGTAGCACCTGTTACTTCTGAACCCTCTAAAGTAACTTTTGCTCCTGTTTCATCTGAACCACCATCTTAACAACCTGATATTCCTTCAGAACCATCTCATATCCCTGAGACAGAAGTTCTTGACATCACTCCATTAAAAACAGTGTTTCAAGTTTCTTCTACCTCTTGTACACCTGAAACATCCTCAAATTCATCTGAATCAGAAATTCATCCTGATTTTCTGATTAATCCATCTGATAAATACCCTGTTCATGACCCTGAACCTGAATCAACCTTACCTGCCAAATCTACCATTCCAGACCCTATGCCTCCACCTGCAACATCATCTGAGATGATTGTTCCCTCTACCAATCCATCATCATCTGGAATATCTTGTGCCCAAGTGTCTTCTCTTTATCATAATTTATCTTATGGTTTCAAACTAAAAGATTTTTATGATAGAGTTGAGCCTTCTGAACCTTTGGAACCTCTGAAACCAAAGCTCAGACCAACCCTTCCATCTGTAATTCTTTCATATATTCAATCTATGGAAAATGAAGGATCCTTAGCCCCCATATCTGCTACATCTGGTAAAGCTGTTGTTTCAGCTCTGCATCCTGCATCTGACAACACAGTTGCATCTGATAAACCATCAAACTCTGCTTTCGTACCATACTCTAATGCATTCTTTGATGTTGTTTACCCACGCACCAGACCTCAACCAAATCTGCTTAATGCTTTAAACATATCCCTTCCTTAGAAACCAGAAATTCCATTCTTTCCATATGTTCCCCCTCCTCTGATTTCCATTCCTAAATCATTGATTCCACCAACTCCAAAACCCAAACAGATGACTCTGGAAACCTTGCTTAAACCACCACCCAGACTTAATATTGAACATTTATTTCAAACGTTTTTGCAAGAAATACAGATGTCTTTAGGTACTGTTCAGAAAAGATGTTCTGAAACTATGGATGCAAATGAGACTGACATTATCTAGAAAGGATTTCTAAAAAGATTCAACACTGTAGCTTCTAATCTGAAGAACATCTGTTCTGATGATGCAAAGCTCAGAGCTGAAAGAACTCAATTTTGGATTATAAACAAGACTGAACCTCTGCTTTATTTGGATGCTCCTCCACCTCCTCCTCCACCAGAACCAACTGCCACTACACTAACTATGAATCTGGTAGAACCCTCTTCAGGATCTCCAGAACATATGGCAATTGACTCTGTTCAGGATACAGAACCTCCATCATCAGAAATAAAGACAGAAAATCCAGATTTGGGAGACAAGATTGCTGCTCTGGAAGCTGGTCAATCTGAAATCAGATCTTGGATGGCGAAGCAAGACAAGAAATCTGAGGACATGTCAGAATGGATGTCTAAACAAGATGAGAAGAATGAGACAATCACTAAGTTCATGTCAAAGCAAGAGCAATCACAATCTGAGATCACAGACCTATTGAAGATGCTTTTGTCAAAACACACTTAGATTTTTTTCTCATGTTTGTGCATCTGTTGTTTTTGCATCTGACTGTTTTTGTTATATCTTCTGATGTACTTTTGCTCTGTTATGATTAATTGAAACAGTTTGTTATTCTCCATTGAATTATCTGCTATTGTTCCTTTTATTTGTCTTTATTAAAAGTTTTTTACTTTTTGCTTATGACAAAAAAGGGGGAGAAAATAAACATCTGAACTATTTAATATAATTTCACTAGAATGAATCTTCAGACATACCTATTCTCTCTAATATCTAAATTGACTATTTCAGAACATTTGATAAGAACACTCTATAAAAGAATCTCTGAGTTTCTCAGATCATTTATATTTTATCAAACTCTGAATCTATTATCTGCAAGATATTCTGATCATTAATTAAATTACAAAGACCAACAAGATCTGACTCTGAAGATTACTCAAGATAAAAAGGGAAGTTTCTATTCCTTTTTCATATTCAACTCAGGGGGAGATTCATCATCTCAGGGGGAGTTATAATTCTTTATGTTCTATTAAATAAAATTTCTGATACTTTTTGTCATCATCAAAAAGGGGGAGATTGTTAGAACACAAATTGGTTCTTAATAATTACTCTTTGTTTTGATCATAACTGTTAGGAAATTTATATTTAAGAATTATATACTCTAAAATTTGTTTGAGAGTTTTATTGCAGATTAAAATTATATTAACTCTCTAGAAGCAAATCTGTCTTGAATACAAGAAGTTATTCTGACTCTGAAGCACCAGATGCACCTTACAGAAGAATCTGTTTGCTCCTTACAGAAGATCCTGAGCGTAGTCTCCAGAAGGATCTGAAGAAAGAAGCTCCAGAACATTCTGAGTCAGAAGCATCTGAAGATAATCAGAAGCATCTGAAGCTGAAGCATCAGAAGTATAGAAGAATTTTGATTGAAGAGTTTCTCAAAGCATTAGTCTACAGAAGTTTCTGAAAGTACCTATACTGCCTTGTACTGAAGTTCTGTGTCAAAATGCTCTGATGATAAACACGCTAGAAGCACACACGCTGCAGAAGACTCTGATACAGCATAGTTCTGAATCTCATCAGAAGACTCTGATCCATTTAAACTCTGAAGAACTTGCTGAAACTGAAGAAGTGTTTTCAAGAATGTATCCGTTGGAACCATTCAACGTCTCTTTCCTTATTTGTGCTAGACACACTTACACAGACAAAAAGGATTTATCTGTGCCATCTATTTCAAGGAAAGGTCAGTGCATGTGAAGACAAAAAGGCTCAGACCTTTTGGACTCTCTTTTCAATGTTCAGCTTGCTTGATTCAGCTGCCTATAAAAGGAGATCTTCACTTCATTCTTTAGTGCTACACGCTTGCTGAAAAGAAATCACAATATTCTATAAGCTCTCATTCTTATTCTTCATAGAATCTCATTGTACTTAAACTTAAGAGAAAAATCACTGTTGTGATTATAGCTTTATAGAAGCATTAAAAACTCTTGTATTTAATTTACATTGATTGTAAAGGATATTCCTTAAGAGGATTCAGTGTGAATCAGTAGCTCTTGAGAAGACTAAGAACTGTAGTTCTTAGGTGATACTATTGTAATCAGTTTGATTTAATAGTGGATTAAGTCCTTGTTGAGAAAGGCAAATCACTCTGGAAGGGTGGACTGGAGTAGTTGTTTAACGAACCAGGATAAAAATAATTGTGTGATTATTTTTAAGTATTATTTTTCCATACTTATTCAACCCCCCCCCCTTCTAAGTATTATCTCACCTTCAATATGAACATAGTACAGATATAAGATGAGCCTGGTTGAGCTGTTGACTGATCCTATAGGAAGAAGTTCTTTAATAAGTCCATTAGTCTCTTTTTCAGCCCATAAATTCACTTCATTGGTCACTTCAACAGCCTTCAAAACCATATCAAATTTAAAAATCAATGGTATAAATAAATAAGTTGAATTGCAATTGCTTTCACAAGTATATTAGGGAAAATTGTATAAATAGATAAGTTAAATTCATTTTAGCTTAAATATCCATATGCTAAAGGACGGGGAAAGTTGTTCCCCATAGTACTAGAACTAGAACATGCTTGACATATAACAGGTCTATAGGCTAAAGCTAAATGCATTTGAACAATGATAAAGCAATTCAGGTGTAAAATTGATTTTGCAATGTTAGTTTTTTCAAAAGCAAAATTGCTTCTGGTTGAAGCTAGAATTTGTAGTTTCTTTTAATCAAAATCAATTCTCCAAAATCCATTCCCAATCAAATATTATCACCTAAAAACCAAACACACAATCAATTTAAAATTGGTAATGACCAAAAGATGTGAACTATGAAACCCTAACACAAAATCGTTCGAGAAGTTATATTAATACATTAACAGAAAATAGAAACAGGGCATAGATTAATTCCAGCAATAAGAGGGAGATAATAGATATAAATACCTTGTTCTGGAAATCGACGGAAGACAAACTGGCTTTGAATTCAGTAGAGACGATTTGTTTGAAGGAAGGTTGAAGAGATAGGGTTTGTTCAATCTACACACCCTCGACGAAAGAGAGAGGAGGTCCGCCGGCGGGAGCAGCGTTGGATAGGACAACAGAAACGAGCTGAGAGGCAAAGGAGTTGAGATGATCGGTGGATTTGGATTGGATGAATTCAAGAAGCTGTTGTTGTGTGGGACCCTCAGAGCCAGCAGCGATGATGCTAAGAACGAGTTGTAGCGAAAGTGGAGATAACACGATGTTCTTATCTTGATGAGATACTTTTGAGAACAAATTTTAATTAATTTAATTAATTTAGTTAATTTAGTGGAATATTTTAATTAATTTAATTTAGTGGAATATTTTAATAGCGCTTTTTAAAAAAGCGCTATCTTAAAACACAATTATAGAAACGATAGCGGTTCCATAAAAAGCGCTATTGTAGTTACATATTTTAATAGCGATTTTTAAAAAGCGCTATCGTAGTGCTTTTAATAATAGCGCTTTTATAAAAGTGCTATTGTAATACAACATTTTAATAGCGCTTTTTAGAAAAGCGCTATCTTAGTAAATACCTATAATAGCGCTTTTTTACAAAGTGCTATCAAAATCATATTCTCTGTACTCTTTAATAGCGCTTTACTATAAAGCGCTATTATAAATATGTTTGTTTCTTTTTTAATAGCGCTTATTTAAAAAGCGCTATTAAAGTAGGCGATACAAAAAACCAATTTTGGCGTAGTGTTTATATAAAACAAAACATTGTTTAACAACAAGTGCAGATCTATAATATGAAAGTTGTGATACTCCTTTTAGTGGTTGTAATGGTATTTTAGGGACTTCTAATAAATTATGATACTATTTGATGGACATTTGGTCTCAATGCTTTGGAAAATTAACGGAGGCAACAAATATTTCTATGTAAAAGTTAATTAGGAATTAAGTGAATAAGTTAATGAGGATATCAACGAAGAAGTTGATGAAGATGTAAGTGAAGGTGGTATAATGGTGTCAATGAGGTTATCAATTAAGATGTTACTCATGAAGTTCCTATTGTTAGAAAATCTCTTTGAAAATTAAATAAGGTTTTTGAACAAGAAAAAAAGTTTCTAGATCAAAAGAAGAAGAAGAATAAGAAGAAGAAAATTGTAGAGAATAAGAAGAATGTTGAAAAGAATAAAAGGAATGCTAAAAAAAAATAAAAGGAATGCTGAAAAGAATAAGAAAAATAGTTGAGAAGGAGAAAAAGAAGTCTAATAAAAAACATGTGAAAAGAAAGAAGTTTTCTCCTAGAATCACGAAGATAATGTTTAGGAACATGAAACTTACGTCCTGGATAATATCTTTTCGAATGAAAATTTTTCATGTCATTGATTGATTGAAAAATTTTGGTAGAGAGAGGTTGTTAGCTTTATTCTTGATGATGTGAAATTTCTTATTGAGTTTGCTAATTCAACAGTTCAACCTTTGTGATCATGGCCCATATAATTTTCAAAAATAATTTTTGTTTTCACTATTTAGGCTTGTTGTTCTGAATGTATTGAGTGTTTATACATGAGATGATAACAACTTTTCTTGATTAATTTTTCTAGTTGCAATTATCGGTAGTTAGTATTATTTTCACTTATGATTTTGTTTGCAATTGACTCAAGTTGTGGATGTAGTGCATGCTTTAAAGATGATCAATGCTTGGTTGGTTAAATAAGTATTCTACAAAAATATATAATAAACTTAATTGTATATATCACCTCAGCTAAAATTCACAAGTGTTGTCTAATATTAAAATGGTCAAAATTATGTTGAATATTAATTTTATGATCACTCAACTTTTCGTTATGATTTGACAAATCAAATGTGATAAAATGTGACGAGTTATCATGTTTTTTAAAAAGGTCAATAACCCATGATGAAAAATAAGAAACTTAATATCACACTCTTATTACTTTGGATAAATAGGCTAAAAATTCAATAAATCTCAAAAATTCATTTTTAATATATTACAAAAATTATATAAACGACATAAGTCCAACCAAAAAATATGGAGAAGTTTAAATCTCCCCCAAACTAATTTAGACATTTTTTCAGGTGTGATTTTTCTTGTAATATTAAATCGCTAATTCAATATTTTTTAAAATTTATTTTTCTATAAACAAATTATTTTTTTTTATTATGAATTCGAAATTTTATATTGATCTTTATTTATCTTATGTTTTACCGTTTGTGTTTGAATTTTTATATTTATTTTTATTTATGGTATCGTTTGCCGTTTGTGAATTGTTATTATTATTCATTATAGTTTAAATTTTATTTGAGTGCTAGTTTAAGATATAAAATACATTTATTTTTTCCTAATCGAAAATAATTTAACTCCAAATGCAATGCATAAGAAAAAAAAATTGGGGTGAATTGTTTTAGGTGAAAACAATTATATAATTTTGGTGTCCAATAATAATTCATCTATAACAAATTATTATCTATATTTTGCATGTAGTTGATAATTAGCATCAACGATACTTAATTTAGAAAAATAGCATTAGTTATAAGACAATGACATGCAAATTATTAACATCCAAGAATGCATTTCTTCTCTCAATAAAAGTTAAAAAGCTGCACAATAGAAAGCTACATTCAACTTTGTTTTTTACATTCAAAAATATTTGGACTGTTGTTACGTAGTTATCTTTAAATTTTCATCTTCCTTGTTTGTTTTAAACATTATTGGAAATAAAATCTAACATCCATTTATATGTTATCAAGTTGTCATTTCCAGACAAAGAAGCTGTTTTATCCTTTAGCGTCAATCTCATGCCTCAATTTTTGGTGGTGCAATGTATGCTAGCTTTGGAGTATTAGATAATATCCATGTGTTACATGAGTATGCCAATATTTTACTCTTTATTTAAAATTGTACAATTACATAAATTATGTATTTTGGTTATGTTTGCTTGTGATATTTATTTTTGTTTTAATAATTCATTAAATTGTAATCTTGGTGTATTATTTAATGATAATTTTCTCTTTTTATAAATAAAAAATATTCTATTATCTATCCTATGCATGTTATATCACAATTTTGTTGCTAAAATAATAAGATAAAGATAATAAAAAATATTAATATGAAACACTATGTTAGAATTATGTAAATATATGACGAACAATTTTTAGATGATGTTTTGTAATTAAAATAAAGTGTGGCTCAGGTTTAATATATTATATATTAAATTGAAGTTTTAATCTCCCGAGTTTACTAGAATCATAAAATTAGTCCTTGTATTTTTAATTTAAATAGTTTTTGTCCTCTTAAACACGTTTTTTTTTTTAAATTGATGAGATATTTGTTTTTTAATTTATATTTTATGAATAAATTTCTCCAATAGATTTGCATACGATATGTTGTCATGTTTCATAAGAAATTTGTTATTTAAGAAATGAAAACATCCTAAATTTTAAGTGTAAAAGTATGAGGGGCGGATCAAAATTGTTTAAATTTAAAATAGGAGGACCAATATCGTGAATTACGTAAAATAAAGAGTTTAAAACTATATTTTTGTAATTAAAATAAAGTGTGGCTCAGGTTTAATATATTAAATTGGAGTTTTAATCTCCCGATTTCACTTGAATCATAAAATTAGTCTTCGTATTTTTAATTTAAATAATTTTTGTCCTCCTACACACGTTTTTTTTTATAAAAAATTGATGAGATATTTGTTTTTTAACTTATTTTTTATGTATAAAGTTCTTCAATAGATTTGTATACGATGTATTGTCACATTTCATAAGAAATTTGTCATTTAAGAAATGAAAACATCCTAAATTTTAGGTGTAAAAGTCTGAGAGGCGGATCAAAAATTGTTTAAATTTAAAATATGAGGACCAATATCGTGAATTACGTAAAATAAGGGGTTTAAAACTATATTTAAGCCTATATTATATGAAATAATAAATAATGGATAATAGGCGCTAGTTAATAATAGAGGCAAATCAATAACAAGTGAAAAATTTTATTTTTCTAAAAAATGAAAAATATGTATAGAGTTCTTCTATAAAAAGGAGAGATAGAGAGTTTAAACTCATCTCTAAAACATAAATTGTGGTCACCATGATTCCAATAATACCGTTCATATTGATTCAAACTTTGTTTTGTATTGGATATTCTAATGACCTACCAGTTAACACTACACTTCCACAATCACCAACATTGTTCCTCCCACCTTTTCACATATACCATCAAACATCCAATTCATATTCTTCAAATGAACCTCTAGAAGAAAGTAAGAAAAGATCTCCACCACTAAGGAGATCTCCACCACCAAGGAGATCACCACCACCACCACCTAGAAGATCTCCACCACCAAGGAGATTTCCACCACCACCACCTAGGAGATCACCACCACCACCTAGGAGATCTCCACCACCACCGCCTAGGAGATCACCACCACCACCACCTAGGAGATCACCACCACCACCAAGAAGATCTCCACCACCACCACCAAGGAGATCTCCACCACCACCACCTAAGAGATCACCACCACCACCACCACCTAGGAGATCACCACCACCACCACCTAGGAGATCACCACCACCACCACCGCCTAGAAGATCACCACCACCAAGAAGAACACCACCACCGCCTAGAAGATCACCACCACCACCACCACCACCACCACCACCACCAAGGAGATCTCCACCACCACCACCTAGGAGATCACCACCACCACCGCCTAGAAGATCACCACCACCAAGAAGAACACCACCACTGCCTAGAAGATCACCACCACCACCACCACCACCAAGGAGATCTCCACCACCACCACCTAGGAGATCACCACCACCACCGCCTAGAAGATCACCACCACCAAGAAGAACACCACCACCGCCTAGAAGATCACCACCACCACCACCACCACCAAGGAGATCTCCACCACCACCACCTAGGATATCACCACCACCACCACCGCCTAGAAGATCACCACCACCAAGAAGAACACCACCACCGCCTAGAAGATCACCACCACCACCACCACCACCAAGGAGATCTCCACCACCACCACCTAGGAGATCACCACCACCACCTAGGAGATCACTACCACCACCACCGCCTAGAAGATCACCACCACCAAGAAGAACACCACCACCGCCTAGAGTATAAAGATTGTGATACTCCTTATAGTGGTTGTCGCGATGAAGAAGTGTACTTTTAATAAATTATAATATTATTTCATGGTCATGATCTCGGGGATTATGAAGTTCAATGGATGCAGCTAAAGCTTCATGGAATTATGAAGTTTGTCTCTTATTTTAGTTTTTTACTATGTAATTTTTTGTTTTTTCTCTGTTTTAATTTTATTGGTGTTGTTGTTGTTGTTGCTGTTGTTTTGGTTCAAAACACCTTAGTTTATTACTTCTGTGTCTTCATGGTATTCCTTGTAGTATTTCTATTTTCCACCTTCACACCTTGTGTTAGAAGAAATTTATATGAATAAAATTAGAAGTTTGTTTAGAATGTAAAATGTTTCTATTTTATTTTTCATTATACTTTTATCAGTGTAAAATTTAAGAGCACACTAATTAATGATTCCTCTGACTTAGTGTACAATATGAAATATATTAAAAATAAAATATCTTTGTTTGAAAACATGTATCAAAATGACAATTTAAGAAAATATTAATAAAAACTAACTTTAGAATAAGGAAGAAAATCCTAAGGAATTTTTTCTAATGCATGCTTGAAATTATGATCCTGATATTTGTTTAAAGACTATTATAGAATTTCCCCTTCTTCGAACCATGTTGACTTGAAATAGAATTATTATTTTAGTTCTTGTGTGAATAGTTAAAACAGGGAACATCAAGCAATAAAGATGCACCCAAACTACTAATTGCTATATTTTTGTCCATTTAATTTATTTTATGATGATGGCCCCTATGACTTCGATAATACCATTCATTTTGATTCAATTTATTTTAAGTTAGATTTTTTTTCACTTGCCAATTACAACTGCACTTCCACCATCACCAATATTATTTCTCCCACCTTTTCACATATACCATCAAATATGTAATACATATTCTTCATATGAAACTCTAGATGAAAGTAGGAAAGGATCTCCTCCACCTAAGAGAAGATATGCTCCATAACAACCTAGGACAAGATCTTCAACACCACCATTGTCTAGGAAAAGATCTACGACCTTACAACTTAGAATAAGATCTCAATCACCTCTTTCGTCTCCTCCACCATCACCACCTCTTTTTTTTTACCACTTTAAAATAGCTCGAACATAAAACCAACTTAATACAAGATTAAAAACAACGATTGTGTCTCTCCTTTCCCTCAATAATTGATCATTCACGAGTCATAGCCAAGTAAAACAAAACACTTTGATTCAAGATTGCAAAAAATAAGTCATAAATGTGAACCATTTAAGCTATATTTTATTTTATTACAATCATAATTATATTTTATTTTCTTGTACTAGTTTTATCCAATAATGAAAAACTTGGTGAAGATTTGCTGAAGTTATTTAAAATTAATCATCAAAAATATTCTATCATTCAATTATAGGTAATCAATAGACTGGATTGCTCATGAAACTTGTTTAGAACATTTGTTAAAATGCATTTCTTACTTTGAAGAAACAATCCTTACTTTGAAGAAACAATAAAAGTTAAAATAAAAATAGTATAAAATATATCCTTGAATAGAATGTTACAAACTCGAGAGGAGAATATCCTAAAAAAATAATTTTAATTTGAAACATACACACATTCAATTCAAGTCATAAATTTAATGTAAGAAGATTATTATTTTTTATTATTTATATGAAACAAAACATTGTTTAACAACAAGTGCAGATCTAAAATATGAAAGTTGTGATACTCCTTTTAGTGGTTGTAATGGTATTTTAGGGACTTCTAATAAATTATGATACTATTTGATGGACATTTGGTCTCAATGCTTTGGAAAATTAACGGAGGCAACAAATATTTCTATGTAAAAGTTAATTAGGAATTAAGTGAATAAGTTAATGAGGATATCAACGAAGAAGTTGATGAAGATGTAAGTGAAGGTGGTATAATGGTGTCAATGAGGTTATCAATTAAGATGTTACTCATGAAGTTTCTATTGTTAGAAAATCTCTTTGAAAATTAAATAAGGTTTTTGAACAAGAAAAAAAGTTTCTAGATCAAAAGAAGAAGAAGAATAAGAAGAAGAAAATTGTAGAGAATAAGAAGAATGTTGAAAAGAATAAAAGGAATGCTAAAAAAAATAAAAGGAATGCTGAAAAGAATAAGAAAAATAGTTGAGAAGGTGAAAAAGAAGTCTAATAAAAAACAAGTATGTGAAAAGAAAGAAGTTTTCTCAAAGAATCACGAAGATAATGTTTAGGAACATGAAACTTACGTCCTGGATAATATCTTTTCAAATGAAAATTTTTCATGTCATTGATTGATTGAAAAATTTTCGTAGAGAGAGGTTGTTAGCTTTATTCTTGATGATGTGAAATTTCTTATTGAGTTTGCTAATTCAACAATTCAACTTTTGTGATCATGGCCCATATAATTCTCAAAAATAATTTTTGTTTTCACTATTTAGGCTTGTTGTTCTGAATGTATTGAGTGTTTATACATGAAATGATAACAACTTTTCTTGATTAATTTTTCTAGTTGCAGTTATCGGTAGTTAGTATTATTTTCACTTGTGATTTTGTTTGCAATTTACTCAAGTTGTGGATGTAGTGCATGCTTTAAAGATGATTAATGCTTGCGGTGAAATTAGATACCTAATCAAGGTTAATAGTAAAATTTGAATGATATGTTTATCTCAAGGTTTCATAATCACTGATTTTCTATGAATTAAATTCTGATTCATATGATTTGAGCTCCAGGGAATCAATATTTTGAAGAAACATGGTAAAAGTGATAGAGAGAGCCTCAATATATTTTCAACTCATAAGTTTGAGCTTCTCTTTATTTTGTATCATTTCTGTAACGATAAAGTATCTTCTTAGCTAAATGCTTTCTCTTATTTTATCTTCAATTTGTCGCATTCATATGTTAGCGTTTTTATTTTAAATTATAAACTTTCTTGCATCGATTGTGTTTACTGTTATTTCATCCATCGCAAAACCGTTTCTTTAATTTTATGCATAAGTCATATTAAATTTTTGATAATGGATCAAAAATTTTTCAATTTTATTTCTAGTTTTATAGTATTACCTTACCGATAAAAATGAATAACAAGTATGTTTGTTATCCCTCATCGCAAAGTGAATTCAGACTCTGCAATAGATTACGATTCATGTGTGAACGTGATATAGATGCATTGGGATTTGGTGAATTATCATAGTATGTATCTCGCTCGCCTAGTGTAGAAACCCATAGAGTTTGAAGCCCCTGCAGCAAGATAATGGATTGCTTTGTGTAATGAGCAAGAGTTGTAGAAGAATTTAAATTCCTCGTTCAGGATTCATTGGAGAACCATTTTGGCAGGGGTAACTCTACAATCCATATAAGATTTTGATTGTTGAAAGAGTAATTAAAACCTTGGAACTCTATGTAATAAGAGATTCTCTTGTAGGAACAGTAGAGAAATGAGGCATATCATGTAGGCAACAAAAATATGTAAATGTAGGGTTGAAAATGGTTATAGAGTCTTATTGCAGTTTGTAAGTTTTAAAACTCCTATATAATTAGTCTTATTTTTCACCAACTTGAACTGTTTTACTTATTTATATCTTATATATACATATTTACTCTTTCGCTTATTTAAATAATTTTCTACGAATAAATTATAATACTGTAGTTCCCAAAAGACCATCCAAGGTTAAGCTTGAAAACTAAATTTGAATTTTTAGTTTCGAATCCGCAATTTCTCTCGCTAACATATCATTCAGAAAATAATAGTTCAATGTAGTAGCCTATTGTTCTTATGAGATAAGTTAACATAATCCAACAAACTTGATTTTGTAATGTAATATTCGTAGGTTTGAATTTTAAGTCTATGTGAGTTTCTATTGAGTACAAAGGTAAAGTGAGAGATTCGTTTTGTGATATACGTCTCTGATTTGTTGTTGGTTGGCCGAATTATCGTTTTGTGTTGAAATTTGAAGATCTATGTTGATAGATCGAAATTAATGATGAGGTTTCATATTTAAACTACTAAAATGACTTCTTTAGAAATTCCTGTTTCTTGTATTTCAGTTTCTAGAAGAGAATAAGTTCAATGAGTCCGTGCACAACTAAGTATATTTTTATTTACGAGCATTAATGGTTGAGTCTATGCTAATATTTTTTGCTGACTTTTTTAAATTTTAGTGTTGTCTCGGTTAAGCTCGCATTAATTATTTTGTTAACTTTTGGAGTTTTACTTTAACCTCGGTTAAGTCGAAGCTAAAAGTTTTGTTGACTTCTTAAATTTCAATTTAGCCTCAATCAAGCCCACACTACTCAATTTTTGTTGACTTCATAAATATGATTTTAATTTATGTTGGCTTCATGTTAGCCTCGATGTAGACTCGACTTGACCGAGGATACGGTAGACATCACTCATTATAGCCGACACTAATGTGTTAGCTTCCAGCATTTTAAACTCCTTCCAACACCGGCGCTAATCATGATTTAGCCTCAATTTTTTATTTAAAAATGTTAAATAAATGCCAAAGCTAAATACTATTTTTCTTATAGTGTGTTATTAAACAATTATCTTTAGATTTTCTTCTTTTTTATTAGTTTCAAATTTTATTGGAAACAAATGTGTTATCTTTCAACATTTTAAACTCTCTCCAACAACGATGCTAATCATGATTTAACCTTAATTTTTTGTTTAATAATGAAAATAAATGTCAAAGCTAAATACTCTTTTTCTTATAGTGTGTTATTAAACAATTATCTTTAGATTTTTTTTTCTTTCTTATTAGTTTTAAATTTTATTGGAAACAAATCTAACACACACTTATGTTTCTTTCTTATAGTGTTTCTTAAAATAAATGTCAAAGCTAAATACTCTTTTTCTTTCTTATAGTGTTTCTTGTAATTTTGGTTATTTTTGTTTGATGCAATGTAAATTAACTTTGTAGTGTGCTATTAAGCAAAGGTTTTGAAACACCATAAAAGAAACCTTTATTTTAATTTTGATATCACATATCACTAAACTCCCTACAAATATGTCATAAAAATTATATATGTGACAATTATTTAGATTTATCTAAATAATGTGTAGAGGTTTAAAATTTTTACAAATTAGTTTTGAAACTTGTGTGGTATAAGGTACAGTTTTTTGTAAGGTTAACTCTTTAACTTCACATTTGTCTTAAATTTATTTATTTTTTAAATTAATTAATTTAGATTTTTAATTTAAACATTTTTTAATTATTTTTATATAATTTATTTGTTAACTATATAGTTTGTGTGGATTGTTGTTAAATTTATTTATTTTTTAAATTAATTAATTTAGATTTTCAATTTAAACATTTTATACTTATTTTTATTTAATTTATTTGTTAACTATATAATTTGTATGGATTATTGTTATTGCTCGTTGTGGTTTAAGTTTTTTCTAAGTGCTAATTTAAAATATAAATGGTATTTTTTCCCATAGAAAAAAAATTCACCTCTCAAATGTAATGCATAAGTAAGAAATAATTCAAGTGTAAAAATTTTTTAGGTGAATTTAATTTATTTAGTTACAAATAATTTAGAGGGAATGAATTATGAATTTTTTAATTTTGTTAATTTAGACTGTAACTTTGGGTCTATGATTATATTATCCAATAATAACAATTATAAATAATTTATAACAAATCATCATTTATATTTTGCATGTAGTTAATATCAAGCATTAATAACAATGATGATGAATAATTTTTTTAATAATAAATTTATTGTTTTGTAGAATAAACTAGTAGAGAATGAAATGATGATTGAAAAATTAGAAATACTAAACAAAACTTTAGTTGTTCATGAGAAAATTTGAAAAACATTAATTTGTGTAAGTTATTCTTCAAATATTATTTATATTTTTTAATTATTAGTTGTTAAATCAATTTAAAATATTATATGTAAAGTGGTTGGTTGATGAAACAAGCATTCTATAAAATATATAATAAACTTAATTGTAGATATTACCTAAACTAAAATTCACAAGTGTTGTGTAATACAGTGATACTTCATTTTTAAATGGTCAAAATTATATTGGATATTAATTTCATGACCACTCAATTTTTCGTTACAGTTTGAGAAATCAAATATGATAAAATGTGACTGAGTTATCCTGTTTCTTAAAACGGTCACTAACTCATGATGAAAAATAAGAAAACTTAATATTACACTCTTGTTACTTTGAATAAATAGGCTAAAAATTCAATTAATCACACACGAGAAATTGTCGCGATTCTCTAACAAAAATGGTTGTAGAAGTTTTGGACTAGAGCAAAAAAAAAAGTAACTTTTTCCCTAAATGTGATATAGTTATCACCAAATTTCATTTTTAATATATTGCAAAAATTATATAAACAACATAAATCCAACCAAAAAGTGTGGAGGTGTTTAAAATCTCTCCCAAACTAATTTAAAAGTTGTACAATTACGTAAATTATGTATTTTGGATTAGCTAATTGTGTTTTCTTATGATATTTATTTTTGTTTTAATAATTTATTAAATGGTAATTTAGGCGTATGATTGGAGTATTATTTAATGATAATTTTTTCTTTTTATAAATAAAAAATATTCTAGTATCTATCCTATGCATATCATATCACAATTATCGAAACTAAATTGAGACTCACAATGCTAATGACTTAGATGTGATTTTTTAAGTAGTATTAGATATAATAGAATTTCTTTTAGTATAAACAGTTTTGTTGTTAAAACAATAAGATAAAGAGAATAAAAAATTAATATGAAAAACTATGTTAAACTTATGTAAATATATGACGAACAATTTTTAGATGATGATTTGTAATTAAAATAAAGTGTGGCTCAGGTTTAATATATTATATATTAAACTACAGTTTTAATCTCTCGATTTTACTTGAATCATAAAATTAGTCCTCATATTTTTAATTTAAATAGTTTTTGTCCTCCCACACACGTTTTTTTTATAGAAAATTGATGAGATATTTGTTTTTTAATTTATATTTTATGTATAAAGTTTCTCAATAGATTTATATACGATGTGTTGTCAAATTTCATAAGAAATTTGCCATTTAAGAAATGAAAACATCCTAAATTTTAAGTGTAAAAGTATGAGAGGCCGATCAAAATTGTTTAAATTTAAAATAGGAGCCCCAATATCGTTAATTGATTGAACAATCATATAATGGTGCCACAAGAGATGAGTTGAGATTAGTGATGACAGATGTGATTATAGTTGAAACAAAGTGATGAAATGATGAATATTAACTTATGTATTATTTGCTGCATTGCATTACATTGAACACCACATGACATTGGTTTTTATAACAACCTAACTAACTAACTAGCATATTTAACTAACTGTAACTAACTGAATTACGAAGCTAATACACCTTCTTAATTCGATTAGTTAGATGCTTCCACCATGCCTAGCTTCATCCTTAGATCATCAAATCTGCTTGTTTTCAGTGATTTTGTGAGCAGATCAGCTAATTGCTTATCTGTCTTGCAGTAGCTCATCTCTAAACTTCCATTATTCACTTGTTCCCTTAGAAAGTGAAATTTGGTTTCAATATGTTTGCTTCTACCATGTGCTACAAGGTGTTTTACCAAGTCTATGGCTGATTTGCTGTCAATTCTGAGTTCCACTCTTCCATTCCTTATCAACTTCAATTCAAAAAATAACATGTTTATCCACTGAGCTTGACAGGTTGGCATAGAAGCTGCTATGTACTCAGCTTCACTTGAGGATAAAGCCACCACTGGTTCTTTCTTTGAGCTCCATGCAAAGACTGCATTTCCAATCATAAACACATATGCTGCTGTGCTTTTTCTGTCATCTTTATCACCACTCCAATCTGAATCTGAATAGCCTATCAACTCACCTCCTTGACCTTTATAATATTGAATCCCATACCTGTGTGTACCCTTCACATATCTCAATATCCTCTTGGCTGCAATTAAATGTGAAGTGGTTGGTTTCACCATGTACCTGCTGATCAGCCCTACACCATATGTGATATCAGGTCTTGTATGGCACAAGTATCTTAGGGAACCAACAAGCTGTTTGAACAGAGTAGGATTTACTTCTTCTTCATTATTCTTCAAGGATAACTTTGTCCTTGTATCAACAGGAGTTGGAGCTGGCTTGCAGTTCACCATGTTAAACCTTCTTAACACATCTTGAGCATATTTCCTTTGATGAATAATCATTCCTTGGTCATTCCTTTCAAACTCAATTTCAAGGAAGTATGTGAGTCAGCCTAAATCAGACATCTCAAATACCTTCATCATGTTTTCCTTAAAAACCTTCATCTCAACTTCATTGTTTCTAGTCACTATCATGTCATCCACATATAGACATACAATGAGATTATCTGTGGTATTTCTATTGTAAATTCCATGTTCATTTATACACTTCACGAAACCTTGATGAACAAGAAAACTATCTATTCTCTTATTCCAAGCCCTTGGGGCTTGCTTCAGCCCCTACAAGGCTTTGTTTAGCTTATAAACATGTTCTTCCTTTCCTTCTATCTTAAATCCTGGTGGCCGATTCCCATATACTTCTTCTTCTAGCTCACCATTCCGAAAATTTGATTTTACATCTAGCTGGTACATAAACCAGTTATTCTGAACTGTTATTGCCATAATCAGTCTAATTGTTTCCATTCTTTCTATTGGAGCATAGACTTCATAGTAATTATGTCCATGCCTTTATAGAAATCCTCTTGCTACTAGTCTAGCCTTGTACTTTGCCACCTGTCCATCTGGCCTCAGTTTTGTCTTAAAAACCCACTTGACATCAATACACCTCTTCTTAGCTGGTAATTTAACTAATTTCCATGTCTCATTCTTCTCTATAGAGCTCAGTTCTTCAATCATGGTTATCTTCCAATGTTTTTGTTTTAAAGCTTCTTCAAAAGACACTGGTTCAATTTCAGCCAGCATTGCTAATTGCACTATATCACCCTCATCTATGACTACTTGATCGGGGAATCTCTCATAGTCCCTCAACCTGGCTGGTGGTTGAGTATTCCTTGTTGGTCTATTGATTTCTTTTGCACCTTCTTCATTTGTATCTTCATCAACTTTTCTTGTTCCTCAATCTCACCTTCTTCCGTCTCTGAGTTAGATAGATGTAGGTGATTGTTACATTTATATGATACCTTTTCTTTCCAATCCCATTCCTTTGATTCATCAAATCTTACATCTTTGTTAAATACTATCTTCTTATTATTTGGATTATACAGTTTGTATGCACCAGTTTGATGATAGCCAACCATAATCATTACTTGGGATTTATCATCTAACTTCCTCCTTAGTTGATCAGGCACATGTCTGAAACACAATGAACCAAAGATCCTTAAATGTTGAACACTTGGTTTGACTCCACTCCATGATTCCTCTGGTGTCTTGTCCTGCAACTTCTTTGTAGGACTTCTGTTTATGAGATATGCTGCAGTAGCAGCTGCTTCACCCCACATGACATGAGGCATTTTCTTTTGCTTCAACATACTCCTTATCATATTTACTAAGGTTATGTTTTTCCTTTCTAATATCCCATTGTGTTGAGGTGTATAAGGTGAAGTGACTTCATGACTAATGTCATTTGATGAGCAAAACTCATGAAATTTAGTAGAGTTGTATTCACCTCCTCCATTAGTTCTTAGTCTACTAATTACTTCCCTACTTTCATTTTGAACTAGCAATCTGAACTTCTTAAACACATTTAACACTTCACTTTTCTTAGCTAATAAGTAAATCCATAGTTTCCTAATGAATTCATCTATGAATGTTACAAAGTAGTTATTTCCCCCTACTGGCCTTACTTCAAAAGGTCCACATACATCTGAGTGAATTACCTCTAGTTTCCTGGTTGCCTTGAATGGTACCTCTGCTTTGTATGAGCTTTTAACTTGCTTTCCAGTACAACATATTTCACATACTTCTTCTGGCACTTTTAGTTTTTGTAGGCCTTGCACCATTTTCTTTTCAGGAAGCATATCCAAATTTCTAAAGTTGATGTACACATATCTGTGATGCTATAACCAGTCCTTATGCTTAGTCTCAGTCAATAGGCACTGATCTTCAATCACATTCATATTAATCCTGAAGGTTCTTTGCTTTGACATTGGAGCTTTAATGATCAGCCTGTTCTTGTGATCAAAGATATTCATAGCTTTTGCCTCCAATCTCATGGTATATCCCTTCTATAATAACTGGCCAATACTAATTAGATTGCTCTTCATGTTTGGAACATATAGCACATCAGTAATATAGGCCTTCTAGCCATCCTTCCTATTGATCAAGATTTTCTCAATCCCAGCTGCACATACTATGCTATTGTCTGCAAATCTAATACTTCTGTTTACTGATTCATCTAGTTCAGAAAACCAAGACTTCTTGCCTGTCAAGTGATTGGAGCACCCTGTATCTAGATACCATTCACCACTTCTTTCTTCTTCATCCTTGACTATTACCATCAACAACACTTCATCTGAGTCTGAACCTTCATTCTGAGCAAACTGAGCCTCATCTTTGCTCCTTGGTATTCTCTTTAATCTGCATTCAGATGCATAATGGCCCCAGTTTTGGCAATTATAACACTGAATCTCCTTCTTGGACTTTCCTTTCTTCACATATTGAGCCTGCAATGCTTAATCCAAAGATGCAATTTTTCCTCTTTCTTTGATCCTATTTTTTAACCTCAGTTCATGCACCTCTAGGCTTGCCTGCAATTCTTCTATCTTCATGGAGACTAGATCCTTTGACTCCTCAAATGCAACCATAATGTGATCAAACCTTGGTATTAAAGTTTTGAGAACCTTTTCTACCTTCATCACATCAGTGAAGTTTTCACCATTCCTTGTCACTAAGGATATCTCCACCACCAAGGAGATCACCATCACCACCACCACCTAGAAGATCTCCACCACCACAAAGAAGATCTCCACCACCACCATCACCGCCACATAGGAGATCTCCTCCACCGCCACCTAGGAGATCACCACCATCACCACCAAGGAGATCTCCACCACCACAACCTAGGAGATCACCACCACCACCACCTAGAAGATCACCACCACCACCACCACCAAGGATATCACCACCACCACCACCACCTAGGAGATCTCCACCACCACCACCACCTAGGAGATCTCCACCACCACCTAGGATACAATCTCCACCACTACCTGCTTCATCAGCACCACCGCCACCGCCACCGCCACCACATTCTCCATCACTACCACCACCTCTTCCATTTGACCATTTTGTGTTATCTCAAACATGGCCACCAACATATTGGAAAATTGAAAATGATAAATGTGTCTCTCCAAAACCCACTAAAGTTTTTCATTCACGGGTTGTGGCTGTCGCTACTCGAAAAACTGCATCGCGCAACGACGGGGAGGCGAAAAGGAAGGACAGGAGAGTCGCCACCGAACTTTATTTATCCCATGAGGGGAAAGGAAAATATCGAGAAAACCTTAAAAAAGAAATGGATAAGATGGTCTCGCGACCAAGAACGGGTTCGGAAGCCGGTTATGCGAGGGGAAGGTATTAGCACCCCTCGCATCCATCGTACTCGATGGGAACCTTTTGTCTGTCGATGTGTGATTTTATTTGCTTAAATATTATGCTATAAGAAATGTGTTCCAATGGGTAAAGATAAGGGTTTAGAAACAAGAAAGTTAGGAGGAAAGAGAGAACGGGGGAAAAGAGAAAGAACAAACTCGGTAGGACTTCGCAGTCCTATGCCTACGTATTCTCAATAGATGTGAGAAAGTCAGAGTCGACGTAGTTCGGGACACTACGGGTGATGGGGGGATTGTGCTCGGCAAGGATTGTGGCCCTTGTGCCTACGTATCTTTACTCAAAAAGAAGTAAAGAATCAGAGCAGCCGTAGTTCGGCCTACGGTGTGCGGGGAAGTCTTGGTAGACGCTGCTATCGTGCGCATTCTAGCAGTTAGGTGTATTGCTGCTCGCTCGTTGGAGACTTAGGCGTTACCTGTTTGCGGTAGAACGGACGTAGCATGCCTTTATGGGAAAGGGTGAAAAAGAAAAAGGGTGCTCGCTAGGATATTGCAATCCTATGCCTACGTATTCTCAACATGCAAGAGAAATCAGAGCAACGTAGTTCGTGGCTACGGTGCGGATAACCGGTGTGTTTTGTGGATGATGTTATCGTACGCGTTCTAGCAGTTTAGGTGTTTTGCTGCTCGCTCGTTTGGAGACTTATGCGTACCTGTTTGCGGTAGAACAGACGTAACATATCCTTTTGAAAGATTGATTAGTTTTCGCCACGCGGGGCAAGGAGTCACGTTTGATTGATTGGATTGTTTTTAGGGGCGAGACAGGTCCTCGGATAGTAACCCCTACGGGTAATACCCAATTCGTTATCTCAAAGTTTTTGTTATAAAAGAGTGTGGCGAACGTAGCGTCTTCGTAGTGAAAGACGAGTATCAAGACCACACACACTACAGTGAGTATTCTGACACTCGGAGAGGAAGAAGACTACACTCAATCCTCTCTCTTTAGTTCAACACAAAGGGAACTTCATTCTCTTATTAAAGTGTTTTTGGTTTTGAATGGTAAGTGCTTTGCGACAGAGAACCCTACGGTAAACGTCAGCACTCGGGATAGGAGAAGGCCTACGCCTAACCACTCCACGACCATTCAAGTTTTTGTTATGAAAAGATTTTGAAAATGCACTCGGTACGTGACCGAGGTTTTAGGTGTGGAAATTATGGAAGGAAATTGTGAAAGCGAGATGGTGGATAAAGGTGCGTCTTCGTATCGAAAGACGAATGTCGAGACCGCCCACACTACAGTGAGCATCTCGACACTCGGAAAGGAAGAAGTCTACACTTAATCCTTTCTCTTTAGTCCAATACAAAGAGAAGTTGATTTATTATTGCAAGTATACTCGGTACGGGACCGAGGTTTTTAGGAGGAAAAGTTGGAAGCGTCTTTGTGTTGACAGACGAGCATCGAGACCACCCTCACTACAGTGGGCGTCCCTACGCTCGAAGAAGAAGAGGTCTACACCCAATCCTCTCTTTTTTAATTCAATACAAGGAATTGATTTTAAGGAGATGAGATTTTAAAATGGATGGGAAGCGTCTTCGTATTGAAAGACGAGTGTCGGAACCACCCTCACTACAGTGGGTATCCCAACACTCGGAGAGGAAGAAAGTCTACACTTAATCCCCTCTTTTTAATTCAATACAAAGATAATTTGATTTTGAAAATTGTTTGACAAAGTTTTGAATCGAGTCGGGACAAGTAACGAAGAGGGAAAAGAGGTGGTCTCAGATCCAACATTACCTATCAATAATTTGACTGGTAATGAATTACGGAGGTCTCGTCATCGACCCTAAAAGTGAAGAAATATGAAAATAAATCTTCAAATAAGAAAAGTTAAAATTTAACTCTTATTAAAACCACCTATAAAACTCTAGAGTAAAATACTTAATTATTAAAAACACTAAACCTTAAAATAAAATATTAACAATTTGAAGATATTTTCTTTTTATGAAAAGGAACCAAGATATTTACATCCTTATTAAAAACAGAGGTAAAAAAAACAACACGGGTGTAGAATCATAGGGCTTCTCAAAAAGCCCATCATCTATTCATCACTTAAATCACACGGTTGGGTATTCACAACTGGTTGTGTGTGATAACAACCTTGAAATGGGCTTAACCCAACCGTCATGAAGCGACTCCCCCAGACAAATCAGTTTTTTTTTGTGTTAAATTGAATAATAATAATAAATAAATAACACAACAGAAAACAATGATCCCTATCCCAGCTACCACCAGAATTTGTCAACTTTTTAAAAAAAGATCCAGCCAAGGAAATGAAACGAAGAAGAAAACCCTGCGCTCAGAATGTCACGAACGTCCTCGCGCTTCAAGAATAAAGAATCGGCAGAAAGACGGCGAAATCAAACTCACCTCCGCGAGTCTACTTCTCTCGATCCTTCGCTCTATTTCTCCCTCCGCCTCTCACCTCAAGATTTTATAATAGGTTTGTGTTTGATTTTCGATTTGGTTCGCTCAAACTTTCAATCTTTCTCTTCGGTTTTGGTTATTTTAAGGGTTTTAGGTTGAGGATTGGTGGGTTGAAGAAAGGAATGTGGGTTGAAAATGGGCCGTTTGGTGGTTCGTAACAGTGAGAATGGCAGCGGAAAAAATGGATTTCGAAGTTGGAGTGGGGGTTATATTGGAACCGGTTTGGGAACTATTGAAAATGAAGGTCAGAGAAGAGCTTAATTTGAAGTGGATGAAGGTTCGGTGAAGTTATTTGTTCGAAGGCTGAGCTGTTAATGGTGGAGCTAGGGTTTCGCAGATTGATGATGGATAACGGTTGAAGTTTCTGGTCGTTAGGTCATCGGTCAATATTTGATGGATTTGGAGAAAATGGTGGAGATTGGTTTGCTGAAGAAAGGTTTGTTAAAGGCGAGTGATGAAGCGACTTTGAGTGAGGTTGAAGAACATGGGGTTCTTGTTCTGAAGAGGTTGATGATTTGGTAGTTCATTTGTTGTTGGAAAAAAAATGGAGGAAGGTTTGTGGAGTGAACATCAAATCTGTTGATGAAGAAGCATTGGGAGAGCGGCTAGGGTTGTCTTTTGGTTGGAGTCTCCTCACATGTTTTTATATGTCCCCAAATTCCTAAAGGATTGAGGTAAAACTTTGCTTCGTAGTACCGTACCCTGCAATTTCTTATTGCTAGCTGTATTTGTTGTCTTTTGTGGCAGGACAACCCCAAAACATGGTGGGGCCGTGTGGAGAGAAAGGACCTCAAAAATATTTTCACTCAACCCTCACTTTTGTCTGTAGTGAGGTAAAATATCTGGTTTCCTAAGTTTTTTTACTGTGCAAAACATGGCTTATTACTTTGTTGATGTGGGACTCCTTTTTTGATTCAATGAACTTTGACTTCAGCTCCTGCTTGCTTTGCTCTGATCTTTATGGGGTATGGATTTGGTTGGCATTGGTTATCGCGGTCTGTATTCGCATTATACAAAAAAAATCGATTTATGCTCAATATTATTTCACACATTGTACTGATGCACTCTGTTTCTTTTTGTGGCACGATGGCTCGAGGCATGGAACATCATGATGAAGAGCATCCCCAAAGGCCTTCGAATTGAGAATACTACAAGTTGCTTGAGTTTATCATGGATTAGCCTTGGACAAAATGGAAGTAACATGGAGCACTCCTAGGCAGAAACTTAAGCATGAAGCTTGTAAGAAGAAACATTTGGACAGGCTGTTATGGGAGTCTCTCAAGCTGTACCTCTGCGAAAGTAGGCCTTCACATTCTTTTTGTCAAAACTTATTGCTGTTGTACAATCTTCCTCAGCTTGAAGATAACTGCCCAGTTCTAGATACGCTTGAGCCCTGTTACTATGGTATGTTGCATTATTGCCGCAAAGTTTAATAGCTTCGGTATAAAATCCAATGGCTTTCTGCCACTGCTTATCTTTGTAGGCTTGATTTCCCTTTTCTTTTGCAGTCTCAGTGGATTGTTCCTTGCTAACAACACTTTTTGATGATTTTCTTGGGGCAGCAATATCAGCCTGCTCTTGGAGAACTGTATACATGGTCTTAAGAGTGTCAAGCAAAAAAAACGATCTCCACCATGCCGAGCTATCAAGGACATTGAAACAGGATTCTTGTCATAAAATCCAAATGGTATTGTGACCTGACAGCAACTTGATATGCTAGCTATACTTAGCAGGCTCAATGAACAACTCTGATAATCAGAAGATAGGATCTCCTTTCCACCTAATTTAGGAGGAGGATCAGCTGCAGTAGGGATCACCAAAACTCCTTCGTCCTTCAATAGTGAGTTTACAGCAACACGCAACTCACTTCTAACAAATTTAGAGTTTTCGATCTCTACTTCGGACACCTCAAACTTTTCATTCAACTATGCTGAAACAGCTGGATAAAGATCAGGTTTTACTACGTTCATCCATTCATTATGTGTATGTTCAAATTCATGTCTTTGTAGCTTACTCTGCGGAGCATTTTCGGTTTGTGGAATATAGGATTAATGATTGTATTGATTTACACCATGATGTTAAACACACAACTCACTCATCTTTTTAGAACCAATGCATACCTCACTTTGTAACAATCTTGGTATTCTTTCTATATTAAACTTATATTTCCTCTGAATCAATGAAAATGAGAAGTCTTTGGTGTTTTCTGGATCTTGCAGGTACAGGCAGAATATGGGAACATAAGGAATGCTAGGCGTGCTAATTGAATTCGCATTCTGTCCTGCTGTTGGTTGAAGGACAAGGCTGTTGCAGCTGGTTTTCACATGTACAAGTTTGATGGATAGTGGAAGATAGGGAAACAGGTTCTGTATCATGGTTGTGGAATGTGGCAGACGGGTTCACATAGGAATGCTGAGAACGTGTATTGCTTCAACTCAATGTAATTTCCTCTTTCTCTTCGGATTTTATCTATTTTTCCATATTGTTTCTGATTGAATTCAAGTCATAACTATTGTTGTTGCCGGTGCGGGTGAATCATGAGCTGATGCCATAGCCAAGTTGGTGCCGGCTAGAGATGGCTTGCATCCGAAAGTATTGTGAAAAATTCCCTTTCTGCAGTGTTATGAATCATGTTGCATGAGATTACTATGTGCAGTACAGTCCATAATAGTATAAGAGTTGTGAATGACTTTATTTTCTCACAGGACAACGGTTATCGACCGTTCGTGCAGGCCCGTGCATCCACCTCTTACTTTCTCATTGTTGAATAACAATTGTGATGGTTGTAATCTCTGTTTTAGTGCAGGTTCTTTCTGAGATGAATTACCGACAATACGACGCAGGGAAGTGTTGCAGTTAAGGTGCTGTTTGTCTTTCATTTAATTCATTCTTCACAGGATGCAAATCGTCAATCCCGTTGCTGCCATTTTCAGGTGTGGTGTAGCCATTATTGAATATGATGCCTGTGATGGTTTCAACAAGAGTACGATTTCCACAAGTTTTTTAGAATGAATCCTTGATCTCATTTATTTCATACAACTTGTCTCTCTCTGTGTTTGTATTCATCCCTACGTAACGGCTTCTTTGCATAATGTTGTGCCGCAGGTTTTTTCGTGTGGCATTTTTCTCTTAATTTGCAAGTGGGCGTATGGAGATGGTATGAACAGGGAAGAGGTTTTCAAAGTGGAAGAAGAGTAAGGAATCTGTTTTCTTTTTGGGAGCAGGTTTCACGGGATGCCGGCTTTGTCGTAACTTGTATACGAATTGCAGCTGGGGTATTAATAATGATAATGATGAGCTGCAGAACATATGCTTCTTTGGGGGAAAAGAAGGAGAAGATGTATTTACATAAAGGAAAAAAGTGGGAATTCAAAGGGAGAAATGGAAGGATTCGTACGGGCATCACGGTGGAAGCTTTTTTTTTTTTGCAAACATTGTAAACGAAACCAGTGTTTTCCTTATGCTTTTGGCATGCTGTTTGTTTTATTAATCCAGGATAACTTGATTTAAATTTAAAGAAAACATCTTGAATTGGAGCATGACTCATTAAGCATCAAAATGATTCCAATGTCATGACCACGTCTTTAATCTTTGTACACCTCCTTGTAAAATAAAGCATGAACCTCTATGAATCCTTTGAAAATTGTAAAAATGATTTTGTACCAATTCATGAGCTTCAACGTGATCACCTTCTTTCTTCACATTGTATTGTCTTGAAATAATTGAAAATTGCTAAGAAAGTGCTTATTTTCTTGGGGATACCTTGAAGTTTCTTCAAATTAAATAACTTGGAAAAATATGCCTTGACCAACAAATACAATTTAATAATTGATATGGCCTAAGAAACAATGACTTGGAGAAAAACAAACTCGACTCATAACTCATTAAATCTCAATATGCCTTGAGAAAAACCTACAGTTGTAAATTGCCCACCGGAAATTACTAACTGTTATTTTCCATCATGCTTAGTGTTTTGGATCTTGCGCTTTAGTTTAATCCTCATGACTCGAGCATAAATGAGCATTGTCAGTATTTCCATCATCAAACTATGTCTTGAAGGCAGACCATGTCTCCACATAAATTGTTTATACATTAAAACACATGATCATATAACTCTTCCTTAATCCAACTTCTTGAATAAATCCCCGAAATATAACTGAAGGCGTACCCAACTCAAATATCATCTTGAACCTCGATGAGTCCAAATATTCACTATGCACCAAGTGAATAGGACGCATGCCCCCTATCTGAAACTTGACTCCACCTGGCAACTTTTGAATTTTCTGACTATGAGGAATGGAAGGATGTATAAATGAGAAATATATACAAGTAGGACAAATTTGGGGTATGCTTATGCAATGTGATATGCTAATGCAATGAAATGAAACATAAACCAAATGGAGAAAAGGTAGGGCAAATTTTGGGGTACAACAGCTGCCCCTATTCAAGCGACTTAGACCTGAAGGGATGAAAGGTGAGCGACTTTCAGACATTCAAGGTAAAAGGCGGTTGAATACCAAAGAGACCTGAAATTTGCCAACCGTAAAAGGAACTTCTGACATCGCCGTCAGGTATCCATATTAAGTGGAACATCTGACCTCGCCGTCAGCTCCTTTAATAGCATCTAACCTCGCCGTCAGATCTCAGCGTCAAAATTATAAATCAACTGACTTCATCGTCGGTCTTCAATATTTTCTGACTTCGCCGTCAATTTTCACAGGACTTTGGTAAAGTCCCTGACTTCGCCGTCATCTCTTAAAACGATCTTCTGACTTCGCCGTCAATTCTTAAAATAATCGGTAAAAGCATCTAACCTCACGGTCAGGCCTCGACATTAAGTCGGTAAAAAGATCTAACCTCGCCGTCAGTCCTCTGTTAAATACAAACAGATATTGAATCCAAAGATACGATCCTCCGACACCGCCGTCAAGACAAAATCCAACATCGCCGTTGGAAGAACCAAATTACCCGACATCGCCGCCAAGAACAAACATCTATCATCGCTGCTAAAGAATCAAACCGCTCGACTTCGCCGCCGAAAATAAACACCCAACCTCGCCGCTGAATAAACAAATTACTCCGACATCGCCGCCAGAAACAAACATCCAACCTCGCCGCTGAATAAACAAATTACTCCGACATCGCCGCCAGAAACAAACATCCAACCTCGCCGCTGAATAAACAAATCATCTGACATCGCCGTCAAAACAAACTTCTCAACATTGCCTTTGAAGAATATAAATACTTGACATCGCCGTCAAAACAGACTTCTCAACATCGCCGTTGAAGAATACTAAATCATCTAACATCGCCGTCAGAACAAACTTCTCAACATCGCCGTTGAAGAATATAAATACTTGACATCACCGTCAAAACAGACTTCTCAACATCGCCGTTGAAGAATACTAAATCATCTAACATCGTCGTCAGAACAAACTTCTCAACATCGCCGTTGAAGAATATAAATACTTGACATCGCCGTCAAAACAGACTTCTCAATGTCGCCGTTGAAGAATACTAAATCATCTAACATCGCCGTCAGAACAAACTTCTCAACATCGCCGTTGAAGAATATAAATACTTGACATCGCCGTCAAAACAGACTTCTCAACATCGCCGTTGAAGAATACTAAATCATCTAACATCGCCGTCAGAACAAACTTCTCAACATCGCCGTTGAAGAATATAAATACTTGACATCGCCGTCAAAACAGACTTCTCAACATTGCCGTTGAAGAATACTAAATACTTGACATCGCCGCCAAAACAGACTTCTCAACATCGCCGTTGAAGAATATAAATACTTGACATCGCCGCCAAAACAGACTTTTCAACATCGCCGTTGAACAAACAAATCACTCTGACATCGCCGCCAGAAACAATCATCCAACCTCGCCGCTGAACAAACAAATCACTCTGACATCGCCGCCAAAAACAAATATCCAACCTCGCCGCTGAACAAACAAATCAGATTATTGACATCGCCGTCAAACCATCGCTAAATATAAGCGAGCAACGAGATTCGAACGAATTTAGGACCATCCTTTGGTGACAATCGCAAAAGAATTCCGCTGGGGAGACAACATGAGCTGGGGTCTAACCAACACACGGGCAAAGATACTAATCATCTGCGAGATTCACTTGAAACAAAAGGGTAACGACCTGGCTTATGTTTCACATGCATATGTTTGGATATGACGAAATGCTCCATACGAAATGGAAATGCTTCGCGTTTGGGTAGATGTTATGCATGTATGTAGATGCAAATGAACCACTTTAGCAAAATAAATGCTAAAGAGAAAAGAGCCAACTCTGTTGGGTCAGAGCTAGGTACGCCTAGCGCGAACAAACTCATGCTGAGGAATACAAGCCCAGGATGGCCTCCGAAAAACTTCTGGGTAAAACTGCTCTGCTAAGACCAAAACTACTCCGCTGGGGATCCTAACCAAACTCTGCTGCGGAGAACGTCCCGGATGGCCTATCAGCCTACAACTCTTCTGGGGATCAAGCAACTTGGCTGGAGGCAACAACTCCACTCTACCGGGGGAATCGGCTATGAATGATTAGCCAGAATAACTCTACTGGGGAAACACAACAGACTGCTGAGGAATAACTTCATTCTGTCGGGGATTGAATCCGCTATCTGCTAGGGATTTTGAATAAGACTTACTGGGAACTTATCCCACACTTTCTCTGCTGGGGATGGAGATAAACAGTCTCTGAGTCAGCCCTACTTTGTGGGGAGGAAGATTAATTTCGCTGCTTTGGCTGGGGATTAGATAAGGAGGGAATCAACATCAATCTCTGCTTGGGGAAAATGAGAAGTAAACTTCAACAATACTTCCGTTTGAGGAATGAGTCAATGACCTAGACTCTGAGGGGAAAGAAGTCAATTGTTCAGACTCTGTAGGGATAACAGTGCTGCGCTCGCCCTACTGCTGGGAAAATAAACCCAAATCTGCTTCTATAACTCTGATAAGCTCTTGAAGATATGGAGAGGAACACATCTCCTTTGTTTACGATTTTGCCCCAGCCTGTGGGACTTTTGTAAAAACCTTCCTCGAAAGGAAACCTGAAATTTCGGTACCCTGATGGTCAGATATGAACTGCCCCAGCGCTTCGAACCCCGAAGAAGTGCTTCAAGTTAATTTCCTTTCTGGACAAGGATAGTCTTTGTGCTCTTCGGGTGACCTGCCCCAGCTTTGAAGTGATTTTCCCCTAATTGGCTGATTTGTAGAGAAGTGCCCCTGGCTGACTTCGAGAGATTTATCAAATCTCGACCTGATTGCCCCATATTAACCAACCTTAGGGAATGGCGTCTTCGACTGGCCTTCGAGTGGTTTGACGAGTCTCGACCTGATTGCCCCAGATTAACTACATCTAGGGATGACCGACCCTGCTTACGTTTACCTGACGTGACTTGCCCCTGCTCAAAGGAGTACTCGGGCGCTCTATATCTTATTTCTATCAAACTTCGCATTGTAGAAACTTCCCTGATGTCAAATGCTTTCTCGCGAGTAAAACAATTTGTTTTGCAAAAGATAATATTAATGCAATGCATATGACAGTTTTAAAATCCAAGTCTGTTCACTGGAAAAAAATGTGGCATTTAGTGAACGAATCACTTATCAAAAATATCAATATCCATACCCATAGGGTAATAAAAATCCTTTTAGGAGTCAGTTTCGACGCGATCTTTATCGAAGTATGCTTTCGAAACAAAGTTGCTTCAATTAGGACTTTTGAAGGTTGTAACGTGGTCGGGTTCACGGTTGGAAAGAAAGGATATGAGGCTCAACGTTTTGTTTAACCCACCCACTCTCTTTGATACTCTCCAATCCTATGTTCAGCTAATTCGACACAAGCGCTCACCTCTCAAAGGTTAAATGACTAGAGTGATGGTTCGGGAGACCACAAATTTTTGGAGTGACAGTCACTCGCTTTTCGTCTTTGGTGCCTGGAGTCACACGACTTGTTTTTCATCATTTCATTCCCTATTTTCCTGGACTGACTCTTTTGAGTATATCATTGATTTCAAAGTCCAACGGGATGCCCTAATTTTTTGCCTAAGCCATTTGTTTTCAAGTTATCGACTTAGCGGGCTTTCATTTTTTTCTTTCTTTTGATTCTTTTTTTTTTGTTGAACAAATCGTATGACACCGGCTCGTCTGACTTGTTGAAGGGGTTGTGACTGTCTCACTCCTTGGATGGTGAAGGATAACCATTGTGTTTCTTTAGGTACGACCTATACAGGCGTGATTGTTCCTCGAACGGGGACACTCCTTTTGCAATTTGGATGTTAGGTCGAATTAACTGACACCTACCCTGCCCCAGGTTAAGATTGAGGTTTTTTTCATTTTCAGAAAGAAACTCCTACTACTAGGCTAAAAGGGGTTGACAAGGGATTAACATCCTTATATCTCCGGTGTTTAGGAATTTGAAACAATGCCTGTACATCATCAGCAGAGATTTTATTCAAAAGCATACATTCAGAAGTTTGCGTCTTTAAATTTCGTCATCCTCCCTCAAGGGATCCCGCTTTAACAAGCGTTTGACATTAATGGAAAAGCAATATTGAGTGAACACGAATGGACTTAATCAAAACATGCACATTCATTTCATTATCATTATCAATCGAAAACAAACACGTCTACAGATAAGATTTTCAAATAGGTTCGCACTTTAACAGAAAAGAAACTACAAATGCAAAGGGATAACATGATAGAGAGATTGCCAGCTTCGGGGAACTGGGCTTTCATTCTTGACTTGCTGCTGAACCAGCCATCTTTAGAATTGCTCATCGAAGTCATCCTGATAATCTTCTGAACACCCGCTCTCGGTGAATCCCTTCATAACATTAGCTGCCGAACCCACATAACTGGACGAAGGAAGATCATTGGTCTGAATACCCTGAGGCGTGATTGAAAACCTGTTGGAGTCCAGCAGAGTTTGAATCTTGCTTCTTAGCACCTTACAGTCTTCGGTTGAATGCCCTTGCGCCCCAACATGGTACTCACAACGGGCGTCGATATCAGAACCTGGCGTATGTGGATGAATCTCTGGATCAGTATTTTTCGGCACTATCAATCCATATGTGATCAAGTCTGGCAATATCTGACTGTACGACAACGACAAATGGGTGAACTGCTTCTTTGGCTTCCTTGGTCTTCGTCGGGCGTGCTGACGCGGCTGATGACAGTATGACTGCTGACTCTGGCGGGGAACAGATATCTGATGCAACGACCCAAAGGATCGTTGACTCTGAATAGTTGAGACATCGAGAGACTGAGTCTGAGGTATCGGGGACTCCCTTCGTTCAGGAACTTTCATTCTTAAGCTTGGCCTAGGAACGGGCAATAGCTGCGGGCAGGGAGACTCTAGGGTCACAGATTGCAAGACAGGCTCCTGACCTGATGCAACTTCAGGGGAGAGAATAGGAACATCCACATCTTCTGGAATAAGACCATTGCTCGACATGAACTCAAATGCTCTCGAATCGATTAAATCCTGAACCTTGTGTTTAAAGGCTTTGCAGTTCTCGATATTATGCCCCGGTGCCCCGGAATGGAAATCACAATGGGCATTTTCATCATAGCCTTGTGGTGGCTCGCCAGTCAACGGAGCCATAGTGCGAAGCTTAACCAATTGAAGCTGAAGCAAGTGTTGCAACAACTGAGCATAAGTCACGGGGATCTGGTCGAACATTCTGTCAGACTGCTTCGTCCTTTGAGCATACCTCATAATCCTAGGATTGTCTTGGGAAACAGGGAGTAGCTGCTGACAAGGAAATACTGGAACCTCAGGTTGTGTAAGATATCTCTGAGGCACTTCATGCCTTGGGAGAGGTTCCACATATAAAGGTGGAATGGCCATTTCCGCTGCGGCTTCGGGCACATGATCGCCTTCCTTTCTCAACACATTCCTCATGACTTCTGTTATCAGGCCCATCTGAGTCTTCAGTTGATTATTCTCCTCTCTAAGTGTATCCTGATCCAAGCGCAGCGCTTGCATCTTTGCCACAAACTGCCCCAACTGGCTCTGAACTTCCCTTAGTTCTTCTCGAATCTGTTCCATAGTTGTCTCTGTTGATTTTCCTTTGGTGGAATGATCTTCAATTCTGGAACAAGCCGGATGGAAAAACCACATGAAGCAATTACGTCCACAAAATTAGAACACCTCTATGCAAATGAATAATGATGCAATATGCAAGACATGCGAAGAAATGCAAATGAATATGCAAATGCAACAGGGGATCAAACGTTGTTGTGTTGTTGACGGTGACGGACCAGCGCTTCGCCTTGAGACCAAACAACATTAGTACAAGGATCCCACTGTAACTGTTCATACTGACAAACGGGTAGGATGAAGGTCAAAGTTTTTCCTGCAAGGCAGCACAACGAGATACCTCTCACCTCGGGTGAGCAATCTATTGGTTTAAGAGGGTATTCCAAAGGCTTTTCAAACAAAGTCCCATGCACTAACCCTCAAAAGTTTCCCATCATAACGACTACTCGTAAGACGGTAATCCCTCCAAAAGGATGAACACAGAGTTATGTTTTAGCAACCTTCGGAATAAAGGTTCTACAAAAGGTCCTCAGAATCGCGGACTCCCAAGTTGAAGATAAGAACGCCATTACGACTACACGTAAGACATCATTATTCCACTGGGGTCTCATCTGAGCGGTAAGATTCAATCCAACTCAACGAGTCCTAAGTCTCGCAAATCAGAAAGAATTCACCTCCTAACTTAGTGTGTATGCTCGAAAGCTCGGGTAGAAAGCTTTATCTCACCAACCAAACAATAAACCCAACAAGTCAGAAAGAAACACAATCATGAAACAAATAGCAAAACAAATAAAGCACAAATGCGACAAACAAAATAGGCGTGGCTTGCTAGGAGTCCCCAGCAGAGTCGCCAGCTGTCGCTGCTCGAAAAACTGCATCGCGCAACGACGGGGAGGCGAAAAGGAAGGACAGGAGAGTCGCCACCGAACTTTATTTATCCCATGAGGGGAAAGGAAAATATCGAGAAAACCTTAAGAAAGAAATGGATAAGATGGTCTCGCGACCAAGAACGGGTTCGGAAGCCGGTTATGCGAGGGGAAGGTATTAGCACCCCTCGCATCCATCGTACTCGATGGGAACCTTTTGTCTGTCGATGTGTGATTTTATTTGCTTAAATATTATGCTATAAGAAATGTGTTCCAATGGGTAAAGATAAGGGTTTAGAAACAAGAAAGTTAGGAGGAAAGAGAGAACGGGGGAAAAGAGAAAGAACAGACTCGGTAGGACTTCGCAGTCCTATGCCTACGTATTCTCAATAGATGTGAGAAAGTCAGAGTCGACGTAGTTCGGAACACTACGGGTGATGGGGGGATTGTGCTCGGCAAGGATTGTGGCCCTTGTGCCTACGTATCTTTACTAAAAAAGAAGTAAAGAATCAGAGCAGCCGTAGTTCGGCCTACGGTGTGCGGGGAAGTCTTGGTAGACGCTGCTATCGTGCGCATTCTAGCAGTTAGGTGTATTGCTGCTCGCTCGTTGGAGACATAGGCGTTACCTGTTTGCGGTAGAACGGACGTAGCATGCCTTTATGGGAAAGGGTGAAAAAGAAAAAGGGTGCTCGCTAGGATATTGCAATCCTATGCCTACGTATTCTCAACATGCAAGAGAAATCAGAGCAACGTAGTTCGTGGCTACGGTGCGGATAACCGGTGTGTTTTGTGGATGATGTTATCGTACGCGTTCTAGCAGTTTAGGTGTTTTGCTGCTCACTCGTTTGGAGACTTATGCGTACCTGTTTGCGGTAGAACGGACGTAACATATCCTTTTGAAAGATTGATTAGTTTTCGCCACGCGGGGCAAGGAGTCACGTTTGATTGATTGGATTGTTTTTAGGGGCGAGACAGGTCCTCGGATAGTAACCCCTACGGGTAATACCCAATTCGTTATCTCAAAGTTTTTGTTATAAAAGAGTGTGGCGAACGTAGCGTCTTCGTATTGAAAGACGAGTATCAAGACCACACACACTACAGTGAGTATTCTGACACTCGGAGAGGAAGAAGACTACACTCAATCCTCTCTCTTTAGTTCAACACAAAGGGAACTTCATTCTCTTATTAAAGTGTTTTTGGTTTTGAATGGTAAGTGCTTTGCGACAGAGAACCCTACGGTAAACGTCAGCACTCGGGATAGGAGAAGGCCTACGCCTAACCACTCCACGACCATTCAAGTTTTTGTTATGAAAAGATTTTGAAAATGCACTCGGTACGTGACCGAGGTTTTAGGTGTGGAAATTATGGAAGGAAATTGTGAAAGCGAGATGGTGGATAAAGGTGCGTCTTCGTATCGAAAGACGAATGTCGAGACCGCCCACACTACAGTGAGCATCTCGACACTCAGAAAGGAAGAAGTCTACACTTAATCCTTTCTCTTTAGTCCAATACAAAGAGAAGTTGATTTATTATTGCAAGTATACTCGGTACGGGACCGAGGTTTTTAGGAGGAAAAGTTGGAAGCGTCTTTGTGTTGACAGACGAGCATCGAGACCACCCTCACTACAGTGGGCGTCCCTACGCTCGAAGAAGAAGAGGTCTACACCCAATCCTCTCTTTTTTAATTCAATACAAGGAATTGATTTTAAGGAGATGAGATTTTAAAATGGATGGGAAGCGTCTTCGTATTGAAAGACGAGTGTCGGAACCACCCTCACTACAGTGGGTATCCCAACACTCGGAGAGGAAGAAAGTCTACACTTAATCCCCTCTTTTTAATTCAATACAAAGATAATTTGATTTTGAAAATTGTTTGACAAAGTTTTGAATCGAGTCGGGACAAGTAACGAAGAGGGAAAAGAGGTGGTCTCAGATCCAACATTACCTATCAATAATTTGACTGGTAATGAATTACGGAGGTCTCGTCATCGACCCTAAAAGTGAAGAAATATGAAAATAAATCTTCAAATAAGAAAAGTTAAAATTTAACTCTTATTAAAACCACCTATAAAACTCTAGAGTAAAATACTTAATTATTAAAAACACTAAACCTTAAAATAAAATATTAACAATTTGAAGATATTTTCTTTTTATGAAAAGGAACCAAGATATTTACATCCTTATTAAAAACAGAGGTAAAAAAAACAACACGGGTGTAGAATCATAGGGCTTCTCAAAAAGCCCATCATCTATTCATCACTTAAATCACACGGTTGGGTATTCACAACTGGTTGTGTGTGATAACAACCTTGAAATGGGCTTAACCCAACCGTCATGAAGCGACTCCCCCAGACAAATCAGTTTTTTTTTGTGTTAAATTGAATAATAATAATAAATAAATAACACAACAGAAAACAATGATCCCTATCCCAGCTACCACCAGAATTTGTCAACTTTTTAAAAAAAGATCCAGCCAAGGAAATGAAAAGAAGAAGAAAACCCTGCGCTCAGAATGTCACGAACGTCCTCGCGCTTCAAGAATAAAGAATCGGCAGAAAGACGGCGAAATCAAACTCACCTCCGCGAGTCTACTTCTCTCGATCCTTCGCTCTATTTCTCCCTCCGCCTCTCACCTCAAGATTTTCTAATAGGTTTGTGTTTGATTTTCGATTTGGTTCGCTCAAACTTTCAATCTTTCTCTTCGGTTTTGGTTATTTTAAGGGTTTTAGGTTGAGGATTGGTGGGTTGAAGAAAGGAATGTGGGTTGAAAATGGGCCGTTTGGTGGTTCGTAACAGTGAGAATGGCAGCGGAAAAAATGGATTTCGAAGTTGGAGTGGGGGTTATATTGGAACCGGTTTGGGAACTATTGAAAATGAAGGTCAGAGAAGAGCTTAATTTGAAGTGGATGAAGGTTCGGTGAAGTTATTTGTTCGAAGGCTGAGCTGTTAATGGTGGAGCTAGGGTTTCGCAGATTGATGATGGATAACGGTTGAAGTTTCTGGTCGTTAGGTCATCGGTCAATATTTGATGGATTTGGAGAAAATGGTGGAGATTGGTTTGCTGAAGAAAGGTTTGTTAAAGGCGAGTGATGAAGCGACTTTGAGTGAGGTTGAAGAACATGGGGTTCTTGTTCTGAAGAGGTTGATGATTTGGTAGTTCATTTGTTGTTGGAAAAAAAATGGAGGAAGGTTTGTGGAGTGAACATCAAATCTGTTGATGAAGAAGCATTGGGAGAGCGGCTAGGGTTGTCTTTTGGTTGGAGTCTCCTCACATGTTTTTATATGTCCCCAAATTCCTAAAGGATTGAGGTAAAACTTTGCTTCGTAGTACCGTACCCTGCAATTTCTTATTGCTAGCTGTATTTGTTGTCTTTTGTGGCAGGACAACCCCAAAACATGGTGGGGCCGTGTGGAGAGAAAGGACCTCAAAAATATTTTCACTCAACCCTCATTTTTGTCTGTAGTGAGGTAAAATATTTGGTTTCCTAAGTTTTTTTACTGTGCAAAACATGGCTTATTACTTTGTTGATGTGGGACTCCTTTTTTGATTCAATGAACTTTGACTTCAGCTCCTGCTTGCTTTGCTGTGATCTTTATGGGGTATGGATTTGGTTGGCATTGGTTATCGCGGTCTGTATTCGCATTATACAAAAAAAATCGATTTATGCTCAATATTATTTCACACATTGTACTGATGCACTCTGTTTCTTTTTGTGGCACGATGGCTCGAGGCATGGAACATCATGATGAAGAGCATCCCCAAAGGCCTTCGAATTGAGAATACTACAAGTTGCTTGAGTTTATCATGGATTAGCCTTGGACAAAATGGAAGTAACATGGAGCACTCCTAGGCAGAAACTTAAGCATGAAGCTTGTAAGAAGAAACATTTGGACAGGCTGTTATGGGAGTCTCTCAAGCTGTACCTCTGCGAAAGTAGGCCTTCACATTCTTTTTGTCAAAACTTATTGTTGTTGTACAATCTTCCTCAGCTTGAAGATAACTGCCCAGTTCTAGATACGCTTGAGCCCTGTTACTATGGTATGTTGCATTATTGCCGCAAAGTTTAATAGCTTCGGTATAAAATCCAATGGCTTTCTGCCACTGCTTATCTTTGTAGGCTTGATTTCCCTTTTCTTTTGCAGTCTCAGTGGATTGTTCCTTGCTAACAACACTTTTTGATGATTTTCTTGGGGCAGCAATATCAGCCTGCTCTTGGAGAACTGTATACATGGTCTTAAGAGTGTCAAGCAAAAAAAACGATCTCCACCATGCCGAGCTATCAAGGACATTGAAACAGGATTCTTGTCATAAAATCCAAATGGTATTGTGACCTGACAGCAACTTGATATGCTAGCTATACTTAGCAGGCTCAATGAACAACTCTGATAATCAGAAGATAGGATCTCCTTTCCACCTAATTTAGGAGGAGGATCAGCTGCAGTAGGGATCACCAAAACTCCTTCGTCCTTCAATAGTGAGTTTACAGCAACACGCAACTCACTTCTAACAAATTTAGAGTTTTCGATCTCTACTTCGGACACCTCAAACTTTTCATTCAACTATGCTGAAACAGCTGGATAAAGATCAGGTTTTACTACGTTCATCCATTCATTATGTGTATGTTCAAATTCATGTCTTTGTAGCTTACTCTGCGGAGCATTTTCGGTTTGTGGAATATAGGATTAATGATTGTATTGATTTACACCACGATGTTAAACACACAACTCACTCATCTTTTTAGAACCAATGCATACCTCACTTTGTAACAATCTTGGTATTCTTTCTATATTAAACTTATATTTCCTCTGAATCAATGAAAATGAGAAGTCTTTGGTGTTTTCTGGATCTTGCAGGTACAGGCAGAATATGGGAACATAAGGAATGCTAGGCGTGCTAATTGAATTCGCATTCTGTCCTGCTGTTGGTTGAAGGACAAGGCTGTTGCAGCTGGTTTTCACATGTACAAGTTTGATGGATAGTGGAAGATAGGGCAACAGGTTCTGTATCATGGTTGTGGAATGTGGCAGACGGGTTCACATAGGAATGCTGAGAACGTGTATTGCTTCAACTCAATGTAATTTCCTCTTTCTCTTCGGATTTTATCTATTTTTCCATATTGTTTCTGATTGAATTCAAGTCATAACTATTGTTGTTGCCGGTGCGGGTGAATCATGAGCTGATGCCATAGCCAAGTTGGTGCCGGCTAGAGATGGCTTGCATCCGAAAGTATTGTGAAAAATTCCCTTTCTGCATTGTTATGAATCATGTTGCATGAGATTACTATGTGCAGTACAGTCCATAACGGTATAAGAGTTGTGAATGACTTTATTTTCTCACAGGACAACGGTTATCGACCGTTCGTGCAGGCCCGTGCATCCACCTCTTACTTTCTCATTGTTGAATAACAATTGTGATGGTTGTAATCTCTGTTTTAGTGCAGGTTCTTTCTGAGATGAATTACCGACAATACGACGCAGGGAAGTGTTGCAGTTAAGGTGCTGTTTGTCTTTCATTTAATTCATTCTTCACAGGATGCAAATCGTCAATCCCGTTGCTGCCATTTTCAGGTGTGGTGTAGCCATTATTGAATATGATGCCTGTGATGGTTTCAACAAGAGTACGATTTCCACAAGTTTTTTAGAATGAATCCTTGATCTCATTTATTTCATACAACTTGTCTCTCTCTGTGTTTGTATTCATCCCTACGTAACGGCTTCTTTGCATAATGTTGTGCCGCAGGTTTTTTCGTGTGGCATTTTTCTCTTGATTTGCAAGTGGGCGTATGGAGATGGTATGAACAGAGAAGAGGTTTTCAAAGTGGAAGAAGAGTAAGGAATCTGTTTTCTTTTTGGGAGCAGGTTTCACGGGATGCCGGCTTTGTCGTAACTTGTATATGAATTGCAGCTGGGGTATTAATAATGATAATGATGAGCTGCAGAACATATGCTTCTTTGGGGGAAAAGAAGGAGAAGATGTATTTACATAAAGGAAAAAAGTGGGAATTCAAAGGGAGAAATGGAAGGATTCGTACGGGCATCACGGTGGAAGCTTTTTTTTTTGCAAACATTGTAAACGAAAGCAGTGTTTTCCTTATGCTTTTGGCATGCTGTTTGTTTTATTAATCCAGGATAACTTGATTTAAATTTAAAGAAAACATCTTGAATTGGAGCATGACTCATTAAGCATCAAAATGATTCCAATGTCATGACCACGTCTTTAATCTTTGTACACCTCCTTGTAAAATAAAGCATGAACCTCTATGAATCCTTTGAAAATTGTAAAAATGATTTTGTACCAATTCATGAGCTTCAACGTGATCACCTTCTTTCTTCACATTGTATTGTCTTGAAATAATTGAAAATTGCTAAGAAAGTGCTTATTTTCTTGGGGATACCTTGAAGTTTCTTCAAATTAAATAACTTGGAAAAATATGCCTTGACCAACAAATACAATTTAATAATTGATATGGCCTAAGAAACAATGACTTGGAGAAAAACAAACTCGACTCATAACTCATTAAATCTCAATATGCCTTGAGAAAAACCTACAGTTGTAAATTGCCCACCGGAAATTACTAACTGTTATTTTCCATCATGCTTAGTGTTTTGGATCTTGCGCTTTAGTTTAATCCTCATGACTCGAGCATAAATGAGCATTGTCAGTATTTCCATCATCAAACTATGTCTTGAAGGCAGACCATGTCTCCACATAAATTGTTTATACATTAAAACACATGATCATATAACTCTTCCTTAATCCAACTTCTTGAATAAATCCCCGAAATATAACTGAAGGCGTACCCAACTCAAATATCATCTTGAACCTCGATGAGTCCAAATATTCACTATGCACCAAGTGAATAGGACGCATGCCCCCTATCTGAAACTTGACTCCACCTGGCAACTTTTGAATTTTCTGACTATGAGGAATGGAAGGATGTATAAATGAGAAATATATACAAGTAGGACAAATTTGGGGTATGCTTATGCAATGTGATATGCTAATGCAATGAAATGAAACATAAACCAAATGGAGAAAAGGTAGGGCAAATTTTGGGGTACAACAGTGGCCAAGTGAAAACGACACTCTAATACAATTTTGTGATAATAAAATGATAGATGTGAATGATGTAAGTTATACTTTATTTGATTATATTTGTGAATATTTTAATTTATTTTACTATGTTCTTGAAAAAAGTAATATTATTCTTGTACCAGTTTGAGCCACTAATGGAAGAACTTAATGAAGATTGGCCAGCATTAGTTAAAACTGATAACCAAACAGAAGCGAACATTTGATTATGGGTTGGCCAGTGGTATGGTCACTGAACTTTTTCACGTGAGTTGTTTGAATTTATTCCTTATTTTTAAAAGACATTCAATGTTTACCATCGAAATAGTATAATAGATATCTTGATAGAGAATGATATTAACCCAGAAGGAAAGATTCCTAAAGAAACTATTCTCAATGCAGTACACACACATATTAAATTTATGCCACAACTTCAATGTGAGCGAATTAATGATACAAATTATATATTAGAAATAAGACTTTGTTTGACAGCAAGTGTTGAACTAGAGTATAAAGATTGTGATACTCCTTATAGTGGTTGTCACGATGAAGAAGTGTACTTTTGATAAATTACAATATTATTTCATGGTCATGATCTCGGAGATTTTGAAGTTCAATGGATGCAGCTAAAGCTTCATGGGATTATGAAGTTTGTCTCTTATTTTAGTTTTCTACTCTATAATTTTTTGTTTTTTCTCAGTTTTAATTTTGTTGTTGTTGTTGTTGTTGTTGTTGTTGTTGTTCAAAACACCTTAGTGTATTACTTTTGTGTCTCCATGGTATTCCTTGTACTCTTTCTATTTTCCTCTTTCACACCTTGTGTTAGAAGAAATTTATATGAATAAAATTAGAAGTTTGTTAAGCATGTAAAATGTTTCTATTTCATTTTTCATTATACTTTTAGCAGTGTAAAATATAAGAGCACACAAATTAATGATTCCTCTGTCTTAGTCTACAATATGAAATATATTAAAAATAGAAGATCTTTGTTTGAAAACAAGTATCAAAATGACAATTTAAGAAAATATTAACAAAAACTAACTCAGGAATAAGGAAGAAAATCCTAAGGAATTTTTTTCTAATGCATGCTTGAAATTATGGTCTTGATATTTGTTTAAAGACTATTATACAATTTCCCCTTCTTCGAACCATGTTGACTTGAAATAGAATTATCATTTTAGTTTTTGTGTGAATAGTTAAAAGAGGGAACGTCAAGCAATAAATATGCACTCAAACTACTAAATGCTATATTTTTGTCCATTTAATTTATTTTATGATGATAGCCCCTATGACTTCGATAATACCATTCATTTTGATTCAATTTATTTTAAGTTAGATTTTTTTCATCTACCAGTTACAACTGCACATCCACCATCACCAATATTATTTCTCCCACATTTTCACACATACCATCAAATACGTAATACATATTCTTCATATGAAACTCTAAATGAACGTAGGAAAGGATCTCCTCCACCTAAGAGAAGATATGCTCCATAAAAGAAACCTTTATTTTAATTTTAATTTCACATATCACCAAACTCCATACAAATATGTCATAAAAATTATATATGTGACACAAATCTATCTAAATAATATGTAGAGGTTAAAAATTTATACCAATTGATTTTGAAACTTTTACGGTTTGAGGTACAGTTTTTTTTGTAAGGTTAAATCTTAAACTCTACATTTGTCTTAAATTTATTTATTTTTTTAAATTAGTTAATTTAGATTTTCAATTTAAACATTTTATACTTATTTTTATTTAATTTATCTGTTAACTATATAGTTTGTGTGGATTCTTGTTATTACACGTTGTGGTTTAAGTTTTTTCTAAGTGCTAATTTAAAATATAATGATATTTTTTCCCATAGAAAAAAAGTCCAAAAAAGTCCACCTCTCAAATGTAATGCCTAAGTAAGAAACAATTGGAGTGTAAAAAAATTTTAGGTGAAAAATTAAATTATTTAGTTACAAACAATTTAGAGGGAATGAATTATGAATTTATTAATTTTGTTAATTTAGACTGTAACTTTGGGTCTATGATTATATTATCCAATAATAACAATTATAAATAATTTATAACAAATCATCATTTACATTTTGCATGTAGTAAATATCAAGCATTGATAACAATGATGATGAATAAATTTTTTTATAATAAATTTATTGTTTTATAAAATAAACTAGTAGGGAATGAAATGATGATTGATGAATTAGAAATACTAAACAAAATTTTAGTTGTTAAAGAGAAAATTTGAAAAACATTAATTTGTGTAAGTTATTCTTCAAATATGACTTATATTTTTTAATTCTTATTTGTTAAATCAGTTTTAAAGAGTATATGTAAAGTGGTTGGTTGATGAAACAAGTATTCTACAAAATATATAATAAACTTAATTGTATATATCACCTCAATTAAAATTCACAAGTGTTGTGTAATACAGTGATATCCTATTTTAAAATAATTATGTTGGATATTAATTTTATGACCACTCAACTTTTTGTTATGGTTTGACAAATCAAATGTGGTAAAATGTGACGGGTTATCATGTTTTTAAAAAAAGTCAATAACTCATGATGAAAAATAAGAAACTTAATATCACACTCTTATTACTTTGGATAAACGACTAAAAATTCAATTAATCCCACACGAGAAATTGTGGCGATTCTCTAACAAAAATGGCTGTAGAAGTTTTGAACCAGAGAAAAAAAAAGTAACTTTTTCCCTAAGTGTGATATAGTTATCACCAAAATTCATTTTTAATATATTGCAAAAATTATATAAACGACATAAATCCAACCAAAAAATATGGAGAAGTTTAAATCTCCCCCAAACTAATTTAGACATTTTTCCAGGTGTGATTTTTCTCGTAATATTAAATCATTAATTCAATATTTTTTAAAATTTATTTTTTTATAAATAAATTATGTTTTTTATTATGAATTCGAAATTTTATATTTATCTTTATTTATCTTATGTTTTATCGTTTGTGTTTGAATTTTTATATTTATTTTTATTTATGGTATCGTTTGCCGTTTGTGAATTGTTATTATTATTCATTATAGTTTAAATTTTATTTGAGTGCTAGTTTAAGATATAAAATACATTTATTTTTTCCTAATCGAAAATAATTTAACTCCAAATGCAATGCATAAGAAAAAAAAATTGGGGTGAATTGTTTTAGGTGAAAACAATTATATAATTTTGGTGTCCAATAATAATTCATCTATAACAAATTATTATCTATATTTTGCATGTAGTTGATAATTAGCATCAACGATACTTAATTTAGAAAAATAGCATTAGTTATAAGACAATGACATGCAAATTATTAACATCCAAGAATGCATTTCTTCTCTCAATAAAAGTTAAAAAGCTGCACAATAGAAAGCTACATTCAACTTTGTTTTTTACATTCAAAAATATTTGGACTGTTGTTACGTAGTTATCTTTAAATTTTCATCTTCCTTGTTTGTTTCAAATTTTATTGGAAATAAAATCTAACATCCATTTATATGTATGTTATCAAGTTGTCATTTCCAGACAAAGAAGCTGTTTTGTCCTTTAGCGTCAATAACATGCCTAAACTTTTGGTCGTGCAACGTATTAGATAATATCCATGTGTTACATGAGTATGCTAATATTTTACTCTTTATTATTTTATTTTTTTTATAAACAAGAATATATTAAATAGATTAAGAAAATCTTTGAAAAAGAAGAGTATAAACAGAACCTAATATAAGATGGTTACATAAAATCGAACAGGAATTTAAACCAATCATATAAGCTACAATGATTACTATTCCATCTACCTAATATCAACCAATTCCACGAAATAACTTTAATATCGGAAACAATGTCCTCAACGTCAATGGATACATTACTGAAAATACTGTTATTTCTAGCCCTCCATAAATTCCAGCAAGAAATGAAGCAAATTGAGTTGGTCTTATTCTCTTTGCAACAACCCAGAAGTCTCGATTTCCAGACCTTCGCATGAAGGCTACAACAATCCTCCGAGATGTTCTCTATATTCACCCAGTCGCAAATCCTATTCCACACGAACGAAGATTTAGAGCACGAGAAGAAAAGATGTGGAACGTCCTCGTAGCTTGACGAACATAACGCACAATCTGAATCTTGGGAGTAATCAATCACCCTTCTTTTCATCAAATTAGATCTAGTAGGCAGCCTATCAAGTGCCAACCTCCAAATAAAAGTTTGGACTTTAGCCGGTAACACCGTTTTCCAAAGGATCTCCAGAAGAGTAGCACTATCATTTTCAATAATGTGAACAGAAGTAGAAGAGGAAGAGGATAAAACAGTATAGAAAGAGCTAACCTTATACGAAAGAGAATCATGAAGAAGCCATTTCCAATTATCGGCGACATTGATGTTGGCTGCCACCTGATCTAACAAATCACTACACTCTGACCATTCTGGTTCAAAATTGGATCCCTCATCTATCAACGATTCTCTAACTTTCCATACCCATTGACCATCCTCCTAATTTCCCATCTCGTTAACTGTCGAAACTTTCCTGAAACATGCCTGAAACAGCCGCTGAAACCTACTTTTAAGCGGTAAATCTCCAATCCACTTAGATAGCCAAACCGTCGTATTGTGACCTTCTCCACTAGTGCAAGCCGTAAACTTGAAGAAATCCACATTGAAGTCGCAGGTTAAGCTTGACATAATATTCTTCATCCAAAGAGAGTCGAATTTCAAATTACTGACGTCGGCGAAAGTTTGCACCTTCATGCTCAAGTTACCGTATCTGAGATTCAGCGTCTTTCTCCAAATTTTATTTCCACCGCTTTGAAATCTCCACAGCCATTTTGCTATAAGAGCACAATTAAAACGGCCTACGTGTTTAATGCCAAGACCTTCGTATTCCTTTGGCTACCAGATGGAGTTCCAAGATATCCAAGAGATAAATTTTTTACTAGAATTCCTAGCCCAGAGAAAACACCGTTGGATTGCGATAATATCGTTTACGATTTTCTTGGGAGCCTTGAAGCAAGCCAAGTAATGAATAGGCAAGTTAGCTAAAGCCGAGTTAATGAGGGATACTCTACCTCCCATTGAAAAATTTCTCCCAGCCCAATTTGATAGTTTGCTCCTCATACGAAATAGAACCAGATTCCAGAATGAAAGCCGATGATCATTTCCTCCCACCTGAAGACCGAGAAAACTGAACGGTAGCCTGCCAGATTTACAGTGCAGAAATTCTTCAGCTGCAACAAGGAAAGTAGGGTCTACTCCTATCTCGTAAAGACAACTTTTAGAGAAATTAATTTTCAAACCAGAAATCAATTCGAATGCGCCCATGACAGCCTTGAAAGCCCATATATTCATAACCGAACCATATCCTATAAGCAGAGTGCCATCGGCAAACTGAAGCATGCTCGCAGAATTTTGATCATTGATCTTGTATTTTGTTAACAACTTACCGACAGCTGCGGCTCTGACTAAACAAGATAGGCCCTCTGCTACTATGGCAAACAGAAATGGAGCCAAAGAATCCCCCTGCTTCAGACCCCTTCCAACCTTGAAATCCTTCGAAACAAAACTTTTGAACACGGAACCTCGAATCCATTTTAACCAATTAGGACCGAAACCCATCTTGACAAGCATTTAATCTAGGTAAGTCCAGTCGACGCAGTCGTCGGCTTTAGTGAAGTCGACTTTGAAAAACAGACAATCCTTTTTATATCTCTTAGCATAGTCTGCTATTTCGTTGGCTAGCAGAACCCCATCATAAATTTGCTGACCCGGGATGAAAGCTGTTTGATAAGGAGAGATAAGTTTATGAATAACCTTGCTCATTCTGCAAGCAAGCATCTTGGAGATAACCTTGGAGATACAACTCAATAGAGTAAGTGGCCTGAAATCTTCGAACTGTTGCGGGTTGGAGATCTTCGGAACCAACGAAATGAAAGAGGACGCAAACATCTTAGGAATAACTCCTGTCTTGAAGAATTCCAAGATGCAATTCGAGAAGTCCTGACCAACAATATCCCAACAAGATTTTATGAATTTAAAGTTAAACCATCGACACCGGGGCATTTGTTACCGTCACAACTGAAGATAGCCTTTCTTACATCAGAAGTGCTAAAATCTGCTTCCAAAAACAGTTTGTCTTCCTCATCAAGACAGGTATTCAAAACCAAATCACTTCTGAATTTTGCCGAATTTGATTGTGTGTATTTGACCTTAAAGAACTTCACCGCTTCGAACTTAATATTCTCAGGGTCTTCCACAATCCTGCCTCCCACTTTAATAGCTGAAAGACGATTCGACTGATTCCTGGATTTAAGGGAGTCATGAAAAAATTTGGTATTAAGATCCCCATTTTGGAGCCAACTAACCCATGATTTCTAGGCTATCATGCTTTCTTTGATCCGCATATTCTTCCACATTTCCTCCTGGTATCACAGTTTCTCTCTGTCGAGATCAGAAGCTTGTAGGTTAGTGATATTATCCTCAATGTTCAAATCTAGCCAACCAAACACTTTGAGATTCCATATACTGAGATCAGATTTAAGAGCTTGAAATTTCTTAGTTAGGATGTTGCAGTATGAACTTGTGAATTGGTAAGAGTGCCACGATTTCATAATGAAAGGGATGAAATCCTTGTGGTAGAACCAACAGTTGAAAGTCCTAAAAGGTTTTGGTCCCCAATTGATGAAATTGGACTTCAACCACACCGGTTGATAATCCGATATGTCTCTATCCACCACCACTTGATTCTTCAAAGAGAACAATGATATAACCATATCATCAACCAAAACTCTATCCAGTCTACTTCTGCTTTTACCGTTAGAGTTGAACTAAGTGAAACGGCTTCCAAATACCGGAAGATCCACCAAATTCATTTCCTCAATGAATTCACAAAACTGCTTCATATCCCTGCTGTTATAACTACTTAGGCCTTTCCTTTCCTCCATATTTTTCACCGCATTAAAATCCCCTCCCATGATCCAACCAACATCAGAGTAATTCTTCTTAATTTTAATCAGATCTCTCCACAACTTCCTCTTATTAGCTGATCCACAAGGAGCGTAAACATTGGTCCCCATCAACCTATGATTATTCCAAACAAAGTTTAGACCTAAGAATCCTTTCCCATAAAAACTAAAACAAGCAGAAATTCTAGCAATATTCCACATGGTTAGAATTCCACCAAAGTTTCCAGCTGAGTTCTGAGCTGACCAATCCAAATCAAAATCCCTCCAATGCTGTAAACAATACCAGCCTACATCTTGATAACCTTGGTTTCCTGAATAAGGCAAATGTCGACACTTCCTCTCTGAATAATTTGAGATATTCTCCTTCTCTTGATGGAACTACAGCAGCCTCTAACATTGAAAGAAATTAAATTCATGGATCAATTGTAGCTACATCCTTCTTGCCAAGACCTGCATCCTTATCTGTGTTATCCAAAATCCTCAGAGTTCACCCAATAACCTCTTCATCTTCGCCTTGAATTCCTAGAACTTTAAGAAAATCACCCAATTTAGATGGAACTTCGACAATGGCCCTTCTGCATCTCGAGTTAGCCCTCTCCATGCCAGTGTTGGTAATCGATTCGCAGCACAGTAGAGTTGAACTAGATTCTGAAAGTTCTTTAGACAACTTTTTCTTCTTACTTTCCTCCCTAGCTTTTCCTTTCAACTCAGGTCTAAGGTTCTCCTTGGGGGCTGTGAGAAGCAGAGTGGAAAAATAAGAGGGGGTGTAGGGTATTTTAATGCAGTTATACACCTCATGAAGAGGTTTTTTATTTTTAGCTTTACCTCTAACAACACGCCCAATAACTCCTCCAGGAGGCCCACTAATTGGATGAGGCAGACCCAGATCTACCACCAATTCCCCATTAAAACTAGGTACCTCAAAATCTGCTTTGGACTGATTAAGTTCTAGTTTAGCCAAAAAGTTATCTGGTTTAGTTCCTTTTGAACTAATCAGAGCGGCTGAAACCTTATCGTAACGCCCCGATTCTGAATTTCCCAATTTGTTTGAGTCCTTTTTGATTTATTTGGATGAATGTTATTTTAATTATGGAATTTATGTGTCGATACGTTTAATTGCTTTTTGTTCTATTTTACCGATTCGGAGAGTTTTCGGGGAAAATAGATTAAAGGGTATTTTAGACATCTAGTATTTTATATTAAGTGGGGTATTTTGTGAGAAAATATTTTAAAAGGTATTTTGAGGAGAAATAGAATAGAATAGAAAGAGGTATAAGTAAGAATTAGAGAGAAAAGAAATGAGATAGAAAGAAAAAGGAAGGAAAGAAGAAAAGAGAAGAGAAAGAGGAGAAATGGATAAAAACCTAGAAATTCATCAAGAAACAACTTCCAAGCTTCAATCAATCGGGTAAGGGTGTGAAACCTTATTATTATATCAATGTGTATAATCATGTATGATTTTTGTTGGATTGTTTTGGATTTATTGGTAGTTTTCTACACTTTCCATTTTAGGTCGAAATTGGTTTAATCGATAGAAATCGTTGTCTAACGGTTAGAATCGTGATTAGATGACGTAGATTAGTCGATATATGTTAGACTAAGGCTACTGGATATGAGTTGGAGTTCATCGGGTGATTTTATCGGTGGTTTTGGATTCTGAACAGTGGGGAGAAGTGGAAATCACAGACGCTCGCTAGCAGCTCGCTAGGCGAGTAGGTCGCGAGTGTTCGCTGGCAGTTCGCTAGGAGAGTGCGCAGCGAACGGTCCCAGACTTGGGACAGAATGGGTTTGATGTCCTTCGCTTGCAGCGAAGGGAGTAGCGAGGAGCTCCCTAGAGGTTCGCTGTGGCGAACGAGGTAGCGAACGAAGTCTGGAGCTTCTGTTTGTGCTCGCTAGCAGTTCGCTAGGCGAGCAAGTGGCGAACGCTCGCTAGCAGCTCTCTAGGCGAGCGTGTAGCGAACGTAGCAGGATGGGTTTTCCCTGCTGCTGTGTGCTGTTGTGGCTTGGGGTTTTGGTGGCGATCGACCCTACTTTGGTTTAATAGCTTGTGTGCTGATTTGTGATGTGCTGTAGGTAGCCGTATGGCGTGAATCCTAGTTTATGGTTGTGAAGCATAAGTGTGGCCGGTTGGCAATTTTGTGCATTTGCTTAGTTTGAATAGAAATGCATGAGGAATTGATTGTGAATGTGAGCCATGTTTGAATGGTGTGAATGAATGATGAATATATATGTTTTGTGATACATATATTTTGAATGCATAAATGAATATATGCGATAAATGTGAAGAATGCAGGAGTGTGTTTGTAAACATGTGTGCATTTCATGAGTGTCATGAGTCATGTCGCATGTGAAACATCGTGTGCCCATGTGGGGTGTGAGCAATCGGATTGTGTGCCCGTGTGGGGTGTGAGCAATCGGATTGTGTGCCCGTGTGGGGTGTGAGCAATCCTGAAACATCATGTGCCCATGTGGGGTGTGAGCGATGGGTGAACGTCGTAGGCCCGACGGGGAGTTACTTCGGTAACGAGCGATGATTCCATTTGGTTCTTCAATTGGACCTGTTGAAATGAGTCGGTACCGCATTTGCATCTGCATAGAGTCGTGAGTCGGTCTCTATGAGTTGCATGTTGACATCTTGCATGATGTATGGTGAATGAACATAAGTGTAAATGTTTATGTGAATTGTGGATAATTGGAATGATTGGTATGCTTGAAGATATATATGTATATGTGAATGTATGTATATGTATGTTTTGTGAGTTTATGAATTAATATAAACATGGTTGACGCATATTGGATATGCTTGGTGTTATATTGTAAATGTTATGTGGAAATAATGTGTATGTGTAGAAGTATGATTGGCGAATATGCCCAATTATGAAATGTGCATTGAGGTTTATATAATGAATCGTGGTGAGAATGTGAAGGATGTGTAATTTGTATAATATATAATTTTATGCATTGATTGTTATGATATTGTTTCTCACCCTTCGGCTGTTCTATAATGCTCTATGAGGCATTGCAGAGTAGGTTGCTGGAGGTCCTTTTTGTGAAGCGAGTCTTCATTGTTTTTGGTCGTTGGCTCTGATATGTAACATCTGGGTAGTTAGGAAGCCTTTGGCTCTTTTTGGAGATACAAGTGTTTTGATTCTTTTGTGATACATCTGTGTATGTATCTGCTTATGGATGATTTGTAAACATGAATTAACTGAATGATGTATATATGTTTATATGAATGAATTGATTCAATGTTTAGATGTTTCCGCTTTTATTCTAAATGTTGAGATATGGGTTTTAGGACTAAGATTTCTTTGTTATGACTTGCCCATTGTTGCATATCTACTTGAGCAGGTGTTGTATGCGTTTAATTTCATGATAATGTGATGCACCTCTTTTATACCATGTTTAAAATAAACTCTGATGAAATTTATATTGAGTGCCTAAATGATTTATTCAATTATTTGGGGTTATAGGAAGGGGGTGTTACATTAAGTGGTATCAGAGCCAGTGTTGAGTCAGTTGTGTCTGTCTTGTCGTTGTGTTGGTTGAACAATTGTTTAACCTTGTTGATATTTTTGGTAATGGTTAGAATGGATTGAAGGTGAGATAATACTTAGAAGGGGGGGTTGAATAAGTATGGAAAATTAATACTTGAAAATAATCACACAATTATTTTTATCCTGGTTCGTTGAACAACTACTCCAGTCCACCCTTCCAGAGTGATTTCCCTTTCTCAACAAGGACTTAATCCACTATTAAATCAAACTGATTACAATAGTATCACCTAAGAACTACAGTTCTTAGTCTTCTCAAGAGCTACTGATTCACACTGAATCCTCTTAAGGAAAATCCTTTACAAATAATGTAAATTAAATACAAGAGTTTTTAATGCTTCTATAAAGCTATAATCACAACAGTGATTTTTCTCTTAAGTTTTAAGTACAATGAGAGTCTATGAAGAATAAGAATGAGAGCTTATAGAATATTGTGATTTCTTTTCAGCAAGTGTGTAACTGAAGAATGAAGTAAGGAACTCCTTTTATAGGCAACTGAATCATGCACGTTGAAAAGAGAGTCCAAAAGGTCTGAGCCTTTTTGTCTTCACATGTACTGACTTTTCCTTGAAATAGATGGCACAGATAAATCCTTTTTGTCTGTGTAAGTGTGTCTAGCACAAATAAGGAAAGAGACGTTGAATAGTTCCAAAGGATATATTCTTGAAAACACTTCTTCAGATTCAGCAAGTTCTTCAGAGTCTGAATAAATCAGAGTCTTCTGATGAGATTCAGAACTATGCTGTATCAGAGTCTTCTGCAGCGTGTGTGCTTCTAGCGTGTTGATCATCAGAGCATCTTGACACAGAACTTCAGTACTTGGCAGCGTAAGTACATTCAGAAACTTCTGTAGACTAATGCTTTGAAAAACTCTTCAATTAATATTCTTCTATACTTCTGATGCTTCAGCTTCAGATGATTCTGATTATCTTCAGATGCTTCTGACTATCTTCAGATGCTTCTGACTCAGAATGTTCTGGAGCTTCTTGCTTCAGATCCTTCTGGAGACTACGCTCAGGATCTTTTGTAAGGAGCAAACAAATTCTTCTGTAAGGTGCATCTGGCGCTTCAGAGTCAGAATAGCTTCTTGTATTCAAGGCAGATTTGCTTCTAGAGAGTTAATATAATTTTAATCTGCAGTAAAACTCTCAAACAAATTTTAGAGTATATAATTCTTAAATGTAAATTTCCCAACAGTTATCATCAAAACAAAGAGTAATTATTAAGAACCAATCTGTGTTCTAACAATCTCCCCCTTTTTGATGATGACAAAAAGTATCAGAAATTTTATTTAATTGAACATAAAGAATTATAACTCCCCCTGAGATGATGAATCTCCCCCTGAGTTAAATATGAAAAAGGAATAGAAACTTCCCTTTTTATCTTGAGTAATCTTCAGAGTCAGATCTTGTTTGTCTTGTAATAATCAATGGTCAGAATATCTTGCAGATATAAGATTCAGAGTTTGATAAAAGATAAATGATCTGAGAAACTCAGAGGTTCTTTTATAGAGTATTTTTATCAAAAGTTCTGAAGGAGTCAATTTAGATATTAGAAAGAATAGATATGTCTGAAGATTCATTCTAGTGAAATTATATTAAATAGTTCAGATCTTTATTTTCTCCCCCTTTTTTGTCATAAGCAAAAAGTAAAACTATTAATAAAGACAATTAAAAAGAATAATAGCAGACAATTCAATGGAGAATAACAAATTGTTTCATTTAATCATAACAGAGCAAAAAGTACATCAGAAGATATAACAAAACATTCAGATGCAATAACAACAGATGCACAAACATGAGAAAAAAAATCTAAGTGTGTTTTGACAAAAGCATCTTCAATAGGTCTGTGATCTCAGATTGTGATTGCTCTTGCTTTGACATGAACTTAGTTATTGTCTCATTCTTCTCATCTTGTTTGGACATCCACTCTGACATGTCCTCAGATTTCTTGTCTTGCTTCGCCATCCAAGATCTAATTTCAGATTGACCAGCTTCCAGAGCAGCAATCTTGTTTGCCAAATCTGGATTTTCTGTCTTAATCTCTGATGATGGAGGTTATGTATCCTGAACAGAGTCAATTGCCATATGTTCTGGAGATCCTGAAGAGGGTTCTACCAGATTCATAGTTAATGCAGTGGCAGTTGGTTCTGGTGGAGGAGGAGGTGGAGGAGCATCCAAACACAGCAGAGGTTCAGTCTTGTTGACAATCCAGAATTGAGTTCTTTCAGCTCTGAGCTTTGCATCATCAGAATAGATGTTCTTCAGATTAGAAGCCACAGTGTTGAATCTATTGAGAAATCCTTTCCAGATGATGTCAGTCTCATTTGCATCCATAGTTTCAGAACATCTTTTCTGAACAGTACCTAAAGACATCTGTATTTCTTGCAAAAACGTTTGAAATAAATGTTCAATATTAAGTCTGGGTGGAGGTTTAAGCAAGGTTTCCAGAGTCATCTGTTTAGGCTTTGGAGTTGGTGGTATCAATGATTTTGGAATGGAAATAAGAGGAGGGGGAACATATGGAAAGAATGGAATTTCTGGTTTCTGAGGTAATGATCTGTTTAAAGCATTAAGCAGATTTGGTTGAGGTCTTGTGCGTGGGTAAACAACATCAAAGAATGCATTAGAGTATGGTACGAAAGCAGAGTTTGATGGTTTATCAGATGCAACTGTGTTGTCAGATGCAGGATGCAGAGCTGAAACAACAGCTTTACCAGATGTAGCAGATATGGGGGCTAAGGATCCTTCATTTTCCATAGATTTAATATATGAAAGGATTACAGATGGAAGGGTTGGTTTGAGTTTAGGTCTCAGAGGTTTCAAGGGTTCAGAGGGCTCAACTCTATCATAAAAATCTTTAAGTTTGAAACCATAAGATAAATTATGATACAGAGAGGACACTTGGGCACAAGATATTCCAGATGATGATGGATTAGAAGTAGGAACAATCATCTCAGATGAAGGTGCAGGTGGAGGCATAGGTTCTGGAATGGTAGTTTTGGTAGGTAAGGTTGATTCAGGTTCAGGGTCATGAACAGGGTATTTGTCAGATGGATTAATCAGAAAATCAGGATGAATTTCTGATTCAGATGAATTTGAAGATGTTTCAGGTGTACAAGAGGTAGAAGAAACTTGAAACACTGTTTTTAATGGAGTGATATCAAGAACTTCTGTCTCAGGGATATGAGATGGTTCAGAAGGAATATCAGGTTGTTGAGATGGTGGTTCAGATGAAACAGGAGTAGAAGTTACTTTAGAGGGTTCAGAAGTAATAGTTGCTACAGGTTCAGAAGATAGAATAGGTGATGGTGGAATGACAGATTCTTTTTGTGGTTGATCTTCTGTGGTTTGTTTTTCTGGATGATTTTCTGTTTGTGGTTGTGCAGAGTTTTGTTTGTCAGAATTTTGTGGTAGTTCTGATGGTTGTGGTTCTGTTTGTTGTGATTCTGTTGGTTGTGGAACAGTTGGTTGTGGTTCTATAGGTTGTGGACGTGGAGTGAAGTGTTTGATGTGTAATTTAGGTTGAGGTGGTTTTGATACAGAAGCAGTAGGTTGTTTCTGAGGAGATACAGAACTGGGGGCAGCAACAGATGTTGTTTGAGTGACAGGGGGTTTGGGAACAGACTTAATAGATGAATCATTTATAACAATAGTTTTAGAAGTAACAGACGCTTTAGTACCTTTGAGTTTAATCCTCTTAGCAGAGACAGCTTCTCCAGAATCTTTTCTCTTTAGAAGATCCTTGGGTGTCTCAGCAATCTTAGCCTTCTTCTGGACAGGTTCAGATTCTGCTACAGGTTGAGGTCTTTTCCTCTGAAGTGGAACTTCTGCTTCTTTTTCTTCTTCTCCTGCATCTGGCAGGGGTTGCTTGACAAGTTGAAACACATTTGCTGGAACAGGCACTCTTTCCCTTTTACATTCCTCTATATACATCAGAATAATGTATCTAGGTTCTTCAGCAAAGAATAGAGGGAAATCTGATACTGGAATCCTTTTATTCAGATCATACATGTTTAACTTCTTTGGAGCAGTGGTAAGTTCATCTACAATCTTGAGTCTCAGAAGGCTCTTAGCGTTCAGAGGCTTTCCCATAATGAACTCTAGTTCCTCTGTTACACCAGCATCATACAGAGCAGCCACTAAACCATTTTCAGTGAGAATATCTGAGAGCAACCTTCCAAAAGGTATCCAATTCCTGATCTTCTGGTTCTTTTCTTTCACAGATTCTCTGGATGCATTTATGTGATTCCATAGATGCATGAACAATAAGTAAGTAAGATCTACCTTATTACTTTGACTAAGGCAGTACATAAAATAGATCTGTTCATTGTTGACATAATCTGGGGAATTTGTTGACTTTCTGTGATGAATGCATCCCATGAATATCTTGGCCCAGATCTTGTAATCTGGCTTCAGATCTTTGAATCTGTTAGAGGCTTGTCCAGCAGTCATAACCTCTTCATAGACTTCATCCATATCAACACGCCCAACTGGCAGATGTGAAACACCATCTGTTTCTTCATAACCAATCAGTCTTCTAATTATATCCTCTGTGATGATGATCTCCTTTACCAGCATAGATGATAGAATAAACTTTGGATACACAGATGCATGAATCCAGAATTCCTTAACAAGCAGAGGGTAAACTGGTCCAAATAGTCTATCAAAGTATTTCACCCAACCTTGAGCTCTAACAATGGAGCGAAAATCAAACCCAGTGTCAGCCAGTGAATCAAATTCAACCATGGATTCACACAACACTTCTAACTTTTCAACAGGTGTGAGAAGAGTTCTCTGTGGAGGAATGTATGGATTAGCACCTAGATTATCTGAAGTCACAGCAGCCATTGTTGATTGAAACTGAGCAGTTGTTGATGAAGAAGACGCCATTGAAGAATGCTTTTTAGAACACTTAGGTTTTGAGTTTTTGTGAAGAGAGAACAAAAGATGAAAGCGCATGAAAATTCTGAGAGTGAAAAGTGTGAAAGTGAATACACAACAGGTATTTATACTAATCACATAGGCACACCAAAAGACAGAAATAACACACGTTTGAGCAGCATTAAATGAAGAGAATAAAATCATTTCAAATAATGAATGCTTTTGACAGATTTGGGGGGAAAACCAAGAAATTTACTATTCAAATTTCACCTCAAATGTCTTTTCAGTTGTGCACACGCCACCTCATCAGATTTTGTGGGACACGTGTTTGCTTGCATGCTGTTCTGAATTCTCTCAAGAAATGAAACGTTAGCCACGTTCAGATCTTCTAAAGATGGTTAGTTCAGATTTTCACATCAGAAATAATAATCAGAATAGAATAAATGAACAGAAGAAATACTTCAGATCATTAAACATTTTGCATCTGAGAGGTTGCCTCTGATAAATATTACTCTGGACAAACATCCATACAAATATTTTTCAGAATGAACTTAAATCTATCTTCAGCAAGGGGTTTTGTGAAAATATCAGCCCATTGATGATCTGTATCAACAAAAGCTAAATTAATTACACCCTTCTGAACATAGTCTCTGATGAAGTGATGTTTAATTTCTATATGTTTTGCCTTAAAATGCAAGATTGGATTTTTTGACAAACATATAGCAGAAGTATTATCACAAAAGATAGAAAGATTACTCTCATAGATTTGATAATCTTCTAATTGACTCTTCATCCAGAGCATCTGAGTACAACATCCAGCAGCAGCAATGTATTCTGCCTCTGTAGTTGATAGTGCTATGGTAGGTTGCTTCTTGCTGTACCATGAGATCAGATGACTTCCAAGAAACTGACAGCTTCCAGAAGTGCTTTTACGTTCAACTCTGTCTCCAGCATAGTCAGCATCACAGAATCCAACTAATGAAAATTCATCAGATCTTCTGTAACACAAACCCATGTTAGCAGTACCTTTCAGATACCTTAGAATCCTCTTAACAGCTGTTAAGTGTGATTCTCTAGGATCTGATTGGAATCTAGCACATAAACAGACACTAAACAAAATATCTGGTCTAGAAGCAGTCAAGTATAGAAGAGATCCTATCATACCTCTGTAGAGTTTTTGATCTACCTTCTTACTTACCTCTTCCTTACCTAGAGTGCTTGTAGGATGCATTGGAGTCTTTGCCATTTTGCTATCAACCATGTTGAACTTCTTCAGAAGCTCTTTAACATATTTGGTTTGATGTATGTAGGTGCACTCTGGAGTCTGATTGACTTGGATTCCCAAGAAGAATCTCAATTCTCCCATCATGCTCATTTCAAATTCTTCCTGCATACATTTAGCAAACTCCTTTCCAAGCGTAATATTTGTTGATCCAAAAATAATGTCATCTACATAAATTTGACAAATCAACAGATCTTTCTTAACAGTTTTACAGAATAAAGTTGTATCCACTTTTCCTCTGATAAAATTTTTCTTCAGAAGGAAATTGCTCAACCTCTCATACCAAGCTCTGGGAGCTTGTTTTAATCCATAAAGGGATTTCTTTAATTTGAAAACATGATCTGGAAAGTTTTCACTTTCAAATCCAGGAGGTTGGTGGACATATACTTCTTCTTCTATAATACCATTAAGAAAAGCACTTTTAACATCCATCTGATACAGAGTGATGTTATTCTGTGCAACAAAAGAAATCAGAAGGCGTATAGATTCTAACCTTGCCACTGGAGCATATGTCTCAGTGTAATCAATACCTTCTTGCTGACTGTATCCTTGAGCAACCAGCCTTGCCTTATTCCTTTCTACTTCTCCCTTTTCATTCAGCTTATTTCTGAAGACCCATTTTGTTCCAATAATATTGAATCTTTTAGGTCTAGGAACCAGATCCCAAACTTCATTTCTGGTGAATTGATTCAGCTCTTCTTGCATAGCTATAATCCATTCATTATCTTCCAGATCCTCATCTAGAGATGTTAGTTCTATTATTGACACTAAGCCAAATAAAGAAGATTCAGAAGTTATGAGAAATGATCTTGTCCTTATTGGATAATCTTTCTTTCCAATTATCACATCTTCTGGATGAGAAGATTTGATTCTGGAAGAAGATCCTCTGACAGTTCGTTTTTCAGAAATTTGCAAGTTGTTTAGTTGGGAGGTCAAAGGTGTAGCATCTGGAGTTGCTTCAGATTCTTTGATTTTTGCCTTTTCTGCCTCTGAGTCTTCAGAGTCTGTGAGAATCACTTCTCTATATGCAGAACTTTCAAACTGCTTTGGTTTTTCAGAGCCAAGCTTATCATCAAATCTAACATGAATAGATTCTTCAACAATCTGTGTTTCAGTATTGAATACTCTGTAGCCTTTAGAGCGTTCAGAATAACCAAGCATGAAACACTTCTGTGCTTTGGAATCAAACTTGTTCAGATTATCTTTAGTATTAAGCATATAACAAATACATCCAAAAGGATGAAAATAAGAAATGTTAGGCTTTCTGTTTCTCCACAATTCATAAGGAGTCTTTTCCAGAAGAGGTCTTACAGACACTCTGTTCTGAATATAACAGGCTGTGTTAATTGCTTCTGCCCAAAAATGTTTTGCCAGATTTTTCTCATTGATCATGGTTCTGGCCATCTCTTGCAATGTTCTATTTTTCCTCTCTACAACTCCATTTTGTTGTGGAGTTCTAGGGCAGGAGAAATCATGTGCAATGCCTTTTTCAGAAAAATATTTTTCAAAATGTTTATTTTCAAATTCTCCACTATGATCACTTCTGACTTTAATAATTTTGGAATCTTTTTCAGTCTGGACTTGATTGCAGAAGTCAAAGAACACAGAATGAGACTCATCCTTGTGTTTTAGAAACTTTACCCATGTCCATCTGCTGTAGTCATCTACAATGACTAACCCATACTTCTTGCCTCATATGGATGCAGTTTTCACTTGTCCAAATAGATCAATGTGAAGTAATTCCAATGGTCTGGAGGTAGACACAACATTTTTTGATTTAAAATGAGATTTTGAAAATTTACCTCTTTGACATGCTTCACACAGAGCATCTGAGTTGAATTTCAGCTTAGGAAGTCCTCTGACCAGATTGAGTTTATTAATCTGAGATATACGTCTCATATTAATATGCCCCAATCTTCTATGCCAGACCCATTGCTCATCATTCATAGATAAGAGGCATTTTACATTTTGAACTTTAAGTTCTGAAAGGTTAATTTTATAGATGTTGTGTTTCCTCTTTCCACTGAATAGGATAGAGCCATCCTTTTGACATACAACTTTGCAACATTTTTTATTAAAGATTATATCATAACCATTGTCACTTAATTGACTTATGGACAATAGATTATGTTTCAATCCTTCAACTAACAGAACATTAGTAATAGAGGGAAGCTTACCATTTCCAATAGTGCCAGATCCAATGATCTTGCCCTTCTGGTTCCCTCCAAACTTCACGTCCCCTCCAGATCTAAGTTCCAGGCTTTGGAACATAGACCTTTCTCCTGTCATGTGTCGTGAGCATCCAGAGTCCAGGTACCATGATTGGTGTCCTGACTTTGCTGCTAAGAACATCTGCAACAGGAATTATTTTGTCTTTAGGTACCCAGATCTTCTTGGGTCCTTTGGGGTTAGTTGGTTTGCAGGTTTGTCTAAACTTCTGTTTTGCAACATAATGTTTATTCTGACTTGCCTTTGGTTTAAACACATAAGTACTCTTCTCAGAGCTTGTGTGTTTAATGTCATTCAGATGACCAAATTTGAATTGAGAGTACAGAGGTGTCTTCCTGATGAAAAGTTTGTCAACAGGTTTTAGATTGCTTCCAGATGAAGACTCATATCCAATGCGTCTTCTGTTGTTTCCACTAACACCATAGATCATGGAAGCCATCTTGCTTCTGTCTATGCTCTTAGTGAGAAACCTCTGAAAACTAGAGTCATATTTTTCTAAAATATTTTCACAAGACTTAGTTTCAGAATCAGATTCTTGTTGAGTTCTATCAAAGTCATTTTTGATTTTTAAATTTATTTCTTTCTGCTCAACAAGTTCTGCTTTCAGAAGGTCAATCTCAGATTCAAGATTGCTTTTCAGCTTCTTGTATTTGAGTTTGATGTTGTTGTAACTTTTAAGAACTTCTGTTAAAACTTTAATGAGTTCTTCTTTGGTAAGTTTAGCCATTACCTCCTCTGCATCATCATCAGATTCAGATTCTGATTCATATCCAGAGGTACCTTCCTCTTGATCCTCTGTCCTGGCCATCAGTGCAACGTTTGCACATTCTTCTTCTGATTCAGAAGATGACTCACACTCATCTGAGTCATCCCATGTTGCCATCAGAACCTTCTTCTTCTTGTTGAACTTCTTCTTAGGTTTTTCTTTCAGAAGTTTAGGGCAGTCATTCTTGTAGTGCCCAGGTTCTTTGCACTCATAGCACACCACTTCTTTCTTGGCAGATCTTCTGTGACTAGAAGATTCCTTTCTGTTGTCAGATCTTCTAAAGTTGTTAAACTTCTTTCCCTTGTGCTTCCAGAGTTTGTTAATCCTTCTGGACAGCATGGACAACTCATCTTCTTCTTCAGAAGAAGATTCTTCAGAGCTTTCTTGAATAACCTGCAAAGCTTTAGCAGTTTTGTTAGATTTTAAAGCTATGGATTTACCTTTATCTTTCTTCTGGGGTTCATCTTCCTCCATCTCAATTTCATGGCTTCTCAAAGAACTGATAAGTTCTTCTAAGGAGATCTTGTTCATATCTTTTGCCATCTTCAATGCAGTCACCATTGGTCTCCATCTGGTGGGAAGACTTCTGATGATTTTCTTGACATGATCTGACGTTGAGTAACCCTTGTCCAGAACTTTCAGACCAGCTGTAAGAATCTAAAATCTAGAAAACATAGTTTCTACATTTTCAGAATCTTCCATTTTAAATGCCTCATACTTCTGTATGAGCGCCAGAGCCTTTGTCTCTTTAACCTGAGATTTTCCCTCATGAGTCATTTTGAGTGATTCAAACATGTCATGAGCAGTATCTCTGTTAGTAATCTTCTCATACTCAGTATGAGAGATTGCATTAAGCAATATAGTTCTGGCTTTGTGGTGATTCTTGAAATCTCTTTTCTGCACTTCAGTCATTGATTTTCTATCAATCTTTTTGCCATCCTCACCAGTAGGATATTCATATCCATCAGTGACCAAATCCCAAAGATCAGCATCATACCCAAGAAAAAAACTTTCTATTCTATCTTTCCAATAGTCAAATTTTTCTCCATCAAACATTGGAGGTTTGGTACTGATCCTATCCCTCTCTTCATATTTATTATTGATATTTGACATTGAATTATCAGCCATGATAACAAATAAATATATTGATCAAAGTATATCTCCTCTGGATCTTTACTGACACTGTTAAGTGATAGCACACTCAGAACCGGAGCTCTGATGCCAACTGAAGGTGAGATAATACTTAGAAGGGGGGGTTGAATAAGTATGGAAAATTAATACTTGAAAATAATCACACAATTATTTTTATCCTAGTTCGTTGAACAACTACTCCAGTCCACCCTTCCAGAGTGATTTGCCTTTCTCAATAAGGACTTAATCCACTATTAAATCAAACTGATTACAATAGTATCACCTAAGAACTACAGTTCTTAGTCTTCTCAAGAGCTACTGATTCACACTGAATCCTCTTAAGGAAAATCCTTCACAAATAATGTAAATTAAATACAAGAGTTTTTAATGCTTCTATAAAGCTATAATCACAACAGTGATTTTTCTCTTAAGTTTTAAGTACAATGAGATTCTATGAAGAATAAGAATGAGAGCTTATAGAATATTGTGATTTCTTTTCAGCAAGTGTGTAACTGAAGAATGAAGTAAGGAACTCCTTTTATAGGCAACTGAATCATGCACGTTGAAAAGAGAGTCCAAAAGGTCTGAGCCTTTTTGTCTTCACATGTACTGACTTTTCCTTGAAATAGATGGCACAGATAAATCCTTTTTGTCTGTGTAAGTGTGTCTAGCACAAATAAGGAAAGAGACGTTGAATAGTTCCAACGGATATATTCTTGAAAACACTTCTTCAGTTTCAGCAAGTTCTTCAGAGTCTGAATAAATCAGAGTCTTCTGATGAGATTCAGAACTATGTTGTATCAGAGTCTTCTGCAGCGTGTGTGCTTCTAGCGTGTTGATCATCAGAGCATCTTGACACAGAACTTCAGTACTTGGCAGCGTGAGTACATTCAGAAACTTCTGTAGACTAATGCTTTGAAAAACTCTTCAATTAATATTCTTTTATACTTTTGATGCTTCAGCTTCAGATGCTTCTGATTATCTTCAGATGCTTCTGACTATCTTCAGATGCTTCTGACTCAGAATGTTCTGGAGCTTCTTGCTTCAGATCCTTCTGGAGACTACGCTCAGGATCTTTTGTAAGGAGCAAACAGATTCTTCTGTAAGGTGCATCTGGCGCTTCAGAGTCAGAATAGCTTCTTGTTTTCAAGGCAGATTTGCTTCTAGAGAGTTAATATAATTTTAATCTGCAGTAAAACTCTCAAACAAATTTTAGAGTATATAATTCTTAAATGTAAATTTCCCAACAGTTATCATCAAAACAAAGATTAATTATTAAGAACCAATCTGTGTTCTAACATGGATGGTCGTAACGGGGATGCGGTGGCGGATGCTTTGGAAGAAATGGTTAGGACGGTGCGAGATGCGCCGATTGTGAATGCGACTGATGAGTTCAGGAAGAAGGAGATGGAGTTCCTTGAGCTGAAACAAGGTAGTATGTCCGTGGTGGACTATACTGCTAAGTTTGTGGAATTGGTTCAATTTCATCCTCACTATGATGCGGCTACGGCTGAGTTCGCAAAGTGTATTAAGTATGAGAATGGCTTGCGTCCTGAGATTAGGCAAGCGATGGGATATTAGAGGATAAGAAGGTTTTCGGATTTGACGAAGTGTTGTAGAATCTTCGAGGAAGATAGCAAGGTTCGTTCCGCTCATTACAAAAGTTTGAATGAGAAGAGAGGAAAGCAACTGGTAAGGAGTGGGCCTTATGTGACGCTTGCTGATAAAGGCAAGCATAGGGAACACTTTGTTAAGAAGTCCGGATGTGGATGTTCGGGTCCCATTAAGTGCTACAAGTGTGGCGAGATGGGTCACAAGTCTTTTATGTGTAGGAAGCCCAAAGTTAAGTGCTCTAGCTGTGGAGTTCTTGGACATGATGCTACGGATTGTAGAATGGGTGTAGTGAAGTGCTACAATTGTGGAGAAGTAGGACACATCAGTGCTAAGTGTCCTAAACCTAAGCAAGCTCCAACGAGTGGGAAGGTATTTGCATTAGCAGGCTCCGACGCTACTAATGCGGACCGTTTGATTAAAGGTACATGCTTTATTAATAATATGCTTTTAGTTGCTATTATTGATACCGGAGCAACTCATTCGTTCATTTCTTTTGAGTGCGCTAAGCAATTGGATTTGTGTATATTTACTTCTGATGATAATATGGTTATTGAGACGCCCTCTTCGGGGTCGGTAACTACTTCTTTGATATGCATAAGTCGTCCTTCGACCATGTGTGGTAAGGACTTCGTTATGGATTTAGTGTGTTTACCGTTGGACGGTTTGGACGCGATCTTCGGTATAAATCGGTTGCAATCTAATAGAGTTCATTTAGATTGTTGTCACAAGTTGGTAGAGTTTCCTTCTTTGGAAGATGATAGAAGTGAGAGTTTTCTATCCACTAAAGAGTTGAAGAATTTTTAGCGGACGAAGCTCAGTTGTTTGACTTGTTTGCATCGTTGTCGGTTGGGAGCAAGGTGGAAATTGATGTGTTTCCCGTGGTGTGTGATTAAGCGCTATTATAATCTGGTAAAGATGGTTTATACTCCATCATGATTTTCGGCTGTCTATTGACAAATTGTGGAACTGATCACCCTTAATCTTTGTTGATAGTAGTTGGGATTGTGTCGGATGGGATAGACGTGTCTTACGAGCTTAGATGGTGCATGTAGTGAATTGTTTGGAGTGAATCCAAGTGCTTAAGGATTGTTCTGAGGAGTCGATGCAGGGCAGTGTTGAGATGTTGAATTTTGATGAGATTTGGAGTGCTAATGAAAGTGGGGGGTTGGCAGTTTCCGACTAGTTATGGTTGTCTGGAAGTTATCCTGATAAGATAAGTGATATAGAGCCAGGATGTTAAGTGGGGTTATGAAGGACGCAATTTTGGGAACTGGTCCGGGATTGAGAACCCCATGTTATAGGTGTGATTGGATGGTCAAGGTGTTAAATTAATTGAGTGGTTGAGACTCGCGTTTGGTGTTGGCGCTACGGCAACAAACTCCGAGGTTAAGCATATAAAGAGTGGATGGTGACTTCTGGTAATTACTAAAGGGAGTAAGATGTAGGATACAAGATTAGTATGGGTAAACCTTCAACCATTTCGAGAAGTTGAAGACGATTTGAATGGCCTTCTAAGTGCAGAATGTTGTTTCTAAATTTTGTAGTAACGGGAGAACCGTGATTCGGAATGGCGCAAAGTTAGGAGCGTTGGAAGTTATTTTAGTGCTCTACGCGACGAGGAGGTAGTGACATGGAATCAAGTATTTATTGATGAAATATGTTTGGGTGTTGTGGTAAGTGTGATTCGTGTTTTCGCCATAGTTCCACAACTGTGTGTCCGTTTGGAATGGGATTTTCGACACTTGAGTGAGTGAGCCAAGGGTTGTGTAACCAATGGTGTTTCAATGTATTAGAAGGATGTAGAGGATCAGGTTGTACATCGCAAAATTGAGTTATCAATGTTAGAGAGGAAGTAGTATTATGTCACTATGAAGAAAGTTCAAAGAATTTTGGAAAAGCTGTCAACAGCTTGTGTGTTGGTTTTGTCGAATACAACAAGACTGTTTGTTGTGCTTTGTGATGCCTTGGTGATATGATCGGGAGATACGTTAAATGCAACACCAACAATGTTTGAATTATGCTTTAAGGCAGTTAAAAGTACAAGAGGAATTATCTGATGAGTGACTTAGAGTTGGTTGATGTTGTGTGTTTGTACTGGAGTTTGGGGAGCTTCAACGACTTAGTTGAGCTTTGAGGTGGTTAATGATCTTAAGAACTTGAGGTATTTGTTTGGTTTGAGAAAAACTGCATATGATGAAGAGGAAATAATAGGGACTTCGTATGGAGTTGAGCTTTGTGTAGTGAGACTGATTATTGGTGTTCTCGATGAGATTCGAGAAGGTTGGAATTCTAATTGGAGTTAATAGATTGATGGAGTTTAAGGAATTGAAGTTGAAGGGCTGATTTTCGGATTTATGGGAAGGGTGACATGAGATGTTGTGATAGAGTCTATGTGTCCGAGTAGTGTGGATTGGATATGAGTACTTTGAAAGAATTGTTTCGGTGGCCACGGATGGAAAGTGTATGAGTGCAAGAGGATTTGACTGTTGAGACAACCTTGAGGAAAAGGGATCGTCTTGGTAAAGGTAATTAGGCGGAATCAACTAGAGGGAGTTGGATTTGGAAGGTTAGGATGCGAGAGTCACATCCCGAGTCGGTTGAATCGGTTAATATTTTCGAGGACGAAAATTTCTGAAGTGGGGGAGAGTTGTAACGCCCCGATTCTGAATTTCCAAATTTGTTTGAGTCCTTTTTGATTTATTTGGATGAATGTTATTTTAATTATGGAATTTATGTGTCGATACGTTTAATTGCTTTTTGTTCTATTTTACCAATTCGGAGAGTTTTCGGGGAAAATAGATTAAAGGGTATTTTAGACATCTAGTATTTTATATTAAGTGGGGTATTTTGTGAGAAAATATTTTAAGAGGTATTTTGAGGAGAAATAGAATAGAATAGAAAGAGGTATAAGTGATAATTAGAGAGAAAAGAAATGCGATAGAAAGAAAAAGGAAGGAAAGAAGAAAAGAGAAGAGAAAGAGGAGAAATGGAGAAAAACCTAGAAATTCATCAAGAAACAACTTCCAAGCTTCAATCAATCGGGTAAGGGTGTGAAACCTTATTATTATATCAATGTGTTTAATCATGTATGATTTTTGTTGGATTGTTTTGGATTGATTGGTAGTTTTCTACACTTTCCATTTTAGGTCGAAATTGGTTTAATCGATAGAAATCGTTGTCTAGCGGTTATAATCGTGATTAGATGACGTAGATTAGTCGATATATGTTAGACTAAGGCTACTGGATATGAGTTGGAGTTCATCGGGTGATTTTATCGGTGGTTTTGGATTCTGAACAGTGGGGAGAAGTGGAAATCGCAGACGCTCGCTAGCAGCTCGCTAGGCGAGCAAGTCACGAGTGTTCGCTGGCAGTTCGCTAGGAGAGTGCGCAGCGAACGGTCCTAGACTTGGGACAGAATGCTTTTGATGTCCTTCGCTTACAGTGAAGGGAGTAGCGAGGAGCTCGCTGGAGGTTCGCTGTGGCGAACGAGGTGGCGAACGAAGTCTGGAGCTTCTGTTTGTGCTCGCTAGCAGTTCGCTAGGCGAGCAAGTGGCGAACGTTCGCTAGCAGCTCTCTAGGCGAGCGTGTAGAGAACGTAGCAGGATGGGTTTTCCCTGCTGCTGTGTGCTGTTGTGGCTTGGGGTTTTGGTGGCGATCGACCCTACTTTGGTTTAATAGCTTGTGTGCTGATTTGTGATGTGCTGTAGGTAGCCGTATGGCGTGAATCCTAGTTTATGGTTGTGAAGCATAAGTGTGGCCGGTTGGCAATTTTGTGCATTTGCTTAGTTTGAATAGAAATGCATGAGGAATTGATTGTGAATGTGAGCCATGTTTGAATGGTGTGAATGAATGATGAATATATATGTTTTGTGATACATATATTTTGAATGCATAAATGAATATATGCGATAAATGTGAAGAATGCATGAGTGTGTTTGTAAACATGTGTGCATTTCATGAGTGTCATGAGTCATGTCGCATGTGAAACATCGTGTGTGCCCATGTGGGGTGTGAGCGATGGTTATTTCTTGATTCCATAGTGAATCTACATAACGATTGTGTTCCCGTGTGGGGTGTGAGCAATCGGATTGTGTGCCCGTGTGGGGTATGAGCAATCGGATTGTGTGCCCGTGTGGGGTGTGAGCAACCCTGAAACATCGTGTGCCCATGTGGGGTGTGAGCGATGGGTGAACGTCGTAGGCCCGACGGGGAGTTACTTCGGTAGCGAGCGATGATTCCATTTGGTTCTTCAATTGGACCTGTTGAAATGAGTCGGTACCGCATTTGCATCTGCATAGAGTCGTGAGTCGGTCTCTATGAGTTGCATGTTGACATCTTGCATGATGCATGGTGAATGAACATAAGTGTAAATGTTTATGTGAATTGTGGATGATTGGAATGATTGGTATGCTTGAAGATATATATGTATATGTGAATGTATGTATATGTATGTATTGTGAGTTTATGAATTAATATAAACATGGTTGACGCATATTGGATATGCTTGGTGTTATATTGTAAATGTTATGTGGAAATAATGTGTATGTGTAGAAGTATGATTGGCGAATATGACCAGTTATGAAATGTGCATTGAGGTTTATATAATGAATCGTGGTGAGAATGTGAAGTATGTGTAATTTGTATAATATATAATTTTATGCATTGACTGTTATGATATTGTTTCTCACCCTTCTGCTGTTCTATAATGCTCTATGAGGCATTGCAGAGTAGGTTGCTGGAGGTCCTTTTTGTGAAGCGAGTCTTCATTGTTTTTGGTCGTTGGCTCTGATATGTAACATCTGGGTAGTTAGGAAGCCTTTGGCTCTTTTTGGAGATACAAGTGTTTTGATTCTTTTGTGATACATCTGTGTATGCATCTGCTTATGGATGATTTGTAAACATGAATTAACTGAATGATGTATATATGTTTATATGAATGAATTGATTCAATGTTTAGATGTTTCTGCTTTTATTCTAAATGTTGAGATATGGGTTTTAGGACTAAGATTTCTTTGTTATGACTTGCCCATTGTTGCATATCTACTTGAGCAGGTGTTGTATGCGTTTAATTTCATGATAATGTGATGCACCTCTTTTATACCATGTTTAAAATAAACTCTGATGAAATTTATATTGAGTGCCTAAATGATTTATTCAATTATTTAGGGGTATAGGAAGGGGGTGTTACACTTATGATCTTTCTTCCTTGACCTATCACCTTCCACACTAGACCCTAAGCTATCCCCAATAACTGATACGTTGTCTGGCACTGAAAAGTCACCATCTTCCTTTTGGTCATCAGAATTAGGTGCTCTGGCTTCTGTCAATGAGTACAAGGATTTGGAATCTTCACTTTCTTCCTCTTTTGGTATCTTCCACTCACCCTCTAAGACTGAAGGGTTTGAGGAGTCAAATTCATCTGAATCTATCACCTCATCTTCTTCACCAAACGAAGGATCTCCACTCCCACACGAAAGGTCTTCTGTGAATGAAAGTGAAAAGGTGCGATTGTTCACTTCAATGTCAACCAAGAAATTTATAATTATCCTGAGTCATGTTTTAATAAGAAGTCTCGCTATGTCCAATTTCTCTTTGTTCCTCGTCTTTTCATCACATTTGACAAACGATCCTAGACTGGAAGAGATCTGCCTGAAATTTTTCTCACTCCAGGCGACACAGGGTAGACCAGCAAACACAAAGAAGCTCCCAATGGAGTAGCCTTAATGTTAAAATAACCTTCTTCAAAAATTAACTTCTGAATATGGAAAGCATTACCATCCTCCATGACCTCACCCACTCTCATACGATTCAACCTCCTTGACCATTCATCATCCAACTCAAGTTTTTTGCTTTGACCTCCTACCTTGGCCCTATCAACTGACTTAAGGTAATCTCCTATTACCACTTTGGCAAAGGACCTAACCAAGTTATCAGGCTTCATGAAGTTCCTAGCACAACCAGTTTGAATGTTACTCCTCAAATTTTCACAATCAGGTAGGTGTCTTTTATTATTCTCACTAACAAGAAGGTGCCTTTTGTTATATTTACTAAACCTAGGTATATTAACATAAATCTTTTTGCCTTCCAAGATGATACTATCAAGGTTACAGGCAAGGATTCTTGGATCATGAACTTTCCGAAATTTGGCGAAATCGAATCTATTACCTCACTTATCTCTCTTAGCAGAAATAAAAACTTCTTATATGACTTCATAGACCTTGAAGACCTCAAACAGGTCTTTAGCATTCATGTTTTCAGGAAACTCAGTGACAAAAAATGAAGTTGTAGTTTCACCAAAAGCAGCTCCTTTTCCTTTGTTCTCCTTCCAAACTGAAAAACTTCTGCTTCTAACCTTTCTACCGGGAACCCTTTCCCAAATCATGGTAACACCGCTGTCTTAATCCAAATAAAACCATAAAATTCCCAAGACCCCTAAACTCGAAAGCTAGGAATTTAAGCCGAAGATAATCCCCTAATCTTCACGGAATCGAAGCAAGCAGTTTAGAATTGACGAAAATCTTGAAAAGGATGGAAGAAATTAGGGTTAGGGTCAAAGAATTGGGAATTATACTCTAGCTACATCGTCTTGATGAAAATGACTAGTTCCATAGGAGGTAGGTTCTTTTCTATACGTTTGTGATTTAAAAGTGTACAATTACGTAAGTTGTGTATTTTGGTTTGGCTAATTGTGTTTGCTTGTGATATTTATTTTTGTTTTAATAATTCATTAAATGGTAATTTGAGCGTATGATTGTAGTATTATTTAAGGATAATTTTCTCTTTTTATAAATAAAAAATATTCTTATATCTATCCTATGCATGTTATATCACAATTAATGAAACTAAATTGAGACTCACAATGCTAGTGACTTAGATGAGATTTTTTAAGTAGTATTAGATATAATAGAATTTTTTTTAGTATAAATAGTTTTGTTGTTAAAACAATAATCTATCCTCGTATTTTTAATTTAAATAGTTTTTGTCATCCTACACACGTTTTTTATAAAAAAATTGATGAGATATTTGTTTTTTAACTTATATTTTATGTATAAAGTTCCCCAATATATTTATATACGATGTGTTGTCACGTTTCATAAGAAATTTGTCATTTAAAAAATGGAAACATCCTAAATTTTAAGTGTAAAAGTATGAGAGACAGATCAAAATTGTTTAAATTTAAAATAGGAGGACCAATATCGTGAATTACGTAAAATAAGGGGTTTAAAACTATATTTAAGCCTATATTATATTAAATAATAAATAATGGAAAATAGACGCCAGTTAATAATACAGGCAAATCAATGACAAGTGAAAAGTTTTATTTTCTAAAAAATGAAAAATATGTATAGAATTCTTCTATAAAAAGGGAAGATAGAGATTTCAAACTCATCTCTAAAAAATAAATTATGGCCGCCATGATTTCAGTAATACCATTCATATTGATTCACACTTTGTTTTGTATTGGATATTCTAATGACCTACCACTTAACACTACATTTTCACAATCACCAACATTGTTCCTCCCACCTTTTCACATATACCATCAAACATCTAATTCATATTCTTCAAATCAACCTCTAGAAGAAAGTAAGAGAAGATCTCCATCACTAAGGAGATCTCCACCACCAAGGAGATCACCACCACCACCATGTAGAAGATCTCCACCACCACCAAGAAGATCGCCACCACCACCACCTAGGAGATCACCACCACCGCCACCTAGAAGACCTCCTCCACCACCACCACCACCAAGGAGATCACCCCCACCACCTAGGAGATCACCACCACCACCACCTAGGATAAGATCTCCACCACCACCTCCTTCATCAGCACCACCGCCATCACCACCACCTCTTCCATTTGACCATTTTGTGTTATCTCAAACATGGCCACCAACATATTGCAAAATTACAAATGATAAATGTGTCTCTCCACAAACCAACACGGGTCTTTTCAGCATGCTTTGTCCTCAATCACACGCTTTCCAGAAAACTTCCCAGAAGGTCACTCATCCCAGAATTGCTCCAAGTCAAGCACGCTTAACTGTGGAGTTCTTATGAACGGATTACCGAAAAGAAGATGCATCTTGTTGGTATAGGTAGTACCTATTAATCCTTATAAGCCTTCATTCAACCATGCAGTCTCATACCTGCATAATCTCAGGATCCCTCTCATTCGGACGTAAATTCGGTTTTCCCCTAGAAGCTGCTAGGAGTGTCTCATTGTCATGCCTCATGACACCGACAACCACTCCCTCGCCCGAACCACATCGTACTGGGAGAGGTATGGCTCTGATACCATTTGTAACACCCCATATTGCTTTTAGGATTACCGACTGACCCCACAAACCAACACGGGTCTTTTCAGCATGCTTTGTCCTCAATCACACGCTTTCCAGGAAACTTCCTAGAAGGTCACCCATCCCAGAATTGCTCCAAGTCAAGCACGCTTAACTGTGGAGTTCTTATAAACGGGCTACTGAAAAGAAGATGCATCTTGTTGGTATAGGTAGTACCAATTAATCCTTATAAGCCTTCATTCAACCATGCAGTATCATACCTGCATAGCCTCAGGATCCCTCTCATTCGGATGTGAATTCGGTTTTCCCCTAGAAGCTGCTAGGAGTGTCTCATTGTCATGCCTCATGACACCGACATCCACTCCCTCACCCACGGGTGTTACATGTAACCACCGTCCTCTTTCACCTCAGGTGTTACATAAGTTATACTTTATTTGATTATATTTGTGAATATTTTAATTTATTTTACTATGTTCTTGAAAAAAGTAATTTTATTCTTATACCAGTTTGAGCCACTAATGGAAAAATTAATTTTAAATTTATGCCACAACTTCAATGTGAGCGAATTAATGATACAGATTATTTATTAGAAATAAGACATTGTTTGACAGCAAGTGTTGAACTAGAGTATAAAGATTGTGATACTCTTTATAGTAGTTGTCACGATGAAGAAGTGTACTTTTAATAAATTACAATATTATTTCATGGTCATGATCTCCGGGATTTTGAAGTTCAATGGATGTAGCTAAAGCTTCTACTATGTAATTTTTTATTTTTTCTCAATTTTAATTTTGCTGGGTGTTGTTGTTGTTTTGGTTCAAAACACCTTAGTGTAATAGTTTTGTGTCTCCATGGTATTCCTTGTACTCTTTCTATTTTTCTCTTTCACGCCTTGTGTTAGAAGAAATTTATATGAATAAAATTAGAAGTTTGTTAAACATGTAAAATGTTTCTATTTTATTTTTCATTATACTTTTATCAGTGTAATATTTAAGAACACACAAATTAATGATTCCTCTATCTTAGTATACAATATGAAATATATTAAAAATAGAAGATATTTGTTTGAAAACAAGTATCAAAATGACAATTTAAGAAAATATTAACAAAAACTAACTCAGGAATAAGGAACAAAATCCTAAGGAATTTTTTTCTAATGCATGCTTGAAATTATGGTCCTGATATTTGTTTAAAGACTGTTATACAATTTCCCCTTCTTCGAACCATGTTGACTTGAAATAGAATTAGCATTTTAGTTTTTTGTGTGAATAGTCAAAATACGGAACATCAAGTATTAAAGATGCACTCAAACTACTAAATGCTATATTTTTGTCCATTTAATTTATTTTATGATGATGACCCCTATGACTTCGATAATACCATTCATTTTGATTCTATTTATTTTAAGTTAGTTTTTTTTTCACTTACCAATTAGAACTGCACTTCCACCATCACCAATATTATTTCTCCCACCTTTTCATATATACCATCAAATATGTAATACATATTCTTCATACGAAACTCTAGATGAAAGTAGGAAAGGATCTCGTCCACCCAAGAGAAGATATGCTCCATGACTACCTAGGACAAGATATTCACCACCACCACTGTCTTGGAAAAGATCTACGACATTACAACTTAGAATAAGGTCTAAATCTACTCTTTCGTCTCCTCCACTACCACCACCTCTTCTTTTTTTACCACTTTAAAATAGCTCGTACATGAAACCAACTTAATACAAGATTAAAAATAACGATTGTCTCTCCATTCCATCAATAATTGATCATTCACGAGTCATAGCCAAGTAAAAAAACACTTTTATTCAAGATTGCAAAACATAAATCATAAATGTGAACCATGTAAGCTATATTTTATTTTATTACAATTGTAATTGTATTTTATTTTCTTTTACTAGTTTTATCCAAATGAAAAACTTGGTGAAAATTTGCCGAAGTTATTTAAAATTAATCATCAAGAATATTCTATCATTCAATTATGGGTAATTAATGGACTAGAATGCTCACGAAACTTGTTTAGAACATTTGTTAAAATGCATTCCTTGCTTTGAAGAAACAATAAAAGTTAGAATAGAAATAGTATAAAATATGTCCTTGAATAGAATGTTACAAAGTGGAGAGGAGAGTATTCTAAAAAAATAGTTTTAATTCGAAACATACACACATTCAATTAAAGTCATAAATTTAATGTAAGAAGATTAATATTTTTTGTTATTTATATGAAACAAAATATTGTTTAACAACAAGTGGAGATCTAAAGTATGAATGTTGTGATACTCCTTTTAGTGGTTGTAATTGTATTTTAGGGACTTCTAATAAATTATGATACTACTTAATGGACATTTGGTCTCAATGCTTTGGAAAATTAACGGAGGCAGCAAATATTTCTATGAAAAAATTAATTAGGAATTAAGTGAATAAGTTAATAAGGATATAAATGAAGAAGTTGATGAAGATGTAAGTGAAGGTGGTAATACTGGTGTCAATGATGTTGTCAATGAGGTTATCAATTAAGATGTTACTCATGAAGTTCCTATTGTTAGAAAATCTCTACAAAAATTAAATAAGGTTTTTGAAGGAAGTCTCCCTATCACTTTTAATAGGTTTGATGATGAGAAGAAAGTAGACTAACACTGATAAGAAAAAAAAGGTTCTGGATCAAAAGAAGAAGAAGAATAAGAAGAAGGAAATTGCAGAGAATAAGAAGAATGTTGAAATGAATAAAAGGAATGCTGAAAAAAATAAAAGGAATGCTTAAAAGAATAAGAAAAATAGTTGAGAAGGAGAAAAAGAAGTATAATAAAAAACAAGTATGTGAAAAGAAAGAAGTTTTCTTCTAAAATCACAAAGATAATGTTTAGGAACATGACACTTACGTCATGGATAATATCTTTTTGAATGAAAATTCTTCATGTCATTGCTTGATTGAAACATTTTGGTAGAGGTGGGGTTGTTAGCTTTATTATCAATGCTGAGAAATTTCTTATTGAGTTTACTAATTCAACAGTTCAACTTTTGTGATCATGGCCAATATAATTCTCAAAAATAATTTTGTTTCTCACTATTTAGGCTTGTTGTTCTGAATGTAGGGAGTGTTTATACATGAGATGATAACGACTTTGTTTAATTAAATTTTCTAGCTAAAAACTATAGGTAGTTAGTATTATTTTCACTTATGATTTTGTTTTCATTTTACTTAAGTTATGGATGTAGTGCATGCTTTAAAGATGCTCAATGCTCCTAGTGAAATTAGATACCTAATTAAGGTTGATTGTAAAATTTAAATGATATGTTTATCTCAAGGTTTAATAATCACTAATTTTGTATGAATTTAATTCTAATACATATGATTTGAGCTCCAGGAAATCAATATTTTAAAGAAACATGGTAAAAGTGATAAAGAGAGCTTCAATATATTTTCAACTAATAAGTTTAAGCTTCTCTTTGTTTCTCATCATTTCTGTAACGATAAAGTATCTTCTTAGCTAAATGCTTTCTCCTATTTTATCTTCAATTTGTCTTGTTCATATGTTAGTGTTTTAATTTTAAATTATAAACTTTCTTGCATCGATTGTGTTTACTATTATTTCATCCATCGCGAAACTGTTTCTTTAATTTTATGCATAAGTGATATTAAACTTCTGATAATGGATAAACATTTTTTCAATGTTATTTCTAGTTTTATAGTATTACCTTACCGATAAAAATGAATAGCAAGGATGTTTGTTATCCTTCATCAAAAAGCGAATTTAGACTCTAGAACAGATTACGACTCGTGCATGAACATGATATAGATGCATTGGGATATGGTGAATTTTCATAGTATGTGTCTCGCTCGCCTAGTGGAGAAATCCAAAGAGGTTGAAGCCCTGTAGCAAGATAACAAATTGCTCTCTGTTGTGAGGAAGGAGTTGTAGAAGAATTTAAATTCCTCATGCAGGATTCATTGGAGAACCATTTTGGCAGGGGTGACTCTACAATCCAGACAGATTTGATTATGTTTCATGCCTTACATAGTTTTTGTAGATTGAATCATGGTGATGGAAAAGAAAACAATGTTGATTTGAATAACAATAACATTAATAAATCTTGTTGCATCACTAAAGGTGTTACCAACTCCCGCGCGTCTTACACTCAATCTAATACAATTGTAACAATCTAAGTTATTTTTATGATTAAAACCATTATATCTTGTTGTGGTTTGAAATTCCAACTTCTTATATATAAAATCAATTTATTCAGCTACACTGCATCTGCTATTTTGGTCTTGTGATTATGGATTATTAATGGGTATACTGATTTTACATGTAACAGGTATTATAGGGGTGAAATGTATGTGACTCATTTGTCTTTATTTAGTTGTTTGGATTTTAATCATTGTTGATTAGTGCATGTCTTTATTATGGAAGGAAACTGACACATGGTATTGGGGAGCTTTGCTCATTGATCTTATCTAATGTCCTGCAAAAACCATATAAGGTTTTGATTGTTGAAAGAATAATCAAAACCTTGGAACACTATGTAATAAGAGATTCCCTTGTTGGAACGGTAGAGAAATGAAGCATATCCTGTAGGCAACAAAAACATGTAAATGTAGGGTTGTAAATGGTTATAGAGCCTTATTGCAATTTGTAAGTTTTAAAGCTCTTATCTAATTAGTCTTATTTTTCACCAACTTGAACTCTTTTACTTATTTATATCTTATATATACATATTTACTCTTTCGCTTATTTAAATTATTTTCTACGGATAAATTACAATTGTGTATTTGCCAAAAGATAATCCAAGATCAAGCTTCAAAACTAAATTTGAATTTTTAGTTTCGAATCCGCAATTTCTCTCTCTAACGTATCATTCAGAAAATAACAGTTCAATGTAGTAGCCTATTGTTCTTATTAGATAAGTTAACATAATCCAACAAACTTGACATTGTAATGTAAAATTTACAGGTTTGAATTTTGAGTCTATGTCAGTTTCGATTGATTACAAATGTAAAGAGAGAGATTCGTTTTGTGGTATTTATCTTTGATTTGTCAGTGGTTGGTCGAATAATCGTTGTGTTGAAATTGGAAAATTTGTGTTGATAAATCGAAATTAATGATGAGGTTTCATATTTAAACTACTAAAATGACTTCTTTGGGAATTCGTGTTTCTTGTAATTCATTTTTAGAAGAGAAAAAAATCAATGAGTCTGTGTGTCGCATCGTTGCGAAAGAGGGCCGGCAGAAGACAGAAGAGTCGCCACCGTTCGTTATTTATCCCAAAGAGAGGGAAAGGAAACGATCATAGAAAACCTACGGAAAAGGGAGAAGACAAGTCATCGCAACCATATCTCGGGTTCATGAGTAGTTTACGCAAGGGGAAGATATGAGCACCCCTCATGTCCGTCGTACTCGACGGAATCCACACTTGTTGTCTATCTAAAGGGTGTTTATCTATCTAATCTATAGGCCACAGGGATAAAAGAAAAGAAAATGGACTCGATAGATCATCGCCGCTCTATGCCTATGTACTCCCTCGTGCAATGGGAAAGTCAGAGTCAACGTAGTTCGGAAAACTACGGGTGAAGGTGGGGAAGGTTGCTCGCCATGACATCACCGTCTTATGCCTACGTATCCTCATCTGGTATGAGAAATTAGAGAAAACATAGTTCAGGCTAACAAGAACACCGGTTGGTTCAAGTGTTTTACCCAAGTAGGGTTAAAACTTAGTTCTAGCAGTTAGGTGTATGCAACAAGACCATTGGAGACTTAGGCGTTACCTATTTGAGGTAGAACCAAGAGTTAAAAAAACTCTACTTATGAAAATGGTTTCCAAATTAATCCCGGAGAATTAAAAAAGTTTTAAAGTTTGTTTTTGAAGTCTTTTAAGAGAAGAAGTGAATTGAGTTAAGTTTCTAACTCATGTTGCACTAAAGACTATGACTCAGGAGCGAATGCGTCGTATATCGTCCAAAGGACATACGCTAAACACTCTAGACAATTGAGAGGAGGCCCCCAATCATCATTTCCCAAATTCTTAAGGCTCGTAGTATGCAACATTCATTATCCATTATTAAGTGTCTTGAAGAAGTTTGAATATGAGAAGAGAGGGACACAACTCTAAAAGGGAGACTAAACTCAACCTAATGTTATCATGCAAAGTGCACCTATGATTGGGATGAAAAGGGAATGCTACCTAATATTATCATGCATGGCTTCAATCCTAATGTCTATCATAATCCATCTTGAACAAGAAGGATTAGAGGTCCTAAGGGAACATGGCAAAGGAAGACAAAAGAAGAAGAAGAAGAAAGCATAAGTGAAAGAAGGAAGAATGCAAGCATGTAATGCACAAACAAGGATGAAGAAAGGAGGGAGGAACAAAGTGTGGGGAATTAGCCTCCACAAGCACATCTCAACCTCAAGCATTCAAATGAGAGATGCAAGAATAAAAAGGAATTCATACAAAGAACTAGACAAGTTCACATAAAAGTGGGATGAAGTGGGAGAAAAATGAATTCCTACAACCACTTGTCATCAACCACAAGCCAAAAGGCAAACTTAAAAGAAAGGAGAAGAAGACATAATCCATGAGATGATGGGAGATAAGATGAGGGCAGCAAGAAACATCAAAAGCAAACTCAACCAAAGCATCTCAAAGATCATGCAAAAGAAACACACCAAAAGTTCTCAAAATGAATCACCATTTAAGACAAACTCAAAGTAACTCCAAAGGAGGGACCAAATCATCTTAGATGGGACTCAAAGGCCCTAGGGAAGACGTGAGAACAAGAGGAAAGAATGCACAAAACAAAGAAGAAAAATATGCAAAGCAAACTGCAAGATTAGGCATGGCAAAGAACCTAAATTCTAAACACACTCAACATTTGAAACCAAATGGAAGGCCTAAAAATAATGTAACTTACAACAAGCCTCAAGCAATTTTATGACCTATAAATTGACATCCAACAACTTCAACATGTTACAAATATGGATCAAAAAGAGTTGGAAGCTTAAGGGATCCACAAAAGTCATTTCCCATCAAAACTAGGTCAAGTGTGTATGTGAACCATCCTTAGGGATAGCTTGACTTGCAAGCTACTCCAAAAACAGGAAAATGGTTCAAATAAATCCAAATAAAAACTCAAAAGCACATAAGAATGTTGGTAACCAGGGGCCAAAAGTACACAACCAATGTCCATCAAAGCACCACCAAAGAAATTGATTCACTAAGGGTGTTCCACTTTGAAGGAGGGTTGTTGAGGGTCAAACAAATGAGCATCAAAAGTCAACCAAAAAAGGTCAACAAAATCCACAAACCAGCCTCAAAGACCTCTCAACTCATTATTGAAATGAGGAATGAGTCTCATTCATAGGTGGTGAAAATTGGTCAAGAAACAAACAAGAAACCAAAAGAAACAAATGAAAACTCATTTAAAAACACTTCCAAATATAAAATTCCATTTTAATAGAAAAATAAATGAAAAATGAAAATAAAAAATTTCAAAAATTAGTTAACACATTAAAGTGTTCTAAAATATTTTTGTATAATTTTATGATATTTAAGCTATTTTTAATTGAATTAAATCAAAACAGAAATAAAAATAAAAATAAAAATAAAATAAAATAATAAAAGCTACGTAGTGTAAATAACAAGGGAAATAGTGCAAACATCTGGGCTGGATCATGAGTGGGGTGCAAATAGCATCAAAGCCCACTTCTATTCAGCAAAGTGAAACGATGCGTTTCACTAAATGATGTGGCCAGCAAGTCAGACTCATCCAAGTCGTTCATCAAGCAAAGTCAATAGGTCAAACAAATAACACATCAGCACGCCTGAAATTGAACTAGATGCCAGAGCCCTAGCTCCGATCGTCTTCTCCGGCCATGTGGCCGGAGATCAAGTTCCAAAAATTTACCAAAACACATGAAATTTTATACTAAATTGAACACCAAGCCACGTAGATCATGAATCCAGGCTCAAAAATCATTTATCATGCGTATATTAAGAGATTCGAACGAAAGAAAATTCACATGCTCAACTGTGAAACTCAACATACATAGAAATGCCAAACGTTGCCTACATTGTGTAGGGCTTTAGATGGACCAATAATGACCTAAATTAAATGCCTAACATGAGAGAATTATAGATCTGAAAGTTACCTAACGAAATCTCTCTCTTGGAGCTTCAAATGCAGTTGAGCTTGATCCAAAACATGCAGAACCACTCCACTAAACATGAGGAAGAAGAATGTTGCTTCAATTTGCTTTGAAATGGCTTGAATCTGAGTTTCCAAATTTGAATTTCTCTCTCACTTTTCAAGTTTGAATTCAGAGCTCCTTCCACGAATTGCACATTCTGAGCTCTCTATTTTCATCTAGAGCTTTTATATTATGGATATAATGGAGGCCCAATGAGGCTTGGTTCCTTTGAATTTTGAAAATACCCAAATTTTGCCAGTGCTCATGAACACGTGAATTTCACACCACACACACTTGAATTTTGCTTCATTTTACAGTTGAGAATATGCACTTCACATGTGGATTGGAATAGGGCCTTGAGCTGATCCAATTATGGAGATTGGAATCCAAACTTCTTTGTGAAGTTACTTTGAATTACACACTATTTTCACTTCATACACCAAAAATAATTTGTGCATTTCACTTGTTGGACAAATGTAAACCATTTTGAGTACAAATATGGCATGAAAAAGTTCTAGAACCAATTCAATTGAATTCATGATTTAACATCCATTTTTCACTTGAAATCCCTCACCAATCTTCTTATCCATGCTAAATTCATGCTAACCTTAAGTTCCATGATGAATTTTAAGTCATTTGGGACAACTTTCATGTTGGTGAAAGTTCCATTTGAAATGCACAAAGGCATGTAAATGACCCATAACCAAAATGACCTATAATCAAAGTTTCCTAAAATACCCCTGCCTTGCAAGCTTCATAACTTGAGTTTCACAAATGAGATGAAGGACTTCTAGGACTATTTGGAAAGCTAAGATCATAAGGAATAACTTTCATGTTCATGAAAAGTTTAGGAGAAACACGATTTTATGTCAAAAGTGCCTTGGAAGTTCGTTGACTTTTGTTGACTAAAAAATATGGTCATCTGATACCCATAACTTGATGGCATCATAACTTGAGTTCTACAAACCCAATGGATGGGTTCTAGTACTCAAAAGAAATTTTAGAAAATTCCCTACAAGTCTCATGTTTATAAGAAAATGATATTCAACTTGTATCTTGAGATATGTGGTCTTGAAGTTAGGCACTAAACAAGGGATTTTACACTACAAACCTCTGAAACCCTAATTTAGTAACTTCTCACACTCTTGATTTGATCTTGAAATACCATCTTAGATGTCTCAACACAACTTCCCATGACTCTAATGACTTAAAACCAAGTCTCAAGCTCCTTCAAACCCACAATTGTCTTTGCACTAAGCAGATGAAACCCTAGGTGTACAATCCTTGACTGCAACCTCTTGCACATGAAATAACAACTTATATAAGCTCCCCAATGGCTCCAAAAGCACCCAATGAGCTCTCCAATAATCTCCTATCCATATCCATGAGCTTATGAACCTCAGTTGACCTCTAAGATAAGAGGTGAGCAATACATACCAATTCATTCTCTCAATGATCTTTGACTGCCTCTTTGTGACCACAAGCACTTGATGACTTGAGTAAAACACTCTTCCTTGAGCTTGGCACCCTTGATACTCTTCTATTGAAATACACACCTCTCTTGATCCCCTGCAAAGAACCATGCTATGTATATGCAAATGCTAAAGAAAATGAAATGAAACACAAGCCAAGTGAAGAAAAAGGTTGGGCAAATTTTGGGGTACAACAGCTGCCCCTATTCAAGCGACTTGGACCTGAATGAGTGAAAAGCGAATGACTTTCAAACAATCAAGGTAAAAGACAGTTGAATACCAAAGAACCCAGAAATTTTCCTACCGCATAAATAGAACTGCAAACTCCGATTGGGGACAAAAATCTCCGGAAATAGCTAAATGATAGTTGCAACAGCAACAAACTAACTGATTACCAATTAGAAAAATCGACACGCTGTTGGAAGAAACATCTGCTAAACCACAAGCAACGACACTGAGTCAGAACAGATCATTTGATATCACCTTCAGGCATCGAACCTGAAGGCCGGCTCAACTCGAAGTTGAGAACAACATCTGACATTGTCGTCACGCATCTGTTAAATAAAAACAGGCATCGAACCCGAAGGCTGACTCAACACGAAGCTGAGAAACACATCTGACATCGCCTCCAGGCATCTGTTAAAATAAAAACAGGCATCGAACCCGAAGGCCGGCTCAACACGCAGCTGAGAAGAACATCTGACATCACCGCCAAGCATCTGTTAAATAAAAACAGGCATCAAACCCAAAGGCCAGCTCAACACGCAGCTGAGAAGAACATCTGACATCGCCGCCAAGCATCTGTTAAATAAAAACAGGCATCGAACCCGAAGGCTGGGTCAACACAAAGCTGAGAAAAACATCTGACATCGCCGCCAGACATCTGTTAAATAAAAACAAGCATCAAACTCGAAGGTCGGCTTAACACGCAGCTGAGAAGAACATCTGACCTCGCCGCCAGGCATTTGTTAAATAAAAACAGGCATCGAACCTGAAGGCCGGCTCAACACAAAGCTGAGAAAAACATCTGACATCGCCGCCAAGCATCTGTTAAATAAAAACAGGCATCGAACCCGAATGTCGGCTCAACACGAAGCTGAGAAAAACATATGACATCACCGCCAGACATCTGTTAAATAAAAACAGGCATCGAACCCGAAGGCCGGCTCAACACGCAGCTGAGAAGAACATCTGACATTACCGCCAGGCATCTGTTAAATAAAAACAGGCGTCGAACCTGAAGGCCGACCCAACACGAAGCTGAGATCATCTGCTAATCGAAGCAGGCATTCGCTAAACAAAAGCAAGCATCGAACCTGAGGGCCAGATCAACACATAATTGATAATCTTCTTATGACAAGTCATAAAAGAACTTCGTTGGGGAAAGAGAAATTTAAACAAGCAACTCTAGAGGGGAGATAAAAGAGAGACTTAACCAAGCAACTCTATTGGGAAACACCTGATAAGATGAAACACATCCGTCAAAAATCTCTTACCGAGGTCTGGATAGTTGTACGGGCTAAAGAAACACGTCACAAATTGCCATGGTATGGACACCGCGGGTAATAAAGAAGTATCAACGTTTGTCGGGGTCTGGATACCGCACGGGCAAAAGAAATCATAGTCTGTCATAATCTGCCATGGTCTGGATACCACACGGGCAAAGGAAAATCAACCATCTGCTAGAGATACACCTGAAAGCAAATAGGTAACAACCTGGCTTATGTTTCAAATGTATATGTTTGAATATGGCGTAATGCTCCATATGAAATGGAAATGCTACACGTTTCGGAGAATGTTATGAACAAATGCAAAATGCACCGGAACCGAATCAACAAAAATAAATGCTAAAGGGACAAAGGCCACCCTGCTGGGGATGGAACATGCCAATTAGGATTGGACTTATGCTAGGAAATAAGCCCTGGATGGCTTTCTGAAAAAGAACTTCCCTGAATAAACACAAGCGCTACTAGAGAAAGCGCCCTGAATGGCCTACCAAAATACAGCTCCTCTGGGGTTCGCCCGACTCAGTAGGGGAGAACAAATCCACTATATTGGGGAGATAGCACAACATGCTAAACAGTAACTCTACTCTGCCAGAGATCAAATCAAATCTTACTGAGAGGAAATGCCCTGAATGGCCTTCCAAGATACAATTCTCTTGGGGAATAGACGACCCGACCGGGGAAAGACCACCGAACACTGGACATAAGTCTAACCAGCTGGGGAAATCAATGACTCTGTAGGGGATAACAATCGACCACTGAGATTGACTTCACATTACCGGGGCCCTGAATAGCCTCCCAGAATACAACTTTTGGGAACAAACGATTCTACCGGGGAGTCAAAGTTTACCACTGGGGAATAGCTTTACTTTGCTGGATATTCCGCTCTGCTGGAGATAAAAATCCACTCTGTCGGGGATTACTCAACTGGGGATAACCAACCACACTCTCTCTGCTGAGGATAACAATTCTCATGGAGTAACTTCACTCTGCAGGGAAGAATAACCGTTCTCTGCTGACTCCGCTAGGGATTAGCCAACGAGAGGAAACCTCTTCTACATCTACTTGGGGAACGAATCACCACTTTAAACCCTAAGGGGGACCAGATTATATGTCTAGCTTCTGTGGGGAAACCAGCTTCTGCTGACTCTGCTGAGGATACAGACACATACCTGACTTGCCCGAGGGATATCAATATCAACTCTTTGAGGATGACTCTACCCTGCTGGAGAATTCAGCATGAACTATCGAGGAATGAATGTATACCAATAGTCTGCTGGGTAGAAGTGTACATGCTCGACCCGCACACCTTTTTCTGTAGAAACAGACTCTACTGGGGATGGAGATGCACAACCTCCACTTGCTGGGGAACAGTGATCATACCAGGGATACACCTCTAGAAATCTTCCCCAAGGGTAACGACGCTGCAAAAATGAACAAACAAACAAGATATCCTGCACAAAGGGCACTATATCGGTTATCATCCGTGACATTGTTCAAAATAAATAAAAGTTTTAATGATTATCGGCCAAAGCTTGCAAGTTTATGTATGCGCAGTTTTATCAAAACATCGGGCATTTTTCGCAAACAAAACAGTAAAGCAAGACAAGCAAATTACTGAATAATATATGTTTTATTGACAAAAGGCCTGTAAATAGGCAAATTTTACAACAGATGCAACCCATGGAAAGAGGAAGCTGCGCAAAAATTACAGAAATACACAGAAATATATAAAATGTCGGCAATGTGGCACAGACAAACACCATGAGCTGATCCATCTATGACTTGCCTGACTCTGATGATTCCCCGACGCTTCATCCTCTGAAGAGATTGATTCGAATAAGCGGCCCTTAGGTCCTCCCTCAATCTACTATGCTCTGAAGCTCAATACGCAGACCGCAGTCATTTTCTTTTCAAATCCTTAACTTTTGCCTGAATCGCCCTTTCGGGTTTTCAATTCACCGGGATACCCATTTTTGCCAAAGTTGCCTTTTCAGGTTTTCAACTTTGCGGGTTTACATATTTTTCTTTTATATCCCTAACTTTTGCCTGAACCCATTCTTTGTATGGTTCGTCGGAATGCCCCATTTTTTCCTGGATATTCTTTTTTCTTTCCAGCGGGTCAATTTAAGCAAAGTATTTTTTAACTACGTCTGCGTTCACAGGGGATGTGAAATCTTCACCACCCATGGTTGATAACAGCAAGGCTCCTCTAGAGAAAACCTTTCGTACGACATATGGACCTTCATAGTTGGGAGTCCATTTGCCCCTGTGCTCTATTTGTGGAGGGAGAATCCTCTTCAATACTAGCTCGCCCGTCTGAAAGCTTCGAGGGCGCACCTTTTTGTTGAAAGCTTTCTTCATCCGACTCTGATACAACTAACCGTATGCAATAGATGCCAGCCTTTTCTCATTCATCAGGTTGAGTTGATTCAATCTATTTCTTATCCATTCTGCCTCATCAAGCTTGATGTCGACCAGGACTCTCAGAGAAGGAATCTCGACTTCTAATGGCAGGACCGCTTTCATGCCATACACCAGCGAGAAAGGGGTTGCCCCAGTTGAGGTGCGTACCGAAGTACGATATCCATGCAAAGCGAAGGGCAACATCTCTTGCCAATCCTTGTAGGTCACAACCATCTTTTGCACTATCTTCTTGATATTCTTGTTGGCCGCTTCAACAACATTGTTCATCTTCGAACGATATGGAGATGAGTTTTGATGCTCAATTTTGAAATTCTGGCACAATTCCTTCATCATCTTGTTATTCAAGTTCGAACCATTATCAGTAATGATTATCTCGGGAACTCCATAGCGATAAATGATGTCCTTCTTGATAAACCGGGCTACCACTTGCTTAGTGACATTAGCATAGGAAGCTGCTTCCACCCATTTGGTGAAGTAATCAATGGCTACCAGGATAAAACGATGTCCATTAGATGCGGTGGGCTCAATCTTGTCAATCATGTCAATGCCCCACATAGAAAAGGGGCAAGGCGATGCCATGACGTTCAACGGACTCGGCGGCACATGAATCTTGTCAGCCTAAATTTGGCATTTGTGGCACTTCTTCGCATACTTGAAGCAATCCTACCCCATAGTTAATTGTTGCACCCCAAAATTTGACCAACTACTTGTCGCAATTTGGCTCATGTTTCGAATCATTTCATTTTGCATTTGCATACCACGTACATTGCATTTTTTCCCGTCAAATTGGTTTATCGGGATCACAGCCCTCTGATAGCATTTCAGACCAATACGAGGACGTATTTTGAGAATCGGTGCTCGTCCCGGTGTTTTCAGCTCTCGCTGTTGTTTTTGAGGACCTCTCGGTGTCCGAATTTTTACCGTTTATCTCGATATAGTTCGCTAATCGATTTAATCGGCTTTCTCGCTGTTTTAGATTTTTTCCTTATTTTCTAGAATTTTTATAGATATTAATTTGATTTTTCTAGGTATTAGATAGATTTTTAAATAGCTTTAATAGATTTTAAATTGTTTTTAAATAGACTTTAGAATAAATCATATATTTTTTTAGATATTAAGTAGTTTTTAAAATGATTTTTAATGGGGTAATTCTTTTAATAGAATTTTTAATAGAATTTTTAATAGAAATTATTAGAGTTTTTTTTTTCTATTTTTGTTTGTATAGAAATTATAGGAATTATTAGAGTTTTTTCCATATTTTTATTAGTTTAGAAATTTATAGGAAATGATTAGAGTTTTTTTATTAGTTAATAGTTTTTTAGAATTTAATTAGATGTTAATTCTCTTTTTTAGGTTTAATATAGTTTATTAGATTAATTAGGATCAGATTTGTTTTAATTGGCAATTAGGCTTTAATTACTGTTAGAGTTTTAGTTAGTGTTAATCGAGATTTAATTGCAGTTTTAATGTTCATTAGTTTAATTAAGTGCTCATTAGTTTAATCATTGTGTTCATTAATGGGTCAGATTTTAGTTAATCCTTCATCAAAGTCTGAATTTACTGGGCCGTGTGGCAGTTTTGGAGGCCCACCCTACATCAGTCCACGTGGCCGCCTATAAAGGGCCCCACGCATGCATTTTCAGTCTCCTCCGTTTTTTCCACGTTTCACTTCCACGCCACGTTTCTCTCCACTTCGTTTTGCCACACGTCTCACTCTCCATTCTGCCATGTTTCGCACTCTCAGATCATCACTTCCATCCACGTGCCACTCCCTCTCTCTTCCACCATCACCACACGTGGCTCTCTCTCGCTGCACCACACCACCACGCGTCTTCTCAGTGGCCTCCCCTCTGCATGCGCGTTGCCACGCGTCCCCCCTCGCCGGAGCCCTCACCGGAACCCATGCAAACACCGGAAAAACTCAACGGAAGAATCATACGGAGGTGCGCACGGCCAAAGTCTCGCCGGAGTTCACAAATCATCACCAGAAAATTCCTCAGAAATCACAAGATCTTCATCAACATGTGAGTGTTTTTCCAGATTTCGTTCACTGATTCATCCTACCTTCATCCGTTCTCTGATCCGTGCAACTTCATCAAGATTCATACGAATCTTCACCAACTCGTTCATGATCGTCATTGAGTTCTTTGCATGTTCGTCAATTTCTACCAGCTTTTCCAGTTCCGTCCAAGATCTCCTCATCGACTCATAGTATTCACCATCTCCAGATTCTTTGTTGAGTTCATGGCAAGAACCTTCATCAGCAAACACGAGACAGATTTCAACGAAAATGCCAACGGATTTTCATCTCACATGTTCATCAAGAAACACTTCAAGAACTCCAACGTTTTTCAGAGATCTTCCTCGTCTTCATCATCCGTTCAAGTTATCCCAACGAAGTCTTCATCCTCCTCCAGTTTTCATCAGTGATCTCCAGAAATTGTCAAGAACGTCCATGGTGTTCTTCGTTCATCTTCATAGATCTATCTGCGTCAGACGTCACCGGTCTTCATACTTTCCAAAAGGATGATTCCAATCTCCAAGACTCATCGCCAAATCGTCAAGACCCCTTCATCCACTCCATCAGATCTTCCTTCAGTTCTTTTTCAAGAAGTTTTGTAGATCTTCATCCTTCAACAATCTTCGAGTGAAGCTTCGAGCGATTTGCGAGCGTTCAGTGTGGAATCGGAAGAAGGTAGGGTTTCATGTTGATTGAAGATGAACGAGAGAGAGAGTCGGAGAAGGAGAGGTGGGCGGTGGTGACGGCGCAAGATTGAGAGAGGAGACAAGGGTCTGAGAAAGGGGAAGCTGCGCGTGGAGTGAACAGTGTGATGGGAGTAGAGGAATTAGGGTTTCTGAGAGTTGGAGCGAGGAGGGGGAGAGGGCAATGGGTTGGGCCTTGGGCCCAGTGATTTCGTCCGTACACCCCTCCGTTTCTCTTCATTCACCCTCCCCCATTTTGGTTATTGCTTGGTAAACGGGCTGAGGCCCAGTACTGGTTACACCCCCGTTTGGGACACACACCCCGCTGGTATGTGTTTGGTATGATTGGGCTGGGCCAGCCTTCGCTAATCACACCCCCCGGTTCACTTTCTTCACCCCCTCCCCGTTTCAGTTTCATTTTTGCTGGGCTGGGCCCAGTTCTGCATAATTTTACTGCCTCACCCCTGGCTGAGCAGTTTGCACTCCCCTTTGTTTTTTTCTTTCTTTTATTGTTCATTTGTTTAGTGTTTTTTCAAGAAAAGAATATAAGAAAAAAATATATGTAATAGAAAAATATAAAATAGAAAATATGGTAATATAAAAAATGATAGTTTTTTTTATATTTTCTTTTTAGGATCTATTTTTCTTTTCTTAGGATATATTTTCTTTTAGTATATTTTCTTTTTAGGATATATTTTCTTCTTTTTAGGATATAATTTCTCATAGAGTTTATTTTACATTTTTTAGAAGTAGTTTTAAATGTCCATTTGTTAGGGGACTGTTTACATTTTTAGAAGTAGTTTTAAATGTCCATTTGTTAGGGGACTTTTTACACTTTTAAAAGTAGAATTAAATGTCCACTTGTTAGGGGACTATTTTTCATTAGATTTTCCATGATAGATGGATAGTTTTTAGCAGTTTATTTTTCAATACTTTATCATTGTAATTTCTTTCAGAATATTAATAAAATGAGATTTGTGCTGTGGTCTCCGTTATACCCGTAGTTAGGCTGAACTACAGCTGCTCTAACTTTCTCTGATGAGAATATGTAGGCATAGGATGCGACATCCTAGCGAGCACACTAACAACTAACCTTTTGTTCTCTCGCTGCTGTGCGATCGAGACTTTCCCGCTGACGACTGATGTTATCCTTTTCTCTTGCCCAAGTGCATTTGAGACCAGACCTTAGTTCTAGTTCCCGTAGGTTCCCATACCTCGAAACCCGACATACTACACCCGTTCTACCGCAAACAGGTACGCCTAAGTCTCCAATGGTCGAGCAGCGTCCACCTAACTGCTAGAATGCGTATGCTAGTATCGTCAATCATTTCTCTCACCCCCGTGTGACCGAGAACACCCCTGTCTAGCCGTAGTTAGCTTGAACTACGTCATGCTCTGATTTCTCTGATGAGAATACATAGGCCCAAGACGCGACGTCTTGCCGAGCAACTAACCCGTAGTTTCCCGAACTACGCAGACTCTGATTTCTCGTTCTCTGATGAGAATACGTAGGCATAGAGTGCGACGCTCTATCGAGTCAATTTCTTCCCGTTTAGATTTAGCAGCCGTAGATAGATTGTTTTTCACCCTTCCGAGTAAACCAAGCAAGTGTGGATCCCGTCGAGTACGACGGACGTGAGGGGTGCTAATACCTTCCCCTTGCGTAACCGACTCCCGAACCCAGACAATGGTTGTGACGACCTTGTCTTACCCCTTTTCGTCAGGTTTTTCCGATCGTTTCCTTTCCCGCTCTGAGGGATAAATAACGAAAGGTGGTGACTCTTCTGTTTTGCCGGCACCTTATTTTCGCGCAAGCGACATCTGGCGACTCTGCTGGGGACTGCGATGGTTCCCTATGCGAGTCTCGCCTTGGATTTTCTTCCTAGCTGTCTGGGTCATCCCCAGCAGCTGGCGACTCTGCAGGGGACTGCGATGGTTCTCTAAGCGAGTCTTGTCTTGGATTCTCTTCCTAGCTGTCTGGGTCATCCCCAGCAGCTGGCGACTCTGCTGGGGAAACATGATAGTTTCCTAGGGATCTAGCGTCCCGTGAGCGAGTCAGTTTTGGGATCCAACGTCCCTTAAGAGAGTCAATCCTAGCGCTTGTATGTTTACTTGTTGGGTTGCGTTTATTTATCGCATTTTACTTCTCGCACTTTATTTCCCGCATTTTTATTTCCAGTTTGATATGATTATCTGTGCTGTTGTGGGAAGGGGCACTCTGATGAGTGAGAAGCCAGACCTAGGCTTGAGTGCACCATAAAATTAGAGTGGAAATTAGTGGGCGCGTGCCTGCTCTGTAGGCACTAGCGTCTCATGAAATCCACGCTCAGACAAGGTTCATCCGGTTGGCTTCTCTTTCAACCCTTTGGGTTGAGACGGTTGCTGGTTTGGTGGATTGTCGACTCTGGGGACCGATCATTTGTGATTCAGCTAAGTGAGGCCGCTTCATGAGCTGGTGATGCCACACCTTCTGGGTATCGTATCACCCCTCTTGAAAGTCTGTGACGCTGATGAACGCATAGGATGCCGAACTTGAGTCAGTTTAGGTCCATACCTGTGAGTGGGAGGGTTTTTGCAGGAAACTTGACTTCCAGCCTACCCAATATCTTGGTTTTCTCTCATCAGAGCAGACTTATCTCCGTCAGCAGCGCAACAGTAATCAGAGCTTTGTGGGGGTTGTGATCCCGTGTTTGCTGCATCTTGCATTGCATTTGCATGAGCATTCCTGCATCATATTGCATGTCATTCGCCAGCTAGTCAGAGCTCTTATACAACCGTTATTTTGATTCTGAAGGTGAGTATTGAAGACGACCTAGGGGTTGAAGCAGATTTGAAGCAGATTTGATCAGAGTCAAGCAGTGAAGTCAGTTGACAGTTGTTGGTAGCTATGTCAGAGAGCAGCTTCCAATTTGTTGATACCTTGTCAGGTTTCACTGTGACGTCCAATCCTTTGTATGGGTCTACGTAGGACGAAGACTTTCCGCAAGTAAACAATCTTACTGCAGCTCAACCTGTACAGCCTTCTGTTGAAGACCGAGGTCTACGTGAGCAGTATGTTGTCCGAGGTGAACGTTCTCCTTCTGTTGATATCTCAGACTACCAGGGTTTTGCCTTCCTTGTGCCAAAGTCCCGAAGAGAGGTCCCAATAGCAAAGAATGAAGACCCATTAGCTCCCGTGTATGCTAGAAGGTTTCGTGCATTGGATGAAAGATTCAAAGCCTTGAAAGGTAAAGACGTTGTTAACCCAAGTGCTGCAGACATGTGTCTGGTTCATGGCCTAGTGTTACCTCCAAAGTTCAGAATGCCGAGGTTTGAAAAGTACAAAGGAGATAGTTGTCCGAAGCAACATTTAGTGATGTTCTGCCGAAGAATGACTTCATTTGTGCACGACGACCAGTTGATGATTCACTGCTTTCAAGATAGTCTGACTGGGGCATCTTTGAGTTGGTATATGTAGTTAGAGAGTGATTAGATTCGATCATGGGTGGATTTAGCCAATGCTTTTCTGAAACAGTATGACTACAATCTTGTTGAAGCTCATAGTCGCATGCAGCTGCAAGAATTGTCTCAAGGGAACAATGAACCTTTCAGGAAGTATGTTCAGAGATGGAGAGAATTTGCTGCTAGAGTGCAACCGCCGCTTCTAGACCAAGAGTTAAAAGGCATGTTCGTAAACTCCTTGCAGAGCCCGTACTTCGAAAGAATGCTTGGAGTCGCACCAAATTTCTCTGAATTGGTAAGGACAGGAGAACGCATCGAGTATGGTGTAAAGACTGGAAGAATCCAGAATGTTTCAGGCGGTCAGGCTAGTGAAACTAAATCTTTCTATAGCTTTCAAACTGATGAAGGAGTTGTGGTCAATGCAATCATGAATGATGTTAGGTATCCTCAAGTCGAATCGGTGAAATCTGTTGGTTCTCCGTCTTCTCAGCGGTCAGTATCTTCTGTGTCTCGTTATTCTAGGCAGACAATGGTGCCGAGGGCACCACATCGGGAACTTTATGTCGCTCCTCTTGCAAATCCACGAGCCCGTGGCCGAGGTTATCAGAATCACTGTCAGAATCAAAACCGACCTCGTAACAACTTGGAACGAAGGAATGCTCCTTTCCATCTGGTGCCTGTGCCGTATAGCCAGATTCTTCCGCATTTGATTCAGAATGCTTTGGTGGAACCGAAAGCTCTTAAGCCTGTGCCAGAGCCTTACCCTCCTGGGTACAATCCCCATGCTCAGTGTGGTTACCATGGTGGATCTCCGGGGCATTCAACTGAAGACTGTAAAGCTTTTCAGGCAAAAGTGCAACAGTTGATCGACAAAGGGTGCATTTCCTTTCCGGAAGGAGTTTTGGTTGTGCATGACAACCTCTCAGCTTCCTGAGCTCGTAGATTCAGAGGGTTATTTTCAGAGGCCAGTGGTCCAGACAGGCAGACGTCCTCAGCATTGGAAGTCCTCGGACTTTTTTTATCATTTGCATTTGTAGTTTCTTTTCTGTTTGTTACTACTTGCTGTTAAACATTGTTTGTTTCGAATGGTAATGTTAATAAAGTGACTATGCATTTTTCTGAATTAATCATGTCGTTGTCACTCATTTACTGCATTGCACTGACACTTGCACTTTATTCACTCCACTTTATCACTATGATTAGCAAAGATTGGAGGGAGGATGACGAAACTGAATACTCATAACCAATGATCGTATGCTTTCAGGTAAAACCTTGCCGATGACGTACAAGGCATTGTTTCAAATCCCCTAAACACTGGAGAGATAAGGAAGAGAATCCCTTGTTAACCACTTCGAGCTGAGAAGTAGGAGTTTCTTTCGGACTTTTGAACCCTTACATCTTAACCCGGGGCAGGGTAGTTGTCAGTTAGCTTGATCGAGCGTTCAAGTCTCATGGAGGAGTGTTGCCTTTCGAGGACCAATCACATCGTATTCTCCCCAGAGGTCGTACCTCGTCAACCACAATGGTTAAACCTCACCAATCAGGAGTGAGACAGTTATAAACCTCTCGGATGAATCCAGACAGCCAGTGTGACATGACTTGTTTCGAAAAAATAAGAGAAAAAGAAAGCCCGCTAAGTAAAAAGAAAAGAATAGCTGGAAAGCGAATACTTAGGCAAAAATTAGGGCATCCCGCTGGACTTCAAAAGGAAAATTGAAAAGAGCTCTGAAGAGTCAGTCCAGGCAAAAATTAGGGAATCAAAAGAATGAAAAAGAAAGGATATAAAAAGAAAAATCCTCAAACAAGGACAAAGTTGTGTAGATACAGACACCGAAACGAAAAAGGAGTAACTGTCACTCCGAAACACCTTGTGAATCCTTTAACCAGTTGTTCCCAATATTCAACATACCTCTCGAAGAGGCGAGCGCTCGAGCCAAGTTAACTGAACTTTAGGATCGGAGATCATCACGTAGAAGGGGTGGGTACAAATTATAATTTGAGCCGAATATCCTTTGCTTCACGAACCGTGAACCCGACCACGATACAACCCTTAAAAGACCTAATTGAGGCAAGGTTATTCTGAAAGTGCATTACGATAAGGTTGAGTAACCTGACTCCTACATGATTTGCTAATCATATCCTTGTTGTGTTTTTCACTGATCGAATCAGCACTACGTTTGAACTCTTTGGTTCATTCGTCACTCACTAGCATGACACGTAAATGAGTGACAGTACATTTTTCAAAATCTGCATGAACACTGCATTAAAATTACCATTCGTGAATAGACAATTTTAATTTAAGGTCAGTAGTTGATGCGAAGGAACTCTAACATAGAGTAGCCAACCGGGACTGGATCGTTAGCAGTCTGGATCAGAATGGTATACTGCGAAACCCTGTGAATTTGGGGTATTGACTTCCTGTGAGTTTGGAATCAGTTTGTCTGAGGACAAGTCCCGGAGTATCAGTTGATTATGGGACAGTTTGTTGATCAGAAGTGGATCTTCTCGAGACCCAATCAGGGGCAATCATTCAGAACTCTTGTGATTTAAGGGCAGATCCCTCCAGTGTTCAATCAGGGCATATTGAGTCGCTCAACGCTCGTTCAGGGGCAAGCTACTTCAGAAGTATACTGAAACCAACCATGCTGAAAGTTGGTTAGTTGAGGATGAATCCTTCCGTTGTACAGATATTGGGGCAAGCCATCTGAAGATTGTCTTGTTACCAGCTGCTTTCTGTTCAGAATGAATTTTACCAAGAGTCGGATTGGGGCAAGTTGAATTGTACTGGGGCAAGTTGTTCAAATGAGTTTGTTCACCCTAGCGAGAGTGAGTGTCGGGGAATCGTGTCATTACCCTGCCAAAACCTGAACCTTCTGAAGAAGCCTTGCTGTCATTGGATTTTTATCCTACAACCTAACCTGTTACTTGGCTGAACCTTGTAACCAAGCCGTTTTGAAGTCCAGTTCTCGTCTGGCAAACCGGAGCTCAGTTCTCGTCTGAAACCCAAACCAGAAACCAGCCCTGTCTGGTCACCTTTTCTGTAACCTATTGTTCAACCAGTTCTCGTCTGGCCAACACAGTTTTAAAGCCCATTTCTCGTCTGGCAAACCAGAAATCAATTCCCGTTTGATATCCAAACCCGTAAGTCAGTTCTCGTCTGACAACCTAACATATTTCGCCATCAATTCTCGTCTGATAGTCCACCTTAAATGCTAGTTCTCGTCTAGTATTTCCCTTTCAAATCCACTTTTGTTGGTAACCAGAAATGGGTCCCTATCACCATAAACCTATTCCTAAACCAGAAAAAGCCTAACTGTACCTGACACGATGATTCCTAGTGACTCGTATGTTGTCACATTCCCCGACACAAGGCTCGAGCGATCCCAACTCCATGATTGGTGTTCTGTATTCCTGTTGCACCCTAAAATTTGACCAACCGGGTCCCGTATCTGGCTCTATGTTTCGACACATGACTGCATTCGCATCCGCATATCGCATACAATGCATTTTTCATTTGTTTCGATTTTATCGGGATCACAACCCTCGTCTCGTGTTTCAGGTGTTTTTTGATCAGTTCAGATAGGTAGAATCGTATTTTTTTGGGAGGTCGTGCTCTTCCCGGTGTTTTCAGCTCGCGTTGTTGTTTTTAGGGATATTTCGGTGCCCGTTTATTTTTACCGACTATTTTGTTGCGCTCTCGCAGTGTTATTTGTCGTTCGGTGCTATTTTTTGTTCCTTCGCGAATTATTGTTATTTTTCTGGATTTTATTGGCCATTATTAGGGTTTTAATAGATTTTAATCATTTTAGAATATTAATAATGTTTTTAATAGCTTTAAAATCATTTTTTAGAATATTAATAGTTTTTAAATAGTTAATAGTTTTAATCATTTTTAGGATAATATAGGATATTAATAGTTTTTTTAATAATAGTTAATAGTTTTAATCTTTTTAGAATATTAGATATTAAATAGTTTTTAGCTTTTCTTTTAAATAAATAATATAGGTTATATTAGGGATTTAATAGAGATTTAATAAAGTTTAGATTAATAGAGAATTATTAGAGTTTTTTGGATTAGTGAGTTTATTAGAGTTTTATTAATAGAAATTAATTAGAGTTAATAGAGTTTTTTCTCTTTTTAGATTTAATTAGGGTCTAGATTAGTTTAATTTTCAGTTTAGCTTAATAATAGGTTTAGGTCTTTCATCAGTTTTTTAATGAAGTTTAGTTCATTTAATTAGTCTTTTTTTTTATTATTCAGTTTTTTTTATCCATTTCAATTCTGTTTTTGGGAGTTTATGGTCTCATTTTTCGTATTGGGCCCAATTGGTGGAGGCCCAGAGTTCTTTTTTTCTGTCCATTTTCCAGAAGAATCCAGAAATTGCCATTGTTATAAAAAGCATAGTTCCACGTGTTATCAGGAGAGAGGACCCACGTTATACACTTCACGCACGCCACATCACAACTGCACTTCCCTCTCTCTGCCACGCCAACCCTACGTGGCGTACATGCATCAGACCCCTCCACCAGCCACACCACGTGTCTGCACCTGAGCCCCCCACCGGTTGCATGGTCGGCGGCCATGCAACCACCGTACCAGAACATCGCCAGCAGCCCTAACTATATCCGGCCACCGCAACTACCGCCGGAGAAATCAAATCCAACCAGAAATCACTAGAATTCATCTTTCTCCTCTCATCATCACCTTCAATCTTCATCATTGATCATCATTTTTCCAGAAAAATTCCAGAAACCACCGCGAATCATTCAAACTACACTCACTCTTCACACATTCTTTCCGATTTACAAACTTCACATCAACAACTCTTTGAACCTTCATCCACCTGTTGTTCATCGTAATTATCACCATCAGTTTTTTCCAGGAAACTTCACAAGATCTTCAAGAGCGTTCTTCCGAATCTCCAGACGAATCTTCTTACAGCAATTTCAAGACCTAGATTCACCGATCACCGTCTTCGTTGTTCTTCGTTAAGCAACAACGATCAACATCCAACGATCTTCACAACCTTCCACCGGAGACTTCATCTCGCTCGATCTTCATCACCGTCGCCTTCTTAAAAGATCTTCAACCACAAGGACATGCAAGAATAGTTAGTATCATCTCCAGAAATGGATCAAGAACAATCTCCCAGAAGAAACTGCAAGAACTTCATCTGGTTCATCATCCAAATCCTCCAGATTTTCAACCGTTCACATTCGTCGTCTTCATGGATTTTCCTCGTTTCAAGAAAGAAACTTGCTTCAAGCCTTCATCAATAGTTCCCCGGAGCTCTCGTCGAGTCTTCGTAATCAATCTTCAAGTCCTCAGATCTCCAGATCTACTTGAGCTATTCTTAGAAGTTTGGGGGGGATTGGAAGCGAAAACGAGGAGGAAGCAGGATTTGGATGAACATACGAATTTGTGTGTTGGTGGTGATGTTGTTTTTTCCTTGTTCTGGTGAACATTTTGAACGGAGGTGGTGAGAGGAGGAGGGCGGCGGCGGAGAGAAGGGAGAACTAGGGTTAGGGTTCTTAGTTTTTCTGAAGTTTGGAATGGAAGAAGGGAGATGGATCGGGAGGAGTTTGGGCCTCAAGCCCAACGGATTTGGATCATACACCTCTGCCTCCGTTTCTTCCACCCCCCTTCTGAATGCCTCAGTTTTTTAGTATGGGCCAGGCCCAACTTTACTTTGCTGTTTTTCTTGCATACCCCCTGTAATCTGCTGTACCCCCTCCCCTCTTGTTTTCTTTTCTTTATATTTTATTTGCTTAGTTTTTTTAGGAGAAAAAATAATAATAAGAAAAATATTTGAAAAAAATATTGAAAAAGAAAATGAGAAAGAAAAAGTGAAAAAGGAGAAAAAGAATAAAGAAATAAGAAAAATAGTGAAAAAAACATATTGAAAAAGAAAAGGGTGAAAGTGTAGAAAAAAATATATAAAAAGGAATATTATGAAAAAAAAAGGGTATTTGAGAAAAAAGAAAAGAAAAAGAGAAAAGAATAGAGAAAAATATTGAGAAAAAATAATTAAGGTAGATTTAATATTTTTTAGAGTACATTTTTCATAGAAATTCTTTTTTCCATTTTTTAGAGATAGTTTTTTTCGAAGGTCCACTTGTTAGGGGGCTATTTTCCATTTGATTTTTCCATTATAGATGGATAGGATAGTATTTCCTAGGAGTTTATTTTCAGTATTCACCCATTGTAATCATTTTCAGAATGTTAATAAAATGAGATTTGAGCTGTGGTCCCGAAGTAGCCGAACTACAGCTGCTCTGATTTCTCGTACCAGACGAGGATATGTAGGCATAGGATGCGATATCCTAGCGAGCACACTAACAACTAACCTTTTGTTCTCTCGCTGCTGTGCGATCGAGACTTTCCCGCTGACGACTGATGTTACCCTTTTTTCTCTCTTGCCCGAGTGCATTTGAGACCAGACCATAGTTTTTCCCCATAGGTTCCCGTACCTTTGAAACTAGTTTGATTTCTCACTGCTGTGTGAGAATACCCTGCCTAGCCGTAGTTAGCCTGAACTACGTAAGCTCTGATCTTCCATGCAGTGTGGAAGTACGTAGGCACAAGACGCGAAGTCTTGGCGAGCCAACTTTCCCTGTAGTCCTGAACTACGTTGACTCTGACTTTCTCTCTTGAGAATACGTAGGCATAGAGTGTGACGCTCTATCGAGTCAATTCCCTTCCGTTTAGATTTAGCAGCCGTAGATAGATTGTTTTTGCATCCTTTAGACAACCCAAGCAAGCGTGGATCCCGTCGAGTACGACGGACGTGAGGGGTGCTAATACCTTCCCCTTGCGTAACCGACTCCCGAACCCAGGTTTTGGTTGCGATGACCATACCTTTTCCCATTTTTTGCGAGGTTTACTTCGAGCGTTTCCTTTCCCTCCGTTGGGATAAATAACGCACGGTGGCGACTCTTCTGTCAGCCGGCGCCGATTTTCGCAGTAGCGACAGCTGGCGACTCTGCTGGGGACCCAACGTCCCCTGGCTGCTAAGGACTGCGATAGTCCCTATGCATGTGGGATCCAACGTCCCCTAAGAGAGAGTCAATCCTAGCGCTTGTTTTCTTGTCTATTGGTGCTTATTTATTGATATTATCTGTTGCTGTTGGGGTGTTACAGGTGTTCTATGATTGAGAGAAGCCGGACCTGGGCTTGAGTGCACCTTAGACTTAAAGTAGAGATTAGTGGGCGCGCACATGCTTTGCATGTCCTAGTGTCCCGCGAAATCTACACTCAGACGAGGTTCTTCTGGTTGGCCTCTTGTCCCACCCTTTGGGTGGCTCGGGTTGCTGGTTAGTTGGATTGTCGACTCTGGGAACCGATCATTTGGAAGTTAGCTAAGTGAGGCCTCTTCAAGACTTGATGATGCCACTCCTTCTGGGAATCGTATCGTCAGTTTTGAAAGTCTGTGACGCTGACGACCGCATAGGATGCCGTACCTTGTCAGATATAGGTCCATACCTGTGAGTGGGGGGTTTTTTTTTGCAGGAAACTTGACTTCCAACCTACCCGTTATTTTGTTCTTCTCTTCAGAGCGAACGTACTCCGTCAGCAGTGCAGTAGTATTTAGATTGTGTGGGGGCTGTGATCCCGTGTTTGTTGCATTGCATTGCATTTGCATAGGCATCTTCGTATCATATTGCATAGCATTTCTCCAGCTAGCCAGAGTTTTGATCCAGCCTTTGTTTCCTGAAGGTGAGTACTCGGAGTTTGGATTGAGCAACTGTTGATTGTCAGAAGACGACCAAGGGGTTGGAGCAGACTTGAGCAGATTTCAGAATCAAGCAGGGTAGTCAGTTACAGGTAATTGGTAGCTATGTCTGAAGGCAATTTCCAGTCTCCTAACACCTTGACAGGGTTTACTATGACGTCCCACCCTCGGTATAATTCTATGGAAGACTTCCCGCAAGCGAACAACCTGACTGCAGACCAAGTTGTACAGCCCACTATTGAGAACCGAGATCGACATGAGCAGTTTGTTGCCCGAAATGAACGTTCTCCTCCTGTTAACAATCAAGGTGCTGTTTTCCTTGAGAGGAATCCACGCAGAGATATCCCGGTAGCCAGGACTGTAAACTCAAGAGCTCTTGAAGGTGCTAGAAGGTTCCGAGTATTGGAAGAAAGAGTTAAAGCTTTGGAGGTCAAAGATGCCATTAACCTGAATGCTGCAGACATGTGTTTGGTCCCTGACCTGGTGATGCCTTATCAGTTCAAAGTGCCGGAATTCGAGAAGTATACGGGAGATAGCTGTCCGAAGCTACATTTGATGATGTTCTGTCGTAGAATGACTTCGTTTGTGTGAAATGACAAGCTGATGATCCATTGCTTTCAGTATAGCCTGACTGGGGCATCTTTGAGGTGGTATGTGCAGTTAGAGAGTAATCTGATTCGATCATGGGTGGATTTAGCTAGAGCTTTCGTGAAGCAGTACGATTACAACCTGGATATGGCTCCTAGTCTCGTACATCTGCAAGAATTATCTCGGGCGGAGAATGAATCATTCAGAGGGTATGTGCAAAGATGGAAAGAATTGGCTGCTAGTGTTCAACCACCGCTTCAGGAGAGAGAAATGGTTGACATTTTCTTGGGTACTCTGAAAGGCCACTATTATGACAAATTGTTCGGTTGCACAAGCTTTGTGGGCCTGATGAGAATGGGTGAGCTTGTTGAGAGAGGACTCAGGAGCGGAAAGCTTCGAGATGCTCCTTATATCCCAGTTGATAAGAATGAGTTAGTTGTCAGTTCTCAAGAAGAGTGGGAAGAAGGAAATGACGTCGTCTCAGAATCTCTAGCATCTCAGGATCGATTTTCAGATACTTCAAGTCAATGGTCATCCTATCGTCGATCGCGTCAGCACGCCCAACAAAGACCAAGGAAACCTGAAAGGCAGTTTACTCAGCTACCGGTGTCGTACAGTCAGTTGTTGCCAGATCTGGTCAGAAGTGGATTGATAGTGCCAAAAGAGACTAATCCAGTGATTCCACCATATCCTCCAGGTTTTGATGCCAGCGCCCGTTGTGAGTACCATGTTGGGACACAGGGGCATTCAACAAATGATTGTAAGGTGCTCAGGAGCCAGGTTCAGGATCTGTTAGACTCTAACCGGATTTTCATCACGCCTCAGGGTTTTTTGCAGATTAATGATTCTCCGTCATCCAGTTGTGTGGGTTCGTCAGTTAATGTCATGGAAGACTCCACAGGAAGTGTGTGTTCCGAAGAATGTCAATCGGAGAGTTCAGTTGAATATGGGAGAAGTTTCTAGAGGTTTCTGTGCCGGGTGTCGCATCTGTTTTCTCTGCCTAACCTGTTTAGCTTTTGTGCACTAGTGTCTGCTGACCACCACCAGGATTGTTGGCTGGGGTCATTGTATTCGTACTCATTTGTGCTTACGTGCTGCTTTTGTTGGTTATACATGTGTGGGAGATGTTCGTCTGTGTGCTTATAGCTTGAGTTTCTCTTCGTCTTGTCATGAATACGTATTTGCTTTCTGCGTTGCATTATCGTTTAACAGGTACATCAGAACCGTGGGTCTTATTTCCTCATCGTCCAGTTTGTTGCAGGAATCCCTTTAGAGATATGGAATAGAATCAGGTTGAATTGATTGAAGTTCGAAGCCAGCTAGGGCAGATGATGAGAGACATGCAAGAGATGCGTCTGGAGCAGAAGATCCTCAAAGAGGAAAATAGTCAGCTGAAGACCCAAATGAGCTTGATTATGGAAGTAGTCAAGAATGTGCTTAGGAAAGAGGATGATCAGCTATTCGAAGCCGCGGTGAAGAAGCTCGTGCCACCTGTGCCTGTGGAACCTGAGCAGCAACAAAAGATGCACCCGGCTCAACGGAGGATTCAGGAGGGGAAGCCAAAGAGGATATTTGAGGCGCCACCTACCATGTATGCTGAGCTCTTGCAGACTTTATTGAGGTTCAAAAAGGTTGAAAAAAGAACGTTGGGTTCACCCACAGGAGCGCTTCCTCATGGGTACGATGCCAGTAAGCAATATGAATTTCATTCCGGGGCACTCGGACACGACATCGAGGGTTGTCATGATTTTAAGCATAATGTTCAAGACCTGATTGACTCAAAAGATATTGAATTCTTGCCGAGCGGCGTATGTAACACCCATTTTAATTATTTAGTCATTTTATTATTATTTTAAATATTATATGTTGATGTGCCCTTTGGTAGGGTGTATTTGATGATGTTTGGTGGGTGTCCCTGAGATGGGAGATCATTGGTGGTAATTTGGTGAGTTTATAATAATATAAGAAATAATAGTAATATTGGTGGTGGTATTAATATTATTATTATTATTATTATTATTATTATTATTATTATTATTATTATTATTATTATTATGTTATTTTTATTAGTTATTATTATTATTATTATATTATTATTTTTATTAGTTATTATTATTATTGGGATAGGAAATAAAAAGGAAAATAGAATATGAAGGGATGGGGGAAGTATTAGAGAAAATAACACGATAGAAAGATGGAAGAGAGAAAGAGCGATAGAAAGAGAGAAGAGGAAAGAACGAGAGAAGCGAGAAGAACGAAGGAAAAAGGGAACGAAGAACGGAAAGAAAAGAGGAGGCCAAGAGACCAAATCCAGGAAGAATTTCATCGATCAACCGATTAACAAGGTAAGGGGGGAGAAACTTGATTGGGAATGGTATATACATGTATAGGGTAGTGGGGATTCCTTAACCCCGTAGGAATGTATCGTTGATGAAGTTTTATATTGACATGCTATTGATTGTTGAGTTATGTTGATGTTGATGGATTGAAATATGTTGAGTGTTGGTGAATTGTTGTTTTTGGTTAATTTGGTGTATAGGTTGGGTTTACGGTTTTAGGGAAGTTCTGTGTGACCTTTTTGATGTGTCGATAGATTGTTTAAGTGATGACTTTGGAATAATATGTATATGATGATGTACGGATGTTTGATGTTGCCATTGTTGATTGACTGTTGGTGTTGGTTTGGTTTGAGTAAGGTTCAGAGTAACTCTAAAGTGTCGGTAGTGTGCCGTAATGTTGATCTGGAGTAGAATTATAGGAAGATTGATAAGCCTAATATGCATTGGTCGTAATACGGATAGTATAGGAAGTGGATGTTATAGAATAGGCTTGAATCAGAGAAGAGTGAGAATTCTGAACTGTGAGAACTTGAGAAGTCGCAGGCAACTCGCTAGCACTTCGCTTAGCGAGAAGGCAGCGAGCGTTCGCTAGGTGCTCGCCTAGCGAGTGAGGTAGCGAGTGAGTCTAGTAGGTTCTGTTTGCCTTCGCGAGGAGGTTCGCTAAGCGAACAGGTAGCGAGCATTCGCTGGGAGCTCGCCTAGCGAGGGTGTAGCGAGCGTAGCAGAATGGGGTTTTTCTATGCTGTTATACTGTGTGCGCTAAGAGTGTAGTGCCCTTGGACTTTGTTGATTATAGGGGAGATGATTGAGTGTTATAGAGTGAGTACTCGGTGATAGTATGTGATTTCCGTTACTAATTATTTAAATGGATAATTAGTTGGTGTATGAATCATGCGGAGCATGGTGTAGTGATCAGTAGGATCGTGTATTCCCGAGTGGTGGGACGTGTTTATATCTTGGTGATAAAGTATGAACTTGTTTACTTGGTGATGGTACTCGTTTTCCTTGATATTGTTGGTGAACAATTGGTTAACGTATATGTATGTAGTGATCAGTAGGATCGTGTGTTCCCGGGTGTTGGGATGTGGTTATATATGGTGTTATAGTATGAATTTATTTACTATCTGATTGATTTATATGGTGTTGGTGTAATATATCTACACATATATGCATTGATGTATGATGATATGATCAGGAGGATCGTGTGCACTTAGTGTGCCTAAATATGATAGTTATGCATTGGTGTGTGCATATCATGGTGTTTTGGTGGGATGAATCATGTCTCAGGAGGAGCGTAAGTGATTCATCCGTACTCCTTGGTGGAGAATGGTGGGGGATAGATCATGTCTCAGGAGGAGCGTAAGTGATCTATCCAGGTTCGATTGAATGAACCAATGAGTCGGTACCGCATGCATGGTGTTGAGTTGCATATTTGCATTATAATATGTTATATTGTAATTTGAACAGTAGGTTCGTTATATGGAGTTGTTGGGGTGAATATTGGTGTGTTGGTGTGTTTTACTACCTTGTTTACATGTATTACATTACCAATATATTTTTGATCATGTTTTCTCACCCCTTGGTTGTTGTTGTGTTTGTGCTTCTCCGGAAGTACAGATAATTCAGGTACTTAGATAGCTTGGATGGTGGTGTGCCAGTCGAGTCTAGGATGCTCTGATACGTAACACGGGATATGGGTGTTTTAATTGTTTTATGTCAAACTTGTTGTAATCCTGTGACGTATCACTTTTTTTTGTGAATTATAATAATAAAGTATTTTTATAAAAATTTGGTGATGTGATATCCCACTATTTTGAGGAAAACTCTGATGTTTATTTATAATGTTTATATTCTATTTAATTTGGGAAGTGGGGTGTTACAGCGTAGCGGTACGTATTGCTCCTATCTCAGTTGATGCTAAGATGACGGATGTTTCTAAAGCTGCAGTAGGTCAGAAACGTATCCTGGATTCCATGGTGTCAGAATCTCCATGCCTGCAACTGTTGCCTATTCCCGGGGCAGATCTGAGAAAGAAAATGGCTAAGCATAAGGAGTGCCTTAATCAGTGCGGTGAAAGTCAAGAAACCGATGTTGTGTTTGCTACAAAGGTTGTTCAACAGTCAACCCGATACCAGCGACAACAGCAACGATCTCAACAGCGGCAGAGGCAGCAACATCCCAATCAACGAGGAGCTCAAAATCAGAGACCGTTGAGGGTATTTAGTGTGCCTCCGATGCCATATGCCGAGCTTCTTCAGGTGTTGCTACGATTGCAGTTGGTTGAGAAGAGGAAGTTAGCCCCGCTGACAGGTACACCTCCAGCAGGGTATGATATCGAGGAGCGCTGTGATTTCCATTCCGGAGCACAGGGGCACAACATTGAAGAGTGTCTGGCCTTCAAGCATAAAGTGCAGGACCTACTTGATAGTGCAGCAATCAACTTCGGGCAGGAAGGGCCCAAAATCATCTGAATGAGGAGAAGGGGCTCTATAGTTTGGTTGGGTCATTGAAGGTATATCAGGACGACAGCGAGTTGCCTCTAATAACTGATTGTGAAGATAGCTGGTTCAGCAGCAGGACAGATGTGAAAGCCCGGTTCTAGGAAGCTGGCATTTATCTGTGTTTTATCTTGTCATTTCTTTACATTTGTAGTTTCTTTCCTGTTTAATCTGCAATCTTGTTTGTAAAACTTGTTGTTTTCATTCAATTGATGATAATGAAATAAATATGCATGTTTTGATTAAATCCAGTCGTGTTCACCAATCGTTTTTGCAAATGTCCAATGCTTGGTTAAGAAGGATCTGCGGAGGATGACGAAAATGAACGACGTGCAACTTCTGATGTTGTATGCTTTGAAGTAAAACCTATTGATGATGTACAGGCATTGTTTCAAATCCCTAAACACCGGAGATGTAAGGAAGATAATCCCTTGTCAACCTCTTTGAGCCTAGAAGTAGGAGTTTCTTTCTGAAAACGAAAAACCCTTCATCTTTAACCTGGGGCAGGGTAGGTGTTAGCTAATTTGACCGAGCGTTCAAATTGCAAGAGGGAGTGTCCGTTCGAAGATCAATCACACCTCTAGAGGTCGTGCCTAAAAAACCACAATGGTTAAATCAAGAGTGAGACAGTCACATTATTCTCCAATGAGTCAAGCAACCAGTGTCACACGACTTGTTCGGAAAGAGAAAGCAAAAAAGAATCAAAAGCCCGCTAAGTCAAAGCTTCAAAACAAAGGACTTAGGCAAAAATGAGGGCATCCCGCTGGACTTAAAAGAATCAAAAGAGACTCAAAAAGAGTCAGTCCAGGAAAAAGTTAGGGATAAGAAAACATATGAAAGGATGACAAAAGAAAAATCCTCAAATGAAACACGAGTCGTGTGACCTCAAGTGTCAAATGCGAAGAATGAGTGGCTGTCACTCCAAAAACTCATAATTTCTCGAACTATCACTCCTATCTTTCAGCCTCTGAGAGGTGAGCGCTAAGGTCGAATTAGCTGAACATAGGATCGGAGAACATCAAGGAGAGTGGGTGGGTTAAAATAAACTTTGAGCCTTTATCCTTTCCTTCAAAACCGTGAACCTGACCACGTTACAACCTTCAAAAGTCCTAATTGAAGCAGGTTGTTTCGAAAGCATACTCCGGTAAAGGTCGCGTCGATTCTGACTTCTGAAAGGGTTCCTCTTACCATGTTGGTACTGATGTTGATATTCTTGATAAATGTTTTGTGCATTATATGCCATAAACTGTTTTTTCCTTTTCCCAGTGAACAGATTGGATGTCAAAGCTGTCATATGTGTTGCATTAGTTTGTCTTTTACGCAGAACAACTTGTTTTACTTGCGAGTAAGCGCTTGATAGCAAGAAAGTTTTCTACAATGGAAGATATGGTCAGGGTAGAATACAGAACGCTAGAATGTTCCAAGAGCAGGGGCAAGCTATTATTGTGATCCCCAGTCAGGTCGGCCCTTCGAAGTCAGTTATCCTGGAGCCATCAGGTTGAGATTCGGTAAATCTCTCGTAGTTGGAGGTACTGCTCTGGATCAGCTAATCAGGGGCAAAGTCATTACAATCAGGGGCAGGCCATCTTAAGAGCGCAAAAGTTATCTTTTGTTCGAGAAGCATTTGAGGTGAAGTATCTCTCCGAAGTTCAGAATGTTGGGGCATTTCATATCAGACCATCAAGATACAAATTTTCAGACTTCCTCTCGAGGACTATCCCCATAGAGGTCCCGCAGGCCGGGGCATATCAGAAGCGAAGGGTTTGTTCTTCTCCGTATCAGCAGGGTTATCCAGAGTTATTTGATCAGTTTCCAAATCCGATCGTCATCGGTACGCAGGAAGATTCCGTCCATTTTCTCCAGCAAAGTCCAGCTTTCCAGTGGCACGGGAAAGCTATCCCCAGAGAAGTCCAATCATACTTGGCACATCTGCTATTCCCCAGCAGAGTTATATTCCTCAGCAGGGCGTTACTTCAACGAGGTGTTTGGTTGAGTTCCCAGTTTCCCCAGAGGAGTTGATGTTACTCTTCCAGCATTTATTTTGCTGGAATGATTCTGTGATATCCGGTTTATCCCCAGCGGAAGAGGCTTCGTCTTCAGCATTTATTTTACTGAAGTGGTGTTCTGTACCCGACTTTCTCCAGCAGCCCGATCCGGCATTAGCGCATTGCATGCATCATTATATTTGCATCATACTTGCATTTCATTTTCAAAATGCGTAGCATTTCCATCCTAAATGGAGCATTACGTCATAGAAAAATTCAAGCATATGCATATGCATCCGAAGCATAAGCCAGGTTTTCTATCAGCCTCATATGGCACGTGAATTACTCTGTGATCAGTTCAGGGGCATTCATCCAGCAGCAGTGTTCAGCCAATTCAGCAGTATTCGTATTTTTAGATCATACAACAGTTATGCTTTGATCAATCAGTCATCTGGTATCGACAGACTTTTCTTCCCGTCAATTCATATTGACGATGTGTTCCTCCAATAAGTGGATTTCTCCGTCTATCATTAGACGTCTTGAGTTCGAATAATAGTTTTCTTTCCGTCTATCAGTAGACGATGTGAAGTTTCCGTTGATTTTGCAGTGGGGTGTCAAAATGGGGTTTCTCTAGCAGGTGGCTTTCTTCCCGTCTATCAGTAGACGATGTGAAGTTTCAGATGAGCTTTCAGCGGGTTTCTTATCGTCAGACTGTGGATGGTGTGTTTCCCCAGCGAGTCTTCTCCAGCTACCTTTGGATGTTGAGGGGTTTCAAAGTGATCTTTCGGATAGTGGTTTTCTTTCCGTCTATTGGATGAGGTGGCATTGCAAGAGGGGTTTTTCCTGATTATCGATTCTCGTTGACGTCATGGTTTTTGAAGGTGGTTTTCTTCCCGTTGGTCCTTACTGATGATGTGGCCCCTTTAAGGATATTGTTCTTTCCATCAAGTCCCGTAGACGAAAGGATTCTGAAATTTGATGGATGGTATTGAAGTGTGTATGGGTGTCTTCCCGTCTATCCTTAGACGAGGTGAGTATTGATGATGTTTCCTTCATTGTGGGTGTCTTTCCGTCTATCATTAGACGATGTGAGTATTGGTTTATTTTGGGTGTCTTCCCGTCTATCATTAGACGATGTGAGTATTGAATTTTTTTCCTTCGGGATTATGGGTGTCTTCCCGTCTATCCTTAGACGATGTGAGTATGGATTTTGGGTGTCTTCCCGTCTATCATTAGACGATGTGAGTATTGAATTTTTTTCCTTCGGGATTAAGGGTGTCTTCCCGTCTATCATTAGACGATGTGAGTATCGAATTTTTTTTCCTTCGTGGATTTTGGGTGTCTTCCCGTCTATCATTAGACGATGTGAGTATTGAATTTTTTTCCTTCGGGATTAAGGGTGTATTCTCGTCTATCATTAGACGATGTGAGTATCGAAGTTTTCCTTAAAGCAAGGTGTCTTCTCGTCTATCATTAGACGATGTGAGTATCGAATTTTTTTTCCTTCGTGGATTTTGGGTGTCTTCCTGTCTGTCCTCAGACGATGTGAGTACTGAATTGAATTTTTTTCCTTCGGGATTATGGGTGTCTTCCCGTCTATCATTAGACGATGTGAGTATTGAAGTTTTCCTTCGGGATTATGGATGTCTTCCCGTCTATCTTTAGACGATGTGAGTATGGATTTTGGGTGTCTTCCCGTCTATCATTAGACGATGTGAGTATCGAATTTTTTTCCTTCGGGATTATGGGTGTCTTCCCGTCTATCATTAGACGATGTGAGTATTGATTTTTTCCTTCGGGACGGTGTTGAATGAAACTGGGTGTCTTTCCGCCTATTTTTAGACGATGTGAGTATATTTCTCTTCCTGTCTATCAGTAGACGATGTGAGAAGATCATGTGTTTTGTTGCAACCCTCGGGTTTGTTAAATGGAGTATCACGCGGATAACTGGCGCTAAAATCAGGAGTTCTTTATCAGATGATTGGTCAGTTTGTTGCCGTGACGGCTGGGTGCGGTTCTGGATTTTATTCCTCAAGCAGTTTTGCAGTATATTCCCGCGGTTGGCAAATTTCAGGGTTTCAATTGTATTCAACTGTCATCTACCCTTGAATGTTTGAAGGCTGAGCGCTCTTCAACCATTCAGGTCCAAGTCGCTTGAATAGGGGCAGCTGTTGCACCCTAAAATTTGACCAACCGGGTCCCGTATCTGGCTCTAAGTTTCGACGCATGACTGCATTCGCATCCGCATATCGCATACAATGCATTTTTCATTTGTTTCGATTTTATCGGGATCACAACCCTCGTCTCGTGTTTCAGGTGTTTTTTGATCAGTTCAGATAGGTAGAATCGTATTTTTTTGGGAGGTCGTGCTCTTCCCGGTGTTTTCAGCTCGCGCTGTTGTTTTTAGGGATATTTCGGTGCCCGTTTATTTTTACCGGCTATTTTGTTGCGCTCTCGCAGTGTTATTTGTCGTTCGGTGCTATTTTTTGTTCCTTCGGGAATTATTGTGATTTTTCTGGATTTTATTGACCATTATTAGGGTTTTAATAGATTTTAATCATTTTAGAATATTAATAATGTTTTTAATAGCTTTAAAATCATTTTTTAGAATATTAATAATTTTTAAATAGTTAATAGTTTTAATCATTTTTAGAATAATATAGGATATTAATAGTTTTTTTAATAATAGTTAATATTTTTAATCTTTTTAGAATATTAGATATTAAATAGTTTTTAGCTTTTCTTTTAAATAAATAATATAGGTTATATTAGGGATTTAATAGAGATTTAATAAAGTTTAGATTAATAGAGAATTATTAGAGTTTTTTGGATTAGTGGGTTTATTAGAGTTTTATTAATAGAAATTAATTAGAGTTAATAGAGTTTTTTCTCTTTTTAGATTTAATTAGGGTCTAGATTAGTTTAATTTTTCAGTTTAGCTTAATAATAGGTTTAGGTCTTTAATCAGTTTTTTAATGAAGTTTAGTTCATTTAATTAGTCTTTTTTTTTATTATTCAGTTTTTTTTATCCATTTCAATTCTGTTTTTGGGAGTTTATGGTCTTATTTTTCGTATTGGGCCCAATTGGTGGAGGCCCAGAGTTCTTTTTTTCTGTCCATTTTCCAGAAGAATCCAGAAATTGCCATTGTTATAAAAAGCAGAGTTCCACGTGTTATCAGGAGAGAGGACCCACGTTATACACTTCACGCACGCCACATCACAACTGCACTTCCCTCTCTCTGCCACGCCAACCCTACGTGGCGTACATGCATCAGACCCCTCCACCAGCCACACCATGTGTCTGCACCTGAGCCCCCCACCGGTTGCATGGCCGGCGGCCATGCAACCACCGTACCAGAACATCGCCGGCAGCCCTAACTATATCCGGCCACCGCAACTACCGCCGGAGAAATCAAATCCACCCAGAAATCACTAGAATTCATCTTTCTCCTCTCATCATCACTTTCAATCTTCATCATTGATCATCATTTTTCCAGAAAAATTCCAGAAACCACCGCGAATCATTCAAACTACACTCACTCTTCACACATTCTTTCCGATTTACAAACTTCATATCAACAACTCTTTGAACCTTCATCCACCTGTTGTTCATCGTAATTATCACCATCAGTTTTTTCCAGGAAACTTCACAAGATCTTCAAGAGCGTTCTTCCGAATCTCCAGACGAATCTTCTTACAGCAATTTCAAGACCTAGATTCACCGATCACCGTCTTCGTTGTTCTTCGTTAAGCAACAACGATCAACATCTGTTGCACCCTAAAATTTGCTCAACCTTATTCAATTGGTTTATGTTTCATCATCATTAGCATTTGCATGTAGAGTTATGTACATAGACTAACCATCTGCATAGCATAAGCATAGCAAGTCATTCACCAGGGGACCAATCATTATTTTCATCTCTAGAGGCCTAGCAAGAGGTTATTATCCCAATTCAATCATATTCAAGTCATCAGGAGAGAATTTGAAAGCAAAGAGTTCAGCAGATCAAGCCTTGAGTCCATCTCCTAGCTGAGGGTATCTGAGGACCAACAAGAGGGTTGTGAGCTGTGGAGTGAAAGCATGGAGAGCATCTAGACATCTTGAGAGACTTATAAAGTCATTTGGAGAAGAAAGCAAGTCATTGATGAAAGCACAAGAGCTATAGTTGAAGACAGTCAACTAGGGTTTCATCTGGGTCAACCCTAGGTCAACCCTAGGTCAATTGACTGACTTAAGAGGGCATTCAAGTCTATTGGAGAGATGTGGGGATCAACATTTGATGTATGAAGAAGGATATGGAGATATGACAAGGAGAATTCAAGAAAAATCAAGGAGAAGAGGAGTTACTAAATTAGGGTTTCTCTGTAAAATCCCCTAGTTTAGGTCAAATTTCCAAGCAAGATAAGTCAAAATGCTGGCTTCAAATGGCTTCTTGGCCAACATGAAACTTGTAGAGGATCTCAAGGCCTTTAATTTGAGTGGTGGAAGACCTCAAGGAGATTTATGGAACTCAAGTTATGGTCCTTGCAAGTTACAGGTCATCTGGGGTGTCTGAATTTTTGTCTGTGAAAGTGACTTGACTTCCAAGCTAGTTTTACCCCTCTAGGAGATTTCAAATGAATTCTTGGTCAACATAAGAGTTGTTCCTCATTGTCTTAGCTTTCTAGAATGGTATGGTATGCCTTCATATGATGTGGAGAACTCAACTTATGGTCTTGGCAAGCAAAGGGTATTTTGGGCATTTGTGAATTACAGGTCATTTTAACCTATACCCAAAACTCATACAAGGAGGTCTCAAATGGAAAAACTTACAACATCAAACTTGCTCCAAATGGGATTTTAAGTCTAGAAAGAAGGTCACAAGTTATTGGAGAACCTCATAGCATGGAGTTGCATGATAGGTCAAAATATGAACTAAAAAGGCTTATAAAGTGAATAATTTCAAGTTGAAAAGTGGTTTGGGAGACTTACAAGTCCAAATGGAGACTTCCAATATATGATTTTGAATGGAAAAACAATTCTAAGAACAATGGTTCACCCACTTTTTTGAGTTTAGAAGGAAAAAATGAAGTTATCCATGGTTGCTTATCATTTAAGAAACATAATCAAAAATGAGCCAAAGTTTGAAAACAAGGGAATGTGCAAGATGGATCTAGAATGTTCATTTGGGGTCTATATAAGCATGAAATGAGAATTTGGCAAGGGTTGGCCTCATTTGCACCAAGATTTTCACAAATTTCTCTCATACTTTTCATTGAAGTTTCATTCCAAATCTCACAAATTCCTCACCAATTTTCATCCACTTCAATTCAATCTTATTCAATCATCATCATAGATCATAATTGAAGCAAAGACTTGGTGGTTAGGATTCATTTTCGTGCATTATCTTCAAGAACCTCAAAACTGCAAATTCTGTTGGACAGCAAAATTCAAGCAAGGAATCACCAGAATATTGCATACAGAATCACATACACCAAGGATAGAGCAAGATCCAACACCTAGAAGCTTCAGATCCACATCTTCCATAGCTGTTTTTCAAGATTTCTCACAAGGTAAGTTTTCATTCAAACTGCTCGATCCAGTTAGTTAGACCTGATTTTGTTAGTTTAGATGCAATCTAGGTGGTTAGGAGATTAGTTTAGATGAATTTGGAGAGGTTTGGTGATGGTTGTGAGCAGGTGCAATGAACTGTTAAGATCAATATCTCTTAGATTAGTGTGTTATAATTGCAACTTGATAGCATATGTTAATCTCCATTAGTTGTAGTTCAATTTAGGCTAAGTCTGGGGAAGATTGGTGAGGGTCCATACCAGTGCATTTCAATGGTGGTCAGTATGTGATTCAATCGAATTTGTTGATGTGGTGAATTTCAAAGCGAATTGATGCCCTAAGCTTGTAGAGGGAGAGATTTGGAGCAGATTTCATGTTCACATCGTGTGGATTGGCTGCGTGTAGATGGAGAACAGAGAGGAAGAAAGTTGCTCGTGCATGGCTTCCATGGTGGCAGAAACCCTAGGTTCAGGTTGAATGAGGAAGAAGAGATAATCCTAGCCGTCCAATGAGTGTAAGACTCTTGACTTTTAGAGTGATCCAATGGCCTACATTCAATCTGAAAATTGGAGGGAGATTACCCTGGCCCTAAACGCACCGTTTCATTAATTGAAACGGGCGGGCCTGAGTTGGATTGTTATTCCCACCCCCGTGTGAGCCCAAAACCATTTTTCTCATGTGATTCTGTTGCTATTCTTACCCCCAGCGTCTTTTATTTGTTTTTTTAATGCTGAACGAAGCTGGGCCTTGTCCAAAACGCTACCAACACCCCCCTGTCTGAGGGCCCATCCAGATATCAACTGGGGCGAGTTACTCTTTATACCCCCTCCCCTCATTTAATTCATTTTTATTTTTTCTTAATTCCATTTTATTTTACCATTTTCATAAAATCATAATAAATTCATAAAAAATGCTTTTTAATTCATTCTTTTTACCATGTTTTCATTAAAATGTCTAGAATATTATAGGAAAATAAAATTTCATTTTTAGTTTTATTTCATATTTTTTACATATTTTCTAAAATAAATGTCATAATAAATAGTTACATTTCATGCATTATTTTTATGATTTTTGTTCTCTCACATGCTTTGATATTTTTTGATCACTCTTTTCATATTGTTTAGATGAGATATTAGGCTTATAGAAATATTTTAGTTCCCTTTTTTAGGAGTTAATTTTAGGTGATTAATAAATGCTTGAACATCATGAACAAAACTAGGGTTTTTAGGTGGCAACTTAGGAGTTTGATTTCATTTCCCTTAGGACTTAGGGTTTGAATAAATTAGTTATGGGACTATATGGGCTATGGGTAGCTATTAGATCCCTTAGAAAGAGTTAGGATTCCCCTACTGATATTATTACTGTCTGTATATCTGTTGTTTGGTGTGGTGTGCCCTCTGGGGATTGTTGCTTGTTTGATTGGGTATTGGGATTGCCTGGGGCCCTGGGGAAGCTGAAGATTTGTGAAGATGAAGCTATTGGAGATTCAAAGATTGAAGATCAACTGTCAGAGTTGAGGAGGAGTTTCTTGCTAGCAGTTGCTGAGGAGACTAGGGTTTAGGAGCTAGGCAGAGCTCTAGATTAGAATGATTGTTTCTCAAACATGGATTGCCTTGTCTGCATCCATTCTTCTCTGTGATTCAGAGTCTCTCTAAGACACTCACCCCCTTCCTTTGGAAGGCTTGGTGATGGTGTCCATGAGATAGAACTCTTGAGAGGAAATGTCTCTTGTGTTAGGAGCAGTCTGTTCACCACCTTTGGTAGTCAGCTGATTGCTTAACACCCAATTCACTCTTGTGACTGATCCCTCATCCTGGAGGTTTGAGCATGAAGAAAAGCCATTGCAGATGGAAGGCTGATGATCAAAGCCCTTTGCCTAAAGGTCATGAAGATGGAGACTGATGCTTGTTGAAGCCTGTAGCTGATTGGAGGTTGCTTGAAGCCAGTTGTTGATTTAGAGCTGCTGATGCTGTTTCTTCTGCTGTATTTCATTGCTGATGTATTGATTGGTTTTCTGGACTGTATTGTTTGCTGTTTACCCTGCTGGGTTGAAAGTGAAGCCTGTTCACTTTTGCCTATTGTTTTCCAGGTTCGAGGTTGAGTGGGACTCCCTTGCCTCGCTTGTACTGTTGCATCCATGCATTTTACTGTTTTGCTGTATATATCTGATATTGTTTCTGTTTCTGCCTATCCCGTAGGATCTCTGTTTCTCTCTGTGCAAGAGAGGAGCATGATAGACACTAGGTCTTAACCCATGCATGATAACATTAGGATAGCTTGTTTCCCTTCGCAACCGTAGGTTAGAGTTCTGTCTCTTCTTCCTCAAAACAAACAGAAAAACACATAAAGATTTCAAACACAATAAAAGACACTTCTTCCGTAAAAGAATGTGAACTCATCAAAACGTCATTTTTGTCCGCTTGGACTATTAGTCAGAAAAACCCTTTTTCAGAAGGTATAAAAACAATCAAGACAAACCTGTGTCGTACGTGGCCCGAACTACGTTTGCTCTGATCTTTCATGCTGTATGAAAGTACGTAGGCATAGGATGCGATATCCTAGCGAGCAACCTTCCCCTCCTTTCCCGTAGGTAGGCGAACTACGTTGACTCTGATTTCTCGTTCCAGACGGGAATACGTAGGCATAAAGTGCGATACTTTGCCGAGTCATTTTATTTTTATTTTATTTTCTTTTTAACCCCAGACCTTTAGCATAGATAGAATAACAATCCATACCCGAAAACAAGCGTGGATCCCGTCGAGTACGACGGACGTGAGGGGTGCTAATACCTTCCCCTTGCGTAACCGACTCCCGAATCCAGGTTTTGGTTGCGACGACCATACCTTTCCCGTGTTGTGCGAGGTTTACTCTGAGCGTTTCCTTTCCCTCCCGTGGGATAAATAACGCACGGTGGCGACTCTTCTGTTCAGCCGGCGCCGATTTTCGCAGTAGCGACAGCTGGCGACTCTGCTGGGGATCCAACGTCCCCTGGCTGCTAAGGACTGCGACGGTCCTTATGCATTTGGGATCCAACGTCCCTTGAGAGAGTCAATCCTAACGCTTGTTTTCCCGTCGAGGATTTTGTATGGAGTTATTGTATATTTCTAACCTTGTATTTTCAGCTTTATATATATTGTTTATTATTGCTGTATCTGGGGTGTGACGGGTGTTCTGATATTGAGAGATAAGCCGGACCTGGGCTTGAGTGCACCTAGAATTAGAGTAGAAATTAGTGGGCGCCCGCTTGCTTTGCTTGCTTTGGTGTCCCATGAAATCTACACTCAGACGAGGTTCCTCTGGTTGGCCTCCTGCCCCTTCCTTTGGTTGGCGTGGGTTGCTGGTTAGTTGGATTGTCGACTCTGGGGACCGATCATTTGGAAGTTGGCTGAGTGAGGCCTCTTCAGGATTTGATGATGCCACTCCTTCTGGGAATCGTATCATTAACCCTGAAAGTCTGTGACGCTGACGACCGCATAGGATGCCGTACCTTGTGCCAGTTATAGGGCCGCCCACCTGTGAGGGGATTCAGGGTTATGCAGGTAACTAGACCTCCAGACTACCGGTTATTTCTTGATCAGAGATCCGGGTTATTTATGGAGAGTTATGAGGTCTGTCAGAGACCATGTGGAGATTTATTCTGAGGTCTGTCAGAGACCAATTGGAGATGTGTTATGAGGTCTGTCAGAGACCAATTATGGATGGGATTTGAGGTCTATCAGAGACCAGGTGGAGTCTGTCAGAGACCAGTGTTGGAGTTCTATTTTAGGTCTATCTGAGACCAGGGTTGATGACTTCTGGATGGTCTATCTGTGACCTTTCTTGATTGGGTTTAGGCTATTCAGCTGCAGCTTTGGTCCCTGTTGAATGTTACTTGCATTGCATCCTTGCATATCCATTATCATTTGCATTTCACTAACGTGTGTCTGTGCTGCAGGTGCATTTGCATTTCCCTAGTTCTAGTGCCCGGACTTCTGAGTGTTTGATCATGACTAGCTTAAGGAGAACGGTTGCTTACAAATTGCCTACGCCTGATATTGTTCCTTTACTGGGGTTGATCTCTCTTGCTGATGAGGGTGTTCGTAGGAGTTTCCGGATGAGCTATGGTAGATTATTGAGATTGGTGTGCAAACCTACAGAGATGGAGTTAGATGGGCTGTATGCTTTGATGCAATTCTACGACCCTGCTTTGAGGTGCTTTACGTTCTCTGACTTTATTATGGGACCAACCCTGGAGGAATACGCTGAGTATGTTGAGCTGCCTGTGCAGAACCAGGTTCCATTCATTCATTATGATGCCAAGCCTAAGCCGGAGGAATTGGCAAAAGCCTTGCATGTTGATGCTTCTGAACTTGTGACTACTGTTTCCCGTGGAGTTCCAGGCTTCTCATTTCAGTTCTTAGTTGGTAAAGCCCAAGAGTACGCCAAGAATGGGTGCTGGGTTGCTTTCAATGCTGTGTTGGCCTTGTGCATTTATGGCATAGTACTATTCCCCAATATACCGGATTTTGTGGATTTCGATGCTTTCTACTTGTTTGCCGCTGGTAATCCTGTGCCTACTTTACTCGGAGATCTCTACCATTCACTGCATTACAAGAATGAGAAGGGAAGAGGGAAGAATGTTCATCTGTGTGTACCCTTATTGAGTATGTGGTTTGAGAGTCACCTTCCTAAGAGAGGATCTGCTGCAGAGACTACAGTTCCAGTTGGTTGGCCAGAGCGTTTGATGAGGTTATCGTCGGAAGATATGGAGTGGTTTGATAGAGATCTGTTGGGATCGGAGCTCATCTTCAGTTGTTCTGGGTACCCTAATGTACCGTTGATAGGAAGGAAAGGGTGTATCAATTACAACCCTTCTCTATTCATTCGCCAGTTCGGATATGCGCTGAAGAGCCCACCTCAAGAGGAAGAAGTACAGGAATCTCTGTACTTCACCGGTGACGTGAAGGGGGAGCTATTAGCCAAGTTGCGACATGCTTGGACGCGTATTAACCGCACAGGGAAGCCGTTGTTGGGAAAGAATGACTGTCAGGCCTATGCACCTTATAGAGTTTGGATTCAGGAGAGGGCTAGTCAGTTGAAGATGCCATTTCCAGATGCACCAATTCTTGATCCTATTCCGGTAGAAGAGCCGACTAATGTTTCTAAAGAAGCATATGAACAGGTTGTGAGGGAGAAAGAAGCCTTGACGAAGATTAACGAAGGGTTAGAGCAAGAGTTAGCCCAGGTACGCAGTGAGAAAAACAAGGCCGTGTATGCTTTCCAACAACAGATTGAGCTGGTAAACAGGTTAGGAGCTGAGTTGACCGAGGAGAAGAAAAAGCGCGAACGTCTGGGGCAAGAGTTCAGAAGCTCCCATGACATGCTGGAAGCCAAAAAGAAAGCGCTCGACGCAGCACACCGAGAGATATCCTCTTGCAATAAGACTTGGAATGCTACTCTCACCAACAACAAGCAGAGGGAAGATAAGCTAAAGCAGCAAATTTCCGACCTCGAAGAGAAGTTGAAGTCTAGCATCAAGAAGTGTGAGGAGGAAGTGATGAACCGGTATAGTGTCCAGCATGCCCTGAACGAGGCAATCAAATCCAGAGATGAAGCAGTGTCCCAGAAGCGAAAGCTAGAAGATTGCTTCGGAGAAGCGGCATGGGAAGAAACTGCTGAAGACGTACGCCGTGTTCTTAAGAAGAGAAACCAGCTTGTTGAAGGGCTGCTCGATCGACCAAGCCATCCGGAGACCAAGAAGTTGATAGAGGAGTACCAGACCTTTGGGAGGATCTGATCATTCCATTATTTGTATGCTTTATTTGCATAGTGCTGACCATCACCAGGATTGTTGGTTGAGGTCATGCCTTCTTTGTACTCTCAGTGATATTGTACCCTGGGCTTATTGATTCTCTCTGTTATATATGAGGCTTTCTATGATTCAGCTCCGATATTCCTATTGTCAACACTGTCACCGCACCGGCACCTTCGCACTAGAACTGGGGGAATGAACTTCCCTAATGCACAGACACATTGCATTGCATTCATATTCATATTGCATAACAGGTAATCTTTGAATGGTGTCTTATCTCCTGCTTTGATTCAGGTACTTAACAGGATTCCAGATCAACATCCGCACCGCTATTCTACACGATCCAACTGTCGGAAAGTCATGGACCAGATTCAGAATGAGATGCAGGATGTACGCGAGAAGCTCGCCCTCTTCATGCAAACCATGGAGGCTATAGCAAAAGGGCAAGAGAATTTGCAGGCCATGGTCCAGCCTCTATTGGCTCGCAACGCTGGTCATGGTAACGAAGATCATCAGTCTGTCCGGGTTGATACTGCTCATGGAGACGGCACTCCAACGCCAGTGGCTCCGCCTGTCGTCAATGTGAATGCTGCTAACGTCAACAACGCTACCGCTGCTGTGAATGGTAACGTCGGAGTTGGAAATGAAACTGCTGTCCACAACGCTGGGCTGGGTGATGTCAATGTGGGAGATAATCTCGGAGGCAATGGCTTTGTCAATGCTGGGTTCGGATTCAACGATCAGGGATTCGACAATACTGGCAAGTATGGCTTTAATGCTCAAGGCTTTGGGCAAGATGGTTATGGTATGGTCAATCAGGGCTACGGAGGTTTTGGAAACGGAAACGGTGCTGGTTTTTTGGCTGGTGGTCCTGCTGGAGGTGTTCAAGGGTATGGCAACAGAGGCCGAGTTCCAGGGATGAATCAAGTCAGAGCTGGACGGAATAATGCATATGATGGATACGGGGCTGGAAACGGTATGTGGCAAGAGGATCAGCAGGAAGACGCCTTCTCTGGAGGGGGCTTTGAAGGGCCGATGGATGATTCTCAAAAGATTAGAATGCTGGAAGAGCAAATGAAAGGAGTCTTAAACCAGAGTGCTGTGGGTCTGGACATGGCAACAATGGGCTTGGTACCTGGGCTGAGGGTGCCAATTAAGTTCAAAGCGCCTGCGTTCGATAAGTACAAAGGAGATACATGTCCGAAAGTTCATGTACGAGCTTATTACAGAAAGATGTCCGCATACTCCACTGACGAAAGAATGCTCATGCATTTCTTTCAGGATAGCCTATCGGGTCCTTCCTTAGAGTGGTACATGGGGTTGGAGCCCACTGATATCAAGACTTGGAAGCAATTAGCGGAGGCGTTCGTAGCCCATTACAAATATAACAGTGACCTGGCACCCAATCGGGTCCAGTTGGCCGGGCTTTCGCAGAAGAAGGGGGAGAGTTTTAAAGAATACGCGCAAAGGTGGCGCGATATGGCTGCCAGGGTCCGTCCTCCTGTGGAAGATAAAGAAATGAACGATATGTTTGTTGGCACATTCACCGGGCTGTTTCATGATATGCTGTTTCATACGTCTCTGGCTAGTTTTTCAGACCTGATCTTGATGGGCGAAAAGATTGAGCGGAACATTAAGCAAGGAAAGTTCCAAGTCGATGAGTCAGCTGCATCTGGCAGTAATAGGAAAGCTTATGGTGGGCGCCGTCAGGGCGAAGCTAGTGCTGTATTTGGAGGCCGAGGCCGAGGCCGAGGCAGGGGAAGAAATCAATATCGTCAGCCGCAGCAAGTGTCGAGTGTCACCATCCCGTATCAACAACAACCAACTCAGCAACAACAACAGGTTCAGCAGCAACCAATGCCACAGCAGCAGCAGCCTCAGCAGGGGGCACAGCAAGCTCAGAGAAGATTCCAGGGTGGTAAGCCGAGAAGGGTGTTCGAGAAGCCTCCCTCTAACTATGCTGATTTATTGCAGACCTTGTTGGGATTGAATCTGGTGGAGAAAAGAACCTTGGCACCGATAACGGGAACTCCCCCGTTCGGCTATGATGCGAATAGACGCTGTGAGTTTCATTCTGGGGCCCCGGGCCATGATATTGAAGGTTGTCATGCTTTTAAGCACGTTGTGCAGGATCTCCTGGACAACAAGTCTATCAACTTCGGAACGACCGGTGCGAATATAGTCCAGAAACCCATGCCTAATCATGGGGCGAATGCCGTGCTGACTGAGGAAGGTCTGAATCTGATTATGAATGTTGAGGATTTAAAGACGCCGCTGAGCGAAATAAAAAGCCGACTGTTGCAGGGAGGGGTTTACCCGGGTTGTAATGAGTACTGCTTAGATTGTTGGGCCCTGTCTGGGGGGTGTGAGGATTTGAAGAAAGGCATTCAGGCCTTAATTGATGAAGGTGTATTGCAGTTTGATAGAACAGCAATTGATGAGCCGGCAGGGGCAGTAGTGGATAATCGGAGTGATGTTGCCACAGTGACAATTCCTAGGAAGACGATCACCATTTCAGCACCAGCTCAGCGACCACCGATTACTATAACTAAAGCCGGGCCAATCCCGTATGAGAGCACGAAAGCGGTTCCATGGTCATATGGGCTAGAGGTGTATTGTGACGGGATTAAAATCGATGTTAACAAGCAGTCGGCGGAGATTGTGGATAATGTTGTGGGCTCAGGAGGCATGACAAGAAGCGGCAGGATCTTTATATCTCCTGAAGTGGAAGCCGAAAGGCTAGCGAAAGGAAAGGGGAAAGCGGTGGAAAATGTTCCGGTTCAAGCAAATGAAAAAGAAGCAGCATCTAAGGATGTCGAAGAATTCATGCGCTTAATTCGGAAAAGCGATTATAAAATCGTGGAGCATCTGCAGCAAACGCCATCCAAAATATCTATATTGTCATTGCTGTTGTGTTCGGAAGCCCACCGAAACGCTTTGCTGAAAGTCCTGGACACTTCTTTTGTACCACAGGATGTCTCCGTAAACCAGCTAGAAGGAGTATTAGCACATGTGAATGCAGGCCACAGTCTGGGCTTTACTGATTTCGACTTGACTCCGAAAGGAAGGGACCATAATATGGCATTGCATGTATCTGTTGAGTGCAGAGGGTCGACAATGTCGCATGTATTGGTTGACACCGGGTCGTCTTTGAACGTGCTGCCTAAGAAGGCTATGATGAAGCTGGATGTTCGAGGGATTTTGTGTACACCAAGTGATTTGGTGGTCAGAGCGTTTGACGGCACGCGGAGAACAGTCTTCGGATCGATCACATTGCCTCTGCAAGTGGGTCCAGAAGTGTTTGCAACGGAGTTTTATATCATGGATATACAGCCTGCGTACAGCTGCTTGCTGGGAAGACCTTGGATTCACGGGGCAGGGGCAGTCACGTCAACCCTGCATCAGAAGTTAAAGTATATGGTCGGAGACAGTGTAGTCACCGTGTGCGGAGAAGAAGACATCCTGGTTAGCCATCTTTCTTCGTTTAAATATGTGGAAGTCGACGGGGAGATCCACGAGACGCCATGCCAGGCATTCGAAGGTTTGCGCATAAAGGACAAGAGTCCCGGGCCAAGCAAGGTGCCAGAGATAGCTGTTTCTTCGTATAAAGAGGCTCAAGCGCTAGTGAAGGCAGGAGAAGCCAAGGGCTGGGGCAAAGTATTGGACATTCCGGTGAAAATGGACCGGTTCGGACTGGGGTACCGACCATCGTCATCAACTCCTTCTGTGGGGGCCCCTCATTTCAGAAAGTCAATCACCATCTCTGCCAGTGGAGTATGCCATGAATCTGTCAATGCTGCTTCAGAATCCGATGAAGGGGACAGCGACTGTGATATGGATGCCTGGATTCAGCCAAGCACGCCAGGACAAGGACTGTGCAACTGGTCCATTCAGGAGCTTGTTCCTGTGACTTTTAAACAGTAATGCTTTGCTTTATTAATTGTTGAATAATCTGATGTCTTGCCCGGGGCATCAGGATTTGCTTAGGGCTGTGTTGTTATAAACATTGTTTTGTTAATCATTAAATAAATGGCGTTTTTTCATGTGTAAATACTGTAATCCCTGTTTTTCTTGTTTTGTATTTTTCAATAAAATGGCAACGTGGTTATCCGCTTTATACGCATTTTGAAGCACTTAACCCTTTCTTTTGCAGGATAACATTTTCAGATGACATCCTTGAACCACCCATGACTCGTCCCGACTTCGAGCACCCGGTATTCCAGACCGAAGAAGAGGTTGTCGAAGATAGCGACGTTCCTGAAGAACTGTCTTGGTTGGTGAAGCAAGAGGAAAGAGCCATTCTGCCTCACGACGAGGTTATCGAAATTATCAATTTGGGGTCGGAAGGGGTTGAGAAGAATATTCGTATTGGAGCCGCACTGCAGAGTGATATCAAGCGAAAACTGGTTGAAATGCTCCGAGAGTATAATGATGTATTCGCTTGGTCGTATCAAGATATGCCAGGGCTCGATACAGATATGGTTGTGCATCGTCTGCCACTGAAAGAAGATTGCCCGCCGGTCAAACAAAAACTTCGCAGAACTCGCCCAGATATGGCAATGAAGATCAAAGAGGAGGTTCAGAAACAGTGGGACGCTGGTTTCCTGGCTGTGACGAAGTATCCTTCATGGGTTGCTAACATCGTACCAGTGCCAAAGAAAGATGGCAAGGTTCGAATGTGCGTGGATTATAGAGATTTGAATAAAGCAAGCCCAAAAGACGATTTTCCACTTCCTCATATTGACGTGTTAGTTGATAATACCGCTCAATACTCTGTATTCTCCTTCATGGATGGCTTTTCAGGCTATAATCAAATTAAAATGGCGCCAGAGGATATGGAGAAGACTACTTTCATAACGCCTTGGGGAACATTTTGCTACAAAGTGATGCCCTTTGGTTTGAAAAATGCTGGGGCAACGTATCAGCGTGCGATGACAACTCTCTTTCATGACATGATGCATAAAGAGATTGAAGTTTATGTTGACGATATGATTGCCAAATCCCAGACAGAGGAAGAGCATCTGGTGAATCTGTTGAAGTTGTTTAAAAGGCTTAGGAAGTTCAGGCTGAGGCTGAACCCTAACAAATGCACCTTCGGGGTGAGATCGGGTAAGCTCCTGGGGTTCATAGTAAGCGAAAGAGGAATAGAGGTCGATCCTGCTAAAATAAAAGCGATCCAAGAAATGCCGACGCCTAAAACAGAGAAAGAGGTGCGCGGGTTTTTAGGGAGATTGAACTACATTGCCCGGTTCATATCTCACCTGACTGCTACGTGCGAACCATTATTCAAGTTGCTAAAGAAAGATCAAGCTGTAACATGGAACGATAATTGTCAAAAGGCGTTCGACAAAATAAAGAAGTATCTGCAGGAGCCTCCTATTTTGATACCCCCAGTGGCAGGGAGACCCTTGATAATGTATTTGACGGTTCTTGAGGGGAGTATGGGTTGTGTTCTCGGTCAACACGACGAGACAGGGAGAAAAGAGCATGCAATCTATTATCTGAGTAAGAAATTTACAGACTGTGAATCTCGATATTCAATGCTGGAGAAAACTTGTTGCGCGCTAGCCTGGGCCGCCAAGCGTTTGAGGCAGTACATGCTGAATCATACAACCATGCTCATCTCGAAGATGGATCCGATCAAATATATATTTGAAAAGCAGGCGTTGTCAGGTAGAATTGCCCGGTGGCAGATGATCTTGACTGAGTACGATATTCAATACGTCTCGCAAAAGGCAATAAAGGGGAGTGTGTTGTCTGAGTATCTGGCGGAGCAGCCTATTGAAGAGTATCAATCGATGAGATTTGACTTTCCTGACGAGGATATCATGTATCTCAAGATGAAGGATTGTGAAGAGCCGTTACCAGACGAAGGACCAGAGCCGGGGTCCAAATGGCAGATGATATTTGATGGAGCTGTGAATGCTTATGGTAGCGGAATAGGGGCAATCATCACTACGCCGCACGGGTCGCACATCCCGTTTACTGCCCGATTGACCTTCGCCGTTACCAACAATGAGGCCGAATACGAAGCTTGTATAATGGGGCTTGAAGAAGCCATTGATTTGCGAATCAAACATTTAGACGTATACGGAGACTCAGCTCTGGTAGTGAATCAGATCAAAGGGGAATGGGAGACACGGCAGCCCAATTTGATACATTACATGAATTATGCAAGGAGATTGTTGCCTTTCTTCGACAAAGTTGAATTGCATCACGTGCCACGGGCAGAAAATCAAATGGCTGACGCCCTTGCCACCTTGTCTTCCATGTACAAGGTCAATTTCTGGAACGAAGCTCCCCAAATCACTATCTCTCGGTTGGACAGGCCAGCTTATGTATTTGCTATTGATGAAGCGTCTGATGACAAACCGTGGTATTTTGATATCCTTAATTTCCTGAAGAATAAAGAGTATCCGGCTGGGGCATCCAGTCAAGATCAGAAGACTCTCAGGAGATTAGCGGGTAATTTCTATTTGAACCCGGATGGCGTCTTGTACAGAAGAAACCACGACTTGGTGTTGTTGCGTTGTGTGGACGAGAAGGAGGCAAAGCTTCTCATGGAGGAAATTCACGAAGGTGCCTTTGGCACGCATGCTGGTGGGCATGCTATGACGAGAAAACTGCTGCGGGCAGGATACTTTTGGCTGACGATGGAAACTGATTGTTTCAAATTTGCAAGAAAGTGCCACAAGTGCCAAATATATGCTGACAAAATACATGTGCCTCCGAGTCCTCTGAATGTGATGTCATCTCCATGGCCATTCTCGATGTGGGGAATCGATATGATCGGAAAGATTGAGCCGACGGCTTCTAACGGGCATCGGTTCATCCTCGTAGCAATCGATTATTTCACCAAATGGGTGGAAGCAGCGTCTTACGCAAATGTAACGAAGCAAGTGGTGGCTAGATTCATCAAGAGAGATATCATTTGCCGATATGGAATTCCCGAGCGGATAATCACGGATAATGGTTCTAATCTGAACAACAAAATGATGAAGGAGCTCTGTCAGAATTTCAAGATCGAACATCACAACTCCTCCCCTTACCGACCCAAGATGAATGGCGCTGTCGAAGCGGCCAATAAGAATATCAAGAAGATAGTCCAGAAAATGGTGGTGACTTATAAAGATTGGCATGAAATGCTACCTTTCGCTTTGCACGGTTATCGTACGACGGTACGCACATCAACCGGGGCAACTCCGTTCTCGTTGGTATACGGAATGGAAGCGGTATTACCATTGGAAGTTGAGATCCCTTCTCTGAGGGTATTGCGGGACGTGCAGCTGGACGAGGCAGAATGGGTAACGAACAGATTGAACCAACTGAGTTTGATGGATGAGAAGAGGCTAGCTTCTCTGGCATACGGTCGTTTGTATCAAAGACGAATGAAGAAAGCGTACGACAAGAAGATACTTCCGCGAAGCTTTCAGACGGGCGACCTTGTGCTGAAAAGGATTCTCCCGCCGCAAGCAGATCACAGGGGCAAGTGGACCCCCAATTACGAAGGGCCATACGTTGTCAAGAAGGTCTTTTCAGGAGGAGCTTTATTGTTGTCCACAATGGACGGGGAAGACTTTGCATCACCTGTGAATTCGGACGCAGTTAAAAAATACTTTGCTTAAAATAGACCCGCTGGACAGAAAAAAGAGAGTCCAGGCAAAAATGGGGCATCCTGGCGAACCAAAAACAGAATGAAAGGTTCGGGCAAAAGTTAGGGATAAAATTGAAAAAATGTACACCCGCGAAGTTGAAAACCTACACTGGGCGGCTTCGGCAAAAAGGGGTATCCCAGTGAACTGAAAACCCGTAAAGGGCGGTTCACGCAAAAGTTAGGGATGAGAAAAGCAAATGACTGCGGTCCGAATTTGGTAGTCAATGAGCATCAATGCGGGAGAATATGGTTGAGGAGTCAGTTATCGGATACAACCTCTTCAGAAGACGGATACCGGGAAAGCATTAGAGTCGGACGAGTCATGGGAGGATCAGTTCGTGATGTTCATCTGCATCCAGTTGCCGACATGTGTACAAAATTTAAGTTGTCAATATTTATGCTTCTTGTGAATACTTGCATACTTGTATATTTGCTTTGTGTAGCTTCCTCTTTTCAGGAGTTACATCCCGTGTACAAAAACTCCGCCCATTCAGGGGCCCAATCAATGAAAATGTGTTATTCAGTACTTGATGCCTGTTCTTTACTGTTTTGCGCATGATAAAACGCCTAAGTTTATTGAAGCTAGCATGAGTATAACATTACTGGCCCTTGCCAACAATTGTTAAAGCTTTGAATTAACTGAGTGTAAAGTCACTAACCTGAATCGATTTGGATTGCATAGGCTTGGCGTGTCTTGTTTGTGTTGTTGCAGGTTTCATAACCGTACGAGGAAGGTGATCAAAAGATTGCAATAGTGAAGGGCTTGATCCCCACGCAGGTCATGCATGTTCTTCCTGAAGAAGGATAGAATTCTCCAGCTAGCCGTAGCTTATCCAAAGGACGTGCTCCAGAGAAGTTACTCGTCCTCAGCAGAGTTTGGTGATTCCGGGATCGTAAGGCTGTATTCAGACAGGTTCATCTCCCCCCGCAGGGTCCTGCATTCTCCCCCGGCGGAGTCAGTAAATTTTCCCCGAGAGAATCCAGCCATCCCCAGCGGAGTTCTCTTTTCAGCGAGTGTTCTTTCCTTCCAGTGGAATTCGAAGGTCAAGACTCTCCAAAGCAGAGTTGATGGTGGGTCCTGTCATTTATTTTGTCAGAGATACTGGTGATATCGGTTCACGTTCCAGCGGAAGCTCAATCGTACCAGGCGCATCTGTTATTCTCCAGCAGAGTTATATTCCCCAGCAGGGGTTACTTCAACAAGACGTGTGGCTTGAGTTCCCAACTTCCCAGCAGGGTCGACTTCATCCTATCAGCATTTATTTTGCTGGAATAATTTTGTAGCATCAGGCTATCCCCGGCAAGTCGGCGTTACCCTTCCAGCATTTATTTTGCTGAAGCAGTTCTGTACTCTAGTAGTTCAGGTGGAGAGAGCTCTTGCTCAAATAAATTACCAAACAGTCAAGATCTCGGCAGGAGATATTCAATGACAATGTCAGTTTCGGCGGTATTCCCCACAGAGTTATCATGATAAAACTCTCTTTGTCTCCAGCAAAGTCATTTATGCAAATGCATCTTATCTTCCCCAGCCAGAGTGGCCAGGATAAGAATCTCCTTAATCCCCAAGCAGAGTTAGTTGTCATCAGGGGTTCCATGAATCAGAATTTCAGAGGCCACCGCCGGTTATCAGAACAGGCGTCCGGTAGTTTGGTTTCCAAATATCCCCAGTAGAGTCCGCCTCAAAGTCGCTGTCACGTCGGTGCTAAGAAGTTTGTGAGTTGGGATCAATGGAGAACTGAGTCCTGACGGGGACAAGATGTATTTTCTCAGCAGAAAAGATGTAGTCCTTACGTGGACAAATCAAGACGAAACATGGGTCCTGACGTGGACGAATCTATTCCTTACGTGGAAAAAGAGGTTTCAGTTCCTTACGTGGAAGAGCAAGTTCATTCCTTACGTGGAAAGATTGGAGTCCTTACGTGGACAGATTAAGATGGTGTTCCTGACGTGGAAAGGTGGGTCCCAACGTGGACGATGTTCTCCTTACGTGGAAAGACAATGTTTCCTTACGTGGAAAGAAGATGGTTTCCTTACGTGGAAAGAAGTTGGTATTCCTTACGTGGAAAGATTGAGTCCTTACGCGGACATATCGAGATGGATTCCTTACGGGGAGACAAGTGCATTCCTAACGTGGAAGAGTTTAGTCCTGACGCGGACAGATCCAGACGAAGTCTTATTCCTTACGTGGAAAAATGGTGATTCCTTACGTGGAAAAGAGATTGATTCCTTACGTGGAAAGTTTAGTCCTGACGCGGACAGATGGAAAAGAAGTTGATTCCTGACGTGGAAAGAGAAGGTGTTTCCTTACGTGGAAAAGTTTAGTCCTGACGTGGACAGATCAAGGTTTGATTCTTAACGTGGAAAGATCAGAGTCCTTACGTGGACATATCAAGAGCATTCCTTACGTGGAAGAAAAATGGTTTCCTTACGTGGAAAGACGAGTTTATTCCTTACGTGGAAAGATTAAGTCCTCACGCGGACATATCAAGATTGATTCCTGGCGTGGAAAGAGAGTTTAGTCCTGACGCGGACAGATCGAAGAAGATATTCCTAACGTGGAAGAAGGAAGTTAGTCCTTACGTGGACAGATTCAAGAAAAGTGGAGTTCCTTACGTGGAAAGGTCGGAGTCCTGACGCGGACATGTCAAGTGGCATTGGAGTCCTTATGAGGACAGATTGATGCAGTTCTCCTTATGTGGAAAGAAGATTGCTTCCTAACGTGGAAAGATAAGTGTTACTCCTAACGTGGAAGAATGTCATTCCTAACGTGGACGATGTGATTCCTATCAGGGACAGGTGTTAATCCTAACGTGGGAGGGTGTTATGCCTAACGTGGGCGATTCAGTTTACGGAAATGCAGATGAATTATCCCCAGCGGAGTTGCCGAGATTTTCCTGGGTTGACAGTAAGTGGAGCCCTAACGTGGACAAGTTCTAGTTGAGATTTCTTCGTATCGGCGACAGACAGAGTCCTCACGTGGACAAGCAAGCAATCTGTTATGACAGAATCCTCTTCAGAACGATGAAGATAATCCCCAGCACGGTCGCGCGAGATCAGTGGGTTGCTGTAACGGTCAGATTCAGCTGACGAATGTCATTCCGCAAGCAGGAGCGCAGTTTATTTCTGCGGTTGGCAAATTTCTGGTTTCACTAGTATTCAACCGTCTCGTACCGCGAATGTCTGAAGGCTCCGGGCTCTTCATCCAATCGGGTCCAAGTCGCTTGAATAGGGGCAGCTGTTGCACCCTAAAATTTGCTCAACCTTATTCAATTGGTTTATGTTTCATCATCATTAGCATTTGCATGTAGAGTTATGTACATAGACTAACCATCTGCATAGCATAAGCATAGCAAGTCATTCACCAGGGGACCAATCATTATTTTCATCTCTAGAGGCCTAGCAAGAGGTTATTATCCCAATTCAATCATATTCAAGTCATCAGGAGAGAATTTGAAAGCAAAGAGTTCAGCAGATCAAGCCTTGAGTCCATCTCCTAGCTGAGGGTATCTGAGGACCAACAAGAGGGTTGTGAGCTGTGGAGTGAAAGCATGGAGAGCATCTAGACATCTTGAGAGACTTATAAAGTCATTTGGAGAAGAAAGCAAGTCATTGATGAAAGCACAAGAGCTATAGTTGAAGACAGTCAACTAGGGTTTCATCTGGGTCAACCCTAGGTCAACCCTAGGTCAATTGACTGACTTAAGAGGGCATTCAAGTCTATTGGAGAGATGTGGGGATCAACATTTGATGTATGAAGAAGGATATGGAGATATGACAAGGAGAATTCAAGAAAAATCAAGGAGAAGAGGAGTTACTAAATTAGGGTTTCTCTGTAAAATCCCCTAGTTTAGGTCAAATTTCCAAGCAAGATAAGTCAAAATGCTGGCTTCAAATGGCTTCTTGGCCAACATGAAACTTGTAGAGGATCTCAAGACCTTTAATTTGAGTGGTGGAAGACCTCAAGGAGATTTATGGAACTCAAGTTATGGTCCTTGCAAGTTACAGGTCATCTGGGGTGTCTGAATTTTTGTCTGTGAAAGTGACTTGACTTCCAAGCTAGTTTTACCCCTCAAGGAGATTTCAAATGAATTCTTGGTCAACATAAGAGTTGTTCCTCATTGTCTTAGCTTTCTAGAATGGTATGGTATGCCTTCATATGATGTGGAGAACTCAACTTATGGTCTTGGCAAGCAAAGGGTATTTTGGGCATTTGTGAATTACAGGTCATTTTAACCTATACCCAAAACTCATACAAGGAGGTCTCAAATGGAAAAACTTACAACATCAAACTTGCTCCAAATGGGATTTTAAGTCTAGAAAGAAGGTCACAAGTTATTGGAGAAGCTCATAGCATGGAGTTGCATGATAGGTCAAAATATGAACTAAAAAGGCTTATAAAGTGAATAATTTCAAGTTGAAAAGTGGTTTGGGAGACTTACAAGTCCAAATGGAGACTTCCAATATATGATTTTGAATGGAAAAACAATTCTAAGAACAATGGTTCACCCACTTTTTTGAGTTTAGAAGGAAAAAATGAAGTTATCCATGGTTGCTTATCATTTAAGAAACATAATCAAAAATGAGCCAAAGTTTGAAAACAAGGGAATGTGCAAGATGGATCTAGAATGTTCATTTGGGGTCTATATAAGCATGAAATGAGAATTTGGCAAGGGTTGGCCTCATTTGCACCAAGATTTTCACAAATTTCTCTCATACTTTTCATTGAAGTTTCATTCCAAATCTCACAAATTCCTCACCAATTTTCATCCACTTCAATTCAATCTTATTCAATCATCATCATAGATCATAATTGAAGCAAAGACTTGGTGGTTAGGATTCATTTTCGTGCATTATCTTCAAGAACCTCAAAACTGCAAATTCTGTTGGACAGCAAAATTCAAGCAAGGAATCACCAGAATATTGCATACAGAATCACATACACCAAGGATAGAGCAAGATCCAACACCTAGAAGCTTCAGATCCACATCTTCCATAGCTGTTTTTCAAGATTTCTCACAAGGTAAGTTTTCATTCAAACTGCTCGATCCAGTTAGTTAGACCTGATTTTGTTAGTTTAGATGCAATCTAGGTGGTTAGGAGATTAGTTTAGATGAATTTGGAGAGGTTTGGTGATGGTTGTGAGCAGGTGCAATGAACTGTTAAGATCAATATCTCTTAGATTAGTGTGTTATAATTGCAACTTGATAGCATATGTTAATCTCCATTAGTTGTAGTTCAATTTAGGCTAAGTCTGGGGAAGATTGGTGAGGGTCCATACCAGTGCATTTCAATGGTGGTCAGTATGTGATTCAATCGAATTTGTTGATGTGGTGAATTTCAAAGCGAATTGATGCCCTAAGCTTGTAGAGGGAGAGATTTGGAGCAGATTTCATGTTCACATCGTGTGGATTGGCTGCGTGTAGATGGAGAACAGAGAGGAAGAAAGTTGCTCGTGCATGGCTTCCATGGTGGCAGAAACCCTAGGTTCAGGTTGAATGAGGAAGAAGAGATAATCCTAGCCGTCCAATGAGTGTAAGACTCTTGACTTTTAGAGTGATCCAATGGCCTACATTCAATCTGAAAATTGGAGGGAGATTACCCTGGCCCTAAACGCACCGTTTCATTAATTGAAACGGGCGGGCCTGAGTTGGATTGTTATTCCCACCCCCGTGTGAGCCCAAAACCATTTTTCTCATGTGATTCTGTTGCTATTCTTACCCCCAGCGTCTTTTATTTGTTTTTTTAATGCTGAACGAAGCTGGGCCTTGTCCAAAACGCTACCAACACCCCCCTGTCTGAGGGCCCATCCAGATATCAACTGGGGCGAGTTACTCTTTATACCCCCTCCCCTCATTTAATTCATTTTTATTTTTTCTTAATTCCATTTTATTTTACCATTTTCATAAAATCATAATAAATTCATAAAAAATGCTTTTTAATTCATTCTTTTTACCATGTTTTCATTAAAATGTCTAGAATATTATAGGAAAATAAAATTTCATTTTTAGTTTTATTTCATATTTTTTACATATTTTCTAAAATAAATGTCATAATAAATAGTTACATTTCATGCATTATTTTTATGATTTTTGTTCTCTCACATGCTTTGATATTTTTTGATCACTCTTTTCATATTGTTTAGATGAGATATTAGGCTTATAGAAATATTTTAGTTCCCTTTTTTAGGAGTTAATTTTAGGTGATTAATAAATGCTTGAACATCATGAACAAAACTAGGGTTTTTAGGTGGCAACTTAGGAGTTTGATTTCATTTCCCTTAGGACTTAGGGTTTGAATAAATTAGTTATGGGACTATATGGGCTATGGGTAGCTATTAGATCCCTTAGAAAGAGTTAGGATTCCCCTACTGATATTATTACTGTCTGTATATCTGTTGTTTGGTGTGGTGTGCCCTCTGGGGATTGTTGCTTGTTTGATTGGGTATTGGGATTGCCTGGGGCCCTGGGGAAGCTGAAGATTTGTGAAGATGAAGCTATTGGAGATTCAAAGATTGAAGATCAACTGTCAGAGTTGAGGAGGAGTTTCTTGCTAGCAGTTGCTGAGGAGACTAGGGTTTAGGAGCTAGGCAGAGCTCTAGATTAGAATGATTGTTTCTCAAACATGGATTGCCTTGTCTGCATCCATTCTTCTCTGTGATTCAGAGTCTCTCTAAGACACTCACCCCCTTCCTTTGGAAGGCTTGGTGATGGTGTCCATGAGATAGAACTCTTGAGAGGAAATGTCTCTTGTGTTAGGAGCAGTCTGTTCACCACCTTTGGTAGTCAGCTGATTGCTTAACACCCAATTCACTCTTGTGACTGATCCCTCATCCTGGAGGTTTGAGCATGAAGAAAAGCCATTGCAGATGGAAGGCTGATGATCAAAGCCCTTTGCCTAAAGGTCATGAAGATGGAGACTGATGCTTGTTGAAGCCTGTAGCTGATCGGAGGTTGCTTGAAGCCAGTTGTTGATTTAGAGCTGCTGATGCTGTTTCTTCTGCTGTATTTCATTGCTGATGTATTGATTGGTTTTCTGGACTGTATTGTTTGCTGTTTACCCTGCTGGGTTGAAAGTGAAGCCTGTTCACTTTTGCCTATTGTTTTCCAGGTTCGAGGTTGAGTGGGACTCCCTTGCCTCGCTTGTACTGTTGCATCCATGCATTTTACTGTTTTGCTGTATATATCTGATATTGTTTCTGTTTCTGCCTATCCCGTAGGATCTCTGTTTCTCTCTGTGCAAGAGAGGAGCATGATAGACACTAGGTCTTAACCCATGCATGATAACATTAGGATAGCTTGTTTCCCTTCGCAACCGTAGGTTAGAGTTCTGTCTCTTCTTCCTCAAAACAAACAGAAAAACACATAAAGATTTCAAACACAATAAAAGACACTTCTTCCGTAAAAGAATGTGAACTCATCAAAACGTCATTTTTGTCCGCTTGGACTATTAGTCAGAAAAACCCTTTTTCAGAAGGTATAAAAACAATCAAGACAAACCTGTGTCGTATGTGGCCCGAACTACGTTTGCTCTGATCTTTCATGCTGTATGAAAGTACGTAGGCATAGGATGCGATATCCTAGCGAGCAACCTTCCCCTCCTTTCCCGTAGGTAGGCGAACTACGTTGACTCTGATTTCTCGTTCCAGACGGGAATACGTAGGCATAAAGTGCGATACTTTGCCGAGTCATTTTATTTTTATTTTATTTTCTTTTTAACCCCAGACCTTTAGCATAGATAGAATAACAATCCATACCCGAAAACAAGCGTGGATCCCGTCGAGTACGACGGACGTGAGGGGTGCTAATACCTTCCCCTTGCGTAACCGACTCCCGAATCCAGGTTTTGGTTGCGACGACCATACCTTTCCCGTGTTGTGCGAGGTTTACTCTGAGCGTTTCCTTTCCCTCCCGTGGGATAAATAACGCACGGTGGCGACTCTTCTGTTCAGCCGGCGCCGATTTTCGCAGTAGCGACAACATCCAACGATCTTCACAACCTTCCACCGGAGACTTCATCTCGCTCGATCTTCATCACCGTCGCCTTCTTCAAAGATCTTCAACCACAAGGACATGCAAGAATAGTTAGTATCATCTCCAGAAATGGATCAAGAACAATCTCCTAGAAGAAACTGCAAGAACTTCATCTGGTTCATCATCCAAATCCTCCAGATTTTCAACCGTTCACATTCGTCGTCTTCATGGATTTTCCTCGTTTCCAGAAAGAAACTTGCTTCAAGCCTTCATCAATAGTTCCCCGGAGCTCCCGTCGAGTCTTCGTAATCAATCTTCAAGTCCTCAGATCTCCAGATCTACTTGAGCTATTCTTAGAAGTTTGGGGGGGATTGGAAGCGAAAACGAGGAGGAAGCAGGATTTGGATGAACATACGAATTTGTGTGTTGGTGGTGATGTTGTTTTTTCCTTGTTCTGGTGAACATTTTGAACGGAGGTGGTGAGAGGAGGAGGGCGGCGGCGGAGAGAAGGGAGAACTAGGGTTAGGGTTCTTAGTTTTTCTGAAGTTTGGAATGGAAGAAGGGAGATGGATCGGAAGGAGTTTGGGCCTCAAGCCCAACGGATTTGGATCATACACCTCTGCCTCCGTTTCTTCCACCCCCCTTCTGAATGCCTCAGTTTTTTAGTATGGGCCAGGCCCAACTTTACTTTGCTGTTTTTCTTGCATACCCCCTGTAATCTGCTGTACCCCCTCCCCTCTTGTTTTCTTTTCTTTATATTTTATTTGCTTAGTGTAATACCCCAAATTTTACCCTTTCTTTTTTATTTTTATTTTAAATTCTTATTAACCTAATAAATTAACCTTTTTTTTAGATCTTGTTTTTTTAACTAATAATAATTTAATTAAATTTTTTTTATAACTTTACTAATATTTTTTATTAACTTTTTTTTTTTTCTATTTAGTTTATTTATTTAAAGCTCTTCTTACTAACTTTTAGGATTTAGATTAAAATTTAACTTTTTTTTTTTTCTTTTCTTCAAGAGTAAATTTTTTATAACCTTTTTTTAAATTAATTTCTAACACATTTTTTAATCAAATTCTAATATTTTTTTAAAAAATAAAAATCTAACTTCTTTTTAAAATTAAATCTTTTTCTAACTTTTTTAAATCTTTTTCTAACTCCTCTTTAAAGTTAAATCTTTTTCTATCTTTTTTAAAATTAAATCTTTTTTTCTAACTATTTTTAAAGCTAAATCTTGTTTTCTAACTTTAAATCTTTTTTTTCTAACTTTTTAAAAATTAAATATTTTTTTCTAACCTTTTTAAAACTAAATTTTTTTTTCTAACTTTTTTAAAATTAAATCTTTTTTTCTCTAACTTCTTTTTAAAATTAAATCTTTTTTTCCTCTAAATTCTTTTTTAAAATTAAATCTTTTTTTTTTTTCTAACTATTTTAAAAATTAAATCTCACCTTTGTCACTTTTTTGTTCTTTATTATTTTTACTCTAAATTTTTCTATCTTTCATTAAAAAAATAACAAAAATAGTTTTTTATTATTATTTAATTATTATTTTCGTATTTTAATTAAATCATTTTTTAAAATATTATTTTTTTCACTTTTTTCTAAATTATTCATAAAAATATCCAAAAAATCATAAAATAAAAAAATATTGAAAAATTTTGTTCCTTTTATAATATTTTTTATTTTAGGAATCAATAGGATTATTAGTTTTTATTTTAAGTTTATTTTAATTATTTTAAATTATTTAAATTTTATTTTTTCTTAACTAATTATTTAGTTTGGGCTTTAAAATGGGCTTTAGGGACATTATTGACAATTTGGTGTTAACCCTAATTTGTTCCCTATATATACATGTGTTGCCTTGTTGGAAAAGGAGAGAATGAAAAAAAAACCTAAGAGGGGTCAGAAGGTTTTCTTCAGAAAAGAGGAGAGAGAGGGAGAAACAAAGGAGATCCCCAGAGAAGAAAGGCGGTCGTTCCCACAACTCGTTAGAAGGATTGGAGCTCTCCAGTGTTCCCTTATTCAAACCTTTTTCACATTTACCGAAGCAAACCTCCGCTTCGTAGGTTAAATTACTAAACCTTTTGCCTTTTCATGTTTATGTGCATATTTTGCCATGTTAATGTGTTTAGGTCCGTTAAATTACTAAATCCTTTGCATTTTTCATATTTATTTGCATCCTTGCCATGTTAACCTTCATTGTTGTTTAGATCCGTAGATTTTGATCTGTATGAACCATGATTGTGTCGTATAGGATTGTTTGCATGTCCATTAATTGTCTGTTTGCATTTGCAATTCTATTGTTATTTTTTTTTATCAAAACCTTTTTCAAAATCAAAACCTTTTTTATTAAAACTAAAACATTTTTTCCCAATTGTTCCCGTAAACATTTTTTTCCCAAAAAAAACCTTTTTTGTTCCCGTAAACATTTTTTTCCCAAAAAAAACTTTTTTTTTTCCCAATTGTTCCCGTAAACATTTTTTCCCCAAAAAAAAACCTTTTTTTGTTCCCGTAAACATTTTTTTCCAAAAAAAGCCTTTTTTTGTTGCCGTAAACATTTTTTTCTAAAAAAACCTTTTTGTTCCCAAAAACATTTTTTTTTATATATAATTTAAACTTAACATTTTTTTTATAATTTAAACTTAAATTTTTTTTAACTAAGTAATTCCATTTTAAAATTAAAACCTTTTTATATATATAATTAAAATATTAAAAAAAATTAAAACATTTTTTTACATAATTAAAATATTAAAAAATTAAAACCTTCTTACATAATTAAAATATTAAAAAATTAAAACCTTTTCGTAAGGAACTCCTTATGTTTGCCGTGTCATTTTGTGTACCTTTTATTTTCTTTATTCCTGCATTTCATTTGCATGCTTGAGGTTGAGATGTGCTTGTGGTGGCCACAGCCCCACACTATTTTCCTCCCTCACTTCATTCTAAGTGTCATTACATATTTTCATATTCTTCATGTTTTCAGAAATGTTTCTTTGTTTCTTTATACCCTCTGCCTTTATTACTTTTCTTATTTTTGTACCTTAATTATTCCTCCATATAATGATTTGTCATATTTTCACATTTTTTTACAGTTTTATCCTTCCGAAGGATTAGGTCCAGCCTTTTGGCCGCCGAGTCAATAGCCTTACCCCTTTAATGGATCAAACCCTGTTTAGCCTAGGTGTCCCGCCGTGGGCAAAATTGCTTTTATCCTAGTGTTATGCCAAAAGGGTCGCCGCACTCATTTTAGGGTTTCCCGCCGCGGAATCCCTAACCAAACCCTAATTTTCACAAATGCCTCGCCGCAGGCAAGATTACAATTTTACCCCTAGCATTAGGTCAAAGAGCCGCCGCGCTCATTTTAGGGTTTCCCGCCGCGGAATCCCTAACCTAATTTAACCCTAACTACAACTTAACAATTCAACGTAGAGATTTGGAGTTTCTACACTCCGCGTAAGCGTGTCCTTAAGACATGTTTATTCCCCTTGAGACCTTGACCACAGTCAAGAAGTCTCTAACCTCCCTTTTGAGGGGAACTACGATTACTCTGATTCCACTCCCGTAAGGATACGTAGGCACAAGATGCGATGTCTTGCCGAGTAAACTTAGAATTAACCCCTTAGGTCTCTTTTCTCACTTTTAATTCCTTTGTACATATACCTTAAGCAAATAAATAAAGCAAAGTAATAAACATCTGAACAAAAGGTTCCTGTAGAGCACTACAGAAGTTTAGGGTGCTAATACCTTCCCTAAATTTAACCAACCCCCGAACCCTAGATCTTTCCCCGCATTGTGTTTACGATGCAAAATAGGTTTTCCCTCTTTTGACCTTTTCCTTCGGATAAATCAAAGAGCGGTTGTGAATTGAATTGCGATTCAAACTCATTAATAGTTTGTGATCCTATTTCCACCGCAACAGAAAATGGCGACTTCACTGGGGACTCCTTTAACTTTTGAGGGTTATCCCTAACTTGTTCATATTTATTACTATCTGTGACATTATTCATTTGCATGTATATATTTGTGCTTTGATTGTGGGACTGTTCCTTGTGCTGTGAGATAGGTCCTACACCCGGATCTAGTGTACCTTAGGTAAATGGCAATAGACCAAGGAAACTGTACGACGTATATCGATACGGTTGATCTGGTGGCCATGGTTAGTGCGACTTCTTGGTTGGTGCTTATATTCCTTAAGTCAAGTTGAGGATAATATTGAGGCTGCCATATGTTGTCAACGCACTAACTGACTTTTAGAACCCTAGTTAACTCATCTTGGCCTTTAGAAAGTAGTGAGGTAACCGGCTTTGGTGCAGACTAAAGTTGGTTGACACTCGATACTACGCTCATTGAGATCTTAAACTTAGAGGGTTTTGGTTGGCAAGTAAGTTGCCTTCTGAACAACCACCCTTGTGAAGGATCAATGATATTGAGATCCCTTAGAACCTGGTTACTTTTGTAGGACAGGATGAACCATCTAACTTCAGGGGAGGGTATTTGCCTTTGAACCTCATGCAAGCTTTTAACCTAGGACTTTGTGTGTTTTCATGCATTGCATCCATAAAGCATCTCATCGCATTGTATTTCATGAAGTTCAAACATCATTTATGGATATCGCGGGATACCATAAATAAAAAAAAAAATATAAAATGAAAAAACAAGGAAAAGATTTCCTTGGTACCCCACGGCATTAGTAAATGTTTTGAATTCCATGAAATCTTCATTTACATTCACATTTTAGCATCATACTTTTGCATTACATGTGTCTCCCGATTTCTCACACTCGGTTCTCTCACCTTCCAGTTTCGTCACCCTGAGTTCTCGGCACCAATACAACACCAGAGCTCAAACTCGGAAAAGAATGGAGGATCAGGCAAAAGAGATTGATCGCCTTAGCAATGAACTTGAAGACCTTCGAGGGGGTATGGGGCGAATGATGGAATTGTTACATGTCATGAATGCTAAGATGGATACCCAGCCCACTGTTGTTTCTGAGATTACCGGCGTTACTGTGGACCCTCCACCAAGTATGACCGTAGCAGGGGACCCACCTTATGGTCTTGCTCCCGGTTCTGTGCCTCCTCAAGCCACTGTTCCGATTAATCAACCTGTTCAGCAAGCCGTGCCCTTGTTTTCTGAAGTTTCTAGGGGGGCTCCTATCTTTGCACCACCTGTTGTACACACTCGTGCGCAACCGTACTCCAATGAGACAGTTTTTGATAATCTTGATGAGAATGTTGAGGGTTATGAGAAACATGATAAGCTTCGTGAGGAAGTAAACACTATCGTCCAGAGATTGAAAAAGGTAGAGGGTGATCAAATTTTTGGGACTGCTGCAAGGGATGTTTGTTTGGTCTCAGGTTTGGTTATTCCCCCCGAAGTTCAAAACTCCGAACTTCGATCGTTATGAAGGTGCCACCTGTCCTAAGAGTCATTTGATCATGTATTATCGCAAAATGGCTGCCCATGTCGAGAATGATAAACTGATGATTCATTGCTTCCAAGACAGTTTGAAGGGTGCTTCTTCCAAGTGGTATTTAACTTTGGACCAATCCCGCGTTAAGAGCTTTCAAGATTTATCTGACGCTTTCATCAAACACTACAAGTACAATATGGATCTGGCTCCTGACAGAAGACAATTGCTGAGTATGTCACAAAAGAATTCTGAGTCATTCAAAGAGTATGCTCAAAGGTGGAGAGAGACTGCTTCGCAGGTAGAACCTCCTTTGACCGAGAAAGAGTTAGCTGATTGGTTTGTCGACACAGTCCGTCCAGAATTTTACGAGAGAATGGTGGGTAGTGTGACTTCAAATTTCTCCGACATCGTTGCTGTGGGTGTCAAGATTGAATTGGGTATGAAGAGTGGTAAAATGACAAATAATCATGGCGCTTCTAAAGATCAGCCGAAGAAACCTCCGTATAGCTCCCAGAAAAAGAAGGAGAGTGAGACTAATGCTATATCCTCTGGTAGACCAAGGGAACACTTTTATCGACATCCGCAAGGTTATGCTCAACCTCAAGGGTACCCAGTCCAATATGCTCAACAACCCTATGTGGCAGCTATTACACCTTCTTTCAGTCAACAGGTTCCCATGTATCAACCTATGCAACAACCTCCTGTTTATCCGCCTCCTGTCAACTACCTACAGACACCCAATACTCCTGCTCCTCAACAGCCAAAGAGTCCGGCTCCCCGCCAGAATATGCCAAACAGAAGAACGTATAAACCTTGTCCGCCGATCCCGATGACTTTTACCGAGTTGTGTCCCTCTTTGGTCAAGCAAGGTCTCATCACTACTCGGGCTTTGGGTCCGCCTCCTAATCCTCCACCTAATCCATTACCTGCAAGTTACAACGCTACCGCTCATTGTTTATTTCATGAGGGTGCGCCCGGCCATGATCTAGAGAATTGCTATGCTCTTAAGAAAGTTGTCAGAAATTTGCTAGAAACGAAGAAGTTGTCTTTTGGCGATGCTCAGCTGAAGATCGAGACTCCTTTCAGGGTTCCTCACTCGTCAAGTGCAAATTCTGCAAAGCATGCTACGCCTATCAGCCGAATCCAGTCATTATTCAAAGGCCTAGCCCGCTTCATTTCAGTAACCCTCAAGGTGATATGACCGGGATCAACAAAGGATCTGGGAAATCTATTTTGAAGCAACGACTGAAAACTGTTGAAGATGTGACCAGCATAACTGGGGTAAGCCATGACGACTCACAGTGATCATGAACCAGACGTCCTTTCCATTGAGGCTCCGCCAAAGGAAACTGTTACTCTTGAATGCAAGATTTCATAAACATTTAGAAGGATTTTTCCGACAGTTCATTTGTTTATTTATATGCATTTCTCTTTGATTAAGCATATTTAGCATGCACGAACTTGTTTATCTTTGATGCAACACATATGTTTGTCTTGAATAAATCCATTCGCTTCACTCATTCAAAAACGTTTTCATAAATTATAATGCCAACTTTACCCGATCTCTTGTTCTGATGGAGAATTGGGGGGAGGATGACGAACCCAAAACGTCAGATTTCTTGTCGTATGCTTTCGATTGAAACCCGCTGATGATGTAAGGCATTGTTTCAAATCCCAAACACTGGAGATATAAGGATGTTAATCCCTAGTCAACCCTTTGAACCTTGAAGTAGGAGTTTTTCTTTCTTTTTAAGAACCTTCATCCTAACCTGGGGCAGGGTAGGTTTCAGTTAAACCGATCGAGCGCTTAGATCCTCAAAAAGGAAGAGCAAACCTTCGAGAATTTATCCTTAGCATCTTAAGAAGTCCAATACAATGACTATCCCTTGGTTACCTAAGGAGTGGGGCAGTCACGAGCCTTTCAAAAGATTTACACGACTTGTGCATAAAGGAATATTCAAAAAAATAAGAGCCCGCTAAGTCAAAAACCTATGAAGGAGACTTAGGCAAAACTGGGGCATCCCGTTGGACTCCAAAGTCAGATCAAAAGACGTTGTCCAGGCAAAAGTTAGGGAATAAAAGCAAAACAAGAGGGTACAATAAATAGTCCCTAGTAAAGAACAAGATCGTGTAATAGGTGAGCGACTGCCATGTCCAAAGCCTTGATAAGTTCTCAACCATAGCAAATCCGCTTGAGATATGAGCGTTCGTATCCGGTTAACTGAATTAGGATTGGAGAACATCATGAAGAATGGGTGGGTACAAATATAACTTTGAGCCTTTATCCTTTTGTTTCTTAAACCGTGAACTGAGCCACGATACAACCTTTAAAAGACCTAATTGAAGTAGGACTTCGGTTGAAAGCATACTTGACAAGATCACGTTTCCTGACTCCTACGAGCTATGCTCAGAAAAAATTCATGATGGCATTATAATTAAAACTTATATCCTGACTAGTGATTTCGGTCACAAGTTGTTGCGATATCTTTTTTTTTCAAAACAAAAATTCAAGACAAATATATGTGTACATTGACAAGCTCAGGATAGGCATTTCAGGCATGACAACTTTGCTTGATATCTTAGAGATTTACATATGAACATAACCCGTGGAACTTGAAGATCCTGCTGAACAGGGGCAGGCAGTTTCCCAATTCGCTTACCAACGCGAGTCTGACATTCTTAAGAGCTATTTCCCAAACATTTCGTCGTAACACGATTAATTTGTGCCAGTTACGTCGAGACCTGACAAATCTCTCAAAGAGTTTGAGAACAATGGGGCAACCGGACTCGGTGTTCTCTATAAAATCCTCTTGAGATGACCCTACCTCGCAACGCAAGTATCCTGGGGCACCATGTTTTTAAAGGAAACAAATGGCGATTACTACAAGATCCTTCAAGATCAAAACTATGTGGTTTCACAACTTTTCTTCATGCACCCGATGGATTTTACTCACAGCGGCCTTCATTCCCCAATAAACCTCAGTGTTGCAACAGGCTCCTAAACTATTGCCTCATCACAGTCCCCAGCAGAGAATTCCAAACTTTAAAAACAGACTTGGTTCTACCATTGATCCTTCTTACCCATGATTGACGTATTGGTTGCAGAGAACGCAGGGTATCTCCGTCGAGATGTTTATTTCGTCTCTCGTCATGTCTCTAGTCTGTTTCGTCAGCATACGCAAGGGCATAAGCATCACATGCCTATTTCATTACATATTCATTACATACTCAACATACTCATTTCATAACATCTTGCATAGTTACATACATAGACATTAACATACATTCACATTAACATATGCATCAACATATGCGTTAGCATTCACAGGTTCATTGTGTCTCTCCATCATTGGTTGTTACCGCCGAGTAACTGGGTTTGTCCATTCTCTCCAAATAGATTGTCAGCCCTAAGCATAAAATACATAGGTGTTTCCAGTTTCCCCACAGAGATCGATCCTCGTGGATGACGGTTACTTCAGCTATCTTTCCTCGCCAGGATAAGATATTTACCCTTCGAGTTCATTCCCTCGATGGAGTCTTGATTACCAGTCTTCTTTCTAGCTCGATCCTAGATTGAATCTCAGTCTTGTCGGTCGTCAAGCCCAACCGGACGTGCATTTATTTTGCACCATCTAAGATTTTCACCATACCATGACAGATACGCGACTATCTCGCTTGAGAAGTTTATCACCGTACCCGGACGTGCATTTATTTTGCACTATCTTTCAAGAAAATCAACTACAATCCTTTACAGATACACGCCAGCTCACGCCTGGAAAATATATCAGTACAACACTTTACGATCCTACATGTTACAACCCTTTACACTTTACATCTTACAGCATCAGCATACGACATTTCTCACCTAAGAAGTCGATCATATCCTCGTTACGACTCGCAGCAAATGGCCATCTCCATGGAGCAGTTGGGCTTCCATTTATCTGCCGTCTTGAGGTACGAACCAATTCGTATTCAGGAGAGCACGATCTTGAGTTACGGGAAGGTTTGAGCGAAATCATATTCAGGAGAGCACGATTCTGAGTTATGAAGAAGTTCATTTATCCTTTAGTAAAAGAAGGAACGAAATCATATTCAGGAGAGCACGATTCTGAGTTATGAGGAAGTTCAGTTGGCCGTTTTTCAGGAGAGCACGATTCTGAAGAATGAAGAATTTCAGGAGCCGAATCATATTCAGGAGAGCACGATTCTGAGTTATGAGGAAGTTCGATTATCCAGTTTCATATTCAGGAGAGCACGATTCTGAAGTATGGAAAAATTCATTTACAACCAAATCATATTCAGGAGAGCACGATTCTGAAATATGAGTAAATTCAGTCATCCAGTTTCATATTCAGGAGAGCACGATTCTGAAATATGAGTATATTCAGTCATCCAGTTTCATATTCAGGAGAGCACGATTCTGAAGTATGAGGAAGTTCAGTTTACCCTTTTCATGTTCAGGAGAACATAATCTTGAAGCATGAAGAAGTTTATTTATCCTTCAGTAAGAGAAGAATCAGAATCGTATTCCAGGCGCCGACCTTAAATGCGAGAAGATTTATTTATCAGATAAGCAGCAACCTCTTTATTTGAGTGCTTATCCATTTTGGCACATAAGTCCCTTCCAACGATAAGTGACAGTTCTCCCTCGAGAAGCTTATCAGGGCATTTCCCACTCAAAGTCCATTTATTTTGGCATACAACCGGTTCTTTTCACCCTGTATATTTGCTACGGATTCCCGAAAAGTCCGTTTGATCCTGTCACGAGGGATAGGTTACAGAAGCTTGGATGTTATTCTTTGCTCAATGCTCCATGCATTCTGTGATCGATCTTGCAATCGTACATGATCCAGTTTTATTTTTAGATTCCCCAGTGGAGGCCGTCTCACAGGTGCCATCTCCATTTGAGAATCTCATTCCCAAAATAACAATTGGTCGTGTTCGCACCAGTTGACCATCATTTTTAGAATTCCCCAGTGTTGTACTGTGTCTCAGCGCGTCGTTTTCCCCAGTGTGTTCTTCTCGTAGCATCTGTGTCGTCGTATTCGTCAGCATTTTCGCATTCATTATTCCAGCATACGCAGCATATCATATTCATGGCATCATCTGCATTAAGTCGTTCCAGTTTTGTCCATAGCATCGCATATCGTCGCACATAAGGGCAAAATTTTCGGTTATCTATATTTAAATCCCTCCACCATGATTCCTTGAGTCTCCGTCACTCAAATCATCTGGTGTAGCTATTTAAATAGGGGCAACTGTAATACCCCAAATTTTACCCTTTCTTTTTTATTTTTATTTTAAATTCTTATTAACCTAATAAATTAACCTTTTTTTTAGATCTTGTTTTTTTAACTAATAATAATTTAATTAAATTTTTTTTATAACTTTACTAATATTTTTTATTAACTTTTTTTTTTTCTATTTAGTTTATTTATTTAAAGCTCTTCTTACTAACTTTTAGGATTTAGATTAAAATTTAACTTTTTTTTTTTTTTTTTTTTCTTTTCTTCAAGAGTAAATTTTTTATAACCTTTTTTTAAATTAATTTCTAACACATTTTTTAATCAAATTCTAATATTTTTTTAAAAAATAAAAATCTAACTTCTTTTTAAAATTAAATCTTTTTCTAACTTTTTTAAATCTTTTTCTAACTCCTCTTTAAAGTTAAATCTTTTTCTATCTTTTTTAAAATAAAATCTTTTTTTCTAACTATTTTTAAAGCTAAATCTTGTTTTCTAACTTTAAATCTTTTTTTTCTAACTTTTTAAAAATTAAATATTTTTTTCTAACCTTTTTAAAACTAAATTTTTTTTTCTAACTTTTTTAAAATTAAATCTTTTTTTCTCTAACTTCTTTTTAAAATTAAATCTTTTTTTCCTCTAAATTCTTTTTTAAAATTAAATCTTTTTTTTTTTTTTTCTTTTTTTTTTCTAACTATTTTAAAAATTAAATCTCACCTTTGTCACTTTTTTGTTCTTTATTATTTTTACTCTAAATTTTTCTATCTTTCATTAAAAAAATAACAAAAATAGTTTTTTATTATTATTTAATTATTATTTTCGTATTTTAATTAAATCATTTTTTAAAATATTATTTTTTTCACTTTTTTCTAAATTATTCATAAAAATATCCAAAAAATCATAAAATAAAAAAATATTGAAAAATTTTGTTCCTTTTATAATATTTTTTATTTTAGGAATCAATAGGATTATTAGTTTTTATTTTAAGTTTATTTTAATTATTTTAAATTATTTAAATTTTATTTTTTCTTAACTAATTATTTAGTTTGGGCTTTAAAATGGGCTTTAGGGACATTATTGACAATTTGGTGTTAACCCTAATTTGTTCCCTATATATACATGTGTTGCCTTGTTGGAAAAGGAGAGAATGAAAAAAAAACCTAAGAGGGGTCAGAAGGTTTTCTTCAGAAAAGAGGAGAGAGAGGGAGAAACAAAGGAGATCCCCAGAGAAGAAAGGCGGTCGTTCCCACAACTCGTTAGAAGGATTGGAGCTCTCCAGTGTTCCCTTATTCAAACCTTTTTCACATTTACCGAAGCAAACCTCCGCTTCGTAGGTTAAATTACTAAACCTTTTGCCTTTTCATGTTTATGTGCATATTTTGCCATGTTAATGTGTTTAGGTCCGTTAAATTACTAAATCCTTTGCATTTTTCATATTTATTTGCATCCTTGCCATGTTAACCTTCATTGTTGTTTAGATCCGTAGATTTTGATCTGTATGAACCATGATTGTGTCTTATAGGATTGTTTGCATGTCCATTAATTGTCTGTTTGCATTTGCAATTCTATTGTTATTTTTTTTTATCAAAACCTTTTTCAAAATCAAAACCTTTTTTATTAAAACTAAAACATTTTTTCCCAATTGTTCCCGTAAACATTTTTTTCCCAAAAAAAACCTTTTTTGTTCCCGTAAACATTTTTTTCCCAAAAAAAACTTTTTTTTTTCCCAATTGTTCCCGTAAACATTTTTTCCCAAAAAAAAAACCTTTTTTTGTTCCCGTAAACATTTTTTTCCAAAAAAAGCCTTTTTTTGTTCCCGTAAACATTTTTTTCTAAAAAAACCTTTTTGTTCCCAAAAACATTTTTTTTATATATAATTTAAACTTAACATTTTTTTTATAATTTAAACTTAAATTTTTTTTAACTAAGTAATTCCATTTTAAAATTAAAACCTTTTTATATATATAATTAAAATATTAAAAAAAATTAAAACATTTTTTTACATAATTAAAATATTAAAAAATTAAAACCTTCTTACATAATTAAAATATTAAAAAATTAAAACCTTTTCGTAAGGAACTCCTTATGTTTGCCGTGTCATTTTTTGTACCTTTTATTTTCTTTATTCCTGCATTTCATTTGCATGCTTGAGGTTGAGATGTGCTTGTGGTGGCCACAGCCCCACACTATTTTCCTCCCTCACTTCATTCTAAGTGTCATTACATATTTTCATATTCTTCATGTTTTCAGAAATGTTTCTTTGTTTCTTTATACCCTCTGCCTTTATTACTTTTCTTATTTTTGTACCTTAATTATTCCTCCATATAATGATTTGTCATATTTTCACATTTTTTTACAGTTTTATCCTTCCGAAGGATTAGGTCCAGCCTTTTGGCCGCCGAGTCAATAGCCTTACCCCTTTAATGGATCAAACCCTGTTTAGCCTAGGTGTCCCGCCGTGGGCAAAATTGCTTTTATCCTAGTGTTATGCCAAAAGGGTCGCCGCACTCATTTTAGGGTTTCCCGCCGCGGAATCCCTAACCAAACCCTAATTTTCACAAATGCCTCGCCGCAGGCAAGATTACAATTTTACCCCTAGCATTAGGTCAAAGAGCCGCCGCGCTCATTTTAGGGTTTCCCGCCGCGGAATCCCTAACCTAATTTAACCCTAACTACAACTTAACAATTCAACGTAGAGATTTGGAGTTTCTACACTCCGCGTAAGCGTGTCCTTAAGACATGTTTATTCCCCTTGAGACCTTGACCACAGTCAAGAAGTCTCTAACCTCCCTTTTGAGGGGAACTACGATTACTCTGATTCCACTCCCGTAAGGATACGTAGGCACAAGATGCGATGTCTTGCCGAGTAAACTTAGAATTAACCCCTTAGGTCTCTTTTCTCACTTTTAATTCCTTTGTACATATACCTTAAGCAAATAAATAAAGCAAAGTAATAAACATCTGAACAAAAGGTTCCTGTAGAGTACTACAGAAGTTTAGGGTGCTAATACCTTCCCTAAATTTAACCAACCCCCGAACCCTAGATCTTTCCCCGCATTGTGTTTACGATGCAAAATAGGTTTTCCCTCTTTTGACCTTTTCCTTCGGATAAATCAAAGAGCGGTTGTGAATTGAATTGCGATTCAAACTCATTAATAGTTTGTGATCCTATTTCCACCGTAACACTTAGTTTTTTTAGGAGAAAAAATAATAATAAGAAAATATTTGAAAAAAATATTGAAAAAGAAAATGAGAAAGAAAAAGTGAAAAAGGAGAAAAAGAATAAAGAAATAAGAAAAATAGTGAAAAAAACATATTGAAAAAGAAAAGGGTGAAAGTGTAGAAAAAAATATATAAAAAGGAATATTATGAAAAAAAAAAGGATATTTGAGAAAAAAGAAAAGAAAAAGAGAAATGAATAGAGAAAAATATTGAGAAAAAATAATTAAGGTAGATTTAATATTTTTTAGAGTACATTTTTCATAGAAATTCTTTTTTCCATTTTTTAGAGATAGTTTTTTTCGAAGGTCCACTTGTTAAGGGGCTATTTTCCATTTGATTTTTCCATTATAGATGGATAGGATAGTATTTCCTAGGAGTTTATTTTCAGTATTCACCCATTGTAATCATTTTCAGAATGTTAATAAAATGAGATTTGAGTTGTGGTCCCGAAGTAGCCGAACTACAGCTGCTCTGATTTCTCGTACCAGACGAGGATATGTAGGCATAGGATGCGATATCCTAGCGAGCACACTAACAACTAACCTTTTGTTCTCTCGCTGCTGTGCGATCGAGACTTTCCCGCTGACGACTGATGTTACCCTTTTTTCTCTCTTGCCCGAGTGCATTTGAGACCAGACCATAGTTTTTCCCCATAGGTTCCCGTACCTTTGAAACCAGTTTGATTTCTCACTGCTGTGTGAGAATACCCTGCCTAGCCGTAGTTAGCCTGAACTACGTAAGCTCTGATCTTCCATGCAGTGTGGAAGTACGTAGGCACAAGACGCGAAGTCTTGGCGAGCCAACGTTCCCTGTAGTCCCGAACTACGTTGACTCTGACTTTCTCTCTTGAGAATACGTAGGCATAGAGTGCGACGCTCTATCGAGTCAATTCCCTTCCGTTTAGATTTAGTAGCCGTAGATAGATTGTTTTTGCATCCTTTAGACAACCCAAGCAAGCGTGGATCCCGTCGAGTACGACGGACGTGAGGGGTGTTAATACCTTCCCCTTGCGTAACCGACTCCCGAACCCAGGTTTTGGTTGCGATGACCATACCTTTTCCCGTTTTTTTCGAGGTTTACTTCGAGCGTTTCCTTTCCCTCCGTTGGGATAAATAACGCACGGTGGCGACTCTTCTGTCAGCCGGCGCCGATTTTCGCAGTAGCGACAATTCCCTGTGTTGATATTGCTGAATCAGGATTTGTTTTCTCAACAGAGACGTACTGTTTGAGATTGTTTCCCCTGAGCAGTTTGAGACTGCAGCAAATTGAGATGGCATTTATCCCTTATTAGAGTAGGATCAAGATTATCCTCAGTAGGGCGGGATTGATATCCCCGGCAGAGTATGGCCATCCCGAGCATCGAACGTTGATTAGCCTAATGTGCTATTGTCTCAAGTGGGTTGAGGCTGAAGCTTTCCCTGACCGGCAGATTTGGGTTTATTTCCCCAGCAGTGGGACTGATGCAATGTTGTATCCCCATAGAATCCGAGTTTGATTCCTTTCCCCTCCGAGTCCAGGTCATTGACTCATTCCTCAAGCAGAGGTCGACGTTGACTCCCTCATTGAGTAATCTCCAGACGGACAGATTTTGATGTCAGCCAGAGAAGAGTTATTTCTCAGCAGACTGCTTCGTACCCTATAAGGACTTATGATGTTCTAAAAGAACCGTTCAGGGTTGTGTTCCTCAGCGAATTGAGATTCAATTTCAGTAATCGATTGTTATCTTCCGCAAACGCCAGAGGTGTTTCCTTGATAGGATCAGTACATCTCCATCAGAGTTGTACAATGAGCAGCTAAGGATTGATATCCCCAACAGTGTTGATACACATGTATTCCTCATCAGACTTGATAGTCCAGCAGGTGTTGCCCAGAAGGGTCAGTCTCCGTAAGGCGTACGCAAGATTACCCTCAGCAGATCATGATTGATATCCCCGATAGAGTTCAGCAGTCTCTCCCCGCAGAGTCTGAGCGTGAGATCAGGAGCATTGATATGTATCCCCAAGCAGAGAAGATTCTCTCCCCCAATCAGATGTATCCTGAAGGAATGCCATCTCCCCAGCTGAGTCACGCGCCGAAGCATGAATTCACCCCCCAGCACCGGGTCACAAGTGCAGGTTTCGTAGGAAACTATTCGTACGCCGAAGTATGCAGCAACTGATGGTGCCAGACTGAAGTCTCCAGCGGAATTGAGATTCCCCACCAGAGTCGTACTCTCCCCCGAAGTCGGATGGTTCCTTCTTCCCCAGCGGAATTGAGATTCCCCTGTAGAGTCGTACTCTCCAGCGAAGCAGAATGATTTCTCCTTCCTCAGCCGAGTTTGCAGATCCCCAAGAGAGCCGAATCCTTGGAAGCTGCCCAGACCATGATTGGTGCTCCCCAGTAGAGTGTTGAACAGCTGATGCTGTATTTCCCCGTCGGAGTCGTTTTCTCCAAGAAAGTTTAGTCGTGAAGGCCGCGCAGTTTATTTCTGTGATTGATATCGTTTTCCTCAGTTTGTGGTTTGACTACCCAGATGAGCAGGTTCGGGTTCTCGTAGAGCTTCGTTCCCCTGCATCAGTCAGCTGAAGATCATTTCCCCAGGCGGAGTCCAATTGAGATTGGTGTGAATTCTTTCTCCTTGACAGGAGGATTCTCCCTTCAGCATTTATTTTGCTGATGGGGCCATAGCATGTTGCATGATTGCATAACATTTATCATAAACGCGTAGCATTTCCACCGTGTGGAGCATTACGTCATTGTCAAAGCATATGCATACGAGACATGAGCCAGGTCGCCACCGTTCTTGTTTTGCAGATGTTCCTCCTCAGAATGGTTTGATCAGGATGATTCCTGAAATTCTCCCCAGTGAAGTCTTCAGTTCAAGACGATTCTTGAATTCCCCAGGAGGGTCGGTTGCTTAAGATGATTCTTAAGATCCCTAGTGCAGTCTCCAGAGTTGGTTGCTCAAGCTGATGCTTCGAGTCCCCAGTCTTCAGGTCAGGATGACTCCTGAAATCCCTAACAGAGTGTTCGCTCAGGATGATTCCTGAAATCTCAAGGTTGGTTATCAGTTCAAGATGATTCTTGAAGTCCTCAGCAGAGTTGATTCATCCAGAATGATTTCTGGACCCTCGGAGCGGAGTTACTTGATAGTTCTCCAGAATCCCCAGCGGCGAAGCGTCCTCCCCAGCAGGTTTTCTAACGGCTAAGTTGAAATCTCCCTTGAAGACTCCATGATTGAAGTCTGACCGTGTTAATGAAGCAGTTCTCTCAGCTGATGCGGAGTGCCTGATGGCAGAGGTTTAAATATTCCTAGTTGGCTCATGATTGACCAAGAATTCTATTCCCGACTTGCTGATGAAGTCTGGATGATGCCCGACAGTAATGCGGAATGCCTGATGGCATGATCAACCTGATGGTTGAAGTCCGGCTGATGCCCGACAATTTCTTTGAATGCCTGATGGCATGATCGACCTGATGGTTGAAGTCCGGCTGATGCCCGACAGTGTTCTTTGAATGCCTGATGGCATGATCGACTAGGTATTACCGGTTACCGAGTGACCTGTGACCCCTTGATGAATTGAGGACGAATATCTACAGCAAAATCAGACGATCATCCTGACGGAGATTTGAAATCAGACTTTTCCCCGGTTACCATGTGACCAATTCCCCAGTAGGGTTGTCGTGCAACTGTTATGCTCAGTGTCGAAGATGTTCCTACCGAATAGAGTATCGTTCACCCGTGTGTGGTATCCAGACCTCCGGCAAGATCATTGACACGTGTTCATCTTATCATTCTCTCCAACAGAGTCTATTATTCAAGTTCATATTTCCCCAATGGATTTCTTCACCCTGACGGCGAGGTCAGATGCTTTTATCGACTCGATATTTGAGAACTTGACGGTGAAGTTAGATTATTTGAGTACTTGACGGCGATGTCGGGTGTTTCTCAGAGTTATAGTGGCTGGTGGCGATGTCAGATTCTTTAGTTCTCCAGCGGCGATGTTGGGTATTTTGGTTGTTCGACGGCGATGTCAGATTCTTTAGTTCTCCAGCGGCGATGGTGGGTATTTTGGTTGTTCGACGGCGATGTCAGATTCTTTGTTGCTCCAGCGGCAATGTTGGATGTTTGTTTCTGGCGGCGATGTCAGGCGATGTAGTTTTCCAGCAGCGATGTTGGGTGTTTTGGTTGTCCGACGGCGATGTCAGACGCTTTACTTTCATGAATGCCTGACGGCGAGGTCCGGTGTCTGATGACAATGTCAGAGGAATTTAATGTGGATAACTGATGACAAGGGTCAGATCAGTATGTCTCCAGCTAGTTGCCATGCAGCTATGATTTCAGCTTTCGAAAATTTGTTCCTGCCAGAGTACCGTGTACTTGTGTAGTTGGAAAATTTCCGGGTTCTTTGGTATTCAACCGTCTTCTACCTTTGAATGTTTGAAAGCCGTTCGCTCTCCAACCATTCAGGTCCAAGCCGTTTGAATAGGGGCAGCTGTTGCACCCCAAAATTTGACCAACTACTTGTCGTAATTTGGCTCATGTTTCGACTCATTTCATTTTGCATTTGCATACCACGTACATTGCATTTTCCCGTCAAATTGGTTTATCGGGATCACAACCCTCTGATAGCATTTCAGACCAATACGAGGACGTATTTTGAGAATCGGTGCTCGTCCCGATGTTTTCAGATCTCGCTGTTGTTTTTGAGGACCACTCGGTGTCCGAATTTTTACCGTTTATTTTGATATAGTTCGCTAATCGATTTAATCGGCTTTCTCGCTGTTTTAGATTTTTTCCTTATTTTCTAGAATTTTTATAGATATTAATTTGATTTTTCTAGGTATTAGATAGATTTTTAAATAGCTTTAATAGATTTTAAATTGTTTTTAAATAGACTTTAGAATAAATCATATATTTTTTTAGATATTAAGTAGTCTTTAAAATGATTTTTAATGGGGTAATTCTTTTAATAGAATTTTTAATAGAAATTATTAGAGTTTTTTTTTCTATTTTTGTTTGTATAGAAATTATAGGAATTATTAGAGTTTTTTCCATATTTTTATTAGTTTAGAAATTTATAGGAAATGATTAGAGTTTTTTTATTAGTTAATAGTTTTTTAGAATTTAATTAGATGTTAATTCTCTTTTTTAGGTTTAATAGAGTTTATTAGATTAATTAGGATCAGATTTGTTTTAATTGGCAATTAGGCTTTAATTACTGTTAGAGTTTTAGTTAGTGTTAATCGAGATTTAATTGCAGTTTTAATATTCATTAGTTTAATTAAGTGCTCATTAGTTTAATCATTGTGTTCATTAATGGGTCAGATTTTAGTTAATCCTTCATCAAAGTCTGAATTTACTGGGCCGTGTGGCAGTTTTGGAGGCCCACCCCACATCAGTCCACGTGGCCGCCTATAAAGGGCCCCACGCATGCATTTTCAGTCTCCTCCGTTTTTTCCACGTTTCACTTCCACGCCACGTTTCTCTCCACTTCGTTTTGCCACACGTCTCACTCTCCATTCTGCCACGTTTCGCACTCTCAGATCACCACTTCCATCCACGTGCCACTCCCTCTCTCTTCCACCATCACCACACGTGGCTCTCTCTCGCTGCACCACACCACCACGCGTCTTCTCAGTGGCCTCCCCTCTGCATGCGCGTTGCCACACGTCCCCCCTCGTCGGAGCCCTCACCGGAACCCATGCAAACACCGGAAAAACTCAACGGCAGAATCATACGGAGGTGCGCACGGCCAAAGTCTCGCCGGAGTTCACAAATCATCACCAGAAAATTCCTCAGAAATCACAAGATCTTCATCAACATGTGAGTGTTTTTCCAGATTTCGTCCACTGATTCATCCTACCTTCATCCGTTCTCTGATCCGTGCAACTTCATCAAGATTCATACGAATCTTCACCAACTCGTTCATGATCGTCATTGAGTTCTTTGCATGTTCGTCAATTTCTACCAGCTTTTCTAGTTCCGTCCAAGATCTCCTTACCGACTCATAGTATTCACCATCTCCAGATTCTTTTTTGAGTTCATGACAAGAACCTTCATCAGCAAACACGAGCCAGATTTCAACAAAAACGCCAACGGATTTTCATCTCACATGTTCATCAAGAAACACTTCAAGAACTCCAATGTTTTTCAGAGATCTTCCTCGTCTTCATCATCCGTTCAAGTTATCCCAACGAAGTCTTCATCCTCCTCCAGTTTTCATCAGTGATCTCCAAAAATTGTCAAGAACGTCCATGGTGTTCTTCGTTCATCTTCATAGATCTATCTGCGTCAGACGTCACCGGTCTTCATACTTTCCAGAAGGATGATTCCAATCTCCAAGACTCATCGCCAAATCGTCAAGACCCCTTCGTCCACTCCATCAGATCTTCCTTCAGTTCTTCTTCAAGAAGGTTTGTAGATCTTCATCCTTCAACAATCTTCGAGTGAAGCTTCGAGCGATTTGCGAGTGTTCAGTGTGGAATCGGAAGAAGGTAGGGTTTCATGTTGATTGAAGATGAACGAGAGAGAGAGTCGGAGAAGGAGAGGTGGGCGGTGGTGACGGCGCAAGATTGAGAGAGGAGACGAGGGTCTGAGAGAGGGGAAGCTGCGCGTGGAGTGAACAGTGTGATGGGAGTAGAGGAATTAGGGTTTCTGAGAGTTGGAGTGAGGAGGGGGAGAGGGCAATGGGTTGGGCCTTGGGCCCAGTGATTTCGTCCGTACACCCCTCCGTTTCTCTTCATTCACCCTCCCCCGTTTTGGTTATTGCTTGGTAAACGGGCTGAGGCCCAGTACTGGTTACACCCCCGTTTGGGACACACCCCCCGCTGGTATGTGTTTGGTATGATTGGGCTGGGCCAGCCTTCGCTAATCACACCCCCCCGGTTCACTTTCTTCACCCCCTCCCCGTTTCAGTTTCATTTTTGCTGGGCTGGGCCCAGTTCTGCATTATTTTTACTGCCTCACCCCTGGCTGAGCAGTTTGCACTCCCCTTTGTTTTTTTCTTTCTTTCATTATTTTGTTCATTTGTTTAGTGTCTTTTCAAGAAAAGAATATAAGAAAAAATATATGTAATAGAAAAATATAAAATATAAAATATGGTAATATAAAAAATGATAGTTTTTTTTATATTTTCTTTTTAGGATCTATTTTTCTTTTCTTAGGATATATTTTCTTTTAGTATATTTTCTTTTTAGGATATATTTTCTTCTTTTTAGGATATAATTTCTCATAGAGTTTATTTTACATTTTTTAGAAGTAGTTTTAAATGTCCATTTGTTAGGGGACTGTTTACATTTTTAGAAGTAGTTTTAAATGTCCATTTGTTAGGGGACTTTTTACACTTTTAGAAGTAGAATTAAATGTCCACTTGTTAGGGGACTATTTTTCATTAGATTTTCCATGATAGATGGATAGTTTTTAGGAGTTTATTTTCCAGTACTTTATCATTGTAATTTCTTTCAGAATATTAATAAAATGAGATTTGTGCTGTGGTCTCCGTTATACCCGTAGTTAGGCTGAACTACAGCTGCTCTGACTTTCTCTGATGAGAATATGTAGGCATAGGATGCGACATCCTAGCGAGCATACTAACAACTAACCTTTTGTTCTCTCGCTGCTGTGCGATCGAGACTTTCCCGCTGACGACTGATGTTATCCTTTTCTCTTGCCCAAGTGCATTTGAGACCAGACCGTAGTTCTAGTTCCCGTAGGTTCCCATACCTCGAAACCCGACATACTACGTCCGTTCTACCGCAAACAGGTAAGCCTAAGTCTCCAATGGTCGAGCAGCGTCCACCTAACTGCTAGAATGCGTATGCTAGTATCGTCAATCATTTCTCTCACCCCCGTGTGACCGAGAACACCCCTGTCTAGCCGTAGTTAGCCTGAACTACGTCATGCTCTGATTTCTCTGATGAGAATAAGTAGGCCCAAGACGCGACGTCTTGCCGAGCAACTAACCCGTAGTTTCCCGAACTACGCAGACTCTGATTTCTCGTTCTCTGATGAGAATACGTAGGCATAGAGTGCGACGCTCTATCGAGTCAATTTCTTCCCGTTTAAATTTAGCAGCCATAGATAGATTGTTTTTCACCCGTCCGAGTAAACCAAGCAAGCGTGGATCCCGTCGAGTATGACGGACGTGAGGGGTGCTAATACCTTCCCCTTGCGTAACCGACTCCCGAACCCAGACAATGGTTGCGACGACCTTGTCTTACCCCTTTTCGTCAGGTTTTTCCGATCGTTTCCTTTCCCGCTCTGAGGGATAAATAATAAAAGGTGGCGACTCTTCTGTTTTGCCGGCACCTTATTTTCGCGCAAGCGATATTAACCAGTAATACCCTGCTCGTAACAGCTTCTGAGACATGGCATGCCCACCGACATGTGTACCAAAGGCTCCTTCGTGGACCTCTTCCATAAGCAAGTTAGCTTCTTTTTCGTCCACGCATCGTAAAAGCACCAAGTCGTAATTCCTCCTGTAGAGTACACCATCCTGGTTCAGATAGAAGTTTCCATCCAACCCCCTCAAAGTCTTCTTATACCTGGTCGACGCCCCTGGGGGATATTCTTGGTTTTTGAGAAAATTCTGGATATCATAATACCATGGCTTGCCGTCCGAAGCCTCTTTAATGGCGAATACGAATGCTGGCCTATCAAGGCAAGAGATAACTATTCTTGGAGCATCATTCCAAAATTTCACCTTATACATCGAGGATAAAGTGGCTAAGGCATCCGCCATCTGATTCTCTGCTCTCGGCACATGATAAAACCCCACCCAATCAAAGAAAGGTAACAACCTCCTTGCATAGTTCATGTAAGGTATCAAATTAGGCTGTCGGGTCTCCCATTCTCCTATGATCTGATTGACAACTAGCGTTGAATCGCCATATACATCTAGATTCTTGATCCTCAGATCAATGGCCTCTTCCAACCCCATAATGCACGCTTCGTATTCAGCTTCATTATTAGTGCAGGGAAACGTCAGCCTGGCAGTGAAGGGGATATGAGAACCATGAGGCGTCGTGATAATTTCCCCAATTCCACTACCGTATGAGTTAACAGCGTCGTCAAATATCATCTGCCATTGGGAACCCTTCTCTAGACCTTCATCGGGTAATGGCTCATCACAATCCTTCATCTTGAAGAACATGATGTCTTCATCGGGAAATTCAAACTTTATAAGTTGATAGTCATCAATCGGCTGTTCAGCAAGATACTCTGACAGAATACTCCCCTTGACAGCCTTCTGGGAAACGTATTGAATATCATACTCTGTCAAAACCATTTGCCACCTGGAAATTCTCCCTGAAAGTGCTTACTTTTCAAAGACGTATTTAATCGGATCCATCTTCGAAATCCGCATGGTTGTATGATTCAACATATACTGTCTCAGGCGTTTGGTAGCCCAAGCGAGTGCGCAACACGTTTTCTCCAACATTGAGTACCTGGATTCACAGTCTGTGAACTTTTTACTCAAGTAGTATATTGCATGCTCTTTTCTTCCAGTCTCGTCATGTTGACCGAGAACACAACCCATGCTGTTCTCAAGAGCCGTTAAATACATGATCAATGGTCTTCCAGCTACTGGAGGTATCAGTATCGGAGGCTCCCGCAAATATTCTTTTATTTTATCAAATGCCCTTTGGCAATTTTCGTTCTAGATGACCACCTGATCTTTCTTTAGCAATTGGAACAAGGGTTCACAAGTGGCTGTAAGGTGAGATATGAACCTAGCAATGTAGTTCAATCTACATAAGAAACCACGGACCTCTTTCTCCGTTTTCGGCGCTGGAATATTTTGAATAGCTTTTATCTTTGCAAGATCGACCTCGATTCCTTTTTGACTAACAATAAACCCTAGAAACTTTCCGGACCTGACACCAAAAGTGCACTTATTTGGATTCAACCTTAGTCTGAATTTCCTTAGCCTTTCGAACAACTTCAGAAGGTTTACCAGATGTTCCTCACCCGTTTGTGACTTTGCTATCATGTCATCAACATATACTTCAATCTCGTGATGAATCATATCATGGAACAAAGTGACCATTGCCCGCTGATAGGTCGCCCCTGCATCTTTCAACCCAAAAGGCATTACCTTATAACAGAAAGTCCCCTATGGTGTAATGAAAGTTGTTTTCTCCATATCCTCCAACGCCGTCTTATTCTGATTATATCCGGAAAAACCATCCATGAAGGAAAACATGGAATACTGCGCAGTATTATCAACCAATACGTTAATATGGGGGAGCGGGAAATCATATTTTGGGCTCGCTTTGTTCAAGTCTCTATAATCAACATACATCTGTACCTTACCGTATTTCTTTGGTACAAGTACGATGTTAGCGACCCACAGAGGGTAAGTTATTACAGCGAGAAATCGTGCATCCAACTGCTTCTGGACTTCTTCTTTGATTTTCACGGCCATATCTGGTCTGGTCCTTCTGAGCTTCTGCTTAACAGGCGGACACTCTTCACGCAAAGGCAAGCGATGGACCACGATATCAGTATCAAGACCAGGCATATCTTCGTATGACCAAGCAAAGATATCACTATACTCTCGGAGCATTTCAACCAATGTTTGCTTGATATCACTCTGCAACGCAGCCCTTATCCTGACATCTCTTCTGACTTCCTTGGTACCCAAGTTGACGACTTCAATTTCCTCCTAATGAGGCAGAATGATTTTCTCTTCCTATTTCAAAAGTCTGGCTAGCTCTTCTGGCAAGTCTTCATCTTCATCAATCTCTTCTTCAGCTTGAAATATCGGATTATCAAAGTCAAATCGAGTCATAGGCGGTTCTGGAGCGGTGTCATCTGCAATGTGAAACCTGCAATGATGATGATTTAATGCTTAAAATGATATGCAAACAAGCACAAACCACATTGCCATTTTATTGTTAAAAATAAAACAGGAAAAACAAGGATCACAATATTTGAATGCAGAAAAATGCCCTTTGATTGATAAAAAGATTGTTCAAACATAACCAATTAGGCCCTGAAGATAAATACCGCTATGCTCCGGGTAGAACATAGGGTTATAAAATAATCAGAAAAACAAATCATTACTCTTCTATCGTCACTTGGATGATTTCTTCGACATACCAGTTGTTTAGGCTTTGTTCTGGAGTGCATGGCCGAATCCACGCGTCCATATCACAGTCATTGTCACCGTCTTCATCAGATATGGCATTAATCTGCTCAAAGATTACACCCCCACTGGTAAACTTGACAGGCCCCTTATAGCGCGGCGCGCTCTGGGGGAAGGAAAATGGGCTGTATCGAAATCCGAATTTGTCTTGCTTGTTGGGAATATTTAGCACTTAGCCCCAACCTTGCGATGCCCCAGCCTTCACCACTGCCTGGGCTTCCTTGAAGGATGAGATGGCCACTTCAGGCGCTTTGTTCACAACCGGTGCTTTTTCCTTGATTAACACAGTGTCAAAGGCCTGGCACAGAGTCTCACGCCGTCAACCTCGACACACTTGAATGAAGATAATTGACTAATCATTATATCTTGCTCATCGCAAACAGTGACGACACTGCCACCCACCATGTACTTCAACTTAGGGTACAGCGTAGAGGTTACGGTGCCTGCCGAACGTATCCAGGGACGTCCCAACAAACAGCTGTAAGCTGGCTGAATATCCATAATGTAGAACACTGCATCAAACACCTCAGGACCAACATGAATAGGCAAAGTCAACTCCCCGAACACAGACCTGCGAGTCCCATCAAAAGCTCGTACTACCAAGTCACTTGGCGTACACAATATACCACGGGTATCTAACTTCATCAGCGCCTTTTTCGGAAGTACATTCAAGGACGACCCTGTATCAACAAGCACGTACGACAGAACGGCTCCTCGACATTTAATAGAAATGTGAAGCGCATAGTTATGGTTCCTCCCCTTCGGCGTCAAGTCCAAATTCGTGAATCCCAACCCATTACCTGCATTTACATGTGCCACAACCCCCTCGAGTTGGTTCACAGAAGTCTTCTGTGGCACATAAGTTGTATTCAGGATTCTCAACAAAGCATTCTTGTGCGCTTCCGAACATAATAACAAGGACAAAATAGATATCTTAGACGGAGTCTGCTGTAAGTGATCAACAGTCTCGTAATCACTCTTTCTTATTAAGCGCATGAACTCCTCTGCTTCTTTCTCCAAGGAATCCTTCTCACCAGCCTGAGAAGTTTCTTTCACCGCTATTTTCTCCCCTTATCAGCTCTTCCAGCAGCCACTTCAGGTGATAAAAATACTCTTCCACTCCGAGTAATTCCACCAGCTCCTACTAAGTTGTCCATAAAATCCACCGGTAGGCTTTTCAACTCCTGTTTCTGTCCGTTGCAGTATACCTCGGCTCCGTAGTTCCACGGAATTACCTTGGTACTCTCATATGGTACAGGACCAGCTTTGGTAATGATGATGGTTGGCGGCCTCGGCGGTGCAGAAATAGTAACAGTCTTGTATGGAGTCGAGATTATCGCAATCTCATCCCTCTCTTCAACCATTAATTCCTCAGTCTTTTTCTCAGCAACTCTGTCAAATTGCAAGACACCATCGTTCATCAGCTTTTGAATATGGTTTTCCAACTTCTCACATCCCTCGGGATGGCTCAAACATTCAGCACAAGCTTCATCACAACCTGGGCATACTCCTCCCATTCAACAACTTGTTCTTTACAAAACCCAGCGGCGTCTTCAACTCATCAACATCCGACACCAAATTCAAGTTCTCATCTTCAAGGATAGCACTGACCCCAGCTGCCCGATGGTTAGGCATGGGGTTTTGCACGACATTGGGCATGTCGTGAGAAAATTTTATAGCCTTATTGTCTATGAGATCCTAAACTTTATGCCTAAACGCCTTGCAGTTGTCAATATTGTGCCCCAGAGCACCAGAATGAAACTCACAGCGAGCATTGGCGTCGTAACCAGGTGGTGGCGCACATGTCAATGGAGCCAAAGTTCTCTTCTATATTAACTACAACTGTAGCAAGTGTTGGAGTAGTTAGGAATACGACATCAGTGGCATGTCAAATTCTCTATTTACCACCCTGCCCCGATCCTGAAAACGACGAGGAGCGTAGTTCTGCTGATTCTGTTGTGGTTGTTGTTGTTGTTGTTGTTATGGTACTGCATGTATTGTGATACTTGCAACTTGCTGCTATTGACGATATTGTTGATGCTGATTTCTGTTCCTACCGTGGGAACTAGACACTACGTTGGTTTCTCCTTCTCGCTTTTTGTTACCAAAAACCTTTCTATTTCCTCCTCCTGCTGAGGACCATTCGCCAGCTTAAAACTTCCCTAGCTTAATTCCGTTCTCGACCCTCTCCCTAGTAATGATCATGTCAGAAAATCTTTCGGACATATTACCGATCCGCTTCTCATAGTATACACCTAGTAGCATGGAAACAAACATATCAATTAACTCCCTCTCTACCATGGGAGGCTGCACCCTAGCTGCCAGCTCACACCACCTCTGGGCGTACTCCTTGAAGCATTCACCATTCTTCTGAGACAGATTCTGCAGTTGGACCCTGTTTGGCGCAAGGTCGCTACTATATTGGTAGTGCTTAACGAAGGCCTCAGCCAAATACCTCCAGCATCGGATATTGACTGGTTATAAGCTCATGTACCATTCAAGAGAAGGGCCAAAGAGGTTGTCCTGGAAAAAATGCATCAACAATTTTTCATCATTTGAGTAAGCATACATCTTACGATAGTAAGAAGGCAAATGAACCCGAGGACAATAGTGCCTTTATATTTGTCAAAATTTGGAACTTTGAATTTCAAAGGTACTTTCAAGTCTGGGATCAACCCCATTTTAGCCCTGTCCAGTCCCATGGAGTTCTGATTCTCAAAGCTCCGCATCTTCTCTTCAATCAGTTTAAACCTCTTATCAGCCTCAGATGGCAACCCTACACGAATATCTCGCATAGAGAAAGCATCTTCCTGCTGATCTTCATCCCACTGAGGAATATTGGTCCCATGAGCAGCATACGCCATTTCAGGCATAGGGATTCCACCTACATTACCTCCGCCCGGAGGGATCACAATTGGAGGAATAAAATTAGCATGTGGCATGCCACCATCATTACGAGGAGGATTAGCAGCAGTTCCCCCGTGAAGTACACCATTACCATCAACTCTTGCAATAAGTGGCTGCACCAGAGTCCTCAGTTGCTCCTGGCCATTTGCCACACCCTGCATCAAATTCATAAGTTGGGCCATCCTGTCCCGAAGTTCCTGCATCTCAGCTTGCATATGTTCCATGACCTTGCGTTGATTCCCTCTAGTGGTGTACCAGTGAGTAGTCTGGTGTTCAATCCTGAAACAAACTAACAAACCACGGAAAATAAGGTTAACGGTCCTGGTGCACCGACAATGCAAAAATGCAAAATGATGCAATATGCATACATGTATATATGCATTAGGGATATTTCCCCCTCGATTCTAGTTCCATGTGAACAGTACGACAATGGGGCTATAGATAAGCAATAATAATTCTTCTTATAAATAAAATGAGAGCCAAGAGTCAAATACATAGCACAATTGTTGCACCCCAAAATTTGCCCAACCTTTTCTTTACTTGGTTTATGTTTCATTGCATTCATATAATATTAGCATTTGCATACCATTTTCCATGTACAGGGGATTTAGAGAGGTGTGCCTAGTAGGAGGGGATTGCCAAAGTTTCCAAAGCCTAAGCAAAAGGTCTCTTTCAAGCTATCAAGAGTTTATCATTCTCAGAAGAAAGTTAAATGTCCATTGAAAAGGCAGATGAATAGTTGTGTGTTGCCTCCTATCTTGGAGGCCATGTGAGAGTCATCAGAGGATATTAAGCCCATGATTATGGATGGAGAACATTATGAGAGCTCATTGGATATCTTGAGGGTCATTGATGGGCTTGTGCAAGTCATTATATATCAAGTCTAAGGAGCCACAGTCAAAGGTGGTGCAATTAGGGTTTTCATCTGGGTAATCCTAAGTCTACTATTGAATAAATGGAGATTAAGACTCAATTACAAGTCTTTATGATCATGGAATGTTGTGTTGAGATATCTAAGATGATATTCCAAGATCAAATCAAGAAGAATCAAGGGTGTGAGAAGTTGTTAAGCTAGGGTTTCTAAGCTTGTCAGTGTAAAATCCCCTATTTAGTGCTTAAATTCAAGACTATTTATCTCAAGATACAAGTCTCATATCATCTTGACCCCAACATGAAACTTGTAGATCATGCTCTTAGCTTTCTTTTGAGTACTAAAACTCATCCAATGGATTTCTAGAACTCAATTTATGAAGCTGGCAAGTTACAGATCATCATATGAATGTGATTTTGGTCAACAAAAGTCAACCAACTTCCAAGACATTTTTTACCTAGAAGGATGTTTCTACTCACTTTGACCCAAACATGAAAGTGTTTCCTTATGATCTTAGCTTTACAAAAAGTACTAGAAGTCTTTCATCTGATATGTAGAGCTCAAGATATGTAGCTTGCAAGGCAGGGGTATTTTGGGAAACTTTGATTATAGGTCATTTTGATTATAGATCAATTTTACAACTTTGCACACCTCAAATGAAACTTTTGCCAACATCAAAGTTGCTTCAAATGGGGTCATTTTCATCACCAAACATCAATTTAGAATTGGATTGGTTTGGATTGAAGGATTGGTGGAGGAAATTTTCATGAAGAACACTTGAAAAGGGCTAAAATGGATCAAAGTCATTTGGAACCATTTGCAATCATATTTGTGCATTTTTTGAGTGCCAAGAACATTCTAAGGTCAATGGTAAAATCAGAAGTGAATTTTGAGGTCATTTCCATGAGCTTTATCCAAGTAACTTCAAGCTTAAACAACATAATCAAATCACGCCATTAAGATCCAAACAAGGGATTAATCCCAACCACTGAAGTTCCTTACATCACATGTAACTTGTATGAGTCAAGTTTGAAGGTTGAAAGCTCTGTTTTCATGAGATTCATGAAGCTTCAATGCAAGAAATTTGGATTTTTAATTGGATCAATGTGGACTATGATTGGGCTTTTTTATGATCCAGATCCATTCTATATATTCTCAGCATCGTGTACAAAGTTTCAGTTTGGATTTTGGAGGCATTTTGATCAAGAATTCAGTTACAAAAAGTGGGAGAAGACTGAAAATCGTATTTGGTGATTGAAGCAGCTTCAAGCAAAATTAAGCATCCCAACACTTCCATTGAAGATCAAGGATTGTTTCTGGGTGTTTTTCATCAAGAATCATCAACCATTGAAGGTCCAACGGAGCTATTCCGTTAGGTAAATCATTTCTCAATAATGCTCTCTATATAGGCCATGATTGCACGCCATGTTCATACATTCTTTCTCCTTAAGCTTCATAGATGGATTTAGGATTAGTTTGGTGACTGTTTGTGTTGATTCTTGATTCGACCTTGAATCTTGTAGCTTGCGGTTAGGCTTGTTTATAGATGATTGATAGAAAATAATGTTAGATTCATGACCTACTTGGTGAGACGAGTAGAGTAGACTAAGAGTTTATGAATTTTGGTTGATTTTCGAGACTGCTACAGTATTCCCCAGCCGGAGAAGACGACCAGAGCCGCCGTGCTCCGGCGTCTGAAAGTTTCCCTCCATTTCATGTTTAAACCCTCAGGCGCCTGCGTGTCACATTCATAACCCTAGGATCCCTTGACTTGATTCAGAACAAATGGATGTGATGTCCCCCCGTGTATGTTTAAGACTCAGATGCTTGCGTGTCATGTCCATGTCCATTGGATCCATTGACTTGAGGTTAATTGGAAGGCCACGATTTCGTTTTAGCGTGTGTTGACCATAGTTAATGAAATGGTGCACTTCATTAAGTGACTTCTGAAGTGGATTGGGCTTCAATGCTATCCACACCTGCCTTACCAACAAGCCCATAGAACGCACACGTTCTGGTTGCTACTCCCACCAGCCTTTTGTCCAGTTTTATTTCTTTTTCTTTATTTTTCGTTTTCATTGCTGTTTCATTTTAATTAGTGGAAAATATTTTGATACATCCAAAAAATCATAGAAAAATATTTTTGTGTACTTTGACATGTGAGCTGATATTACAAATTTTTAGATTCATTTTTAATTTATTTTTTCCATTTAATTTTGCATTTCTTTTTAAGGTGTTCTTTATGAATAAAAAATGCACATGTTTCTTTCTTGATTTTATTTCTTGATCAAACCTTCATATAAACTCTTGATTTTTCTTGTACATATTATTAACATCTCAATTGGTTTATTGATATTTTTTCTCTATGTTTTTAGTGCCTTTTGATTAGGGTTTAGGTTATACCTTTAGGACCTTCTCTCTTGCCTAGTTCTTAGGACCTCCCTTAGGACATGCCTTCTGTTGGCATAGCTAGGTTAGGACTTAGGCTCCCCAATTTTGAACCCAGGTTCCTAACACCAGAGGGGTCTCATATGATTTTAATTACATTTTTTAGGTTTAGTTTACTAATTTTAGTGTATTTTACACTTTAGGCTATCCTTATAGGACTTTCACCTCTACACTTGTGCTAGTTTGGTTTTATTTGAATTTTTGTGCATTGTTTGGGTATCCAATCTTCATGTATCCATGTCATGTATATAATAAAGCATGTGTATGTTTAATTTTAGGCCTTGATCATGTTCATAACTTGTTTAAATGTGGCCTCCTATTAGGACTTCTATTTAGGTCTTTTTCATGTGTATATGTTGAATGCTTTTCACTTTCTTAACATGATTCTCTTACATTTGTTTGTACATTCCTTTTCAAATACTTTATGTACATTCTCCTTTCATCTCCCTTTATGTCCAAGGACCTTGGAGCACCATTTAAAGTTGCTTAATCCCTCCTTATGAGGTATTTGAAGCTTGACTTGAATGGTGAGCCATGAGGACACCTTTTGTGCATCTTTTGCACAAGTCATTATGAGAATTTGGTTGAGTGACACAAGGGATATCATGGCTGTTTTCTCTTCTTCTCCCATATCTCTTTTGATTTATGATTCATTCCGTGATCAAGTTAAAGGCCTTAGGGCACTGTTTGCACTTGCTTGGTGTATGTTTTGCACTTGTTCTTGCTTGCATTTGAAGGTTGAGATGAGCTTGTGGTGGTCTTTACCCCACAAAATTTCTTCCCTTGCTTGTGTATTTTCCTTTTGTGTATCTCTTGTTTGCATTAAAGGTTGAGGTGTCCTCCCTTTGCTTGTAATGTTGCATTGCATGTGCATTCATTCATGTTCACATTTCAATTCAAGTATTGTATGTTGCTTCTTTTCTTTTCATTGCCATGTTCCCTTAGGAATTCTCACTTCCTTGTTTAAGGATTGTGATGATAGACATTAGGTTGAATCCTTTGCATGATAAAAAATAGGATAGAATTCCCTTCTCAATCCTAACCTTAAGGCCATTTTGCATGACAACTTTAGGGTTTTGATTTAGTCCCCTTTAGAGTCCTTTCTCTCTTCTCATCTCAAAACAATCTTAAAATACTTAATAAAGATAATGGATGTTGTGCCATGAGCCTTGTACTTGGGAAATAGTGATTGAGGGGGGGGGGGTTACCTCTCAATTGCTTAGAGTGTTTAGTATACGTCCTTAGGACGTTATGCGACACATTCGCTCCTAGGTTTTAGACTTTAGTACAACATACATTATAAACATTCATTCAAAACACTTCTCTAATAAAAGACAAAAACAAATAGTCAAACTCCTATTTTGCCCTTTGGGGCTCTCTTTAACAAGGAAAATCTTTTCAGATAAAAGAGCATTGTTAAGCTTTGGTTCTACCGCAAACAGGTGTCGTCCCTAACTGCTATAACGATAGTTTAACCTTACTCGAATAAAACAAATGAACAAACTTGTGTTCTCTTTATCCCGAACTACGTTTGCTCTGATCTCTCATACCTACTGAGAGTACGTAGGCACAAGACGCGATGTCTCGGCGAGCAACCTTTCCCCCCTTTTCACTCGTAGTTAGCCGAACTACATTGACTCTGATTTCTCGTACCAGACGGGAATACGTAGGCCCAGAGCGGCGATGCTCTGTCGAGTCACTTTGCTTTTCTTTTGTCCCAGACCTTTAGTTAGATAGTTTCAATCACCCTTTTAGATAGACAACTAAGCGTGGATCCCGTCGAGTACGTCGGACGTGAGGGGTGCTAATACCTTCCCCTTACGTAACCGACTCCCGAACCCGAGATTTGGTTGCGATGACCAATCTTATCCCTTTTCGTCAGGTTTTTTCTGCTCGTTTCCTTTCCCTCTCGTTGGGATAAATAACGAACGGTGGCGACTCTTCTGTCATTGCCGACACCTTTTTTCACAGTAGCGACATTTGGCGACTCTGCTGGGGACTCCAACGGTTCCTTATGCGAGTCAATCCTAACGCTTGTTTGTTTATCTTTTGAGTGTATGTGCATACTTGTTGTACTTCATTTTTACTTTCCCGCATTTATTTTCAGCATTATATATATCATTATTGCTATGCTGTGGGGAGGGAGGTTCTGTTGAGTGATAAGCCAGACCCAGGCTTGAGTACGAACATAGCATTAGTTGTGGAGACTAGTGGGGGCCTGTTTGCTTAGCAGACACAGTTCCCCATGAAATCTGCGCTCAGACGGGGTTCTCTTTGATGATTTCCCTTCCGGTCCTTAGGATCATTTGGCATTTTGGATTTGAGAGTTGTCGACTCTGGGGACCAATCATTTGTGATTAAGCTAAGTGAGGCCTCTTCAGGAGATGATGATGACAAACCAAAAATGGTGAACGTATCATCATTTCGTGAAAGTCTGTGACACTGATGAACGCATAGGATGCTGGACCTTATTAGTGGATAGGTCCATACTTCTAGAGGGATTGGGTTATGCAGGAAACCATGACCTTCAGATTACCCGATTTTCTTTACAGTATGAATATGAGCTATTAGTATCAATGATTCCTATTATCAGAGCTGTATTATTGTTCTGGTCAAAGCAAAGCGCCGATTCTTCTCCAGCTACAGCACAACAATCTTGATCCCCTGTTTGCATTTTGCATTTTCATCTGCATCTCATTAAGATGTATTTATGTTGCAGGTGCATATTTCTCCCTCTGATTCTAGTGATCTTGCTCATTATTCCCAACATGGAACCCCTGAAGAGTACATTGGCCTATAGGTTTCCGGCTCCAGATATCAGTCCTTTGTTGAGTTTGATTGATATGGCTGATAAGAACGTGATGGAAGAATTCAGGAAATCTTATGGGAGGCTTTTGAGATGTGTCTGTCAACCATCAGCATATGAGATTAGTGGAATCTATACTCTTCTGCAGTTTTATGACGCCCAACTGAGATGTTTTGTGTTCCCCGATTATGTTCTGGCTCCTACTCTGGAGGAGTATTCTGCATTGTTAGATGTGCCTATCCGGGATCATATGTCGTTCTTCAATACTGACGCTAAGCCTAATCTGGCTAAGCTCGCTGCTATTCTGCATTTGGATGCTTCAGAGTTAGATGGGAAGATGATCAATAGGCTTGGGATGTTTGGTTTCCCTTTGCCCTTTTTGGTGGAGAAAGCTCAGCAGTGTGCCAAAGACGGTTGTTGGATCGTACTCAGCGTCATTCTAGCTCTCTGTATCTACGGTATTATATTATTCCCTAATCTCCCAGATTTTGTGGATGCAGATGCATTCTACTTACTGGCTTCAGGGAACCCAGTACCTACACTACTCAATGACGTTTATCACTCGGTTCAGTACAAGAATGAGAATCAAAGGGGGAAAAATGTGTCTTGTTGTGTTCCGTTACTGTACAGGTGGTTTTCCAGTCATATGCCCAAGACAGGTCCTTTTGTTACTTCTGCAAGTACGTCGGAGTGGTCTGAACGTCTGATGGGTTTGTCAGCTGAGAACATCACTTGGTTTGATAGGAATATACTTGGTACAAAAATCATCTATAGCTGCAGTGGATTTCCTAACGTCCCTTTGGTCGGAAGGAAGGGGTGCATCAACTACAATCCGTCATTGTTGGTCAGGCAGTTGGGATATGCATTGAGAGATCCTCCCAGGGAAGAAGAGGTACAGGAATCTTTGTACCTCACCGGGCTGTTGGATAGTGATACACTAGGTAAGCTTGAGCATGCTTGGAACAATATTCATAGGAGAGGAAAAGAATTATTGGGAAAGAGTAATAGTCGAGCCTATGATCCCTACTTGAGCTGGATTCAGGAAAGAGCGAAGAGGTTGCTGATTCCGTTTCCTTCAGTGGTACCTTTGTATTCCCTCATGATTGAGGAGCCAACCATTGTCGACATTCATAAGTACAACCAGTTATGGGTAGAGAAAGAGGAGATACGGAAGGCTAATGAGGAGTTGGAGAAAGAGATTGCTCTGCTCCGAATTGAGAAGACCGAAGCAACCTATTCTTTGAAGAAGCAGACTGAGTTGGTAAACAAGTTAGGCACGGGCTTAACCAGGCAGATTAAATCCCGGGAACAATTGGGTCTAGATCTGAAGGTTGTTAATAGTGTGCTCGCTTCGAAAAAGCAGGACTTGGACAAAGCTTATTTAGAGATCTCCAAGTTCAACGCCCACTAGAATGCCACCTTGGCCAACAATAAAGAGCGCGAAGATAAGTTGAAGTTGTAGATCAGCAAATTGAAGACTCTGTTGAGAGCCAAAGACAAGAAGATTTCAGCGGAAGCATCGCTCAGGTGTGACACCGAGTACAGGTTGAACAAGGCTATTGAAAAGTTGAAGGATTGCAGGCTTGAAGATTGTTTTGGTGAAGGAACCTGGGAGGACTACGCTGAGGGTCTACAGTGTGCCATTAGCCAGCGAGAGCTGCTTATTCAGGGGCTACTCACCAGACCAGATCACCCCGAGACGCAGAAGTTGCTAGAGGAGTTCCGACCTCGTCATCCAGCATGATTACCTTGTTTTCTCTCTGTAGTTGTTGCTTATGCTTGTTTGTACTAACCATCACCAGGCTTGTTCGTTGAGGTCCTTTCATATTGTACTCAATTGATATGCTTGTACGCTGCCTGTGTGACTTTCCATTTATATATGAGGAGTCTTCTACTATTGCTGGCCTTATGGGGTTTTCCATTGTCGTGCTTTCTCCCGGAACTAGAATCGAGGGGGAAATATCCCTGTTGCATACATACATGTTTGCATAGCATTTTTGCATTACAGGTACAGCAGGACCATTTATCTCATCTCTGTTATTCCGTTAGTGTGTTTCAGGATTACTGATCGAACAACTCACCGGTACGCTACCCGAGGAAATCAGAGAAGAGTGATGGAGCAAATTCAGTCAGAGATGCAAGAGTTCAGGGAAAGGTTGAATCAGTTCATGGACCTCATGCAGGGGGTCGCTAATAGACAGGAATAACTCCGTACTTTGGTGCTGCCCTTGATTGCACGAGTTGACAGCAACGATGTTCTCCATGGAGGACAGACTTCTAATCCTGCTCTTAATGAGAATGGGACTCCTCATGCTCGTTCTATGCCTAATTTGGTTATCCCTACTGCTGGAGGGAATGGTAATGGTAATGGCAGTGCTGTTGGTTCTGGTAATGCTGTTGGTTTCGACAACATTGGTTTTGGGAATCCTGGAAATTATAATGCTGGAAATGATAATGCTGCTAATGGGAATATTCATGGGCCTGGTGTCACCGGTTTTGCACATGGTAATGGGGATCAGTTATGGAATGAAGACAGATAAGATGATATGTTCACACCAATGGTTGTGGTTGCTGAGTGTCCTTCTGAATCTGATAGGAGGATCAAGTTGATTGAGGAAAAGATGAGGTCTCTAGAGAATCAAAATTCCAGGGGCCTTGATATGGCTAATCTGGGACTTATCCCCAACCTGAAAGTGCCTCTAAAGTTCAAAGTCCCTGAATTTGACAAATATAAGGGTACCACATGCCCAAGAGTTCACTTGCGCTCTTACTACCGGAAGATGTCTGCGTACTCAGACGATGAGAAAATGCTGATGCACATCTTCCAAGACAGCTTGTCCGGGCCGTCCCTTGAATGGTATATGGGGCAGGAGCCCATCAATATCCGAAGCTGGAGGGACCTGGCTGAGGCCTTTGTGAAACATTACCAATATATTAACGACCTTGCTCCCAACAGGGTCCAGCTTCAAAATCTTTCCTAGAGGAATAATGAGTGTTTCAAGGAGTACGCGCAAAGGTGGTGTGAACTCGCGGCCAGAGTACAGCCTACAATCGTGGAGCGTGAGTTAGTTAATCTATTTGTTGCTACTCTACCTGGGGTCTACTGCGGGAAGCTCATCGGTAACATGTAGGATAGCTTCTCTTATTTGATAATCACTAGAGAGAGGGTGGAGAACGACATCAAGCTCGGGAAGATTCAGTCAAACGAAGTGCCCTCAGATGGAGGAGGGAAGAAGGCGTTTGGTGGTAAAAAGCGGGAAGGTGAGACTAGTTCGGTGTCCAGAATCGTCAGCGTCAACAGGTCGCCAGTATAATAATTCCTGTTGTTCAGCAACAACAGCAAAATCAGCAGAACCAAAATCAGAATCAGCCAACCAGCGATATTAGAATCGTGGCCAAGGAGTGAACAGAGTATTTGACACACCGCTGATGCCGTATTCGCAAATTCTCCAGACCTTATTACAATTCCAGCTTATTCAGAAGAGGATAATGGCTCCTATGACAGGACCACCTCCACCTGGGTATGATGCGAACGCCCGCTGGAAATTTCACTCAGGCGCCCCAGGGCACAATATTGATAATTGCAAGGCTTTCAAGCACAAGGTGCAGGATATGATTGATAGCAAGGCGATAAATTTCTCCAATGACGTCCCCAATGTCATTTAGAATCCTATGCCAAATCACGGACAAGCTGGAGTCAACGCGATCATCGAGGATGACGGTCTGGATTTGATAGCATATGTTAGTGAGCTGAAAACGCCGTTGAGCTTCGTGAATGCGAAATTGCTAAAAGGGGGTGTGTTCCCAGGGTGCGGGGAATTATGTGCTGAGTGTGCATGCCATCTGGATGGTTATGATCAGTTGAGAATCGGTATTCAGAATCTGATGGACGAAGGGGTTCTACAGTTTGATCGGGCCATGGAAAGTAGATCCAGAGAAGTGGAAACCAAGCAGAGGGGTGAGATTGCTACGATCTCTATCCCATACAAAACAATTACAATTTCTACTCCTAGACCACCGACGATTGTCATTACAAAAGCTGGTCTCGTGCCTTTTGAGGATACCAAGGTTGTTCTATGGAATTATGGAGCCGAGGTATATGTTAATGGACAGAAGTTGGATTTGAAGAGTCCGCCCGTTGAGTCAAGGGAGAATCTGGTTGGTGCAGGAGGAATTACCTGAAGTGGTCGAGTCTTTTCACCACCCGAAGTGGTGGCTGATAAAGCAGACAAAGGAAAGGGTAAAATGGTCGTGGAAGAAACCTCTCAGGCTGGAGAGAAAGAACTGTTGGCAAAATATGTAGAAGAGTTTATGAGGCTAATAAGAAAGAGCGACTACAAGATAGTCGACCATCTGCTGCAAACGCCTTCTAAAATTTCTATATTATCACTGTTGCTATGCTCAGAAGCACATCGCAATGCATTACTAAGGATATTGAACACTGCGTACGTGCCTCAATAAATTTCAGTAAACCAACTCGAAGGAGTTGTTGCACACGTGAACACAGGGAACGGTCTTGGTTTTACGGACCTAGAGTTGACGCCAAAGGGCAGAAATCACAACAGCGCGTTGCATATTTCGATTGAATGTCTTGGAGCTGTTATGTCCCACGTTTTGGTGGACACCGGGTCATCTCTAAATGTACTTCCTAAGAAAGCATTAATGAAACTAGACACTCGGGGTATTTTCTGTACGCCCAGTGATCTAGTGGTGAGAGCTTTCGATGGAACCATACGGTCAGTATTCGGGGAGCTCACATTGCCCATCCAGGTAGGGCCAGAAGTGTTCGATGCAGTGTTTTACATAATGGACATCCATCCGGCCTATAGCTGACTATTAGGCCGTCCATGATCCACTCAGCAGGAGCGGTGACCTCTACGCTGCATCAGAAACTCAAATATATGGTCGGCGACAACATTGTCACCGTATGTGGGGAAGAAGACATAATGGTTAGCCATTTATCATCGTTCAAATATGTTGAAGTGGATAGAGAGATCCACGAAACTCTCTGTCAAGCATTTGAAACAGTCCTGGTTAAAGACAAGTCTCCTGCAACGAGCAAAGTGCCCTAGGTGGCCATATCTTCTTTCAAGGAAGCCCAGGCAGCGGTGCAGTCTGGAGCAGCACAGAGTTAGGACCGGGTGCTTGACATTCCAATCAAGCAGGATAAGTTTGGCTTAGGGTACAACCCATCTGCTTCATCATCCTCACAGAGCGCTCCGCGCTACAAAGGACCAGTGTTGTTCACCCCAGGGGGTGTCATCTTCGAACGCATCAATATTGTTTCAGATGGTGAGGAGGGGGATAGCGATTGCGACATGGACGCTTGGATCAAGCCTAGCACACCAGGACAGAGCCTGCACAATTGGTCTATCCAGGAGTTCATTCAAGTGACTACTAAACAGTAATGATTTGTTTTCCCGATTATTGTACGACCCTATGTTCTACCCGGAGCATAGGGGTATCTTGTCAGGGCCTTGCTTGTTTATAATTGAACGTTTTTGTCAACAAATCAAAGGGCGTTATTTCTCATTCAAATTTTGTGATCCTTTTTATTCCTGTTTTATGTTTAAAACAATAAAATGACAATGTGGTTTTGTGTTGCATATCATTTGAATCATTTAACCATCATCATTGCAGGATTCACATTACAGATGACTCCGATCAAGAACCTTCTATGACTCACTTCGACTTTGGTCACCCGATATTTCAGGCCGAAGAAGAGATTGATGAGGATGATGACTTGTCGGAAGAGTTGGCTAGACTCTTGAAACAAGAAGAAAAGATCATTCTGCCTCATCAGGATGTAATTGAGGTCATTAATCTGGGTTCAGAAGAAGTTGTCGGAAATGTCAAAATAGGGGTTGCACTACAAAGTGACATCAAGTAAAGACTGATCGAGATGCTTCGAGAGTATAGTGACATCTTTGCTTGGTCCTACGAAGACATGCCTGGGCTTGACACTGATATAGTGGCTCATCATTTACCGTTGCGTGAAGAGTATCCGCCGGTCAAACAGAAGCTCAGAAGGACGAGACCAGACATGGTTGTAAAAATCAAGGAAGAGGTCCAGAAATAGTTGGATGTAGGATTTTTAGCCGTGACAACTTACCCTCTGTGGGTCGCCAACATAGTGTCAATGCCGAAGAAAGACGGTAAGGTACATATGTGTGTTGATTATCGATATTTGAATAAGGCAAGCCCAAAAGATGATTTCTCGCTCCCTCACATTGACGTATTGGTCGGCAATACTGCTCAATTCTCTGTATTCTCCTTCATGGATGGTTTCTCCGGTTATAACCAGATTAAGATGGCCCCGGAGGATATGGATAAGACGACTTTCATTACACCGTGGGGGACGTTTTGTTATAAGGTAATGCCCTTTAGTTTGAAAAATGCAGGGGCAACTTACCAGCGGGCTATGGTCACTTTGTTTCATGATATGATTCATCACGAGATTGAAGTGTATGTTGATGACATGATAGCAAAGTCCCAAACAGAGGAAGGACATCTGGTCAATTTGCAGAAGCTGTTTGAAAGGCTCAGGAAATTCAGGTTGAGGTTGAATCCTAACAAGTGTACCTTCGGGGTATGGTCCAGAAAGCTATTGGGGTTCATTGTCAGCGAAAAAGGGATTGAGGTTGATCCTGCCAAAATAAAAGCTATACAAGATATGCCAGCGCCAAAGACTGAAAAAGAGGTTTGTGGTTTCTTGGGAAGGTTGAACTACATTGCTCGGTTCATATCTCACCTGACGGCCACGTGCGAACCAATGTTTAAATTGTTGAAAAAAGATCAAGCGGTCGTCTGGAATGATAAATGTTAAAGGGCATTTGACAAAATCAAAGAATATCTGCAGGAACCTCCGGTAGCCAGAAGACCATTAATCATGTACTTAATGGTTCTTGAGAATAACATGGGTTGTGTTCTCGGTCAACACGACGAGACCGGAAGAAAAGAGTACGCCATATACTATCTGAGTAAAAAGTTCACAGATTGTGAGTCCCGGTACTCGATACTAGAAAAAACGTGTTACGCACTCGCGTGGGCTGCCAAACATTTGAGACAGTATATGCTTAACCATACAACCATGCTGATTTCGAAGATGGATCCGATCAAGTATGTCTTTGAAAAGCAAGCGCTTTCAGGTAGGATTGCCAGGTGGCGAATGGTACTGATAGAGTACGACATCTAGTATGTTTCTCAGAAGGCCATCAAAGGAAGTGTTTTGTCAGAGTACCTTGCTGAACAGCCTATCGAAGACTATCAACCAATGAAGTTTGAATTTCCTAACGAGGATATCATGTTCCTTAAGATGAAGGACTGCGAAGAGACACTACCCGACGAAGGTCCAGAGAGGAGTTCTCAGTGGAAACTGATATTTGATGGTATTGTTAACTCGTACGGAAGTGGAATCGAGGCAATCATTACGACTCCCCATGGGTCTCATATCCCATTCACTGCCAGGTTAACATTCCCGTGCACCAACAACGAAGCGGAATATGAAGCATGCATTATGGGTTTAGAAGAAGCCATTGATCTAAGGATCAAGAATTTCGATGTGTACGGCGATTCAACGCTTGTTGTTAATCAAATCAAAGGAGACTGGGAGACTCGTCAACCTAATTTGATTCCCTATATGAACTATGCGAGAAGGCTGTTTCCATTCTTCGATCGGGTAGAGTTCCATCACGTGCCTCGAGCGGAAAACCAGATGGCAGACGCTCTGGCTACGTTGGCTTCGATGTACAAGGTGAACTTACGGAATGATGCTCCCATAATTGTCATTTCTCGCCTCGACATGCCGGCTTTTGTATTCGCCATTGAAGAAGCTGCCGATGGCAAGCCGTGGTTCTATGATATACAGAACTTCCTCAAGAAGCAGTAGTATCCACCAGGGGCTTCGGCTCAGGATAAGAAGATGCTGAGGAGGTTGTTTGGTAACTTTTATCTGAACCCAGATGGTGTGCTTTACAGAAGGAACCATGACCTGGTGTTATTGAGATGCGTGGACGAAAAGGAAGCAACTTTGCTTATGGAAGAGGTCCACGAGGGCACTTTCGGTACACATGCTGGTGGGCATGCAATGTCTCTGAAAATACTATGAGCAGGGTATTATTGGCTAACCATGGAGTCAGATTGTTTCAAATTTATGAAGAAATGCCATAAATGCCAGATTTATGCAGACAAAATTCATGTACCGCCGAGCCCGTTGAATGTCATGGCATCCCCGTGGCCTTTCTCCATGTGGGGCATTGACATGATTGGCAGGATTGAGCCATCCGCCTCCAACGGCTATCGTTTTATCCTGGTCGCCATCGACTACTTCACCAAATGGGTTGAAGCAGCCTCGTATGCTAATGTGACCAGGTAGGTCATATCCCGGTTCATAAAGAGGGACATCATCTGTAGATACGGAGTGCCTGAGCGAATCATTACTGAAAGTGGTTCGAATCTGAACAATAAGATGATGAAGGAGTTATGCCAGAATTTCAAAATCGAGCATCACAACTCATCATCCTATCGTCCGAAGATGAATGGCGCTGTCGAAGCGGCCAACAAGAATATCAAGAGGATAGTGCAAAAGATGGTTGTCACGTACAAGGATTGGAACAAAGATGTTGCCCTTTGCTCTTCACGGTTATTGTACGATGGTACGCACATCAACCGGGGAAACTCCTTTCTCGCTGGTATATGGTATGGAAGTTATCCTACCATTGGAGGTCGAGATTCCCTCTTTAAGAGTTCTGGTCAATGTCAAGCTCGATGAGGCAGAATGGATACGAAACAGATTGAACCAACTCAGCCTGCTGGATGAGAAGAGACTAGCGTCTATTGCATATGGTCGGTTGTATCAGAGTCGAATGAAGAAGGCTTTCGATAAGAAGGTGCACCCTCGAAGCTTTCAAACGGGCGACCTTGTGCTGAAAAAGATTCTCCCACCACAATCAGATCACAGGGGCAAATGGACTCCCAACTATGAAGGTCCATACGTTGTTTGAAAGGTCTTCTCTGGAGGCGCCTTGTTGTTATCCACCATGGATGGCGAGGATATTACATCCCCAGTGAACGCGGACGCAGTTAAAAAATACTTTGCTTAAAATGACCCGCTAGACGAAAAAGAATATCCAGGCAAAAATGGGGCATCCCGGCGAACCATGAAAAAGAAGGGGTTCGGGAAAAAGTTAGGGATATAAATGAAAAAATGTAAACCCGCAAAGTCGAAAACCCGAGAGGGAGGCGTTGGCAAAAATGGGTATCCCGGTGAATTGAAAACCCGCACGGGCGGTTCATGCAAAAGTTAGGGATTGAAAAGCAAATGACTGCGATCTGCGTATGGTACTTCATTGCTTAGTGGTTTGGGAGACCTATGGGCTGTTCATCCGAATCAATCTCTTTTGAAGACGGAGCATCGGAAAAGTATCAAAGTCAGGCGAGTCATAGAGGGATTAGCTCATGGTGTTCGTCTGCACCACATTGCCGACATGTCTATACACTTTTGTATATATGTACATATCTATATATTGCTTGCACATCTTCCTCTTTTCAGGAGTTGCATCTGTTGTAAAACTTTGCCTATTCACAGACCATTTATCAATAAACATACATTATTCAGTAATTTGTTTGCTTTGTTTTAACTTTTGCTGTTTAGTTTGTGAAAAACGCTCGATGTTTTTTGATAAACTTGCGCATGTATAAACTTGCAGGCCTTGGCCAATAATTGTTAAAACTTTGATTTAACTGAACAACGTCATGAATAACGACTGAGATAGTGCCTTTCGTGTATGATATCTTGTTTGTTTGTTTTTTCATTTTTGCAGGGTTGTTACCCTTGGTGCAAAGAGGTAGGGATGAGAGTAGCATTCTCCCCAACCAGAGTCCATTCCCCAGCAATTGGAGTTTGCGTCTCTATCCCAAATGGAGTTGTATGCTTGGTTAAAAGGAGCAGTCAAGTGTGTGTCCTTGTCCCCGACAGTTGGTTGATATACATTTGAGCCCCACGAAGTCTGGGCATGTGATTTTGTACCCCATCAAAGGTCAGGTTGCCATTGATAAGTCCATTCCTCATCTCCCTAGGTAGAGGTTGAGTTTGGATTCCCTCATTGCGTTATCCCCAGTAGAGCCAGAGGGGAAACGTCTCTTCCCCAGTTGAGTACTCCCAGTATGGAGTTAGGTCTTTGCAGTTTGCGTCGTTTCTCCAATAGAGGTGCTTGTTCAAGGATGTTATAATCTGGAAGGCTATTCAGGGCTGATGTCCCTAGTGGAACGTGGTTAATCTTGGGAAGTGTATCGTTATTATTGTACCCCAAAATTTGCCCAACCTTTTCTTTGCTTAGTTTATTTTTCATTTCATTGTTCTAGCATATTGCATTGCATAGCATTTTGCATTTACAGGGGATCAAGGGGATATGTGTATAACAAGAGGAATTTGCCAAGGGTTCTAAACCTAATCAAGAGTTTGTATTCAAGTCAACAAGGGGGTTATCATCATCAGAGACAAGTCAAAGCCCTTTGGATAGGCAGATAAGTGTATGTGGTTCACCTCCTCTCTAGGAGGTCATTTGAAGGTCATCTAAGGATCACAAGCCCATGGTTATGGAGGGAGATGATCATTTAAGCTCATTGGAGGCCTTGAGGGTCATTGTGGAGTTCATTCAAGTGTTTATACCAAGTGTGAAGAGCTATAGTTGAAGATGGTGCAATTAGGGTTTTCATCTGGTCAACCCTAAGTCATATGTGAAATTGAAGGAGATTAAGACTCAATTCCAAGTCTCTATGGTAATGGAATGCTGTTTTGAGATACATGATATATCATTTCAAGATCAAATCATCAAGAATCAGGAGTGTGAGGAGTTACTAAATTAGGGTTCTCAGTGTAAAATCCCCTATTTAGTGCCCAACTTCAAGACTACCTATCTCAAGATAAAAGTCTCATCTCATCTTGACCCCAACATAAAACTTGTAGATCATGTTCTTAGCTTTCTTTTGAGTACTATAAGTCCTTGATTGGATGTGTAGAACTCAAGTTATGAAGCAGACAAGTTACAGGTCCTCAGATGAATGTGATTTTGGTCAACAAAAGTCAACCAACTTCCAAGCCATTTTTGACCTAGAAGGATGTTTCTCCTTAACTTTGTATGAACATGAAAGTTGTTCCTCATGATCTTAGCTTTCCAAAGAGTACTAGAAGTCTTTCATCTGATTTGTAGAACTCAAGTTATGAGACTTGCAAGGTAGGGGTATTTTGGGAAAGTAAGATTACAGGTCATTCTCATTATATGTCCATTTCACCACTTTGCACACTTCAAATGGAAATATTTCCAACTTCAAACTTGCTCCAAATAGGATCATTTGCTCAACCAAATATCAAGGCACCAAATTTTTGGCTTGGATTGAAGAATCCCTAATGAAATTTCCATGAAAAAGGCCTAAAAAGGGGGAAATCAAATTAAATTCATTTGAGATCATTTTGTGCCAACCTTGTGCATTTTTTGAGTGCCAAATACATTTCAAACACAATGCCAACTTTGTATTTGATATTTGAGCTCATTTTGGTGGCCATTTTCAAGCTTACTTCAAGATTAAGTAACACATCCAAAACATGCCATAAAATTAAATTAAGGAACCATTCTCAGCCCTTGGATCAACCTACCTCAGATGCAAGCTAGTTGAGCCATTTTTACAGCTGGGCAAGGTGATTTTCATGCACTATTGAAATGGCTATAAGGTGAAAAAGTGAAATTCAATTGGGCTTAAGGAGAACAAAATTGGGCTTTCTTTCAATCCAAATCCATCATACATATTCTCAGGATTACACACAAGCTTTCAGAACTGATTTTGGTGAGAATTTGAGCAAGAACACATTGAGAGAAAGTAAGGAAAAAGTCAAAATCCTTTTTCAAGTTTCACTGAGTTTCAATCCAAACCAAAGATTTAGAAAGGTTCCTTGAGTTTCATAGAACATTTCATGGTGTTTTATTTCAAGCTTCACTAACAAACTGAGCACTGTGGAAGCTTGATTCTAGGGTTTCTTTTAATCCAAATATCTCATTGTTTATGCATTGTTATCACGCCATTTTTATATATTTGTAAACCTCTTGATGTGTAGATGGTTTCTGGATTGATTTTATGGCTGTTTGTAAGCTTTTGAGTTTTGAGCTCATTTCTATTTTTTTCGTTTTGTTTTATTTAAGCATGATCAATGAAAATGGGTGGTGGATTCATAATCTACGTGACCAGGAGATCATTTTTGACTATTTATTTATTCATTTTTGTTGAGTTTTGAAGCACCTGGGTTTTAGCCGTGACTGGTTTCTTGAAGCTACGTCGGAGAAGACGACCAGAATAGTGGTTATGGCTGTCTAGTTTTCCCTCCATGGTTTGAACTTCACCAGAGCCACGTGTATTGCTCATATCCGTTTGATCTAATTACTTTTTGTTTGCACGGCCAAGATTAAGACACACCATGCGCCTTGTTTGACTTGCGACACACGATCCACATCAAAAGTCACCGTTTCACTTAAGTTTTGCCTTGAGCCACGTGTGTGAATGTGAATCCTTGGATTGGCATACTTTTTGATCCAACGTGCCTGATTGCTTTCCACCATGGTCCTCTGTTGACTCACCAATTTCCTCCCTCATTAGCATTCCATGTTTGCATTCTTGCATGTTTATGTTGTTTCCTGTTGTTTCTTTTGTCTCCTTTCCCTTAGGACCTATAATCTCTCTTGTTCAAGGGAGATTATGATAGACATTAGGATCTTAACCATGTATGATAAAATTAGATAGCATTCCTTTATCTCAATCTTAGGATCACCATTGCATGATAACTTTAGGTTTGGACTTAATCCCCCTTTAGTGTCCTTTCTCTCCTCATCTCAAAACAATCATAAAACACCTAATAAAGGTTAACGATTATTGTACGTTACAAGCCTTAAGCATCTGGGAAAGGGTTGTTGAGGAGTTTCTCTTCAATGGCTTGGATGTTAAGTATAGAACCCTTTGGGTGATATGCGACACATTCACTCCTAAGTCATAGTCTCTAGTGCGATATGAGTTGCAAACCATTCAAAAACACTTCTTCTCTAAAAAACACAAAAACAAATCATTCAAATTTCTTTTTGCCCCTTTGGGGCCTTTAATCTTGGAAAATCATTTTCATAAGGAGAGTTTTGTTAACACTTGGTTCTATCGCATACGGTAACGCCTAAGTCTCCAATGGTCGAGCTGCATACACCAAACTGCTAGAATCGATTGTTAACCCTACTCGGGTAAAACAGTTGAATAAACTTGTGTTCCCTTTTAGCATGAACTACATTTGCTCTGATCTTTCATAACAGATGAAAGTACGTAGGCACAGGATGCGATGTCTTGGCGAGCAACCTTCCCCCCTTTTCACCCGTAGTTAGCCGAACTACGTTGACTCTGACTTCTCATTTCAGATGAGGTACATAGGCACAAAGCGCCATTGCTTTGCCGAGTCACTTCTTTTTTCTTTTGTCCTTTAGCCTTTAGCTAGTTAGTTAAAATCACCCTTTTAGATAGAAAATAAGCATGGATCCTGTCGAGTACGACGGACGTGAGGGGTGCTAACACCTTCCCCTTGCGTAACCGACTCCCGAACCCGAGATTTGGTTGCGATGATCGATCATATCCCTCTTTTCGTTAGGTTTTCTCTGAGCGTTTCCTTTCCCTCTCTTGGGATAAATAACGCACGATGGAGACTCTTCTATCATTGCCGACCTCAATTTTCGCAGTAGCGACAGCTGGCGACTCTGTTGGGGAGAGGAATATCCCCTATGCGAGTCAATCCTAGCGCTTGTTTGTTTATTTTTTGGGTGTGTACATATGTGCTTTATCTTTATTTGCTTTCCGCAAGATTCATTATTGCTGTACTGTGGGGAGAGATTGTTCCATTGAGGGATAAGCCAGACCCAGGCTTGAGTATAGACTTAGCATTAGAAGTGGAGATTAGTGGTGAGCCTGGATGCTTTGCATGCACCAGCTAGCCATAAAATTCGCGCTCATACGAGATTCTGTTTGACGATTTTCTTTCTGGCCCTTTGGGCTCGAAGGAATTTTGGATCTGAGGATTGTCGACTCTGGGAACCGATCATTAGTGAGTCAGTTAAGTGAGGCTTCTTCAGGAGATAATGATGCCAAACCAGAAATGGTGAATGTATCATCATTTCTTGAAAGTCTGTGACACTGATGAACGCATAGGATGCCAAACCTTGTCAGTGGATAGGTTCTTACCTGTGAGAGGGATGGGGTTATGCAGGAAACTCTAGCCTTCATATTACCCGGTTCTTTACAATTTGGATTCTTGATACCAGCGGGTCCTAATATAAGTGTTTGGTTATGACTAAAGCGAAGCGCCAATCTTCTCAAACTACAGCACAACAATCTTGATCTCCTGTTTGCATGTGCATGTTGCATTTTCATTTGCATTTCATTAACATGTATCTGTGTTGCAGGTGCATATTTCCTCCCCGATTCTAGTGATCTTGTTCCTTTTCTGACATGGAGTCTTTGAAGAAAACAGTTGCCTACAAGCTCCCTTCTCTTGATATCAGTTCCCTGTTGAGTTTGGTTGTTTTAGCAGATCAGAAAGTGAGAGGAGAGTTCAAGGAATCTTATGGGAAGTTACTCAGTTTGGTGTGCAAACCTTCAGTGTTCGAGTTGAATGGCTTATATGCTCTGCTACAGTTTTATAACCCTCAGTTGAGATGTTTTGTTTTTCCTGACTATGTACTGGCGCCGACCTTGGAAGAGTATGCTGTGTTACTAGGAGTTCCAGTATTGGATCAGATGCCTTTTTACCATGATGATGCTAAGCCTGATCTAGCTAAGCTTGCTGCAATTCTTCATCTTGATGCCTCAGAGTTCTCAGGAAAATTGACCAAGCTAAATGGAGTGTATGGGTTTCCTCTACATTTTCTGGTTGACAAGGCTTTACAGTTCACAAAAGGCAGTTATTGGATTATATTCAATGCCATTCTCGCTTTATGTATATATGGTATCATTTTGTTTCCTAACTTGCCAGACTTTGTGGATACAGATGCCTTATATATCTTCGCTTCAAGGAATCCAGTACCAACGCTGTTAGAAGATGTTTACCATTCTATCCATTACAAGAATGAGAAGCGGAGAGGTAAAAACGTGTCTTGCTGTGTACTCATGCTGTATAGGTGGTTTTTCAGTCACCTTCCGAAGGCGGATCCGTTTGTTGCTACTGCTGGCACCTCAGATTGGTCTGCTAGGTTAATGGGTTTATCTATGAAAAACATTGTATGGTTTGATCGGGATATACTTGGTGCTGAAACCATATATAGTTGCAGTGGTTTTCCGAATGTACCGTTGGTTGGAAGGAAGGGTTGTATTAACTATAATCCCTCTCTGTTGATTAGACAGTTTGGATATGCTTTGAAGAGTCCTCCTAAGGAAGAAGAGATACAAGAATCTTTGTATCTCATAGGCTTGCTGGAAGCTGATACTTTGGTTAGAATATAGTATGCATGGAGTAACATTCACAGGCGAGGTAAAACATTGTTAGGAAAGAGCAACAATCGAGCTTACGACCCTAACGTGGTTTGGATCAAAGATAGAGCTGCTAAGTCTATGATGCCATTTCCCTCAGTTGTGCCTTTGTACCCCATCATGATTGAAGAACCTACTACCATGTATATTCAGAAGTACAACCAACTATTGCGTGAGAAAGAAGAGTTCAAGGAAGCAAATGAAGAATTAGAGAAAGAAATCACTCAACTCCGAAGCGAGAAGATCGATGTTGTCTATTCTTTCAAAAAGTAGACTGAACTTGTCAACAAGCTAGGTACGGACTTGAAGAAGGAGACTAGCGCCAGAGAACGCTCAGGTCGAGATTTGAACACTTTTAGTAGTGTGCTTGCTGTTGCACCCCAAAATTTGCCAACCCTTTTCTAACTTAGGTTTATGTTTCAATTGCATAGTCATTTGCATTGCCATCATGTACATAGTGTATTCATCTGCATTGCATAACATAAGCAAGCTATCTTAATCAGAGGATCAAGTGCTATTCTCATCTCAAGAGGTATATCCAAGGGTTTCATTCATATTCAAGACTACTCAGGTCATCAGGGAAGAATTTGAGCTTTGGAGAGTTGACAGATCACTCATTAGGGTCTCTCCTATCTTGAGGTTGTTTGGGGATCATCAGTGGAAGTGTGAGCTATGAGCCAAGAACATGAGGTGTGTATAGATGTTATGAAGAGCCTATGTGATCATTTTGAAGAAGAACCAAGTCATTGGGATGATTGCAAGAGCCTCAGTTGAAGTCAGTCAACTAGGGTTTTACCTGGGTCAATACTAGGTCAACCCTAGGTCAGAGACTTGTTTTGAAGGGCATCAAGAATCATTTGAAGAATGTGGGATTCATTATTTTCTATATGGATATGGATATTATGTTGTGCTAAAGAAAAATCAAGAGGAGTCAAGGAGAATTGGAGTTACTAAATTAGGGTTTCAGTGTAAAATCCCCTGATTTAGGTCAAACTTCAAAGCAGTGTAACTCAAGATGCAAGCTTCATATGAATTTATGGTCCACCTAAAACTTGTAGAGTATCTTCATAGATTTAATTTGAGTGGTGGAAGTCATCAAGATGATTTATAGAACTCAAGTTATAGCTCTTGCAAGTTACAGGTCATCTGAGGTATCTGAAATTTTGTCTGTAAAAGTTGTCTGTCTTAGAAGCAACTTTTGACCCTCAAGCGGTTTTCAAATGGATTTCTGGCCAACATAAGAGTTGTTCCTTATTGTCTTAGATTTATAGAAAGGTATGGTATGCCTTCATATGATTTGTGGAACTCGACTTATGGTCTTGGCAAGCAAAGGGTATTTTGGTCATCTAAGAATTACAGGTCATTTCAAGCCTATGCCCAAAACTCATACAAGGAAGCTTCAAATGAAAAACTTCACAACATCAAACTTGCTCCAAATGACACTTTGAGTCTAGAAAAGTGACCATGAAAGATTGGAAAGACTCATAGCTCAAGGTTTCAAAATTGGTGGATTTAATGAATAAAAATGACCTAAATTTGAGATTTTTCATAGTTTGGCCAAATGGGGTGAAATTATAGGTCATTTTGATTGGAAAAAATGTTTTAAGAACATTGGCAAAAGTAGAATTTTGATTTTGGTTCAATATTTAGGAGTTATGCATGGTTACTTACAAAAGAAGTTACATAATCCAAATCCAAGGGAAAGTGTGCATGGGAAGTTTCTCCAAGGTTCTAGGACTTTCCAATGACATCTATATATTGTATTGAATAGCTTCATACCATGGTTGGTGATTCATTTTGTGCATGATACCAAGTTTCACATCATTCTTCAAATTTGCAAAAGCATTTCAAACTCCACAAAATCTCTACCAATTTCCATTTTTCTTGATTTGATCATCATCAACATCATTCATAGATCACAATTCACATAAGAATCTGGTTGAATTGAAGAGGGATCGTGCCATACAAGTTCCATCATCCAAGGTGCAAGAAAGTTGGAATTGTTAGATTCAAGGGGATTGAACAAGAATCTTTGCATACATAAATCATAATCAAGTTCACTGATCAGTTTCCAACCATTACAAGCATCAGATTCAAGGATTTCCATAGCTGTTTTCATCTTTTGCACCAGGTAAGTTTCCTCTTCGAATTGACTGTTTAAGTTAGAATCATAGTGATTTGTTAGAATAGAACGGTTAAGATAGGTTAGATGATGGATTGTGCAAAGTTTGGAGAAGTTTCATGGAGGTTGTTAATGGTGTATCAAAACTGTTAGAGATTATAACATCAAGGATATTGCACTATAATCTTGGATATATGGCTTAGAATGATCAGTGTGAAGTATAGATTAGGTTAGGATAAGATTTGGAAAGAATTGAGATGGTTGATATCAGGTGAAAGTGGTGGAATCCGAATGTTGCACCTATCGGGTTTGATTTGTGGTGGAGTTTTAGAAGGAACCATTGCTATGGCTATGTAGAGGGAAGAAAATGGATTGGTTTTGCTCTTTGTATCGTGCGAATTCATGGAGAGACAAGGGAGAAAAGAGAACTGGAAGGTGCGTGCATGGTGATGAGGTTTTCTGAAACCCTAGGGTTTCAAGGTTGAAGACGACCTTTGGGCCACACGATCATGATTTTGTCCTTGACTTGGTTCTGGATCCAATGGCTGTGGTTTAAAGTTCAAAACGGAGGGAAAGTCCAAGGGCAATACGCACCGTTTCATTAATGTTTTCAGGCTGGGCTTTGGTTTCAGTTACTAATCCCACCCCCAAGAATGAGGCCCAATGTGATTTCAACTGAAAATCTGACTAATTGCACCGTTCAGGGTTTTTTTAATTTTTGTTGTGGTTTCTGTGTGACTGGGCCCAGACGCGCTTGCTATGCGCGCCCCCCAGTCTGGGCCCATCTTATTCTTTTAACTGATTTTATTACTCATGGCACCCCTCATCTCATATTAATTCCATTTTAATTTCTTAATTCATTTTAATTCTTTAAAAAATCATAAAAAATGGAAAAATGCATGATTTTAATTGGTTCTTTTTGCATATTATTCATAATTTTGTTAAGAAAAATATCACATAAAAATTTTTTGGCATTTCATTTTATTTTAATATTTTTGGCATATTTTTCTTTTTAAATAGGTGTAAATAATGTTTAGTTTAATGCATGAATTTGTTAATTTTGGTTTGATTAAATGCTTTAACATTTTTGATTCATTCTTTTTAGGTTGATTAGTATAGAATGTTAGCTCGTATATAAAATTTAATTCATGATTTTAGAAATTAATTTTAGGTGATTTGTTTAGGTGTGAATAACATGATCAAAACTAGGGTTTAGGAGATAACATAGGAGAATTAAGTCATTTCCCTTAGGAGTTGTAGATTGAATCTTTGGGGTATGGGACTATAGGGATTATGGGTAGTTAATAGATCCCTTAGAAAATATTAGGATTCCCCTACTGCTATTAGTATACTGCTTATATCTGTTTGACTGTGTGGTGTGCCCTCTCTAGGGTTATTTCATTTGTCTGTGTGGGGTATTGGGTTTGCTTGGGGATTGGGAGAGCTGAAGACTTGTGATGATGAAGCCATTGGAGATCAAGAGATTTAAGACCAACTTCCAGAGTTGATGAGGAGCATCCCTTGATAGCAGCTGTTGAGGAGTATAGGATTTAGGAGTTAGGCAGAGCTCTAGAGTAGAAAGCTTGTTTCACAAACATGGAAAGCCTTGTCCGCCTCCATTCTTTCTCTATGATTCAAAGTCTCTTTCAAATATCCACCTCCTTCCTTTGGAAGGATCGGTGAATGTATCTGAAAGATAGAACTTTTGAGGGAAAATTGTCTGTATAATGTTAACAGTTAATGAGCCACCCTTGGTAGGCAGTTTACTGTGTAACATTCCTTTCATCTTGTTGACTGATATTCATCTTGGAGATTGAGACTTGAAGAAAAGCCATTGCAGATTGAATACTGATGACAAAGACCTTGCTTGAAGCCAGATGCTGATGAAGACTGCTTTGCTGTTTAGCTTTTGCTGTTTATAATTCTGAATGTATTGTGTGAATTTCCCGAACTGTATTGTTTGCTGTTTACCTTGCTGGGTTGAAAGTGAATCCTGTTCACTTTTTCCTATTGTTTTCTAGGTTCGAGGTTGAGTGGGACTCCCTTGCCTCGCTTGTATTGCTGCATCCATGCATTTTACCGCTTTATTATATATATGATATTGTTTCTGTTTCCGTCTATTCCCTTAGGATATCTGTTTCTCTCTGTGCAAGAGAGGAGCATGATAGACACTAGGTCTTAACCCATGCATGATAACATTAGGTTAGTTTGATTCCCTTCGCAACCATAGGTTAGAGTGTCATCTCTTCTTCCTTCAAAACAAAACAAAAAACATTAATAAAGGTTATCACAGAGATTAATTCACTTCTTCCGTCAAAATATTTGAACAAACATCAACCTTTTTGCAATAAGAAAACCCTTGTTTAAGGTGAGATTTTTCATAAAAGACACTTGAACAGCTTGTGTCGTGCGTAGCCCGAACTACGTTTGCTCTGATCTTCCATGCAGTGTGGAAGTACGTAGGCATAGGATGCGATATCCTAGCGAGCAACCTTCACCCCACCTTCACCCGTAGTTAGGCGAACTACGTTGACTCTGATTTCTCGTTCCAGACGGGAATACGTAGGCAGAAAGTGCGATGCTTTACCGAGTCATGTTTCTTTTCTTTTCAGACCTCATCCTTTAGTTTAGATAGAAATGTAATCCGTACAACCCAAGCAAGCGTGGATCCCATCGAGTACGATGGACGTGAGGGGTGCTAATACCTTCCCCTTGCGTAACCGACTCCCGAATTCAGGTTTTGGTTGCGATGACCATACCTTTCCCCGTTTTTTGCGAGGTTTACTTCGACCGTTTCCTTTCTCTCCGTTGGGATAAATAACGCACGGTGGCGACTCTTCTGTCAGCCGGCGCCGATTTTCGCAGTAGCGACAGCTGGAGACTCTGCTAGGGACCCAACGTCCCTGGCGGCTAAGGACTGCGATGGTTTCTTATGCATTTGGGATCCAACGTCCCTTAAGAGAGTCAATCCTAGCGCTTGTTTTCCCGTCGAGGATTTTGTATGGATTTACATTTCTGTATTTACATTTCAGCATTTTATTATCATTATTATTGTTGTATTGTGGGGTTGTGACGGGTGATTCTATGATTGAGAGAAAAGCCGGACCTGGGCTTGAGTGCACCTAGAATTAGAGTAGAAAGTAGTGGGCGCGTGCCGACTTTGCTTGCATTAGTGTCTCATGAAATCTACACTCGGACGAGGTTCTTCTGGTTGACTTCTTTTTCTACCCTTTGGGTCGAAGGGGTTGTTGGTTAGCTGAATTGTCGACTCCGGGAACCGATCATTTGGAAGTTGGCTAAGTGAGGCCTCTTCAGGAATTGATGATGCCACTCCTTCTGGGAATCGTATCATCAACCCTGAAAGTCTGTGACACCGACGACCGCATAGGATGCCATACCTTTGTCAGTTACTAGGACATCCACCTGTGAGAGAGTTTGGGGTTATGCAGGTAACTAGACATCCAGATACCGGTTATTTCTTGATCTGAGATCCTGGGTATTTATGGAGAGTTGTGAGGTCTGTCAGAGACCAGTTGGAGAGTTACGAGGTCTGTCAGAGACCAGTTGGAGATATGATTTGAGGTCTATCAGAGACCAGTCAGAGTTATGTTATGGGTCTATCAGAGACCAGTGTTGGAGCTTTGTTTTGAGGTCTATCTGAGACCAGGGTTTGAGGAATTCTGGAGAGTCTATCTGAGACTTCTTGATATGGTTCAGGCTTCTCAGCCATGGCATTTGGTCCCTGTTGCATGTTACTTGCATTGCATTGTTTGCATACCCATTATCATTGCATCCCATTAACGTGTGTCTGTGCTGCAGGTGCATTTGCATATTCCCTGGTTCTAGTGCCCGGACTTCTGAGTATTGATTATGGCTGGTTTGAGGAAGACAGTTGCGTACAAGCTGCCTACACCTGATATTACTCCTTTGCTTGGTCTGATGTCTCTTGCTGATGAGGAGGTTAGGAGAAGTTTCAGGATGAGTCATGGAAGATTGCTGAGATTAGTCTGCAAGCCAACTGCTGATGAGATGAATGGGCTGTACACCTTGATGCAGTTCTATGACCCCGCATTGAGATGTTTCACGTTTGCTGACTTTATTCTAGGACCTACTATTGAAGAGTATGTGGAGTTTACTGAGCTACCAGTGTAGAACAAGGTTCCCTTTATTCACTCTGCCACTGAGCCCAAGCTGGAGGACTTAGCTAAGGCCTTGCACATGAACGCTGCTGAATTACTAGTAACTTCTTGGCTCGGGGTTCCAGGTTTCTCCCTTGATTTTCTGGTTGGCAAAGCTCAAGAGTATGCCAAGCACGGGTGCTGGATAGTCTTCAATGCTATCTTAGCTCTATGCATTTACGGAATTGTGCTGTTTCCTAACTTGCCCAACTTTGTGGACTTGGACGCTTTCCATCTGTTTGCTGCTGGTAATCCGGTGCCCACTTTGATTGGAGACTTCTATCATTCATTGCACTACAAAAATGAAAACAGAAGAGGAAAGGTTGTTTACTGCTGTGCGCCGTTGTTGAACATGTGGTTTAAGAGTCATCTTCCCCTGAAGGGACCTTTTGTGGAGAATGCAACTACAGCTAGCTGGCCAGAGCGTCTGATGAGGCTATCTTCCGAAGACATTGAGTGGTTCGACCGAGATTTGTTGGGGTCTGAACTTATTTTCAGCTGTTCTGGGTATCCTAATGTTCCGTTGATAGGAAGAAAAGGGTGTATTAACTACAACCCTTCTCTGTTTATTCACCAGTTCGGATATGCATTGAAGAACCCACCTCAGGAGGAAGAAGTACAGGAATCTCTGTACTTCACAGGTGATTTGAATGGAGAGATACTAGCCAAGCTTCGGCATGCCTGGATGCGTATTAACAGAAAAGGGAAACCATTGTTGGGGAAGAATGATTGTCAGGCATATGCACCCTACAAAAATTGGATCCAGGAGAGAGCAAGACAGTTACTGATGCCATTTCCAGCTGCGCCGGTCCCTGTTCATATTCCGGTGGAAGAGCCGACCACTGTCACTATGGAGGTCTACGAGCAAGTTGTGAAGGAAAAGGAAGCCTTGATGAAGATTAATGAAGAGTTAGAGAAGGAACTGGCTCAGATACGCAGTGAGAAAAACAAGGCCGTATATGCTTTCCAACAGCAGATCGAACTAGTAAACAGGCATGGTGCCGAGTTGACTGAGGAGAAAAAGAAGCGCGAACGTCTGGGTCAAGAGTTCAGAAGCTCCCATGACATGTTGGAGTCCAAAAAGAAAGCACTCGACGCCGCTCACCGAGAGATCTCTTCTTGTAATAAGACATGGAATGCTACGCTCACCAACAACAAGAAGAGGGAAGATAAGTTGAAGCAGCAGATTTCTGACCTCGAAGAGCAGTTGAAGGCTAGCATTAAGAAGCATGAGGAAGAGGTGATGACCAGATATAGTCTCCAGAAGGCATTGAACAAGGCCATCGAAGGCAGGAACGAAGCTGTGTCTCAGAAGCGGAAGCTAGAGGATCGCTTCGGAGAAGGGGCATGGGAGGAAACCGCTGGTGACGTGCGACGTGTGCTCAAACGAAGAAACCAGCTTGTCGAGGGTCTGCTTACCCGACCAGGCCATCCAGAGACCAAGAAGTTAATAGAAGAGTACCGGGCTTATGAGAGTACTTGATCATTTCATGTATTAGTTTGTATGCTTTATTTGCATAGCGCTGACCATCACCAGGATTGTTGGTTGAGGTCATGCCGTCTTATTATACTCTCAGTGATATTGTATTCTTGGATTTCTCTGCAATATACGAGGTTTTCTTTGATTCAGCTCCAATCACCGTCTTGCTAGCACTGTCACTGCACGGGCACATTCACACTAGAATCGGGGAATGATAATCCCTAAAGCACAGACACATTGCATTTTGCATACATACTCATATTTTCATTGCAGGTTTGTGATCCATGTATCTCATCTCCTGCGCCAATTTCCAGGTATTTTCAGGATTGCACAAAAGCGGGTCCACCGTTACTCTACAAGGATTAACCAGAAGAAGATCGTGGACAACGTGCAAAGTGAAATGCAAGAGATGCGTGACAGGATGGCCCTGCTCATGCAAACCATGGAGACTATCACCAAAGGACAAGAGCAGCTGCAGAATCTGGTTCAACCGATAGTCGCACAGGCTGAAAACAACGGGACCCCGCAGGGTGAAAACATTGCTGCTTCTCCCCGAGTTGAGAATCGTCAAAGTGCTGATGCTATTCCCGTGAACGGTTTGAATGCTGGAGAAACTGGTCCTGTAGGTGGAGGTGGGAACGCCGGTAATATGAATGTCAATGCAGATACTGCTGGGGTATTTGTGGGCAATGTCAACCAGGGTTTCAATGGGGGCGTTGAGAATGTCGGAATGAATGGTATTAATGGTAACCAGGGCTTCAATGGTGTGAATATGGGATATGGCAGCATGGCTGGGGCCAAGGCTGGGTTTGGTGGCTACGGTAATCTTGGATATGGAGCTGGCGCGTACAACACTCAAGAGATGGGTAATCTGAGGTATGACCCCAGGTACGTCCAAACGGGTCCGGGCCGTGATGCTGATTATGTTGGATACGACGCAGTACCTCGCTGGGAGGATCGCCAGGAGGATGTGTTCTCTGGTCAGAACGAAGGCTATGAAAGGGCCAGGGATGACAACCATCGGATGAGATTGCTAGAAGAGAAAGTGAACGGGTTGGCCAGCCAGAATGCTCTTGGGCTGGATATGTCAAATATGGGGTTAGTCCCAGGGTTGAGGGTCCCGCTGAAATTCAAAGCACCGTCATTTGATAAGTACAAAGGGGATACATGCCCTAGGGTGCATGTGCGCGCATTCTACAGGCGTATGTCTGTGTATTCTGAGGATGAAAAGATGCTAATGCACTTCTTCCAGGATAGCCTGTCAGGGCCATCGCTGGAGTGGTACATGAGCTTGGAGCCTTCTCAGATCAGGAGTTGGAAAGAGCTGGCAGAGGCTTTTGTTCAACATTATCAATATAATAGTGATCTCGCCCCTAACCGAGTCCAGTTGCAGAGCATGTCTCAGAAGTCTAGCGAGAGCTTTAAGGAATACGCCCAGAGATGGCGAGATCTGGCTGCTAGGGTGCACCCTCCAATGGTGGAGCGCGAAATGATGGATATGTTCATAGGAACTTTCTCTGGAATGTACTATGACCGTTTTCTCAACTTTTCGATGAGTACTTTCTCTGAATTGATCTTGATGGGGGAACGCATTGAAAACGGGGTGAAGATTGGTAAAATTCAAGCGGGTGAGTCCGGTTCCGCAGGAGGTAATAAGAAGACGTTTGGTGGTAAAAGGAAGGGTGATACCAATGCTGTATACAATGCTCGACGAAAAAATAAAGGTCAGAATTGGCGTCAGCAGTCGCAAGTTGCAAGTGTAACCATTCCAGGGCCTTCTCAGTAGCAGAGACAACAACAGCCACCGCAGCAGGCTCAGCAGCAGCCTAATAATAATCAGCGAAGGCTTCAGAACCCACGACCGAGGAGAATATTCGAAGTACCGTCAGTATCATATGCAGAACTCCTTCAAACTTTGTTGAAATTGCAGCTAGTCGAGAAGAGGACCTTAGCACCACCAACTGGCCAGCTGCCAGTCAGATATGATGTTAATGAGCACTGTGACTTCCATTCGGGTGCACCAGGGCACAATATTGAAAATTGCTTAGCTTTCAAGCATAAAGTACAGGACTTGCTTGATAGTACGGCTATTAACTTCGGGAAGGATGGTCCCAATATCACGCAGCAGCCAATGCCCAAGCATGGTGGGGCTGGGGCTAATGCAATCATGGTAGATGATGAGTTGAACTTGGTTTCAGAAGTGAGCGAGCTGAAAACCCCTTTGAGTTTCGTAAAGCAGCGTTTATTGAAAGGAGGTGTCTATCCCGGTTGCAGTGAAGAGTGTGTTGACTGTTTGATTCAACCTGGGGGCTGTGAGAATTTAAAAAGGGGAGTTCAAGGTTTGATTGATGAAGGAATTTTGCAGTTTGACAGGGCTGTGGGGCGAGAGAAGTCTGTTGAGACAGAATCTGAGAAAGAGCGTAGGGAGATTGCTACGATCACCATTCCGTTCAAATCAGTGACGATTTCGGCAGCATCGAAGAGGCCGACCATTACTATTACCAAGGCTAAGCCAGTCCCTTTTGAAAGCACAAAAGCAGTCCCGTGGAGTTATGGTGCTAAGGTGTATTGCAATGGGGAAAAGATTGACTTGAATGATCCGTCAGCGGGATCCGTAGACAACATAGTGGGAGCGGGTGGTATAACCCGGAGTGGGAGAATTTTCACTTCACCTGAGGTTGAAGCAGAGAGGCTGGCCAGAGGTAAGAACAAAGTTGTTGAGGGGGAATCTTCGGGGAGTAAAGATAAAGAGCCGATAGCCAAAGATATGGAAGAATTCATGAGGCTAATCCGCAAAAGTGATTACAAGATTGTAGATCACCTGCAGCAGACCCCGTCAAAGATCTCCATATTATCATTGTTGTTGTGTTCTGAGGCGCATAGAAATGCCCTGTTGAAGGTACTTGAGACATCTTTAGTGCCGCAAGAGATTTCAGTTAATCAGCTGGAGGGAGTTATGGCGCATGTTAACGCTGGGCATGGACTGGGATTCACGGATTTTGACTTAACGCCCAGAGGGCGCGATCATAATAATGCTTTGCACATCTCTATCAAATGTCGGGGCACTGTTCTATCCCATGTGCTGGTAGACACTGGGTCCTCGTTGAATGTATTACCAAAGAAAGCCCTGTTGAAATTAGATACCCGTGGGTTGTTGTGCACACCTAGTGATTTGGTAGTGAGGGCCTTCGACGACACAAGAAGGTCGGTATTCGGGTCGATAACGTTACCCATTCAGGTAGGTTCGGAGGTGTTTGACACAGTGTTTTACATCATGGACATACAACTTGCCTATAGCTGTTTGATCGGGAGACCTTGGATTCATGCCGCTGGGGCAGTGACTTCTACGCTCCATCAGAAGTTGAAGTATATGATTGAGGGGAGCATTGTGACGGTGTGTGGCGAAGAGGACATCTTAGTCAGTCATTTGTCTTCCTTCAAGTACGTGGAGGTAGATGGAGAGATTCATGAAACGCTGTGTCAGGCGTTCGAAGGGGTGAAGGTTAAAGAAGAAGCTCCGTGGAAGAGTGAAGGGCAAGATGTGGCAGTCTCCTCATATAAAGAAGCCAAGGCGTTGGTACAAGCAGGAGAAACTCAGAAGTGGGGGCAGGTTCTAGACATCCCAGTAAAGCAAGATAAGTATGGTTTGGGGTACCGCCCATCTTCCTTGCAGAATGCGCCTAAGTATAAGGGACCTGTCGTGTTCACGCCCGGAGGAGTTAGCTTCGAAAGGATTAATGCCGTGTCTGATACGGAGGAAGCGGATAGCGATTGCGACATGGACTCATGGATTCGACCCAGCACGCCGGGGCAAAGCCTATGCAACTGGTCCATCCAGGACGTCATCCAAGTCACCAAACAGTAATGCGTTGTTTTTTCAATCATTGTATGATCACATGCCTTGCCTGGGGCATCGTTGATCTTGTCTTAGGGCCTAACTGTTTACCTGTATGTTTGCATGATTAATAAATGACGGCGTTTTTTACATTCAAATGTTGTGATCCTTTTCTTTCTGTTTTTATTTTTCAATAAAATGGCAGCGTGGTTATGCATTTTGCTTGTACATCTTTGTTTGAAGCACTTAACCGTTTCCCTCGCAGGATTCACGAATTTTCAGATGACACCGACCAAAAACTTCCTATGACTCGTTTAGACTTCGATCATCCGATCATCCAAGCTGAGGAGGAGATTGTGGAGGATAGTGACTTACCAAAAGAGCTTAGTCGGTTATTGAAGCAAGAGGAGAGAGTCATTCTGCCTCACTAGGAAGAGATTGATATTGTCAACTTGGGGTCTGAAGAATGCGTCAGGAATATCCGTATAGGGGCTGCGTTGCAAGAGGATATCAAGCAAGAGCTTATTGAGATGCTGCGTGAATACAGTGATATATTTGCTTGGTCTTATGAGGACATGCCAGGTTTGGATACTGATATGGTTGTTCATCGTCTGCCGTTGAAGGAAGATTGCCCGCCGGTGAAGCAGAAGCTCAGAAGGACTCGTCCTGACATGGCCGTAAAGATAAAGGAAGAAGTGCAGAAGCAATGGGATGCTGGATTCCTTGCTGTTACCACTTATCCCACTTGGGTCGCTAATATCGTGCCTGTGCCAAAGAAAGATGGCAAGGTTCGAATGTGTGTTGATTATAGGGATCTAAATAAAGCGAGCCCGAAGGATGATTTCCCGCTGCCGCATATTGATGTGTTAGTTGACAACACGGCTCAGTTTTCGGTATTCTCTTTCATGGATGGATTTTCGGGGTACAACCAGATCAAAATGGCTCCGGAGGATATGGAAAAGACGACCTTTATCACCCCGTGGGGAACCTTCTGTTATAAGGTGATGCCCTTTGGTTTGAAGAATGCTGGGGCAACGTACCAGCGGGCCATGACAACGCTTTTTCACGACATGATGCACAGAGAGATCGAGGTGTATGTCGATGACATGATTGCCAAGTCTCAAACAGAGGAAGAACATCTGGTTAATTTGTTGAAGTTGTTCAAGAGGCTGAGGAAATTCAGGCTGAGGCTGAATCCCAATAAATGTACCTTCGGAGTGAGATCCGGGAAGCTACTGGGGTTCATTGTGAGCAAGAAAGGAATCGAGGTCGATCCTGCAAAAATAAAAGCAATACAAGAGATGCCAGCACCGAGAACAGAAAAAGAAGTCTGTGGATTCTTAGGGAGGTTGAACTACATTGCTAGGTTCATCTCTCACCTAACGACCACATGTGAACCATTATTCAAGCTGTTAAAGAAAGATCAAGCGGTGGTCTGGGACGACAATTGCCAAAGAGCATTTGAAAAGATAAAAGAATACTTGCAGGAACCTCCGGTGTTGATACCCCCAGTAGCGGGGCGACCACTGATTATGTATCTGATGGTTCTGGAGAACAGTATGGGTTGTGTTCTCGGTCAACATGACGAGACAGGGCGGAAAGAGCATGCAATTTACTACTTGAGTAAAAAGTTCACAGATTGTGAATCTCGATACTCTATGCTCGAAAAGACGTGTTGTGCATTGGCGTGGGCTGCCAAACGTCTAAGACAGTACATGCTGAATCATACAACCATGCTGATATCTAAGATGGATCCGATCAAATATGTGTTTGAGAAGCAAGCACTCTCTGGAAGGATTGTTAGATGGCAGATGGTATTGACAGAATACGATATCCAGTATGTTTCCCAGAAAGCCATTAAGGGAAGTGTTCTGTCCGAATATCTCGCCGAACAGCCAATTGAGGATTATCGTCCTATGAAGTTTGAGTTTCCTGATGAGGACATCATGTACTTGAAGGATAAAGATTGTGATGATCCGTTGCCTGGTGAAGGACCTGAGCGGAGTTCCCAGTGGCAAATGATTTTTGACGGGGCTGTCAATTCGTACGGTAGCGAGATCGGGGCAATCATTACAACTCCCCACGGGTCGCACATCCCGTTCACAGCCAGATTGACTTTTGCAGTGACGAATAACGAAGCCGAGTATGAAGCTTGCATTATGGGGTTAGAAGAGGCTATCGATATGAGGATTAAGAATCTGGATGTATATGGGGATTCAGCATTGGTTGTGAATCAGATTAAGGGAGAGTGGGAGACGCGTCAACCTAATCTGGTGCCGTACATGAATTATGCGAGGAGGTTGCTACCTTTCTTTGATAGGGTGGAGTTCCATCATGTACCTCGGGCGGAGAATCAAATGGCGGACGCCCTTGCAACGTTATCCTCGATGTATAAAGTCAACCGCTGGAATGAGGCTCCCAGCATTGTCATCTCTCGCCTTGATAGGCCAGACTTTGTGTTTGCAATTGATGAAGCACCTGACGGTAAACCTTGGTATTTCGACATACAAAATTTCCTGAAGAATAAGGAATATCCGACTGGGGCATCCAGTCGTGATCAGAAGACTCTAAGGAGATTAGCAGGAAACTTCTATTTGAATCCCGACGGCGTGTTGTATAGAAGGAACCACGATTTGGTACTCCTCCGGTGTGTAGACGAGAAGGAAGCCAACTTGCTCATGAAAGAGGTCCATGAAGGAACTTTTGGTACGCATGCAGGTGGGCATGCTATGACTCGAAAGTTGTTGCGAGCAGGGTATTACTGGTTGACAATGGAAACTGATTGTTTCAAATTTGCCAAGCGGTGTCACAAGTGCCAGATCTATGCTGATAAGATCCATGTGCCACCCAGTCCACTGAATGTTATGGCATCCCCATGGCCCTTCTCCATGTGGGGAATTGATATGATCGGCAAGATCGAGCCGACTGCTTCTAATGGGCATCGCTTCATTCTGGTTGCGATCGATTACTTCACCAAGTGGGTGGAAGCAGCATCTTACGCCAATGTGACGAAGCAGGTGGTGGCCAAATTTATCAAGAAGTATATAATCTGCAGATACAGTATTCCTGAGCGGATCATTACTGATAATGGTTCGAATTTGAACAACAAGATGATGAAAGATCTTTGTCGGGATTTCAAGATCGAGCATCATAATTCATCTCCCTACAGACCCAAGATGAATGGCGCTGTTGAAGCGGCCAACAAGAACATAAAGAAAATTGTTCAGAAGATGGTGGTAACGTTTAAGGATTGGCATGAGATGTTGCCATTCGCTTTGCACGGTTATCGTACTACAGTGCGTACATCAACCGGGGCAACACCGTTCTCACTAGTATATGGCATGGAGGTTGTCCTGCCGTTGGAGGTTGAGATACCATCTTTGAGGGTTTTGCTTGATGTTAAGCTGGACGAGGCAAAATGGGTGAGAAGTAGATTGAATCAGTTGAGTTTGATAGATGAGAAGAGATTGGCATCCATTGCACACGATAGGCTGTATCAGAGCCGGATGAAGAAAGCGTTCGACAAGAAGATTCGACCTCGAAGCTTTCAGACGGGTGATCTTGTACTGAAGAAGATTCTCCCACCACAATCGGATCACAGGGGCAAATGGACTCCCAAATACGAAGGTCCATACGTCGTGAGAAAGGTCTTCTCCGGAGGAGCCTTATTGTTATCCACCATGGATGGTGAAGACTTTTCGTCCCCTGTGAACGTGCACGCAGTTAAAAAATACTTTGCTTAAAATTGACCCGCTGGACAGTAAAAAGAGAGTCCAGGCAAAAATGGGGCATCCTGGCGACCCAAAAAAAACAGAATAAAAAGGTTCGGGCAAAAGTTAGGGATATAACGGGAAAAATGTACACCCGCGAAGTCGAAAACCTACACTGGGCGGCTTCGGCAAAAAAGGGTATCCCGGTGAATCAAAAACCCGCAAAGGGAGATTCACGCAAAAGTTAGGGATTTAAGAAGCAAATGACTGCGGTCCAAGTTTGATTGTTAGCGGTTTGGGAGCATCAGGGGGTCAATTATCCAAAGCAATCTCTTCAGAAGACAAAGATCGGGAAAGCGTCAGAGTCCGACGAGTCATAGGAGGATGGGTTCATGGTGTTCGTCTGTAACACGTTGCTGACATGTGTACAAATTTTATTATGTATATTTGTATACTTCTGCATTTTGTTTATGTGTGACTACCTCTTTTCAGGAGTTGCATCCGATGTACAAATCTTGACTATTCTCGGGCCGATATCAATAAAGTGCTTTATTCAGTATAACGTGTGATTTTGGTTTTAATTTTTACAGTTTTGTTTGTAAAAAGCGCCGATGTTTTTGATAAACTTACACGCGTGTAAACCGGCGGGCCTCGGCCGATGATTGTTAAAACCGAAAATTACCTGAATGGTTGTCGTGGGTGACTACCAAGATGTTTCTTTGCATAGCTTGCCTTGTGTTTGCTTGTTGACTTTTGCAGGTATCCGAAAGCTTGCAAAGTTCCCCGCCAGAGTCCATGGCAGGCTGGTACCCTTTCCAGAGGTTGAATGTTGTGTCTTCCCCGGTGAAGTCGCCCCAGGCAAGCTTGAATGTTGTCTCCCCAGGAGAGCGGAGATTGCGTCAAAGGAAAGGATCAATGTATCTTCGGTAGATCAGAATTAGCTTGTCAAGCAGCGCAGAGTCTTCCCCAGTGAAGGTCGAGATGGATGTGATTAACTTCCCATAGAGTCCCTTGTGCAGTGCAAATCAGAATGTGTAGTTCATTCCCCAGCTCAGTGATAGCGGGATGATTTCCCCAGCTCAGTGATAGCAGGAGAGGTTCCCCACAGAGTGTGATCAGGCGGCTAGAGCTGCGGAAAGGAGTTTTCCCTAGCGATGGTCCTTTCGTTCCCCAGCAAGTCGCCCTTCCTTGTCAGGAGGATCGTCCTCAGCAGATTTTGGAGTTTTGAGTCCGTGAGCTACTTTTCTCAGCAGGATGGTTATCCCCAGCGGAGTTAGTTCATCTTTACAACATTTATTTTGTTGAAAGCGTATCGGTAGTATTCCGGTCATCCCCAGCGGATCCAGTGTGTCTTCAGCATTTATTTTGCTGAAGTAACTCGTTGCATAAGCATGCATCACGAGCATTTGCATTTTATACGAGTACGTAGCATTTCCATGCTGTATGGAAGCATTATACCATTATCAAACATGCATTTTTGAAACATAAGCCAGGTGGTTACCGCTTCGGTTTCAGATGTGTGGTTTCTTGCCGATAAGAGAAATCGTGATTCAGGAAGATGTTGTTCTATGGTCAAAGCACGCAGTGATCGTATTTGTACCATATATGGGGTTCATATTGTAAAGCGCCCAGTGATCGTGTTGATTTTAAGATGTGGATTTGTGGCCCAAGTGCGCAGTGATCGTATTTGTACCATCTATGGGGTTTATGTTGTAGGACATGCAGTGATCGTGTTGATCTGGGTATGTGTATCTGTGGTCGAATGGCGCGGTGATCGTGTTCGACCCGACCTAAGAAGATTGTTCTGTAAGGCACGCAATGATCGTGTTGGTATCGTCTTGGGGTTTTATTTGAGCAGGACGCGCAGTGATCGTGTTCACTCTATTGGTGGTGCAGGACACGCAGTGATCGTGTTTATCATATCATGTGATGTTTTGTTGGTCGATATACGCGGTGATCGTATTAGTCCGTTATGCAGTGGTTATAGATTGCACGCAGTGATCGTGTTTAGCCAGTTTTTGTTGGTCGGCGTACGCAGTGATCGTATTCGTCCGTTATGCGGTTTGGTTATGGGGTGAGGCACGCAGTGAACGTGTTCATTTGGTTGTTTGTGGCTGAAGTACACAGTGATCGTATTCGTCCCAGGTTTGAAGTTGTGTCACAGCATGCAGTGATCGTGTTTCCTCCAGTCAAGAGGGCCGTGACATGAAGCGCGCAGTGATCGCGTCTACCCTATGTATGGTTAAAATATGCAGTGATCGTATTCGTCCGGTTATGTGGGTTAGTTGAGGAACACAGCACGCAGTGATCGTGTTTTCTCCAGTCAAGAGGATCGTGGCTCAGAGCGCGCAGTGATCGTGTCCAAACACGCAGTGATCGTGTTCAAGATACGCAGTGATCGTATTCGTATAGCACGTAGTGATCGTGTTGATAGTACCATGGGAACTTGTGATGCGGAGCGCGCAGTGATCGTGGCTATTGTATCAGTTGGTTTTGTTGGTCGACATACGCAGTAATCGTATTCGTCCTGTTACATGGGTTGGTTTCGTGGCACGCAGTGATCGTGTTGACGTTATTTTGGGGGTTTGTTGGTCAAGATGCGCAGTGATCGTATTCGTCCTATGGCAGCACGCGTAGTGATCGTGTTTATCATATTGGTGGTTGAAGTACGCAGTGAACGTGTTCGCCTCGTCTATGTGGATTTATTCCGTCTGGCACGCAGTGATCGTGTTTACCTCATCCGGTTGGATTTAGGGCCGAAGTAGTTTTGGTTGTAACGCAACATGCAGTGATCGTGTTTGTCCCATTATGTGATTTTGTTTGTGGCATCAAGGCGCACAGTGATCGTGTTTTTCTTCTGTCAAAAGGGTTGTGGTGTAGAATACGCAGTGATCGTGTTCATCTTGTTATAGAGGGTTGTTGTGCCAGATACGCAATGATCGTGTTCGTTATGGCATGTTCCCCTAGCAGAGTTGCTTGGTCAAGCATTTCTCTTTCTCCCCAGCCGAGTCCTTTCTCAGAGAGCTGTGGGAATGGCATGATACAGATTTTGGGTGGTTACCCACAGTTACCTCAGTAGAGACGTAATCCCCAGCAGGGTGGTCTTCAACGAGGTACTTGGTTAAGCTCCTCGTAGTCCCCAGCAGGGTATTCTTTTACAAGTCGCTTGGTTAAGTCACTTGTATTCCCCAGCTGAGTCTTTCTCAGGATGATGTGGTATCAGTATTAGAAAGTGGTAATACAGATTTTCGGGTGGTTACCCGCAATTCCCCCAACAGAGTTATGTTCTCCAGCAGGGTGTTACTTCAATGGGTTACTTGTTTAAGTCCCTCATAGTCCCCAGCAGGGGGCTTGCTACAGGAGTTGTTTGGTTAAGTTCCTCGTATTTTTCAACAAGGTGATTCTTGTCAGGGTATTTGGTTAAGTTCCCAAGTTCCCCAGCAGGTGCTTGACGGCAGTCGTCAGAGTTGTCCCCTCAGATTTGCTTAGTTAAGTTTCTCGTTTCCCCGCAGAGTCGTTTGTTCATGTCTTCGAACATTGCCCTGCGTGGTTAAGCGTTTGCTCGTTTCTTCAGGATACGAAAGGTTGATCAGTGAAGTCAACATGACAAGTGAAGTCAATATGTTCCCGCTGGTTAGCGTGTGCTTGGTTGATAAGTGATATCAACAGAGGTTGATAAGTGAGATCAACAGAGGTTGATAAGGGAGATCAACGGAGGTTGATAAGTGATACCAATAATTTCTCGTTGTGTGGTGTATGCTCATTTCTGCGGAATGGAGTGGTCTGCGGACAACATCAGATTATTTTACAGAGCAGATCGGCAGATGGATGGCTAGTTGTTGCTGTGACAACAGAAGCCAGTTCCCAGGGTTTTCCCAAGCAGTAGTCGTTTTCGCAATTTATTTTTGCGGTTGGCAAATTTTCGGGTTCTTTCGTATTCAACCGTCTCGTACCTCGGATGTCTGAAGGCTGCGCGCTCTTCATCCAGTCAGGTCCAAGCCGCTTGAATAGGGGCAGCTGTTGCACCCCAAAATTTGCCCAACCTTTTCTAACTTAGGTTTATGTTTCAATTGCATAGTCATTTGCATTGCCATCATGTACATAGTGTATTCATCTGCATTGCATAGCATAAGCAAGCTATCTTAATTAGAGGATCAAGTGCTATTCTAATCTCAAGAGGTATATCCAAGGGTTTCATTCATATTCAAGACTACTCAGGTCATCAGGGAAGAATTTGAGCTTTGGAGAGTTGACAGATCACTCATTGGGGTCTCTCCTATCTTGAGGTTGTTTGGGGATCATCAGTGGAAGTGTGAGCTATGAGCCAAGAACATGAGGTGTGTATAGATGTTATGAAGAGCCTATGTGATCATTTTGAAGAATAACCAAGTCATTGGGATGATTGCAAGAGCCTCAGTTGAAGTCAGTCAACTAGGGTTTTACCTGGGTCAATACTAGGTCAACCCTAGGTCAGAGACTTGTTTTGAAGGGCATCAAGAATCATTTTAAGAATGTGGGATTCATTATTTGCTATATGGATATGGATATGATGTTGTGCTAAATAAAAATCAAGAGGAGTCAAGGAGAATTGGAGTTACTAAATTAGGGTTTTAGTGTAAAATCCCCTGATTTAGGTCAAACTTCAAAGCAGTGTAACTCAAGATGCAAGCTTCATATGAATTTCAGGTCCACCTGAAACTTGTAGAGTATCTTCATAGCTTTAATTTTAGTGGTGGAAGTCATCAAGATGATTTATATAACTCAATTTATAGCTTTTGCAAGTTACAGGTCATCTGAGGTATCTGAAATTTTGTCTGTAAAAGTTGTCTGTCTTCCAAGCAACTTTTGACCCTCAAGGAGTTTTCAAATGGATTTATGGCCAACATAAGAGTTGTTCCTTATTGTCTTAGCTTTCTAGAAAGGTATGGTATTCCTTCATATGATTTGTGGAACTCTACTTATGGTCTTGGCAAGCAAAGGGTATTTTGGTCATCTGAGAATTATAGGTCATTTCAAGCCTATGCCCAAAACTCGTACAAGGAAGCTTCAAATGAAAAACTTCACAACATCAAATATGCTCCAAATGACATTTTTAGTCTATAAAAGTGACCATGAAAGATTGGAAAGACTCATAGCTCAAGGTTTCAAAATTGGTGGATTTAATGAATAAAAATGACCTAAATTTGAGATTTTTCATAGTTTGGCCAAATGGGGTGAAATTATAGGTCATTTTGATTGGAAAAAATGTTTTAAGAACATTGGCAAAATTAGAATTTTGAGTTTGGTTCAATATTTAGGAGTTATGCATGGTTTCTTACAAAAGAAGTTACATAATCCAAATCCAAGGGAAAGTGTGCATGAGAAGTTTCTCCAAGGTTCTAGGACTTTCCAATGACATCTATATATTGTATTGAATAGCTTCATACCATGGTTGGTGATTCATTTTGTGCATGATACCAAGTTTCACATCATTCTTCAAATTTGCAAAAGCATTTCAAACTCCACAAAATCTCTACCAATTTCCATTTTTCTTGATTTGATCATCATCAACATCATTCATAGATCACAATTCACATAAGAATCTGGTTGAATTGAAGAGGGATCGTGCCATACAAGTTCCATCATCCAAGGTGCAAGAAAGTTGGAATTGCTAGATTCAAGGGGATTGAACAAGAATCTTTGCATACAGAAATCATAATCAAGTCCACTGATCAGTTTCCAACCATTACAAGCATCAGATTCAAGGATTTCCATAGCTGTTTTCATCTTTTGCACCAGGTAAGTTTCCTCTTCGAGTTGACTGTTTTAGTTAGAATCATAGTGATTTGTTAGAATAGAACGGTTAAGATAGGTTAGATGATGGATTGTGCAAAGTTTGGAGAAGTTTCATGGAGGTTGTTAATGGTGTATCAAAACTGTTAGAGATTATAACATCAAGGATATTGCACTATAATCTTGGATATATGGCTTAGAATGATCAGTGTGAAGTATAGATTAGGTTAGGATAAGATTTGGAAAGAATTGAGATGGTTGATATCAGGTGAAAGTGGTGGAATCTGAATGTTGCACCTATCGGGTTTGATTTGTGGTTGAGTTTTAGAAGGAACCATTGCTATGGCTGTGTAGAGGGAAGAAAATGGATTGGTTTTGCTCTTTGTATCGTGCGAATTCATGGAGAGACAAGGGAGAACAGAGAACTGGAAGGTGCGTGCATGGTTATGAGGTTTTCTGAAACCCTAGGGTTTCAAGGTCGAAGACGACCTTTGGGCCACACGATCATGATTTTGACCTTGACTTGGTTCTGGATCCAATGGCTGTGGTTTAAAGTTCAAAACGGAGGGAAAGTCCAAGGGCAATACGCACCATTTCATTAATGTTTTCAGGCTGGGCTTTGGTTTCAGTTACTAATCCCACCCCCAAGCATGAGGCCCAATGTGATTTCAACTGAAAATCTTACTAATTGCACCGTTCAGGGTTTTTTTAATTTTTGTTGTGGTTTCTGTGTGACTGGGCCCAGACGCGCTTGCTATGCGCGCCCCCCAGTCTGGGCCCATCTTATTCTTTTAACTGATTTTATTACTCATGGCACCCCTCATCTCATATTAATTCCATTTTAATTTCTTAATTCATTTTAATTCTTTAAAAAATCATAAAAAATGGAAAAATGCATGATTTTAATTGGTTCTTTTTGCATATTATTCATAATTTTGTTAAGAAAAATATCACATAAAAACTTTTTGGCATTTCATTTTATTTTAATATTTTTCGCATATTTTTCTTTTTAAATAGGTGTAAATAATGTTTAGTTTAATGCATGAATTTGTTAATTTTGGTTTGATTAAATGCTTTAACATTTTTGATTCATTCTTTTTAGGTTGATTAGTATAGAATGTTAGCTCGTATATAAAATTTAATTCATGATTTTAGAAATTAATTTTAGGTGATTTGTTTAGGTGTGAATAACATGATCAAAACTAGGGTTTAGGAGATAACATAGGAGAATTAAGTCATTTCCCTTAGGAGTTGTAGCTTGAATCTTTGGGGTATGGGACTATAGGGATTATGGGTAGTTAATAGATCCCTTAGAAAATATTAGGATTCCTCTACTGCTATTAGTATACTGCTTATATCTGTTTGACTGTGTGGTGTGCCCTCTCTAGGGTTATTTCATTTGTCTGTGTGGGGTATTGGGTTTGCTTGGGGATTGGGAGAGCTGAAGACTTGTGATGATGAAGCCATTGGAGATCAAGAGATTGAAGACCAACTTCCAGAGTTGATGAGGAGCATCCCTTGATAGCAGCTGTTGAGGAGTATAGGATTTAGGAGTTAGGCAGAGCTCTAGAGTAGAAAGCTTGTTTCACAAACATGGAAGGCCTTGTCTGCCTCCATTCTTTCTCTATGATTCAAAGTCTCTTTCCAATATCCACCTCCTTCCTTTGGAAGGATCAGTGAATGTATCTGAAAGATAGAACTTTTGAGGGAAAATTGTCTGTATAATGTTAACAGTTAATGAGCCACCCTTGGTAGGCAGTTTACTGTGTAACATTCCTTTCATCTTGTTGACTGATATTCATCTTGGAGATTGAGACTTGAAGAAAAGCCATTGCAGATTGAAGACTGATGACAAAGACCTTGCTTGAAGCCAGATGCTGATGAAGACTGCTTTGCTATTTAGCTTTTGCTGTTTATAATTCTGAATGTATTGTGTGAATTTCCCGAACTGTATTGTTTGCTGTTTACCTTGCTGGGTTGAAAGTGAATCCTGTTCACTTTTGCCTATTGTTTTCTAGGTTCGAGGTTGAGTGGGACTCCCTTGCCTCGCTTGTATTGCTGCATCCATGCATTTTACTGCTTTATTATATATATGCTATTGTTTCTGTTTCCGTCTATTCCCTTAGGATCTCTGTTTCTCTCTGTGCAAGAGAGGAGCATGATAGACACTAGGTCTTAACCCATGCATGATAACATTAGGTTAGTTTGATTCCCTTCGCAACCATAGGTTAGAGTGTCATCTCTTCTTCCTTCAAAACAAAAAAAAACATTAATAAAGGTTATCACAGAGATTAATTCACTTCTTCCGTCAAAAGATTTGAACAAACATCAACCTTTTTGCAATAAGAAAACCCTTGTTTAAGGTGAGATTTTTCATAAAAGACACTTGAACAGCTTGTGTCGTTCGTAGCCCGAACTACGTTTGCTCTGATCTTCCATGCAGTGTGGAAGTACGTAGGCATAGGATGCGATATCCTAGCGAGCAACCTTCACCCCACCTTCACCCGTAGTTAGGCGAACTACATTGACTCTGATTTCTCGTTCCAGACGGGAATACGTAGGCAGAAAGTGCGATGCTTTACCGAGTCATGTTTCTTTTCTTTTCAGACCTCATCCTTTAGTTTAGATAGAAATGTAATCCGTACAACCCAAGCAAGCGTGGATCCCATCGAGTACGATGGACGTGAGGGGTGCTAATACCTTCCCCTTGCGTAACCGACTCCCGAATCTAGGTTTTGGTTGCGATGACCATACCTTTCCCCGTTTTTTGTGAGGTTTACTTCGAGCGTTTCCTTTCTCTCCGTTGGGATAAATAACGCACGGTGGCGACTCTTCTGTCAGCCGGCGCCGATTTTCGCAGTAGCGACACTTGCTACCAAGAAGAAGGATCTGGACAAGGCTTACTTGGAGATCTCTAAGTTTGACTCAGTATGGAATGCCACGCTCACTAACAACAAAGAGCGCGAGGACAAGCTGAAACAGCATATCACCAAGTTGAAGATTCAACTCAAAGTGAAGGACGAGAAGATTTCAGCGAAAGAATCACTCTGATATAATAGTGAGCACAAATTGAGCAAAGCTATTGCAAACTTGGAAGATTGAAGGTTGAGAGAGGACACCAAGAGGTGCAGACTTGAGGCGTGCTTTGGGAAAGGAGCCTGGGAAGACCATGTTGATAGTCTACAGCGCACCATTAGCCGGCGAGAGCTAGTCATACAGGGTTTACTCGCTAGACCAGATCATCCCGAGACGCAGAAGCTGCTAGAGGATTTCCAGTCTCGGCACTCAGCTTGACTGTCTTTCTTTGTATCTTGATGTTTTGCTTATGTATTTACCATCACTAGGCTCGTTGGTTGAGGGCATCTCTATTTTGTACTCAGTTGATGTATGTACACTGTCTGTTGGCCTGTTATTATACGAGGGGTTATTATTCTGTCTGCTTGTCTGTGGGGTTTTCCATGGTCGCTTCTTCTTTCGGAAACTAGAATCGAGGGGGGAAATCTCCCTGTTGCATATATACATGTCTGCATTTAGCATTCTTTCTCATTGCAGGTGCATCGAAACTGTTTTCTTATCTCCTGTCTTCATTTAGTGTGTTTCAGGATTGCTGATAAAACAAATCACCGGTATGCGACTAGAGGAAGACAGAAAAGGATCATGGAACAGATGTAGGAGAAAATGCAGGAAATGAGAGATAGAATGGCTCAATTTATGGAAGGAATGCAGATTGTAGCTAATGGAGAAGACCAACTCAGGACCTTGGTGCAACCTTTGATTGCACGGGTTGATAACAAAGGCGTATTACATGGAGGAATTGCTACCAACCCACCTCATGGTGAGACTCAGCACGCTAATAACGCTATCCCCAATGCTGGCGGGAATGGAAATGGCAATGGTGCTGGAAATGGGAACGCAACTGGGAATGGTAATGGAAATTTTGAAACCAATGGTAATGTTGGTGGAGGCAATGGTAACACTGGTTTTGGTAACATTGGAGTTGGTAATGCTGGAAATACTGGTAAGGGCAATATGTATGGGCCAGAAGTTAACGGTGCTATTCATGGAAACCTAAATCAGCAGATGATTGAGGACAGATAGGATGAGATCTTCTCGGTGAGAGATTTTGGTGATGAAATGCCTTCTGAGACTAATAGAAGATTCAAATGGTTGGAAGATAGGATAAAAAGCTTTGAGAGTCAGAACTCTATGGGCCTTGATATGGCCAACCTTGGACTTATTCCTAACCTAAGGGTACCGCAGAAATTCAAAGTCCCTGACTTTGATAAGTACAAGGGTACTACATATCCTAGAGTTCACTTGCGCTCGTATTTAAGGAAAATGTTTGCCTACTCAGACGATGAAAAGCTGTTAATGCACTTTTTCCAGGACAGTTTGTCCGGTCCTTCCCTTGAGTGGTACATGGTGTCGCTACTGCGAAAATCGGCGCCGGCTGAACAGAAGAGTCGCCACCGTGCATTATTTATCCCACGGGAGGGAAAGGGAACGCTCAGAGTAAACCTCGCAAAGACGGGAAAGGTATGGTCGTCGCAACCAAAACCTGGGTTCGGGAGTCGGTTACGCAAGGGGAAGGTATTAGCACCCCTCACGTCCGTCGTACTCGACGGGATCCACGCTTGTTTTCGGGTATGGATTGTTATTCTATCTACGCTAAAGGTCTGGGGTTAAAAGGAAAGAAAATGAAAATAAAAATGAATCGGCAAAGTATCGCACTTTATGCCTACGTATTCCCGTCTGGATCGAGAAATCAGAGTCAACGTAGTTCGCCTACCTACGGGAAAGGAGGGGAAGGTTGCTCGCTAGGATATCGCATCCTATGCCTACGTACTTTCATACAACATGAAAGATCAGAGCAAACGTAGTTCGGGCCACGTACGAAACAAGTCTGTCTTGGTTGATTTTACTCCTTCTGAAAAAGGGTTTCTTGATTAGCAGTCCCGGCGGACAAAACTGACGTCTTGATGAGTTCACATTCTTTTACGAAAGAAGTGTCTTTTATTGTGTTTGAAATCTTTATTACGTTTTTCTGTTTGTTTTGAGGAAGGAAGAGACAGAACTCTAACCTACGGTTGCGAAGGGAAACAAACTAACCTAATGTTATCATGCATGGGTTAAGACCTAGTGTCTATCATGCTCCTCTCTTGCGCAGAGAGAAACAGAGATCCTAAGGGATAGGCAGAAACAGAAACAATATCAGATATATACAGTAAAACAGTAAAATGCATGGATGCAACAGCACAAGCGAGGCAAGGGAGTCCCACTCAACCTCGAACCTAGAAAACAATAGGCGAAAGTGAACAGGCTTCACTTTCAACCCAACAGGGTAAACAGCAAACAATACAGTCCAGAAAACCAATCAATACATCAACAATGAAATACAACAGCAAAAGAAACAGCATCAGCAGCTCTGAATCAACATCTGGCTCCAAGTAATCTCCAATCAGCTACGGGCTTCAACAAGCATCAATCTCCATCTTCATGGCCTTCAGGCAAGGGCTTTGATCATCATTCTTCCATCTGCAATGGCTTTTCTTCAAGTTCAAACCTCCAGGATGAGGGATCAGTCACAAGAGTGAATTGGGTGTTAAGCAATCAGTTGACTACCAAAGGTGGTGAACAGACTGCTTCTAACACAAAAGACATTTTCTCTCAAGAGTTCTATCTCTTAGACACTATCACCAAGCCTTCCAAAGGAAGGGGGTGGGTGTCTTAGAGAGACTCTGAATCACAGAGAAGAATGGATGCAGACAAGGCAACCCATGTTTGAGAAACAAGCTTTCTAATCTAGAGCTCTGCCTAGCACCTAAACCCTAGTTCCTCAGCAGCTGCTAGCAAGAACCTCCTCTTCAACTCTGGAAGTTGATCTTCAATCTCTGAATCTCCAATGGCTTTCATCTCCTCAAGTCTTCAGCTCTCCCAAATCCCCAGACAATCCCAATACCCAAGCAAGCAAGCAATAATCCCCAGAGGGCACACCACACCAGACAATCAGATATACACAGAGTATTAATAGCAGTAGGGGAATCCTGACTTTTTCTAAGGGGATCTAATAACTACCCATAGCCCCTATAGTCCCATAACTAATCTAGTTAAATCCTAAGTCCTAAGGGAAAGAATCAAACTTCCTAAGTCATCACCTAAAAACCCTAATTTGTTCATGTTGTTCAAGCCTACATTAAGCACCTAAAATTAATTTCTAAAAATGGGAACTAAATTGTTTCTACAAGTTCAATATCTCATCTAAACAACCTAAAAAGAATGGACAAAAAATATAAAAGCCTTTAATAGAACAAAAAATAATAAAATCATGCATGAAATGAAACTATTTAAAATGACATTTATTTAGAAAATATGGAAAAAATAGCAAATAAAAATAAAAATGCAATTTTATTTAATGACAATTTTCTACACATTCTAATGAAAATGATGTAAAAGGAATGGATTAAAAATGATTTTTTATGTATTTATTATGAATTTTGGAAAATGCATAAAAAGAATTAAAGAAAATAAAGAATATAATGAAATAAGGGAGGGGGGTTTGAATAGAAGACACGCTCCAGTTCATATTCAGGATGGGCCAGCAAACGGGGGTGTGAAAAGCAAGTTGGCATTAGGCCCAGAACCATTCAGAAACAAGGGAAATAACAAAAAACGCAGGGGGTGAGAATAGTAGGAGTTATCACGTTCAAATTGATTGGGCTTGCTAATGGGGGGTGGGAATATCACTAAGCACTCAGGCCCGCCCGTTTCAATTAATGAAACGGTGCGTTTAGGGCACCACTCTTCCCTCCAAATTCAGAATTAAATGAGAGCCCTTCGATCGCTCTCTGAGTCAAAAGTCCAACATGAAATGAACGCCCAGGATTTCATCTTCTTCCTTGGTTCATAAAGCTAGGGTTTACATTCCATGGAAGCCATGCACGAGCCAACTTCAAGCTCTCAGTTCTCACTCCACAGTCCATGAAACACCACGATATAAACATGAAACTTACTCTAAATTTCTCCCTCTACACGTCTGTGGTCTTAGATTGCTTTGAAACTCAACAAATCAATAAACCCGAGCGCAACAATTCTGGTCACCATGGAAATACTCTGCAACTCATTATCATAATTCTCCATCAAACCTAGACTAATCTCTTCCATGACTAATGGTGATCATCCTGCGCTAACAACCTAATATTATGATGCACTCTACTACAAGTTCCAAGCCCTAACAGTTCTAGCAACCTGTCAACAATCATCACTAAACCCCTCCAAACTCATCCTAATTGCTCTACTAACATCCTACATCATATCTAAACTAACAAAACCATGCTAAACTAACTAAACTAATCAATTTGAATGAAAACGCACCTGATGCAAAAGCTTGAAAACAGCTATGGAAACTCGTGAATCCACCAACACCAATGCTCAGATCTTGATCAGTGAGTGAAGCTCTTGCTTCTGTATGCAACACCTCTTGTTTCTTGGCCTTGGATCTTGCTAACCGATTGATTCCTCACTTTTGAAGAGGATGATAACAGCACATGAGAATGGATCAAAACCAGCCAGATATTGAGTGATCTTTGATCTTTGATGATTATGGAGTGGAGTAGAATCAAGGATCATGAGAATTGATGGAGAATTGATGAAGTTTGAAAAGAATTTGCAAGAGGAAGAATGAGAAACTTTGGGAGATTTTTGGTGAAAAATGAATCCAACCCTTGCTCAATTCTGATTTCATGAATATATAGTGTTCAATGGTAACTTCTAGATCCCTCTTACAACTTCCCTTGCCTTCCAACTTTGATTCATTTTGGCTATGTTTCTTAAAATGCAAGTAACCAAGGATAACTTTGAAATCTTCCACTAAACTCAAAAAAGTGCTTGAACCATTGTTCTTAGAATGTCTTTTCCATTCAAAATCATATATTGGAAGTCTCCATTTGGACTTATAAATCTCCCAAACCATTTTTCACTTTGACTTTATTCAAGTTATAAGCCATTTTAGTTCAAATTTGGACCAATCATACAACTTCATGTTATGAGCTTTTCCAACAATTTGTGACCTTCTTTCTAGACTTAAAATCCCATTTGGAGCAAGTTTGATGTTGTAAGTTTTTCCATTTGAGGCCTCCTTGTATGAGTTTTGGACATCGGTTAGAATGACCTGTAATTCACAAATGCCCAAAATACCCTTTGCTTGCCAAGACCATAAGTTGAGTTCCACACATCATATGAGGGCATGCTATACCATTCTAGAAAGCTAAGACAATGAGGAACAATTCTTATGTTGACCAAGAATTCATTTGAAATCTCCTTGAGGGGTAAAAATTGCTTGGAAGTCAAGTCACTTTCACAGACAAAATTTCAGACACCTCAGATGACCTGTAACTTGCAAGGACCATAACTTGAGTTCTATAAATCTCCTTGATGTCTTCCACCACTCAAATTAAAGGTCTTGAAATCCTCTACAAGTTTCATGTTGGCCAAGGAGCCATTTGAAGCTAGCATTTTGACTTATCTTGCTTGGAAATTTGACCGAAACTAGGGGATTTTACACAGAAACCCTAATTTAGAAACTCCTCTTCTCCTTGATTTCTCTTGAATTCTTCTTGGCACATCTCCATATCCTTCTTTATATGTCCAATGATGAACCCCACATCTCTCCACTAGACTTGAATGCCCCTTAAATCAGTCAATTGACCTAGGGTTGACCTAGGGTTGACCCAGATGAAACCCTAATTGACTGCCTTCAGCTATAGCTCTTGTGCTCTCATCAATGACTTGTCTCCTTCTTTAAATGACTTTCTAAGTCTTTCATAATGTCTAGATACTCTCCATGCCTTCAACTCACAGCTCACAACCCTCTTGTTGACCCTCAGATACCCTCAGCTAGGAGATGGACTCAAGGCTTGATCTGCTGAGCTCTTTGCTTTCAAATTCTTTCCTGATGACTTGAATAAGATTGAATTGGGATAATAACCTCTTGATAGGCTTCTAGAGATGAGAATAATGATTGGTCCCCTGTTGAATGACTTGCTATGCCTATGCTATGCAGATGATTAGACTATGTACATGACTCTATATGCAAATGCTAATGATATTAAAACATAAACCAAGTGAATAAGGTTGGGCAAATTTTAGGGTGCAACAGCTGCCCCTATTCAAGCGGCTTGGACCCGATTGGGTGAAGAGCCCGGAGCCTTCAGACATTCGTGGTACGAGATGGTTGAATACTAGTGAAACCAGAAATTTGCCAACCGCAAAACTAAATTGCGCTCCTGCTTGAGGAACGACATTCATCAGCTGAATCTGACTGTTACAGTAACCCACTGATCTCGTGCACCCGTGCTGGGGATTGCCTTCATCGTTCTGAAGAGGATTCTGTCATAACAGATTGCTTGCTTGTCCACGTTAGGACTCTGTCTGTCATCAATACGAAGAAATCTCAACTAAAACCTGTCCACGTTAGGACTCCACTTGCTGTTAACCCAAAAAAATATCGGCAACTCCGCTGGGGATAATCCGTCTGCATTTCCATAAACTGAATCGTCCACATTTAGGAATAAAACTCTTCCACGTTAGGAGTAACACCTGTCCACATTAGGAATAACATCGTCCACGTTAGGAGTAACACCTGTCCACGTCAGGAATCATTTCTTCTGTATCTGTCCACGTCAGGACTACATCTTTCATCTTTCCACGTTAGAAAGCAATCTTCTTTCCACATAAGGAGAACTATATCAATCTGTCCATGTAAGGACTCCAATACCACTTGACATGTCCGCGTCAAGACTCCAATCTTTCCACGTAAGGAATTCAACTTTGATTCTGAACCTGTCCACGTCAGGACTCAACTTTCCACGTAAGGAGTACATCATTCTTCCACGTCAGGAATCAACTTTTCTTGAATCTGTCCACGTAAGGAACCCAATTTTTCCACGTAAGGAGTAAATCTTCTTCTTCCACATTAGGAATAACTTCTTTGATCTGTCCGCGTCAGGACTAAACTCTTCCACGTCAGGAATAATCTCTTTCTGTCCACGTCAGGAATCAATCCTGATATGTCCGCGTGAGGACTTAATCCTTCCACGTAAGGAATAAACTCGTCTTCCCACGTAAGGAAACTATTTTTCTTTCCGATTTGTCCGCGTCAGGACTACATTTTTCCACATAAGGAATGCCATCTTAAGCTGTCCACGTAAGGACTCCCCTCTTTCCACGTCAGGAATCACCTCTTTTGATATGGGGGCGTAAGGACTACATCGTCCACGTTAGGACCCACTTCTCCCCGTTAGGAATAATAATTTCTTTGATTTGTCCACGTCAGGACACTGATCTCGTCTTGATTTGTCCACGTAAGGACTACATCTTTTCTGCTGAGAGAATAAATCTTGTCCACGTCAGGACTTAGTTCTCCATTGATCCCAACCCACAAACTTCTTAGCACTGACGTGACAGCGACTTTGAGATGGACTCTACTGGGGATATTTGGAAACCAAACTACCGGACGCCTGTTCTGATAACCGGCGGTGGCCTCTGAAATTCTGATTCATGGAACCCCTGATGACAAAAGAGAAACTTATCCTGATAACTCTGTGGGGAATACTGCCGAAACTGACATTATCATTGGATGTCTCATGCCGAGATCTTGAATGTTTGGTAGTTCATTTGAGCAAGAGTTCTCTCCACCTGAACTGCTAGAGTACAGAAAATGCTTCGGCAAAATAAATGCTAAAGATAATGCCGACTCCGCCGGGGATAGCCAGATGCTACAGAATTATTCCAACAAAATAAGTGCTGGAAGGGTGAAGTCGATCCTGCTGGGAAATTGGGAACTTAAACCAAGCACCTTGTTGAGGTAACCCCCTGCTGGGGAATATAACCTTGCTGGGGAATAGCAGATGTGCATAGTACGATCGGACTTTCTGCTGGAAAGTGAACTGATATTACACAGTATCCTTGACAAAATAAATGATAGGAACCACCATCAACTCTGCTTGGGAGAGTCATAATCTTCGAGTTCCACTGGGAGGAATGAAAACACTTGCAAGGAGAACTCCGCTGGGGATGGGATGATTCTCTTGGGGAAAATTAACTGACTCCACTGGGGGAGAGTGCATGACCCTGCGGGGAAAGATGAACCTGTCTGAATACAGCCTTATGATCTTGGAATCGCCACACTCTGCTGAGGACGAATAGCACGTCCTTTGGATAAGCTACGGCTAGTTGGGGAATTCTATCCTTCTTCAGGAAGAACATGCATGACCTGCGTGGGGACCAAGTCTTTCGTTATCGCAATCTTTTGATCATCTTCCTCGTATGGTTATGAAACCTGCAACAACACAAACAAGACACGACAAGCCTATGCAATCAAATCAATTCAGGTTAGTGATGTTACACTCAGTTAATTCAAAGCTTTAACAATTGTTGGCAAGGGCCAGTGATGTTATACTCATGCTAGCTTCACTAAACTTAGGCGTTAATCATGCACAAAACAGTAAAGAATCAGCATCAAGTACTGAATAACATATTTTCATTGATCGGGCCCCTGAATGGGTGGAGTTTTTGTACACGGGATGTAACTCCTGAAAAGAGGAAGCTACGCAAAGCAAATACATAAGTATGCAAGTATGCACAAGAAGCATGAATATTTTGACAAATTAAATTTTGTACACATGTCGGCAACGGGATGCAGATGAACACCACGAACTGATCCTCCCATGACTCATCCGACTCTAATGCTTTCCAGGTATCCCCACTTCTAAAGAGATTGTATCCGATAACTGGCTCCTCCAACATATTCTCCCGCATTGATGCTCATTGCAATATCAAATTCGGACCGCAGTCATTTGCTTTTCAAATCCCTAACTTTTGCGTGAACCGCCCTTTACGGGTTTTCAGTTCACCGGGATACCCTTTTTTGCCGAAGCCGCCCAGTGTAGGTTTTCAACTTCGCGGGTGTACATTTTTTCAATTTTATCCCTAACTTTTGCCCGAACCTTTCATTCTGTTTTTGGTTCGCCAGGATGCCCCATTTTTGCCTGGATTCTCTTTTTTCTGTCCAGCGGGTCTATTTTAAGCAAAGTATTTTTTAACTGCATCCGAATTCACAGGTGACGCAAAGTCTTCTCCGTCCATGGTGGACAACAACAACGCTCCTCCTGAAAAGATTTTCTGACAACGTATGGCCCTTCGTAGTTGGGGGTCCACTTGCCCCTGTGATCTGCTTGCGGCGGGAGAATCCTTTTCAGCACAAGGTCGCCCGTCTGAAAGCTTCGCGGAAGTATCTTCTTGTCGTACGCTTTCTTCATCCGGCTCTGGTACAAACGACCGTATGCTAGGGAAGCTAGCCTCTTCTCGTCCATTAAGCTCAATTGATTCAACCTGTTTGTTACCCATTCTGCCTCATCCAGCTGAACGTCTCGCAATACCCTCAGAGAAGGGATCTCAACTTCCAATGGTAGTACCGCTTCCATTCCGTATACCAACGAGAACGGAGTTGCCCCGGTTGATGTGCGTACCGTCGTACGATAACCGTGCAAAGCAAAAGGTAGCATTTCATGCCAATCCTTATAGGTCACCACCATTTTCTGAACAATCTTCTTGATATTTTTATTGGCCGCCTCAACAGCGCCATTCATCTTGGGTCGGTAAGGGGAGGAGTTGTGATGTTCGATCTTGAAATTCTGACAGAGCTCCTTCATCATTTTGTTGTTCAGATTTGAACCGTTATCCGTGATTATCCGCTCGGGGATCCCATATCGGCAAATGATATCTCTCTTGATGAATCTAGCCACCACTTGCTTCGTTACACTCGCGTAAGACGCCGCTTCCACCCATTTGGTGAAATAATCAATTGCTACTAGGATGAACCGATGCCCGTTAGAAGCCGTCGGCTCGATCTTCCCAATCATATCGATTCCCCACATCGAGAATGGCCATGGAGATGACATCACATTTAGAGGACTCGGAGGCACGTGTATCTTGTCAGCATAGATTTGGCACTTGTGGCACTTCCTCGCGAACTTGAAACAATCAGTTTCCATCGTCAGCCAAAAATAACCTGCCCGCAGCAGCTTTCTCGTCATAGCATGCCCACCAGCATGCGTACCAAAGGCACCTTCGTGAATTTCCTCCATGAGAAGCTTTGCCTCTTTCTCGTCTACACAACGCAACAACACCAAGTCGTGGTTCCTTCTGTATAAGACGCCATCCGGGTTCAAATAGAAATTACCCGCTAATCTCCTGAGAGTCTTCTGATCTTGACTGGATGCCCCAGCCGGATACTCTTTATTCTTTAGGAAATTAAGGATATCGAAATACCACGGTTTGTCATCAGATGCTTCATCAATAGCAAATACATAAGCTGGCCTGTCCAACCGAGAGATAGTGATTTGGGGAGCTTCGTTCCAGAAGTTGACCTTGTACATGGAAGACAGAGTGGCGAGAGCGTCAGCCATTTGATTTTCTGCCCGCGGTACGTGATGCAATTCAACTTTGTCGAAGAAAGGCAACAATCTCCTTGCATAATTCATATAATGTATCAAATTAGGCTGCCGTGTCTCCCATTCCCCTTTTATCTGATTCACTACCAGGGCTGAGTCTCCGTATACGTCTAGATGTTTGATTCGCAAATCAATGGCTTCTTCAAGCCCCATTATACAAGCTTCGTATTCGGCCTCATTGTTGGTAACGGCAAAGGTCAATCGTGCAGTAAACGGGATGTGCGACCCGTGCGGCGTGGTGATGATTGCCCCTATTCCGCTGCCGTAAGCATTCACAGCTCCGTCAAATATCATCTTCCATTTGGAACCCAACCCTGGTCCCTCGTCTGGCAATGGTTCTTCACAATCCTTCATCTTTAGGTACATGATATCCTCGTCAGGAAAATCAAACCTCATCGATTGGTACTCCTCAATAGGCTGCTCTGCCAGATATTCAGACAGCACACTCCCCTTTATAGCCTTTTGCGAGACGTATTGAATGTCATATTCAGTCAAGACCATATGCCAACGGGCAATTCTACCTGACAACGCCTGCTTTTCGAATACATATTTGATAGGATCCATCTTCGAGATGAGCATGGTTGTATGATTCAGCATGTACTGCCTCAAACGCTTGGCGGCCCAGGCCAGCGCGCAACAAGTTTTCTCCAGCATTGAGTATCGAGATTCACAATCTGTAAATTTCTTACTCAAGTAATAGATCGCATGCTCTTTTCTCCCCGTCTCGTCGTGTTGACCGAGAACACAACCCATGCTTCCCTCAAGAACCGTCAAATACATTATCAAGGGTCTACCTGCCACTGGGGGTATCAAAATAGGAGGCTCCTGCAGATACTTCTTTATTTTATCGAACGCCTTTTGACAATTTTCGTTCCACGTTACAGCTTGATCTTTCTTTAGCAACTTGAATAATGGTTCACACGTGGCCGTTAGGTGAGATATGAACCGGGCGATGTAGTTCAACCTCCCTAAAAACCCGCGCACCTCTTTCTCTGTTTTAGGCGTCGGCATTTCTTGAATCGCTTTTATTTTAGCAGGATCGACCTCTATTCCTCTTTCGCTTACGATAAACCCCAGGAGCTTACCCGATCTCACCCCGAAGGTGCATTTGTTAGGGTTCAGCCTCAGCCTGAACTTCCTAAGCCTTTTAAACAACTTCAGCAGATTCACCAGATGCTCTTCCTCCGTCTGGGATTTGGCAATCATATCGTCAACATAAACTTCGATCTCTTTATGCATCATGTCATGGAAAAGAGTCGTCATCGCACGCTGATATGTTGCCCCAGCATTTTTCAAACCAAAGGGCATCACTTTGTAGCAAAATGTTCCCCACGGCGTTATAAAAGTAGTATTCTCCATATCCTCTGGCGCCATTTTAATTTGATTATAGCCTGAAAAGCCATCCATGAAGGAGAATACGGAGTACTGAGCAGTATTATCAACTAACACGTCAATGTGAGGAAGTGGAAAATCGTCTTTTGGGCTTGCTTTATTCAAATCTCTATAATCCACGCACATTCGAACCTTGCCATCTTTCTTTGGCACTGGTACGATGTTGGCAACCCATGAAGGATACTTCGTCACAGCCAGGAAACCAGCGTCCCACTGTTTCTGTACCTCCTCTTTGATCTTCATTGCCATATCTGGTCGTGTTCTGCGAAGCTTTTGTTTGACCGGCGGGCAATCTTCTTTCAGTGGCAGGCGATGCACAACCATATCTGTATCGAGCCCCGGCATATCTTCATATGACCAAGCGAATACATCATTATACTCTCGGAGCATTTCAACCAGTCTTCGCTTGATATCACTCTGCAGTGCGGCTCCGATACGAATATTCTTCTCAACCCCTTCCGATCCCAAATTGATAATTTCGATGACCTCGTCGTGAGGCAGAATGGCTCTTTCCTCTTGCTTCACCAACCAAGACAGTTCTTCAGGAACGTCGCTATCTTCGACAACCTCTTCTTCAGCCTGAAACACTGGGTGCTCAAAGTCGGGACGAGTCATAGGTGGTTCAAGGATGTCATCTGAAAATGTTATCCTGCAAAAGGAATGGTTAAGTGCTTCAAAATGCGTATAAAGCGAATAACCACGTTGCCATTTTATTGAAAATATAAAACAAGAAAGACAGGGATTACGGTATTTGCCCATGAAAAAAAACGCCATTTATTTAATGATTAACACGCAATGTTTATAACAACACAGCCCTAAGCAAATCCTGATGCCCCGGGCAAGACATCAGATTATTCAACAATTAATAAAGCAAAGCATTACTGTTTAAAAGTCACAGGAACAAGCTCCTGAATAGACCAGTTGCACAGTCCTTGTCCTGGCGTGCTTGGCTGAATCCAGGCATCCATATCACAGTCGCTGTCTCCTTCATCAGACTCTGAAGCAGCATTGACAGTTTCACGACATACTCCACTGGCAGAGATAATAATTGGCTTTCTGAAACGGGGGGCCCCCACGGAAGGAGTTGATGACGACGGTCGGTACCCCAGCCCGAACCGGTCCATCTTCACAGGAATGTCCAGCACTTTGCCCCAACCCTTGGCTTCTCCTGCTTCCACTAGAGCTTGAGCTTCCTTATACGATGAGACAGCTATCTCTGGCACTTTGCTCGGCCCGGGACCTTTGTCCTTGATGCGCAAACCTTCGAATGCCTGGCATGGTGTCTCGTGGATCTCCCCGTCGACTTCCACATATTTAAATGACGCTAGATGGCTGACCAGGATGTCTTCTTCTCCGCACACGGTGACTACACTGTCCCCGACCATATATTTTAACTTCTGATGCAGGGTAGATGTGACTGCCCCTGCCCCATGAATCCAGGGTCTTCCAAGCAAGCAGCTGTACGCAGGCTGTATATCCATGATATAAAACTCCGTTGCAAACACTTCCGGCCCCACTTGCAGAGGCAAGGTAATCGATCCGAAGACTGTTCTCCGCGTGCCGTCAAATGCTCTGACTACAAAATCACTGGGTGTACACAAAATTCCTCGAACATCCAGCTTCATCATCGCCTTCTTGGGCAGCACATTCAGAGATGACCCGGTGTCAACCAATACGTGCGACATTACTGATCCTCTACACTCAACAGATACGTGTAATGCCATATTATGATCTCTCCCTTTCGGAGTCAAGTCAAAATCGGTAAAGCCCAAGTTGTGGCCTGCATTCACATGTGCCAGCACTCCTTCTAGCTGATTTACGGAGACATCCTGGGGTACAAAAGAAGTGTCCAGGACTTTCAGCAAAGCGTTTCTGTGAGCTTCCGAACATAAGAGCAATGACAAGATAGATATTTTGGACGGCGTCTGCTGCAGATGCTCCACAATCTTATAATCACTTTTCCGAATCAAGCGCATGAACTCTTCTACATCCTTCGATGCTGCTTCTTTTTCACTTGCTTGTACCGGAACATTTTCAACTGCTTTCCCTTTTCCTTTCGCTAGTCTTTCAGCCTCCACTTCAGGAGATATAAAGATCCTGCCGCTCCTCGTCATGCCTCCTGAACCAACAACATTATCCACAATCTCCACTGACTGCTTGTTAACATCAATCTTTATCCCATCACAATACACCTCTAGCCCATATGACCATGGGACTGCTCTCGTGTTCTCATACGGGATTGGCCCGGCCTTAGTTATGGTGATCGGTGGTCGCTGAGCTGGTGCTGCAATAGTGATCGTCTTCCGAGGAATCGTCACAGTGGCCACATCACTCCGATTATCCACTACTGCCCCTGCAGGCTCATCAGTTGCCGCTCGATCAAACTGCAATATGCCCTCATCAATTAAAGCCTGAATGCCTTTCTTCAAATCCTCACACCCCCCAGCTAGGGTCCAACAATCTAAGCAATACTCGTTACATCCTGGGTAAACACCTCCTTGTAACAGTCGGCACTTTATCTCGCCCAGCGGCGTCTTTAAATCTTCAACATTCATAATAAGATTCAGACCTTCCTCAGTCAGAACAGCGTTTGCCCCATGATTAGGCATGGGTTTCTGGACTATATTCGGACCTGCCGTTCCGAAATTGATAGTCTTGTTGTCTAAAAGATCCTGCACAACGTGCTTAAAAGCATAGCAACCTTCTATATCGTGGCCCGGGGCCCCAGAATGAAACTCACAGTGCCTGCTTGCATCATAACCGAACGGGGGAGCTCCCGTTATCGGCGCCAGAGTTCTTTTCTCTACCAGGTTCAATCCCAACAATGTCTGCAATAAATCAGCATAGGTTGAGGGAGGCTTCTCAAACACTCTTCTCGGTTTACTACCCTGGAATCTTCGTTGAGCCTGCTGTGCCCCCTGCTGAGGCTGCTGCTGCTGTGGCATTGGTTGCTGCTGAACCGGTTGTTGTTGCTGGAGTGGTTGTTGTTGATAGGGAATAGTAACACTCGACACCTGCTGCGGCTGACGATATTGACCTCGTCCCCTGCCTCGGCCTCGGCCTCGGCCTCCAAATACCGCGCTTGCCTCGCCCTGACGGCGCCCACCATAAGCTTTCCTATTACTGCCAGATGCAGTTGATTCCTCGACTTGGAACTTTCCTTGCTTAATGTTACGCTCAATCTTTTCCCCCATTAGAATCAGGTCTGAAAAACTGGCCAGAGACGTATGAAACAGCATATCATGAAACAACCCTGTGAAGGTGCCGACAAACATATCATTCATTTCCTTATCCTCTACAGGAGGACGGACCCTGGCAGCCATATCGCGCCACCTTTGCGCGTACTCTTTAAAACTCTCCCCCTTCTTTTGCGAAAGCCCGGCCAACTGGACCCGATTGGGTGCCAAGTCGCTGTTATACTTGTAATGGGCTACAAACGCCTCCGCCAATTGCTTCCATGTCTTGATATCAGTTGGCTCCAACCCCATGTACCACTCTAGGGAAGGGCCCGATAGACTATCCTGAAAGAAATGCATTAGCATTCTTTCATCAGTTGAGTATGCAGACATCTTTCTGTAATAAGCTCGTACATGCACTTTCGGACATGTGTCTCCTTTATACTTATCGAACGCAGGAGCTTTGAATTTAATTGGCACCCTCAAGCCAGGTACCAAGCCCATTGTTGCCATGTCCAATCCCACAGCACTTTGATTTAAGACTCCCTTCATCTGCTCTTCCAGCATTCTAATCTTTTGGGAATCATCCATCGGCCCTTCAAAACCTCCTCCGGAGAAGGCGTCTTCCTGCTGATCTTCTTGCCATAGACCGTTTCCAGTCCCGTACCCATCATATCCATTATTACGTCCAGCTCTGATCTGATTCATCCCCGGACCTCGGCCTCTGTTGCCGTACCCTTGAACACCTCCAGCAGGACCAAAAGCCATAAATCCAGTACCGTTTCCGTTTCCAAAGCCTCCGTAACCCTGATTGACCATACCATAACCATCTTGCCCAAAGCCTTGAGCATTAAAGCCATACTTGCCAGTGTTATCGAATCCCTGATCGTTGAATCCGAACCCAGTATTGACAAAGCCGTTGCCTCCTAGATTATCTCCCAAATTGACATCACCCAGCCCAACATTATGGACAGCAGTCTCATTCCCCACTCCGATGTTACCATTCACAGCAGCGGTAGCGTTGTTGACATTAGCAGCAGGTATATTGACTACGGGCGGAGCTACTGGCGTGGGAGTGCCGTCTCCATGAGCAGTATCAACCCGGACAGACTGATGATCTTCATTACCATGACCAGCGTTTCGAGCCAACAGGGGCTGGACCATGGCCTGCAAATTCTCCTGCCCTTTTGCTATAGCTTCCATGGTCTGCATGAAGAGAGCGAGCTTCTCGCGCACATCTTGCATCTCGTTCTGCATTTGGTCCATGATTTTTCGACAATTGGAGCGTGTAGAATAGCGGTGCGGATGCTGATCTGCAATCCTGTTAAGTACCTGATGCAAAGCAGGGAATAAGACACCATCCCAAGATTACCTGCAATGCAATATGAATATGAATGCAATGCAATGTGTCTGTGCATTAGGGAAGTTCATTCCCCCAGTTCTAGTACGAAGGTGCCGGTGCAGTGACAGTGCTGACAATAGGAATATCGGAGCTGAATCATAGAAAGCCTCATATATTGCAGAGAGAATCAATAAGCCCAGGGTACAATATCGCTGAGAGTACAAAGAAGGCATGACCTCAACCAACAATCCTGGTGATGGTCAGCACTAGGCAAATAAAGCATACAAGTTACTACATGAAATGATCAAATCCTCCCAAAAGTCTGGTACTCCTCTATCAACTTCTTGGTCTCCGGATGGCTTGGTCGATCAAGCAGCCCTTCAACAAGCTGGTTTCTCCTCTTAAGGACACGGCGTACGTCTTCAGCAGTTTCTTCCCATGTTGCTTCTCCGAAGCAATCTTCTAACTTTCGCTTCTGAGACACTGCTTCATCTCTGGACTTGATTGCCTTGTTCAGTGCATGCTGGACACTATACCGGGTCATCACTTCCTCCTCACACTTCTTGATGCTAGACTTCAACTTCTCTTCGAGGTCGGAAATTTGCTGCTTCAGCTTATCTTCCCTCTTCTTATTGTTGGTGAGTGTAGCATTCCAGGTCTTATTGCAAGAGGATATCTCTCGGTGTGCTGCGTCGAGCGCCTTCTTTTTGGCTTCCAGCATGTCATGGGAACTTCTGAACTCTTGCCCCAGACGTTCGCGCTTTTTCTTTTCTTCAGTCAACTCAGCCCCTAGTCTGTTTACCAGCTCGATCTGTTGTTGGAAAGCATATACGGCCTTGTTTTTCTCACTGCGTATCTGAGCTAGCTCCTGCTCTAACCCTTCGTTAATCTTCATTAAGGCTTCTTTTTCTCTCACAACTTGTTCATAGACTTCCCTAGAAACAGTAGTTGGCTCTGCTACCGGAACGGGAACAAGAATTGGTGCATCTGGAAACGGCATCCTCAACTGACTAGCCCTCTCCTGAATCCAAACTCTATAAGGTGCATAGGCCTGACAGTCATTCTTTCCTAACAACGGCTTCCCTCTGCGGTTAATACGCGTCCAGGCATGTTGCAGCTTGGCTAATAACTCCCCCTTCAAATCCCCTGTGAAGTACAGAGATTCCTGTACTTCTTCCTCCTGAGGTGGATTCTTCAGTGCATATCCGAACTGGCGAATGAATAGAGAAGGGTTGTAATTGATACACCCTTTTCTTCCTATCAACGACACATTAGGGTACCCAGAACAACTGAAGATGAGCTCAGACCCCAACAAATCTCGATCAAACCATGCCATATCTTCCGACGATAGCCTCATCAGGCGCCCTGGCCAACCAGCTGGAACTGTAGTCTCTGTAAGAGATCCTCTCTTAGGAAGGTGACTCTCAAACCACATACTCAACAAGGGCACACACAGATGAACATTCTTCCCTCTTCCCTTCTCATTCTTGTAATGCAGCGAGTGGTAGAGATCTCCGAGTAAGGTAGGTACAGGATTACCAGCGGCAAACAAGTAGAAAGCATCAAAGTCCACAAAGTCCGGTATATTGGGAAACAAGACTATGCCATAAATGCACAAGGCCAACATAGCATTGAAAGCAACCCAGCACCCGCTCTTGGCATACTCTTGGGCTTTACCAACTAAGAATTGGAGTGAGAAGCCTGGAACTCCACGGGAAACAGTAGTCACAAGTTCAGAAGCATCAATATGCAAGGCTTTTGCCAAATCCTCCGGCTTGGGCTTGGCGTCATAATGAATGAATGGAACCTGGTTCTGCACGGGCAGCTCAACATACTCAGCGTATTCCTCCAGGGTTGGTCCCATAATAAAGTCAGAGAACGTAAAGCACCTCAAAGCAGGGTCATAGAATTGCATCAAAGCATACAGCCCATCTAACTCTACCTCTGTAGGTTTGCACACCAATCTCAGTAATCTACCATAGCTCATCCGGAAGCTCCTCCTAACCTCCTCATTAGCAAGAGATATCAGACCAAGCAAAGAAGTAATATCAGGCGAAGGCAGCTTATACGCAATTGTTTTCCTCAAACTAGCCATAATCAATACTCAGAAGTCCGGGCACTAGAACTAGGGAAATGCAAATGCACCTGCAGCACAGACACACGTTAGTAAAATGCAAATGGTAATGGATATGCAGGCAATGCAATGCAAGTAACATGCAACAGGGACCAAAGCTGCAGCTGAATAGCCTAAACCCAATTAAGAAAGGTCTCCGATAGACCATCCAGAAGTCATCAAACCCTGGTCTCAGATAGACCTAACACAAAGCTCCAATACTGGTCTCTGACAGACCTCAAACCATAACTCCAACTGGTCTCTGGTAGACCTCAAATCATATCTCCAATTGGTCTCTGACAGACCTCAAGATTCTCCTACTGGTCTCTGACAGACCTCAGAACACATCTCCAAATGGTCTCTGACAGACCTCATAACTCTCCATAAATAACCAGGATCTCTGATCAAGAAATAACCGGTATCTGAAGGTCTGGTTACCTGCATAACCCCAAATCCCCTCACAGGTGGGTGGCCCTATAACTGGCACAAGGTACGGCATCCTATGCGGTCGTCGGCGTCACAGACTTTCAGGGTTGATGATACGATTCCCAGAAGGAGTGGCATCATCAAATCCTGAAGAGGCCTCACTTAGCCAACTTCCAAATGATCGGTTCCCGGAGTCGACAATTCAGCTGACCAACAACCCCTTCGACCCAAAGGGTAGAAAAAGAAGCCAACCCGAAGAACCTCGTCCGAGTGTAGATTTCATGAGACACTAATGCAAGCAAAGCCGGCACGCGCCCACTACTTTCTACTCTAATTCTAGGTGCACTCAAGCCCAGGTCCGGCTTCTCACTCAATATCAGAACACCCGTCACACCCCAAATACAGCAATAATAATCAATATACAAAGCTGAAAACACAAGGTTAGAAATATACAATAACTCCATACAAAATCCTCGACGGGAAAACAAGCGCTAGGATTGACTCTCTTAAGGGACGTTGGATCCCAAATGCATAAGAACCATCGCAGTCCTTAGCAGCCAGGGGACGTTGGATCCCCAGCAGAGTCGCCAGCTGTCGCTACTGCGAAAATCGGCGCCGGCTGAACAGAAGAGTCGCCACCGTGCGTTATTTATCCCACGGGAGGGAAAGGGAACGCTCAGAGTAAACCTCGCAAAGACGGGAAAGGTATGGTCGTCGCAACCAAAACCTGGGTTCGGGAGTCGGTTACGCAAGGGGAAGGTATTAGCACCCCTCACGTCCGTCGTACTCGACGGGATCCACGCTTGTTTTCGGGTATGGATTGTTATTCTATCTACGCTAAAGGTCTGGGGTTAAAAGGAAAGAAAATGAAAATAAAAATGACTCGGCAAAGTATCGCACTTTATGCCTACGTATTCCCGTCTGGATCGAGAAATCAGAGTCAACGTAGTTCGCCTACCTACGGGAAAGGAGGGGAAGGTTGCTCGCTAGGATATCGCATCCTATGCCTACGTACTTTCATACAACATGAAAGATCAGAGCAAACGTAGTTCGGGCCACGTACGACACAAGTCTGTCTTGGTTGATTTTACTCCTTCTGAAAAAGGGTTTCTTGATTAGCAGTCCCGGCGGACAAAACTGACGTCTTGATGAGTTCACATTCTTTTACGAAAGAAGTGTCTTTTATTGTGTTTGAAATCTTTATTACGTTTTTCTGTTTGTTTTGAGGAAGGAAGAGACAGAACTCTAACCTACGGTTGCGAAGGGAAACAAACTAACCTAATGTTATCATGCATGGGTTAAGACCTAGTGTCTATCATGCTCCTCTCTTGCGCAGAGAGAAACAGAGATCCTAAGGGATAGGCAGAAACAGAAACAATATCAGATATATACAGTAAAACAGTAAAATGCATGGATGCAACAGCACAAGCGAGGCAAGGGAGTCCCACTCAACCTCGAACCTAGAAAACAATAGGCGAAAGTGAACAGGCTTCACTTTCAACCCAACAGGGTAAACAGCAAACAATACAGTCCAGAAAACCAATCAATACATCAACAATGAAATACAACAGCAAAAGAAACAGCATCAGCAGCTCTGAATCAACATCTGGCTCCAAGTAATCTCCAATCAGCTACGGGCTTCAACAAGCATCAATCTCCATCTTCATGGCCTTCAGGCAAGGGCTTTGATCATCATTCTTCCATCTGCAATGGCTTTTCTTCAAGTTCAAACCTCCAGGATGAGGGATCAGTCACAAGAGTGAATTGGGTGTTAAGCAATCAGTTGACTACCAAAGGTGGTGAACAGACTGCTTCTAACACAAAAGACATTTTCTCTCAAGAGTTCTATCTCTTAGACACTATCACCAAGCCTTCCAAAGGAAGGGGGTGGGTGTCTTAGAGAGACTCTGAATCACAGAGAAGAATGGATGCAGACAAGGCAACCCATGTTTGAGAAACAAGCTTTCTAATCTAGAGCTCTGCCTAGCTCCTAAACCCTAGTTCCTCAGCAGCTGCTAGCAAGAACCTCCTCTTCAACTCTGGAAGTTGATCTTCAATCTCTGAATCTCCAATGGCTTTCATCTCCTCAAGTCTTCAGCTCTCCCAAATCCCCAGACAATCCCAATACCCAAGCAAGCAAGCAATAATCCCCAGAGGGCACACCACACCAGACAATCAGATATACACAGAGTATTAATAGCAGTAGGGGAATCCTGACTTTTTCTAAGGGGATCTAATAACTACCCATAGCCCCTATAGTCCCATAACTAATCTAGTTAAATCCTAAGTCCTAAGGGAAAGAATCAAACTTCCTAAGTCATCACCTAAAAACCCTAATTTGTTCATGTTGTTCAAGCCTACATTAAGCACCTAAAATTAATTTCTAAAAATGGGAACTAAATTGTTTCTACAAGTTCAATATCTCATCTAAACAACCTAGAAAGAATGGACAAAAAATATGAAAGCATTTAATAGAACAAAAAATAATAAAATCATGCATGAAATGAAACTATTTAAAATGACATTTATTTAGAAAATATGGAAAAAATAGCAAATAAAAATAAAAATGCAATTTTATTTAATGACAATTTTCTACACATTCTAATGAAAATGATGTAAAAGGAATGGATTAAAAATGATTTTTTATGTATTTATTATGAATTTTGGAAAATGCATAAAAAGAATTAAAGAAAATAAAGAATATAATGAAATAAGGGAGGGGGGTTTGAATAGAAGACACGCTCCAGTTCATATTCAGGAAGGGCCAGCAAACGGGGGTGTGAAAAGCAAGTTGGCATTAGGCCCAGAACCATTCAGAAACAAGGGAAATAACAAAAAAACGCAGGGGGTGAGAATAGTAGGAGTTATCACGTTCAAATTGATTGGGCTTGCTAATGGGGGGTGGGAATATCACTAAGCACTCAGGCCGGCCCGTTTCAATTAATGAAACGGTGCGTTTAGGGCACCACTCTTCCCTCCAAATTCAGAATTAAATGAGAGCCCTTCGATCGCTCTCTGAGTCAAAAGTCCAACATGAAATGAACGCCCAGGATTTCATCTTCTTCCTTGGTTCATAAAGCTAGGGTTTACATTCCATGGAAGCCATGCACGAGCCAACTTCAAGCTCTCAGTTCTCACTCCACAGTCCATGAAACACCACGATATAAACATGAAACTTACTCTAAATTTCTCCCTCTACACGTCTATGGTCTTAGATTGCTTTGAAACTCAACAAATCAATAAACCCGAGCGCAACAATTCTGGTCACCATGGAAATACTCTGCAACTCATCATCATAATTCTCCATCAAACCTAGACTAATCTCTTCCATGACTAATGGTGATCATCCTGCGCTAACAACCTAATATTATGATGCACTCTACTACAAGTTCCAAGCCCTAACAGTTCTAGCAACCTGTCAACAATCATCACTAAACCCCTCCAAACTCATCCTAATTGCTCTACTAACATCCTACATCATATCTAAACTAACAAAACCATGCTAAACTAACTAAACTAATCAATTTGAATGAAAACGCACCTGATGCAAAAGCTTGAAAACAGCTATGGAAACTCGTGAATCCACCAACACCAATGCTCAGATCTTGATCAGTGAGTGAAGCTCTTGCTTCTGTATGCAACACCTCTTATTTCTTGGCCTTGGATCTTGCTAACCGATTGATTCCTCACTTTTGAAGAGGATGATAACAGCACATGAGAATGGATCAAAACCAGCCAGATATTGAGTGATCTTTGATCTTTGATGATTATGGAGTGGAGTAGAATCAAGGATCATGAGAATTGATGGAGAATTGATGAAGTTTGAAAAGAATTTGCAAGAGGAAGAATGAGAAACTTTGGGAGATTTTTGGTGAAAAATGAATCCAACCCTTGCTCAATTCTGATTTCATGAATATATAGTGTTCAATGGTAACTTCTAGATCCCTCTTACAACTTCCCTTGCCTTCCTACTTTGATTCATTTTGGCTATGTTTCTTAAAATGCAAGTAACCAAGGATAACTTTGAAATCTTCCACTAAACTCAAAAAAGTGCTTGAACCATTGTTCTTAGAATGTCTTTTCCATTCAAAATCATATATTGGAAGTCTCCATTTGGACTTATAAATCTCCCAAACCATTTTTCACTTTGACTTTATTCAAGTTATAAGCCATTTTAGTTCAAATTTGGACCAATCATGCAACTTCATGTTATGAGCTTTTCCAACAATTTGTGACCTTCTTTCTAGACTTAAAATCCCATTTGGAGCAAGTTTGATGTTGTAAGTTTTTCCATTTGAGGCCTCCTTGTATGAGTTTTGGACATAGGTTAGAATGACCTGTAATTCACAAATGCCCAAAATACCCTTTGCTTGCCAAGACCATAAGTTGAGTTCCACACATCATATGAGGGCATGCTATACCATTCTAGAAAGCTAAGACAATGAGGAACAATTCTTATGTTGACCAAGAATTCATTTTAAATCTCCTTGAGGGGTAAAAATTGCTTGGAAGTCAAGTCACTTTCACAGACAAAATTTCAGACACCTCAGATGACCTGTAACTTGCAAGGACCATAACTTGAGTTCTATAAATCTCCTTGATGTCTTCCACCACTCAAATTAAAGGTCTTGAAATCCTCTACAAGTTTCATGTTGGCCAAGGAGCCATTTGAAGCTAGCATTTTGACTTATCTTGCTTGGAAATTTGACCTAAACTAGGGGATTTTACACAGAAACCCTAATTTAGAAACTCCTCTTCTCCTTGATTTCTCTTGAATTCTTCTTGGCACATCTCCATATCCTTCTTTATATGTCCAATGATGAACCCCACATCTCTCCACTAGACTTGAATGCCCCTTAAATCAGTCAATTGACCTAGGGTTGACCTAGGGTTGACCCAGATGAAACCCTAATTGACTGCCTTCAGCTATAGCTCTTGTGCTCTCATCAATGACTTGTCTCCTTCTTTAAATGACTTTCTAAGTCTTTCATAATGTCTAGATACTCTCCATGCCTTCAACTCACAGCTCACAACCCTCTTGTTGACCCTCAGATACCCTCAGCTAGGAGATGGACTCAAGGCTTGATCTGCTGAGCTCTTTGCTTTCAAATTCTTTCCTGATGACTTGAATAAGATTGAATTGGGATAATAACCTCTTGATAGGCTTCTAGAGATGAGAATAATGATTGGTCCCCTGTTGAATGACTTGCTATGCCTATGCTATGCAGATGATTAGACTATGTACATGACTCTATATGCAAATGCTAATGATATTAAAACATAAACCAAGTGAATAAGGTTGGGCAAATTTTAGGGTGTAACACATGGGATTGGAGCCCACCAATGTCTGTAGCTGGAAGGATTTGGCTGAGGCATTCATGAAACATTACCAATACAATAGTGACCTTGCTCCAAACAGGGTTCAATTGCAAAATCTTACCCAGAAGAATAATGAATGCTTCAAAGAGTACGCCCAAAAGTGGCGCGAATTGGCTGCAAGAGTTCAACCTCCGATGGTGGAGCGCGAGTTGATCGACATGTTCGTGGCTACTTTATCTGGCATGTATTATGAGAAGCTTATCAACTGTATGTCTGGCAACTTTTCTGACATGATAATCACTGGGGAACACATAGAGAATGGTATCAAAATTGGGAAGATTCAAGCAGACGAAGGATCCTCAGCTAGAGGAGGAGGAAAGAAAGTCTTTGGCAACAAAAGGCGCAAGGGAGAAGCCAACTCAGTATCTAGTTTTCAAGGAAGATGGAAAAGTCAGCCTCATAATCAATATCATCAACAACGGGTCGCTAGCGTTACGATCCCCGTACCACAACAACCACAACAACCTCAACAACAACAACAACAACAACGACAGTAGCAGCCACCCCAACAAAATCAGCAAGGTTATCAAAGATATCCGGTTCGGCCAGCAAATAGTGTATTTGATCCACCACCGTTGCTATATTCACAAGTGCTCCAAACTCTGTTGCAATTGCAGTTAATCCAAAAGAGGACTATGGCTTCTCTAACAGGCCCACCACCGCCCGGCTTTGATGTGAATGAACGATGTGAGTTCCACTCGGGGGCACCCGGACATACTATTGACAACTACAAAGCTTTCAAACATAAGTTGCAAGATCTGATTGATAGCAAAGCTATAGATTTTTCACATGATGCACCAAATGTTGTGCAAAACCCTATGCCAAATCATGGGCCGACTAGGGTTGGTGTTGTTCTGGTAGAGGAAGGGTTAGATTTGATAATCGACGTGAATGAGCTGAAAACGCCATTGAGTTTTGTGAAGGAGAAGCTGCTGAAGGGGGGAGTTTTCCCAGGTTGTAGTGAAGGCTGTGTCAATTATTTGAGCTATCCTGAGGGATGTATTGATCTGAAAAAGTGTATTCAAAGCATGGTGGATGAAGGAATGTTACAATTTGATCAGACCGCTGAAAGGAAACCGTGGAAGTAGTAGAGGAGGAGCAGGATGAAATTGCGACGATTTCAATCCCATATAAAACTATCACTATTTCAGTGCCTCCGAGGCCACCTACAATCATCATCACCAAGGCAGGACCTGTGCCATACGAAATTACTAAGGCTATCCCATGGAATTACGGAGCTGAGGTGTTTTGTAATGGACAGAAGGTAGAATTGAAGAGTTTGCCTGTCGATTCAGTTGATAATCTTGTTGGAGCTGGAGGAATTACCAGAAGCGGTAGAATATTTTCGTCGCCCGAAGTGGTGGTTGAGAAAACTGATAAAGGGAAAGGCAAGATAGTGGTAGATGAAATTCATCGGTTGGGCAAGAAGGAGTCTCTGGAAAAGGATATGGAAGAGGTCATGAAGTTGATTAGAAAAACCGACTACAAGATAGTCAACCCTCTGCAACAAACTTCTTCCAAGATTTCTATACTATCACTGTTGTTGTGTTCAGAAGCACATCGAAATGCATTGTTGAAGGTTTTAAGCACTACTTACGTGCCACAAGAAATATCGGTTAATCAACTCGAAGGAGTTGTGGCGCATGTAAATGTAGGAAACAGTCTGGGGTTTACGAATTTGTATTTGACGCCGAAGGGTAGAAACCACAATTTGGCACTGCATATTTCAATTGAATTCCAGGGAACAGTGATGTAACATGTCCTTGTTGATACAGGGTCATCCTTAAATATACTTCCAAAGAAAGCATTGAAGAAGATAGATCATCAGGGACTTTATTGTACACCAAGTGATTTGGTTGTACGAGCCTTTGATGGAACACGAAGATCTATTTTTGGGGAAATAACTCTGCCTATTCAAGTGGGCCCGGAGGTATTTGATGCGGTATTTTACATCATGGATATTCAGCCTGCTTACAACTGTCTGTTGGGTCGTCCATCGATACATTCTGCTGGGGCTGTTACGTCCACTCTGCATCAAAAGTTGAAATACATGGTCGGAGGCAGTGTTGTAACGGTATATGGTGAAGAAGATATCATGATTAGCCACTCGTCATCTTTCAAATACGTTGAGGTAGACGGAGAAATTCATGAGACTTTGTGTCAGGCCTTTGAAACTGTGCAAGTGAAGGACAAATCTCCAGTTGTGAACAAAGAACCAAAAGTGGCTATGTCATCTTTCAAGGAGGCTCAAGCGGCAGTATAGGTTGGGGCATCGCAAGGATGGGGAAAAGTGCTAGACATACCTCAGAAGCAGGACAAGTTTGGGTTGGGATACCACCCATCATCTTCGCAGAGAGCGCCGCGCTATAACGGGCCCGTCAAGTTCACCAATGGGGGTGTTATTTTTGAGTAAATCAATGTTGTTTCTAATGACGAAGCGGGGGACAGTGATTGTGACATGGACGCTTGGATCCAGCCAAGCGCTCCCGGACAGAAGCTATGCAACTGGTCCATTGAGGAATTTGTCCAAGTGACACGTGAACAGTAATACTTTGTTTTCTCAGTTATTGTGTAACCCTATGTTCTGCCCGGAGCATATCGGTATTTTTTCCAGGGCTTTCTTGTTTATGTTTGAACCATCTTTTATCATTAATCAAAAGGCGTTTTTCTCATTCGAATTTTGTGATCCTTGTTTTTCTTCTTTTTGTTTTCTAACATTAAAATGACAATGTGGTTTGTGTCTATTTTGTTTGCATATCATTTAAGCATAAAATCATCATCATTGCAGGTTACACATTTCAAATACCACCGACCCAGACTCGTCTATGACTCGGTGTGACTTTGACAATCCGATCTTTCAAGCAGAAGAAGAGATCGATGAAGACGAAGACCTACCCGAAGAGCTTGCTAGATTGTTGAGACAAGAGGAGAAGGTCATCCTGCCTCATTAGGAGGAAGTTGAAGTCGTCAACCTGGGAACGAAAGAAGATAATAAGGAAGTCAGAATAGGGGTCGCACTGCAAAGTGACGTCAAGCAAAGACTGGTTGAGTTACTCCAAGGGTATAAGGATGTCTTTGATTGGTCATATGAAGATATGCCTGGACTCGACACAGATAATGTAGTTCATCACCTGCCTCTTCGAGAAGAGTGTCCTCCCGTTAAATAGAAATTAAGAAGAACCAGGCCTGATATGGAAGTGAAGATCAAGGAAGAAGTCCAGAAGCAATTGGACGCCGGATTTCTTGCTGTGACAAACTACCCCCCGTGGGTCGCCAACATCGTGTCTGTGCCCAAGAAGGACGGCAAGGCCAGAATGTGTGTTGACTATAGAGACTTGAATAGAGCAAGCCCATAGGATGATTTCCCGCTCCCTCATATTAATGTGGTTGTTGATAACACCGCACAATACTCAATGTTTTCCTTCATGGATGGTTTTTCGGGCTACAATCAGATTAAGATGGCACCGGAGGATTTGGAGAAAATGACTTTTATCACGCCTTGGGGGGCGTTTTGCTATAAAGTGATGCCTTTTGGTTTGAAAAACGCAGGGGCAACTTATCAACGAGAAATGGTGACACTTTTTCACGACATGATTCATCATGAGATTGAGGTTTATGTTGATGATATGATCGCAAAGTCCCAAACGGAGGAAGGGCATCTGGTGAATCCTCTAAAGCTGTTTGAGAGATTAAGGAAGTTCAAACTTAGGCTGAATCCAAACAAGTGTACTTTCGGCGTATGGTCAGGAAAGTTGTTGGGGTTTATTGTCAGTGAGAAAGGTATTGAGGTTGATCCTGCAAAGATCGAGGCAATTCAAGAAATGCCAGCACCAAAGACCGAGAAACAAGTTCCTGGTTTCTTAGGTAGATTGAACTACATTGCTCGGTTCATATCTCACCTCACAGCCACTTGTGAGCCATTATTTAAGTTATTAAGGAAAGATTAGGCGGTCGTTTGGAATGAGAATTGTCAGAAGGCATTTGAGAAAATAAAAGAGTATTTGCAGGAACCTCCGATACTGATACCTCCAGTAGCTGGAAGACCATTGATTATGTACTTAACGATTCTTGAGAGTTGTTGCACCCCAAATTTGTCCTACCTTTACATAGTTTCTAGTGTCATTTTATTTCGAATGAATAAAATGGCACAATTGGCAAGAGACCATGTGTAAGGAGTTGTGAGTGTGAGAGGTCGAGAGTTCGAATCCCACCTTCTTCACTTTTTGTTTTGTTTCTTTTATTTTTATTCTAACTTTTCTATTTTCATAAAAAAAAATAACAAAATTAGTTTTTTTTTATTATTTAATTATTATTTTCGTATTTTATTTAAATTATTTTTTAAAAAATATTATTTTTTCACTTTTTTTCATATTATTCATAAAAACATCCAAAAATTATAAAATTAAAAATATTAGAAAAGATTTTATTCTTTTTATAATATTTTTAATGTTTAGTAAATAAATAGGGTTTTAAGTTTGTTTTAATTTGTTTTAGTTTTGACTAATTCTTTAAGTTGGGCTTTAAAGTGGGCATTAGGTTAGAGTTAACCCTAATTTGTTACCTATATAAACATGAGTTGCATTTGAGAAAAGGGGGAGAAGGAGACAAAAGAAAAAACGGCGGTCGTTCTCACAACTTATCAGAAGAAAGGAGGAATCCACGAACCCAGAAGGAGAAAAAAGGGAGGAGGAACCCACGAACCCAGAAGGAGAAAAAAGGGACGGTTCTTCGAAGAAGAAGACGGCTTCCTTCGTTAATCATCATCATCGCGACTCAGAGAAGCTCAAGCTCTCATCATTGTCCTCCTTCCGGAACTGCTTCAAATCTCATCTCAAGAATCCGTCGCCGTTACCGTAAGCTTTTCCTAAATTTTTAGATTTAGTTAATAATAAAATGAATTTTCTTAATTAAAACTCCTCTTGAACCAAAATTCTTTTTTTTAAGAGGTCAGTGCATTATTTTTAATTAAACCATTTTAAAAAGAAATACAACAAAAGAAACATAAAGCTAACATTAAGACCTTTTATTCAACATTAAAGCTTTTTTTTGAACAAGATTTAAAACTCTTTTATTAAAGTTAAAACCTCTTTTAAAGTTTTTTTTCTTTCTTCCAAAATTAAAATCTTTTCTTAAAACTAAAACTTTTTTTCCAAATTTAAACCACCTTTTTAAAATTTAAATCTAAGTTTGTAAATTAAAACCATTATTTAGTTAAAGTTACTACAAACCTTTTTAAATATATATATATATATATATATATATATATATATATATATATATATATATATATATATATATATATATATATATATATATATATATATATATATATATATATATATATATATATATATATATATATATATATATATATATATATATATATATATATATATATATATATATATATATATATATATATATATATATATATATATATATATATATATATATATATATATATATATATATATATATATATATATATATATATATATATATATATATATATATATATATATATATATATATATATATATATATATATATATATATATATATATATATATATATATATATATATATATATATATATATATATATATATATATATATATATATATATATATATATAACTTATAATTAGTTTATTTTTTAATAACTTGAAATTATATTTTTTCTGATAACGAATAATTAAAAACATTTTAATAGCTTATAGTTAGTATTTCTTATTTTTTTTTTATAATTTATAGTTAGTAACAGTTTTTTATGATTTATAGTTAATTTAGTTTTTAATAAATTGTAATTAAAAAAAAACATTTAGATTTCTAATTTATGACGTTCCTAACATTTTTTTTCTCATGGATGTAATTTACGTGAGGCAATCGTCGCTCTTATTTCATTATTATTCTTGCATTTTCCATGGATGTAATTTACGCGAGGCCATGGTCGCGGTTTATTTTTTATTTTGTATTTTTTTGGGGATTTGTAATTTACGCGAGTGATCGTCGCGACGCTTTTTCCGCTTTCTTTACTTTCCGCACTTTAATTTTCGCCATATATTAATTTGCCATGTTTTGCATGATTTATCCTTATGTTCATCTCCGAAGGAATTAGGTCTAGTCGTTTGACCGTCGAGTCAATAACCCTAACCTTTGACCATTTCCAAACCCTAAGAGCCTAGGTGTCCCGCCGTGGACGAAAATACCCTTTACCCTAGCTTTAGGTCAAAGAGTCGCCGTACTCTGCTTTAGGGTTTCCCGCCGTGGAAACCATAATTTCAACCCTAATTTTAATTCAACTTTTCAACATAGAAATAGGAGTTTCAAGACTCCACGTAAGCGTGTCCTTAAGATACGTTTACTCCCATTGAAACCTTGACCACAGTCAAGAAGTTTCTAACATCCCTTTCGAGGGGAACTACAATTACTCTGATTCCATTCCCGTCAGGATATGTAGGCAGAAGATGCGATGTCTTGCCGAGTAAACTTTGGACTAACCCTTAGGTCTTTAGGTCACTCTATCCCTTAGCTCAATATATATTAAAGCAGATAATAAAATAAAAAAGGCATACAATAAACAAAAGGTTCCTGTAGAGTACTACAAAAGTTTAGGGTGCTAGTACCTTCCCTGAGCTTAACCAACCTCTTACCTAGATCTCTCCCCGCATTGTCTTTACGGTGCAAAATTAGGTTTTCCTCTTTTGACCTTTTCCTTCGGATAAATCAAAGAGTGGTTGTGAACTAAAGATGCGATTCAAATTAATTAATAATTTGATATCATATTCTAACCGCAACAGGAAATGGCGACTTCACTGGGGACCCTCCTAATTTTTAAGGGTTGCCCCTATTTTGCTTATTGTATGATATTTCTGTTTTATTTTATTATTTGTATATATTGTACCTTGCTTGGGGTATCTTTGTTGTGAGATAAGTCCTACACCCGGACTTTAGTGACATTATTATAGGAAGGTGATATATTCGACGAGGCTTATAGGGAGTGATTCCCGACCAAGCTGACTTGAGAATCACCGCTCAGTTGAGACCCTTTCGAAAATGGTTCGGTTGAACGAGTATTCGTGAAAACTTTTACTATTGTCGATTGGAGTCTGTGATACTGGGGACCGTAGTATCTTAACACCACCTTGGCCTTATCTAAGACGTAGTGCAAAGACTATGAGGGAATATTCCTGAAATAGTCGCTACACGATACTACATTTAAAAGAGATTCTCTTGAGAATATTATTGACCCCCGAGTCAGTCGGAAAAGTGATAATATCCGAAAGATGGATTGATGACTTTGGGCACCGCTTTAGAACCTTGCTCTGCAGGTACAACTAACCTATAGTTCATACTGTCGTACCTCGAAAAATACGATCCTCGCGATGGACGCGGAAAATACGTTTGAAACAGAGTCGCCACCGAACTTTATTTATTCCAAGGAAGGAATAGGAAAATATCGATAAAACCTTTAAAGAGATAAGAACATGGTCATCGCAACCAATATTCTAGGTTCGGGAGTCGGTTACGTAGAGGGAAGGTATTAGCACCCTCTACGTCCGTTGTACTCAACGGGAACCTCTTGATTCGATTCGAGAGTAATGTTAGCTATGCTTGTTTGTTTTCTTCTAAGGTTTCTCCTATAGGGTGAATGAGTGGTTTTAAGATAGGGTGCTCGCCAAGGATTGGGGCCCTTGTGCCTACGTATCTTCACTTGTAAGAAGTGGAAAATCAGAGCATTCGTAGTTCGGGGGACTACGGGAAAAGGAGGGGATTGTGCTCGCCAAGATCATCGCAATCTTGTGCCTACGTATTCTCATTGATAAATGAGAAATCAGAGCAGCCGTAGTTCGGCCAACTACGGTAAAAGGTTTATGTTTGGAATGAACGAGATTTTAGGTCGCATTCTAACTGCTAAACATTGGCTTGTCTGCTCGCTAGGGGAGGCTGAAGCTCGAGTTTGTTATGCGCGGAAGAATGGGCTAAACAATGTTCTTGGTAAAAGGTGTATTGAGTTGAACGAGAGCTTAGGTCGCATTCTAACTGCTAAACATTGGCTTGTCTGCTCGCTAGGGGAGGCTGAAGCTCGAGTTTGTTATGCGTGGAAGAAGGGACTAAACAATGTTCTTTGGAACAGGTATGGCAACCTAAAGGTGAGAGAGAAGAAAAAGTGGAAAAGTGCTCGCTAGGATCATCGCAATCCTATGCCTACGTATTCTCAACGGATGTGAGAAATCAGAGCAGTCGTAGTTCGGCTAACTACGGTAAAACGGTTGGTAAACGAACGAGTGTTTAGGTCGCATTCTAACTGCTAAACGTTGGCTTGTCTGCTCGCTAGGGGAGGCTGAAGCACTAGTTTGTTATGCGCGGAAGAAAGGTCTAAACAATGTTCTTGGTAAAAGGTATGGGAACCTAAAGGTGGGAAAGAAGGAAAAATGCTCGCTAGGATCATCGCAATCCTATGCTACGTATTCTCATTGATAAATGAGAAATCAGAGCAGTCGTAGTTCGGCTAACTACGGGTAAAGGGTTTTAAAATGAACGAGTGTTTAGGTCGCGTTCTAACTGTTAAACGTTGGCTTGTCTGCTCGCTAGGGGAGGTTGAAGCTCGAGTTTGTTATGCGCGGAAGAATGGGATAAACAATGTTCTTTGAGAAAGTATTTAGGTTGGAGATCGCACGAGGGCGAGGGATTAGGTTTATCGTATTGGGTGTTTTGGTTTTGGAAAAGGAGGGTAGATTTTAATAGGTTTAAGGTTCCAATTGCACGGCGGCAAGAAATAGGAGTTTGGTTAGGTAATTTGATAGAGAATAACGACTATTCGATAAACGAGACGTCGGTCTCGCAATCAATTAATCGGGATATTATTGGACTGCTGGATCCCAACAGCACCTGTTTCATTCAATTAATTATGAAACTGTATTTGAATGGACAATGGCGATATTTGTCCAAATAGTTAGGGCATATATTTTATAGACGAAAGGTCGAGTAATCCACAACCTAAAGCGTACGCCCCAAGAGTGTTTACTCAAGAATTCAAGGAGTGCGAGACTCCAAGAACTCAATTCTTTCGTAATTTAATCAAGAAAATAGTTTGGATTTGACGTATGGTTTAGAAACAAACTAGGGTTCAGACTCGATCACACGAGGGTGAGGAACGAGATTAGATGGTTTGAAAAAAATTTAGGAGAAATGACGACTATTCGATAAGAGAGATGTCGGCCTCGTAACCAATTAGTCGGGATATCGTTGGAATGCTTGATCTCAACGACATCTTTTTCATTCCATTAATTATGAAATATGTTTGTTGGACAGTGAATCTACTTGTCCAAGTAATTAAAGGAGGTATTTTAGAAACGAAAGTTCGAACGACACACCATTCAAGGCGTACGCCTCAATAGTAGTCATTCTCGAATTCGAGGAATGCGCGACTCTAAGAACTCGATTATTTCGTGATTTAATTATGAAAACAATTTGAAAATATTAGCGTACTCGGACTAGGCGCGCTAGGTATTCTAGAAAATAAGATCGGAAGGATCACAACTCAAGGTGTGCACCTCGAGAGCGGTCGCTTAAAAATTCAAGGAAGGCGAGATCCAAGAATTTAATTGTTTTGAAATTTGATTAACAAAAATAGTTTAATTTAATCAAGAAAATAGTTTTATTTTTCATATAAAATAATTTAATCAATTGCTTATAAAAATAGATTTTAAGAAAAGCTAATTATAATTAATAAAGTATAATTTTCTAATATTCAAAATATTATTTGATAATAATTTTGAAATATATATCTTTTAAAAGAATAATAATTGGAACTTATTATAAAAATATCTAATTAATAAAAATTGATTTAAAAATATCTTTTTAGAAATTTTAATTGAATTGAGTGAAAACAGTTTTGAAAATCGAAAAATGGAACAACCGTAACTCAAGGGCGTGCGCCTCGAGAACAGTTGTTTCAAGGACTCAAGGGATGCTAGACCCCAAGAGCCCACTACTTTCGATAAATTAATTAGAAAAATATTTGAGAAACTGCATTGAGAATTATCTAGTCGATTTGAAATGAAGCACTCAAGATTTCAAAAAGACCGGTTGGCGTTGCACCAAGAATTTTAATCATTTTTGTAAAAATCAAGTAATTAGTTACTTGTTTATTTAATATTATCACTCATTTAATTTTGAATAACTACATTAATAAATAGCTAATAGAAAATAAATGATAGAATATTTGAATTATGAAAAAAGTAATTTTCTTAAAATGATCACCTAGTATTAAAATTTATAATAAGTAAACAAAATAACAATAAAATGAAAGTTTAAGAACAGGGGCACGCGAACCGTTTACGACATAGTCCATAATCCTGAAAAAAGGCTCAAAACTACACAAAGGGTGCAGCATTATCATACAAAATCATGTTAATAATCTTAACAAATTCTATATGAAGTCACATATACCCTGCTGCAAATAAAGGCAGTATGAATTTAAAATTTATTACTACTATAACGTGATAAAATTGCAAGAAGCCACATCCTCTATTAAGCATCTTTAACATACAAGTTCTCATGTGAAGAGAAAATTCACACTAACAGCACTTTGTCAACCAAGTTTGCAACCATCAATGTCGACTTTAAATTTGAATCCACACCAAAATAACATCATTAAATCATGCCAATATAGCAGACCAGCAGCCAAAACATGAAGCAACAAATAGCAGTAGAGCTTTATCAAACAAAAACAGTAGAAGGTATCGGTACCAAACGCAAGCAAATCGCAACAATTTAACAATGAATTTTAAAGTGAAAATTTACACCCGTAAATACAATCGCACACCAACATTAGTATGTCGAGAATGATATAGCATAAAAACAAAGTATCATAGTGAAATCTAATTTCAAGCATACGTTGACACTGTCATGAAACCAATTCACACACTAACAACAACACCTATTATTACCGGCAATGACAACCAACAACATATTTGCAACAATTTTCAATCGAAGCGAAACCGACTCGCAAGAAAACGCATAGTTAAGATAACGGCAGTAGTACCTATTACCTCTTGCAATGACAATACAAGCAGTAACCCATACAGTACAACTTAAAATTCAGATATCGTTACCGTAATATTGATTGTCAAGGGAACAAAACTCAACAGTGACACAATACGTATAAAACATCATCAATCCAACATCACTATGCTATCAAAATTCTTCCGAAATCGAAATTGTATGGTAATACAAAAACAGGACAGCAAATAATGGGAAAGAAGAGAAAAAAATCTAACCAGTATACTCCTAATCGGGTTGTGTTGTTACCGCTTGCTCACTGTTGTTTTCACATAGTTGTTGTTTGAAACCATAAGCTATTGTTACCACCGCGATAATTCAGACTCCAAATCTTTAAAGGAAAATCGCTATCGTTAGGTACTGCAACTCAACAAGTCAACTGGGACATTCTCCGGTCACCACAGTTTTTTTTTGCTGAGTTCTGTTGTCGAAAGTTGTTCTTCATCTTCCCTTTCATTCTCGCACCCTGCACGGAAATTATCCACAACCTGCACCAAAATAGAAACCATTTGTGCGTAGGTTTTGCCATGACAACATTTGTAATTGTTGTTCTGCTGCTAGAGCATAGTTTGCCGTCGTCGGAGTCGTTGAGCTGAAGAGCTGTTGAGCTGGTGTGGTCTTCATTGTCACTTGCATACTCATTCAAGACGCCAAAGAGCCCAAATCAGAGATTCACCTTGTTTAGCTCTCATTACAATAATTCACGGTGGTGAATCAAACTCATTACTTAATATGTACAAGAAAACAAAACAAATCAGAAATCACTGCAAAATATTTACAAAATTGGAATGGGTGTTTTACAGTATCACAGCTAACATGAAATCCACGCATATGTCATATAACCAAACCTTTCAGTGTCAAATATTCATTGTGACAATCCCGACATCAAGCATCGTAAACACAAACGGCATGTTAAAAACTCTGCCAATCCAGTAAATCATGGCAACAAAAACACTGCTAAAACAAAAGCTAAGCAGCAACAATATTTCAATGAGATTAAAGCAATATTAATGCAAAATAGGCAGAAAATAAGGATATATGCATCCTCCTCAACTTAAAACGTAACATGAAACTTTAAACAAGATATTGCCAAAACAAACTACAATCTAAGCAGCATGTTGAATCAACATTGAAACGAATTAGAATGAATCTCAGCATCAGAACATCACTGTTTTTTTTTTCCAGACTTACATACAGCTCAATAACGACATAATAAATTGGAATGTTACCGTTGTCACTCGTGCGCCGCGGTTTTCGCTGAGTTATTGTTGTCGTTTCTGAGTTTAGTGGATGGGTTTGTAATGTTGACTTGTTGATACTAACCATATCCATGCCGTAGCAGCACCCATATATCCACGGCAAACGCGTGACCGGCAATATGAACAAGTGCAAATCTGAATCTAAATAACCAGCAGTTCTATTGTTGGTTGATGGTGAGTTTACTGTCGATTCCTTATTAGAGTTGAAATGTCTATAAGCTCCAAGCTCACGTACCAATGTCGAACACTCTCGTATGCGAGTCGCACAAAGCTACTAGAGGTTTACTGAGTTGCGACGACGTCACCAACAACACCCTCGTGACATCATAGTCACCTACGCGAAGCCTCTGTCCGCGATTTGAAGAGGAGAAATCGTGGGGTTTTCTTTTAACTGAAAAAAAATGTCGTGAAGTTAGAAAGGATCAAAGGAGGAAGACGGTTTGGATGGTAGTGACAGAGTGATTTGGAGATGGGGTTATGCCGTTTCGCGAAGGCTTGCGATGAAACGAGGCAAAAGGAGAGTTATTTTCATCTGTTGAAGGTGATGATGAGTGGGAAAGGGTTGAAGGAAAACGAATATGGTGATGAGGGTTTCATGAGATGAGGGATTCTAGGGTTGAGGATCCGGCGCCGATTTAGGGCTTTTGGGGGGTGATGAACAGTGTATTCGATTTAGGGTTTTGAGGTTAAATTTGGGGGCGACCGATTTAGGGTTTCGGTGAACAGTAGCTTAGGTTATGAACAGTGTCTTAGGGTTTTCTTAAAAGATGAAATGACCCCCTTTTAAAGCCAAGGATCTCCTTCCGCTTTCTTCATGGGCCGAAAACTCGGGCCCTCAATCCGTATCCTCTTCTTCCTTAAATTTTTCTTAATAATTCCAATAACATAACTATATGAATAAAACTAATATATTAACATTACTAATTAATAACCACAACTAACTAATTGACTAAACCATAAAAAACTAGTATAATGTTAAATAATACAAATAAACCAATATAAGTCTAATCAATATTATTAACATAAATAACCGAATATATATATATATATATATATATATATATATATATATATATATATATATATATATATATATATATATATATATATATATATATATATATATATATATATATATATATATATATATATATATATATATATATATATATATATATATATATATACAAAATACTATTATTATTAATATTTTAAAAAGAAAAAAGTTTATAAAACTAAAAAAAAGAATTAATATTCACAGAAAAAAGTCGTTAAGCCACGTGTCACGCCTTTATTGGAAAAAAAAAAGGATAAAAATTTAAAAATCAACCAATTGCAAGTGGACACATGTCTAAATAACAAGAAATAAGCGGGCAATGTAAAACAGAAAATAAAATCGAAAAAAGGTGAAAATAAATAAAAAAAACGAGTAGGACAAATTTAGGGTATGACAGATGCCCCTATCTAATTGTCTTGAACCTGAGAGAATGAACTGCTGCATGGCATTCATTTTAGGGTGGAAGTCAATTAGATACAAGAAGACCCCGAAATTTGTCCGACAAGTAAAGTGCAGAGATTAGGTATACCAGAACGGGATGACAGGATGCAAAATAGATGAACGAGATAACCTGATATTCTCTGGGTGGTCGAAGCAGTCCCTTATCTAATAAGGTTCCTCGCGATACCAAAGTTGTATCTCTGAACACAAACGAGATTTCTTCGGGTGGTCGAAGTAGTCCCTTATCCGTTAAGGTTCTTCGCGATACCGAAACAATACCTCGGATGATAAAGTTGCTGGGGAAATTGTAGAATTCCTGTTAGAGGAAAAGCGTTGTTCAAACTCTGCAGGGGAAAAGCCTTCAAGAAACTCCTTTAAGGATAACCTCTGCTTGGGGAGCAATAAGAGCAACAACTGCTGGGGGCTATCATTATCAACTGCATGGTTAAAGAATGACTTGTTGGGGAATAAAAATTCCACAAGCACATGCGGGGTATCATCTTTGTTCAAAGAAACACTGCCGACTTGATGGAAAGACGACCAAGATGCTTGCAAATTGTCCCTGGATCCTGCTATGCCTTTCCACTAGGGACATCGATGGTATGCGATATGATGCACAAATATATGACTAAAAATGCAATTACTATGGAATGTAAGATGCGTATGCAAATGATATGTTAATGCTTATGAGAATGCAACCGGGTAACTGGATCTGGTAAAGCTTTATTTCTGGTTTCCCATGGTGGATTATTTTGGGTATTATGTGAAACAAAAAAGATTTACGGGGTATATTTGTACATCAACTCGGGGGTTGAGAAAAACAAATATATTATCGACTCGGGGGTCAAGAATAAATAAGAACAACAAGTCAGCTTAAGGATTGAAGAAGAATAGCAAATATCGACTTGGGGGTCGAGAAAAAATAAAGGCAATATCGACTCGGGGGTCGAGGAAAATAAAGGTAAATATCGACTCGGGGGTTGAGAGAAAAAGATAACAAAGATATAGACTCGGGGGTCGAGAAAATAAAGACATATCAACCCGGGGGTTGAAGAAAGATAAATATCAACGCGGGGGTTGAGAACATAAAGAACAACATCGACTCGGGGGTCGGAAAAACAAAATATCAACGCGGGGGTTGAAGGAGGAAAAGGAAAATATCGACTCGGGGGTCGAGAAAATAAAGACATATCAACTCGGGGGTTGAAAGAGGAAATGATCGTACTATGTATGCGTATGATACATGTCAATTATATGATGCATATGCGAATGCAAGCAGAAGATTGGTTTATGAAGGTGCCAACAAGGGTGGACTTTTGGTAGTTGACAATAAAGGATTGGACTTTAAGAGATGCCAAGCGGGGTTGGACTTTTAATGGTTTCCAATACAAATTGGACTTTAGGAGATGCCAAGCGGGGTTGGACTTTTAAGGGTTGCCAATACAAATGGACTTTTTGAGTTTTAAGGGATGCCAACAGAAGTGGACTTTATTTGGTAGTTGCCAATATGAATTGGACTTTTAGGAGGGGTGCCAAGCAGGGTTGGACTTTGGTGGTTGGTTGCCAATCAGGGTTGGAATTTTAGGAGGGGTGCCAAGCAGGGTTGGACTTTGGTGGTTGGTTGCCAATCAGGGTTGGACTTTTAGGAGAGGTGCCAAGCAGGGTTGGACTTTGGTAGTTGGTTGCCAATCAGGGTTGGACTTTTATTTGGTTGGTTGCCAATCAAGGTTGGACTTTTATTTGGTAAAAGTATTTGACTTCCCGACACACGGTATCTGATAATGGTACGCTCATAAGACAGATGTGGATGTTCTCGGTGCCCTAAGTTAGATCCTTGCAGAAGTTGGCTGCTTATTCCTGGGAGAACCTTAACTTCTAGCCAATGTGCCATGACGGCTTACAAATGTTGAGCATAGAGACATAACCAAAGCATGTTGAATATGCGAGCGTAGCGACTTAACCAATGCATGTTGATCGTGCTTTTGCTCTGCCCCAAGGATTTTGACGCTTCTTGTGAACTCAATAGTTACTGATGTCTGGCATGGTCAGCTTGACCAACTTTGAAAGTAAGGAGGGAAACTGCCCTTGTTCAATCTAGTCTGCCCCAGTCTACTGGGTATTGGATAATTTTTTTCTTAAAGGTTTATACCATGACATGGTCTGCGATGATTGCCCCAGTGTCTGGATTTTGCAACAATATGCCCCTATTTGAAACTCGGAAGAACTTGCCCCAGTCTGCAGGGTTATGAGAAATTCTTGATTCAGGTCAACACCAATGAGTGATCGAGTTCCTCTTTGATTGTTCTTTTGTTGGAATTTCCATAATGCCAAGTACTGACTTGCAGTTTAAAATTCTTCATTCAAAAAATGGTAATTTTAATGCGACATTCATGCAAGCTTTGAAAGGATCATTTATTGGAATGATGTAAAAGTGAGTGACGAGTGGATTATTAGTCCAAACGCAGTGCTAATTTATCTGGTGCGAAAGATATAGTAAGAATATGACACCAATACAGAAGATTAGCAAATTTGTAGGAGTCAGTTTACTCAACCTTGCTGTAGTATGCTTTCAGAATAAACCCCACCTCAATTAGGTCTTTCGAGGGTTGTAACGCGGTCTGGTTCACTGTTATAGAAACAAAGGATATAAGGCTCAAAATTTGATCTTAACCCACCCCTTCTTCGTGATGATCTCCATACCTACGTTCAGTTAATTTTGCACCTGCGTGACGGTGTAAACTTGATGGTTCAAAGTTTGCCTGAAAGGGCAGCCACCTTATTTTGATGGATGTTAGTAACCCCTTGATTTGGGTGGCCACTGAATCTTATTTTATTTTTGTCGAAGGTTCGAGGACCTCTTTTTGGTTTTGGTTTTGATCCCTAACTTTTGCATGGGCTGACTTTGCTTGTCAGATCCATCGGGATTGCCTTGGTTTTTACCTAAGTCTCCTTTTGAGGTGTTCGACTTAGCAGGCTTTTGAATTTTTTGAAGGATTATGACTGCCATGTCAAGGGTTATTGATGAACCGTCATGACTTTTGGATCTTGCCTCGTGATTTGAGTGCGTAATCAGGTTACCGAACACTACCCTGCCCCAGGTTGAGTGTAAGGGTTTAGAAATCCGAAGGAAACTCCTACTTCTAGGCTCGAAGTGGTTAACTAGGGACTAACTCCTTATTTCTCCAGTGTTTGGGGATTTGAAACAATGCCTGTACATCATCAGCAGAATTTTATCCAAAAGCATACTATCAAAAATTATGGGTATTTTGTTTTCGTCATCCTCCCTCAAATCTTTGCTAAACAGCAGTGCGATAAAGGAAGTGGAGTAAAAAAAATTTTTTGTGATTTTTTGCAATAAGTGAGAAAATGTGAGTGAATACGAATGGATTTGATCAAAAACATGCATAATTATCACATTAACAATACCATTAATAAGAAACAATGTCTAAAAGCAAGTAGCATTATAACAGAAAAGAAACTACAAATGCGTAAAAACAATATGGAAATTGCCAGTATTGAGGAACTGGGCTTTTCTCTCTTGCATCACAGTTGAGCTACCCTTCTTGCTCATCGAGACCAGTATGATAACCTTCTTCATATCTACTCTCTGCAGCTTCTTCCATGTCATGGACTGATGAACTCACTTGACCAGATGAAGGCTTGATGTTGATATGAAGTCCTTGAGGTGTGAACGAGATTAGCTTGGACTCGATCAGATCTTGAACCTTGTTCTTGAACTGTTTGCATTCTTCTGTTGAATGCCCCATTGCGCCAGCATGGTAGCCACATCGTGCATTGGTGTCAAAGCCTGGTGGGTATGGTGGGATCACAGGATCCAAGCCCTTTGGCACTATCAGTCCACTACTAATCAAACGTGGTAGCACGTGATTGTATGGCATTGGTAATGGATCAAAGTGTCTCTTTGGTCTTTGATTATAGTAACGTCGTCGTTGCGGAACATGCTGCTGTGTAATCCGTTGTGGGTAAGTGGGACGTCTATTGACAGAAGGATATTGACCATGTGAAGAGACCGGAGTCCCACAGGTAGACCCATAGGATTGCTCACTTGGAACAGTCGAGATGATTGGGTACTGAAGATAAGGCACCGAGGATGGAGCATGAGGAGTGTCCCTGATCGTGTTTATCTCATCCTTTTCTTCCTCTTGGGAGCTGACAACTGATTCACTTTCACCAGCTGGGATGTTCGAGATGTCATGAACCTTTCCATTCTTGAGATGGCTCTTAATGCGTTCTCCTACTGAAACTAAGTCAGAGAAGTTTGATGTCCCATTGCCCATCATCTTTTCCAAATAGGGTTCTTGCAAAGACTCTATGAACATGTCAACCAATTCCCTGTCCAAGAGCGGTGGTTGGACGCGAGCAGCTACCTCTCTCCATGTATGAGCATACACTCTGAAAGACTCGTTTTCCTCTTGAGATAGGCCTTGCAACTGTATGCGGTTGGGAGCCACATCAAGATTGTATTGGTATTGTTTCACAAAGGCGTTGGCTAAGTCCGACCACGACTGGATATGGATACTTTTTAGCTGCATGTACCAACTTAGCGATGCCCCACTCAAACTGTCTTGGAAATAGTGAATCATGAGTTTATCGTTGTGAGCATAGGAGGTCATTTTTCTGCAAAACATTACCAAATGTTGCTTTGGACAGCTATCTCTTTTGTACTTCTCAAAATTTGGCATCTTGAACTTTGGAGGTATCACAAGTCCGGGTACCAAACACATATTCGAAGCATTCAGATCAGAAGTATCACGCCCCATCATGGCTTCAACTTTCTCTTCCAACACACGACATCTTTCAGCAAACTTAACATTCTGAGGTCGTTCAACATTCCCCACCAAGCTTGCCACTTGGGAATTCGGTGTAGTGAATGCGAAACTATGGTACTCAACAGCATCAAGAGACGAGGTATGTTCATCCTGAATAGTGTGACGCTCTTGTATAACCTGATCTTCAACAGGAATCCGCACAGGCTGAGGTATGATGTTCTCAGTGATTATAGGTCGTTGAGGGTTGTTCTCTGCCATGGCTAACATAGCATCCACAAGCTGGTCTAACTGGTTCTTCATTAAGTCAACATCTGCTCTTGATGCAAACTGGTTCTGCTCTTCTGAACTCATGATTCTTCCAAGAGCTGCTTCAAGTCCGATACGGGTGTCGGGAAATCAACTGCGGATTATGGACAAAGGATGGATGAGCTTTTTGGTTTTGGAAGACGATATTCAATGCAAATGAAATGCAGATGCAATGACATGCGGATGCAATGCAGGCACAAACAAGATCCAGGAAAACATAAGCAGGTCAAAGTTCCCTAATCGGTAGACTATACAAGGCAAGTTCTAGATTCTGTACCCACAGACCCATTCACGAGATAGCTTCTATGTTGATGGATAAGGTTCCCACGATCACGGACACCGATCGCATCAACATTACGTAACAAGCTAGCTGTATTATAACGAGAGTACGATAGGGTCTCTCCTGAGCGAAGTCCTCATGCTAGGCACACGAGCAGCGGGTCCTCGGAGACTAACATTACACGACTACCAATATAGAGACTGGTTCTAAGGGTGGTTCCCAGAGTCATGGACCCTTCATGAATCAAATCATGCAACAAGCTAGCTGCGTTACGATATGATCTACGAAAAGGTCTATTCTGGAGGAGCTTTCATGCTAGGCACACAAGGAGCGAGTCCTTGGGGACTAACACTAATTACTACCAATTCTAAACTATGTTTTCTCTCTTCTTTTTCCAAAGCTCAGGTGTAGAGCTTTACTTGTGATATTTTCCAGGAATCCAACAAGCAAATATACTACAGAGCATATAATAGAAAAAGAAAGCAATAAATAAAGAGCAGGAGAAAATAAACATAAAGAAAACAGTTAAGCAAAAGGTTAGTACTATCAAATCAAGTCAAGTTAGGCTTGACTCTCTCTTGCATAGGGCAATGCATACTCCCCAGCAGAGTCGCCATCTGTCGTACCTCGAAAAATACGATCCTCGCGATGGACGCGGAAAATACGTTCGAAACAGAGTCGACACCGAACTTTATTTATTCCAAGGAAGGAATAGGAAAATATCGATAAAACCTTTAAAGAGATAAGAACATGGTCATCGCAACCAATATTCTAGGTTCAGGAGTCGGTTACACAGAGGGAAGGTATTAGCACCCTCTACGTCCGTTGTACTCAACGGGAACCTCTTGATTCGATTCGAGAGTAAAGTTAGCTACACTTGTTTTTTTTCTTCTAAGGTTTCTCCTATAGGGGGAATGGGTGGTTTTAAGATAGGGTGCTCGCCAAGGATTGGGGCCCTTGTGCCTACGTATCTTCACTTGTAAGAAGTGGAAAATCAAAGCATTCGTAGTTCGGGGGACTACGGGAAAAGGAGGGGATTGTGCTCGCCAAGATCATCGCAATCTTGTGCCTACGTATTCTCATTGATAAATGAGAAATCAGAGCAGCCGTAGTTCGGCCAACTACGGTAAAAGGTTTATGTTTGGAATGAACGAGAGTTTAGGTCGCATTCTAACTGCTAAACGTTGGCTTGTCTGCTCGCTAGGGGAGGCTGAAGCTCGAGTTTGTTATGCGCGGAAGAATGGGCTAAACAATGTTCTTGGTAAAAGGTGTATTGAGTTGAACGAGAGCTTAGGTCGCATTCTAACTGCTAAACATTGGCTTGTCTGCTCGCTAGGGGAGGCTGAAGCTCGAGTTTGTTATGCGTGGAAGAAGGGACTAAACAATGTTCTTTGGAACAGGTATGGGAACCTAAACGTGAGAGAGAAGAAAAAGTGGAAAAGTGCTCGCTAGGATCATCGCAATCCTATGCCTACGTATTCTCAACGGATGTGAGAAATCATAGCAGCCGTAGTTCGGCTAACTACGGTAAAAGGGTTGGTAAACGAACGAGTGTTTAGGTCGCATTCTAACTGCTAAACGTTGGCTTGTCTGCTCGCTGGGGAGGCTGAAGCACTAGTTTGTTATGCGCGAAAGAAAGGTCTAAACAATGTTCTTGGTAAAAGGTATGGGAACCTAAAGGTGGGAAAGAAGGAAAAGTGCTCGCTAGGATCATCACAATCCTATGCCTACGTATTCTAATTGATAAATGAGAAATCAGAGCAGCCGTAGTTCGGCTAACTACGGGTAAAGGGTTTGAAAATGAACGAGTGTTTAGGTCGCGTTCTAACTGCTAAACGTTGGCTTGTCTGCTCGCTAGGGGAGGCTGAAGCTCGAGTTAGTTATGCGCGGAAGAATGGGATAAATAATGTTCTTTGAGAAAGTATTTAGGTTGGAGATCGCACGAGGGCGAGGGATTAGGTTTATCGTATTTGATGTTTTGGTTTTGGAAAAGGAGGGTAGATTTTAATAGGTTTAAGGTTCCAATTGCACGGGGGCAAGAAATAGGAGTTTGGTTAGGTAATTTGATGGAGAATGACGACTATTTGATAAACGAGACGTCGGCCTCGCAATCAATTAATCGGGATATTATTGGAGTGCTGGATCCCAACAACACCTTTTTCATTCAATTAATTATGAAACTGTATTTGAATGGACAATGGCGATATTTTTCCAAATAGTTAGGGAATATATTTTATAGACAAAAGGTCGAGTAATCCACAACCTAAAGCATACGCCCCAAGAGTGTTTACTCAAGAATTCAAGGAGTGCGAGACTCCAAGAACTCAATTCTTTCGTAATTTAATCAAGAAAATAGTTTGGATTTGACGTATGGTTAGAAACAAACTAGGGTTCAGACTCGATCGCACGAGGGTGAGGAACGAGATTAGATGGTTTGAAAAAAATTTAGGAGAAATGACGACTATTCGATAAGCGAGATGTCGGTCTCGTAACCAATTAGTCGGGATATCGTTGGAATGCTTGATCTCAACGACATCTTTTTCATTCCATTAATTATGAAATATGTTTGTTGGACAGTGAATATACTTGTCAAAGTAATTAAAGGAGGTATTTTAGAAACTAAAGTTCGAACGACATACCATTCAAGGCGTACGCCTCAATAGTAGTCATTCTCGAATTCGAGGAACGCGCGACTCTAAGAACTCGATTATTTCATGATTTAATTATGAAAACAATTTGAAAATATTAGCGTACTCGGACTAGGCGCACTAGGTATTCTAAAAAATAAGATCGGAAGGATCACAACTCAAGGTGTGCACCTCGAGAGCGGTCGCTTAAAAATTCAAGGAAGGCGAGATCCAAGAATTTAATTGTTTTGAAATTTGATTAAGAAAAATAGTTTAATTTAATCAAGAAAATAGTTTTAATTTTCATATAATATAATTTAATCAATTGCTTATAAAAAGAGATTTTAAGAAAAGCTAATTATAATTAATAAAGTATAATTTTCTAATATTCAAAATATTATTTGATAATAATTTTGAAATATATATATTTTAAAAGAATAATAATTGGAACTTATTATAAAAATATCTAATTAATAAAAATTGATTTAAAAATATCTTTTTAGAAATTTTAATTGAATTGAGTGAAAACAGTTTTGAAAATCGAAAAATGGAACAACCGTAACTTAAGGGCGTGCGCCTCGAGAACAGTTGTTTCAAGGACTTAAGGGATGCTAGACCCCAAGAGCCCACTACTTTCGATAAATTAATTAGAAAAATATTTGAGAAACTGCATTGAGAATTATCTAGTCGATTTGAAATGAAGCACTCAAGATTTCAAAAAGACCGGTTGGCGTTGCACCAAGAATTTTAATCATTTTTGTAAAAATCAAGTAATTAGTTACTTGTTTATTTAATATTATCACTCATTTAATTTTGAATAACTACATTAATAAATAGCTAATAGAAAATAAATGATAGAATATTTGAATTATGAAAAAAGTAATTTTCTTAAAATGATCACCTAGTATTAAAATTTATAATAAGTAAACAAAATAACAATAAAATGAAAGTTTAAGAACAGGGGCACGCTAACCGTTTACGACATAGTCCATAATCCTGAAAAAAGGCTCAAAACTACACAAAGGGTGCAGCATTATCATACAAAATCATGTTAATAATCTTAACAAATTCTATATGAAGTCACATGTACCCTGCTGCAAATAAAGGCATTATGAATTTAAAATTTATTACTACTATAACGTGATAAAATTGCAAGAAGCCACATCCCCTATTTAGCATCTTTAACATACAAGTTCTCATGTGAAGAGAAAATTTTACACTAACAACACTTTGTCAACCAAGTTTGCAACCATCAACGTCGACTTTAAATTTGAATCCACACCAAAATAACTTCATTAAATCATGCCAATATAGCAGACCAGCAGCCAAAACATGAAGCAACAAATAGCAGTAGAGCTTTATCAAACAACAACAATAGAAGGTATCGGTACCAAACGCAAGCAAATCGCAACAATTTAACAATGAATTTTAAAGTGAAAATTTACACCCGTAAATACAATCTCACACCAACATTAGTATGTCGAGAATGATATAGCATAAAAACAAAGTATCATAGTGAAATCTAATTTCAAGCATACGTTGACACTGTCATGAAACCAATTCACACACTAACAACAACACCTATTATTACGGGCAATGACAACCAACAACATATTTGCAACAATTTTCAATCGAAGCAAAACCGACTCGCAAGAAAACACATAGTTAAGATAACGGCAGCAGTACCTATTACATCTTGCAATGACAATACAAGCAGTAACCCATACAGTACAACTTAAAATTCAGATATCGTTACCGTAATATTGATTGTCAAGGGAACAAAACTCAACAGTGACACAATACGTATAAAACATCATCAATCCAACATCACTATGCTATCAAAATTCTTCCGAAATCGAAATTGTATGGTAATACAAAAACAGGAGAGCAAATAATGGGAAAGAAGAGAAAAAAATCCAACCAGTATACTCCTAATCGGGTTGTGTTGTTACCGCTTGCTCACTGTTGTTTTCACATAGTTGTTGTTTGAAACCACAAGCTATTGTTACCGCCGCGATAATTCAGACTCCAAATCTTTAAAGGAAAACCGCTACCGTTAGGTACTGCAACTCAACAAGTCAACTGGGACATTCTCCGGTCACCACAGTTTTTTTTTCCTGAGTTCTGTTGTCGAAAGCTGTTCTTCATCTTCCCTTTCATTCTCGCACCCTGCACGGAAATTATCCACAACCTGCACCAATCAACAAAATAAATTCCACGAATTTAAGACCTCCAAAACAGAAACCATTTGTGCGTAGGTTTTGCCATGACAACATTTGTAATTGTTGTTCTGCTGCTAGAGCATAGTTTTCCGTCGTCGGAGTCATTGAGCTGAAGTGTTGTTGAGCTGGTGTGGTCTTCATTGTCACTTGCATACTCATTCAAGACGCCAAAGAGCCCAGATCGGAGATTCACCTTGTTTAGCTCTCATTACAATAAATCACGGTGGTGAATCAAACTCATTACTTAATATGTACAAGAAAACAAAACAAATCAGAAATCACTGCAAAATATTTACAAAATTGGAATGGGAGTTTTACAGTATCACAGCTAACATGAAATCCACGCACATGTCATATAACCAAACCTTTCAGTGTCAAATATTCATTGTGACAATCCCGACATCAAGCATCGTAAACAAAAATGGCATGTTAAAAACTCTGCCAATCTAGTAAATCATGGCAACAAAAACACTGCTAAAACAAAAGCTAAGCAGCAACAATATTTCAATGAGATTAAAGCAATATTAATGCAAAATAGGCAGAAAATAAGGATATATGCATCCTCCTCAACTTAAAACGTAACATGAAACTTTAAACAAGATATTGCCAAAACAAACTACAATCTAAGCAGCATGTTGAATCAACATTGAAACGAATTAGAATGAATCTCAGCATCAGAACATCACTGTTTTTTTTTCCAGACTTACATACAGCTCAATAACGACATAATAAATTGGAATGTTACCGATTTCACTCGCGCGCCGCGGTTTTCGCTGAGTTATTGTTGTAGTTTCTGAGTTCAGTGGATGGGTTTGTAATGTTGACTTGTTGATACTAACCATATCCATGCCGTAGCCGCACCCATATATCCACGGCAAACGCGTGACTGGCAATATGAACAAGTGTAAATCTGAATCTAAATAACCAGCAGTTCTATTGTTGGTTGATGGTGAGTTTACTGTCGATTCCTTATTAGAGTTGAAATGTCTATAAGCTCCAAGCTCACGTACCAATGTCGAACACTCTCGTATGCGAGTCGCACAAAGCTACTAGAGGTTTACTGAGTTGCGACGACGTCACCAACAACACCCTCGTGACATCATAGTCACCTACGCGAAGCCTCTGTCCGCGATTTGAAGAGGAGAAATCGTGGGGTTTTCTTTTAACTGAAAAAAAATGTCGTGAAGTTGGAAAGGATCAAAGGAGGAAGACGGTTTGGATGGTAGTGACACAGTGATTTGGAGACGGGGTTATGCCGTTTCGCGAAGGCTTGCGATGAAACGAGGCAGAAGGAGAGTTATTTTCATCTGTTGAAGGTGATGATGAGTGGGAAAGGGTTGAAGGAAAACGAATATGGTGATGAGGGTTTCATGAGATGAGGGATTCTAGGGTTGAGGATCCGGCGCCGATTTAGGGCTTTTTGGGGGTGATGAACAGTGTATTCGATTTAGGGTTTTGGGGTTAAATTTAGGGGCGGCCGATTTAGGGTTTCGGTGAACAGTAGCTTAGGTTATGAACAATGTCTTAGGGTTTTCTTAAAAGATGAAATGACCCCCTTTTAAAGCCAAGGATCTCCTTCCGCTTTCTTCATGGGCCAAAAACTCGGGCCCTCAATCTGTATCCTCTTCTTCCTTAAAATTTTCTTAATAATTCCAATAACATAACTTTATAAATAAAACTAATATATTAACATTACTAATTAATAACCACAACTAACTAATTGACTAAACCATAAAAAACTAGTATAATGTTAAATAATACAAATAAATCAATATAAGTCTAATCAATATTATTAACATAAATAACCTAATATATATATATATATATATATATATATATATATATATATATATATATATATATATATATATATATATATATATATATATATACATATATATATATATATATATATATATATATATATATATATATATATATATATATATATATATATATATATATATATATACACAAAATACTATTATTATTAATATTTTAAAAAGAAAAAAGTTTATAAAACTAAAAAAAAGAACTAATATTCACAGAAAAAGTCGTAAAGCCATGTGTCACGCCTTTATTGGAAAAAAATGGATAAAAATTTAAAATTCAACCAATTGCAAGTGGACACATGTCTAAATAACAAGAAATAAGCGGGCAATGTAAAACAGAAAATAAAATCAAAAAAAGGTGAAAATAAATAAAAAAACGAGTAGGACAAATTTAGGGTATGACACATACCTTTTGGGAAGGGTAGACCTTAACTCCATTCATTGTCCTCTAACCTAGGACCTTTGTGTGTATTTGTGCTTTGCATCCATAAAGCATCATATCACTCTTAGTTTCGAGGAATTCAACAGTCCTTTGCAAATTCGAAAAGCCTTACATTTTAAAGTCTAAAATTTTTTCCAACTTTCCTAAAAAGGAATATTTGCAATCAACCGTTGAAATTCTTGAAATGTCTTGCATATCATATGTAGGTCTGTAACTCATGTCCAGTTGTCTTTACCTTCTAATGCTTCTTTGAGTCGTCAAGCTGATTCCTCGACACAGATATCAGACTAGAGCTAATTATAGACGCCAGATGTCAGAACAAGAGGAACATAATGCGGAGGTCCGAATGGAGATTGATGAGTTGAAAGCAAGCATGACCAGGCATACCGAGATGCTTCAAGTGTTGATTTCCAGAGGAGAGCCACCTCAGAGGACTGTCATTCAGGAAGTTTCAAGTGCTGATCCACCTCTTGTTCCAGCGCCACCCTCTACTTGGCTGGAGTTTAGTTTACCTCATAACTACTCTCCACCTATTGCATATGCCGCTACGATTGGTCAGACTGTCAGACCGGTTTTTCAAGCTCCTGTCCTTACCGAGGCCCAACCTGTGGTCCACACGGTTAACCAGGTTGTCCAAGCTCCCGTTGATTACAATATTGTCGGTGTTCAAGAAGATTTTGTTGAGCCTGAGATCACCCGTGAACAGTTTCAGATCATAAACAAAAGACTCCAAGCTGTCGAAGGTACTGATTTCTTCAATGTTGATGTAGACAATATGTGCCTAGTTTCTGGTCTTGTTTTGCCTGCCAAATTCAAGATTCCTGAGTTTGTGAAGTATCAGGGTCATTCATGTCCAAGAGCCCATCTAGTCATGTACTTCCGAAAGATGGCAGCTTACACCAACAATCAAAAGTTGCTCATCTATTGCTTTCAGGATAGTTTGAGTGGTGCTTCTCTTAAATGGTATATGAACTTAGAGCATAATAGCGTCCACTGCTTCCAGGATCTTGCCAACGCTTTTATGAAGCAATACAAGTACAATTTGGGCATGGCTCCCGATCATTGTCAACTTCAGAGTATGTCTTAGAAGGAAAGAGAGTCGTTCAAGGAGTATGTTCAGCGTTGGAGGGAATCAGCTTCTCAAGTTGAACCCCCTATAGCAGAGAAGGAACTGACAGGAATGTTCATGGATACTTTGTCTCCTTTCTATTAGGAAAAGATGATTAGGAGTGTCTCTTCAAGCTTTACAGATTTAGTAACTATTGGCCAAAGGTTAGAAGAAGGGTTGAAAAATGGTAAGGTATCGAAAGTTGTTGAATCTTCTAATGGGGCAAAGAAATCCTATGGGAATTTTCATAAGAGGAAGGACGAGCAGACCAATGCTGTCATGACTGAATCAAGAAAGCCTCGCCAGGGATCTCAAGCTGTTGTTGCTCCACAGCCAGCTCAGACCGCTTAACGTCCAGTTATTAGACAAGACCAGTCTCGAAATAGGAACCAATTTGATCCTATTCCCATGACTTACACAGAGCTATATCCGTACTTGGTTCAACGAGGGCTGATTACTACCAGGGCTTTACCACCTCCTCCTAATCCTCTTCCAGCTGGATTCAGGGCTGATTTCCAGTGCGCTTTTCATGAGGGTGCTTTAGGCCACGACTTGGAGCATTTTTTTGCACTGAAAGCCAGAGTGCGTGAGTTAATGAGGGATGGAATACTTGATTTTGAAGATAACCCTCCAAATATCCAGAAAAATCTGTTGCTAGCACATCAAAAGTGAAGCTTCGGGTTGACTCCAGAGGATGGCTCACTGATTTAATCATTAGGATTTTGTTTCTCGTTGTTTGTATTTTCCTTATTTTATTAGTTGTTTGCTTTCGAATTATGTTTGTACTTTTATATTAATGAACTGAGCATTGAAACTTTTGATTTAATTCATTTTATCTATTATTTTCATCTCTATGCTTTATCTTTCAAATATTTACTTTTGTCCGAATTTTTGGTATGCAAAGATTGGAGGAAGGATGACGAAAACATTATACCCATAACTGTTGTCAGTATGCTTTCAATCAAACTTTGTTGACGATGTAAGACATTGTTTCAACTCCCAAACATTGGAGAAATAAGGAAGTTATCCCCTTGTCACCCCCTTCGAGCCTAGAAGTTGGAGTTTCTTTCTTTACAAAAAAAACCGCAATTTTAACCTTGGGGCATCGGTAGTTCTCAGTTAATTTGGTTGTGTGTTCATTTTCATATAAAGGTCACACTCACAATTTTCCTTCGCACACAACAAGTGTCGAAGATGCCTTTTTAAAGCCAAAACGCCAATGATGTTTCACCGTAATCATTTAAGATAGGCAGTCACTTTCTTTCAAAAAAACAAAATAAAATATAAAAAGGCCGCTAAGTCAAAACCTATGAAGGAGATATAGGCAAAACTGGGGCATCCTGCTGACTGTAATCTTCACACAAAAAAAACACAGTTCAGGCAAAAGTTAGGGATAATAAAAAGAGGAGATCTTTAAATCCTTACCCTGAAAATCCTCAATGTCAAAAGAACCATATGTTGTAAAGAAGCAGTGGCTGCCTTTTCGTAGGTCCCTTTACTTTTGAACCATCCCTACTACCATCAGGGCAATTCCTAACCTATAGGAACCTGAATGCATAATATGAGCGTAGGACTGAAGATTATCACGTAGATTGGGTGGAAACAAACAAATTTTGAGCCTTTATTCTTTGTTTCATAAACCGTGAACCAAAGCACGTTACAACCCTCAAAAGACCTAATTGAAACAAGGATATTTTGAAAGCATGCTACAACAAGGTTACGTAAGCTGCCTCCTAAAGATCTTTGTGAATAATTTATTTTGGCCGTATACCTGTATTAAACTTTGAGTGTCCTGGACCGCCGCATTCTAACCAAAGACTCATTTATTTTTCATCTTTCAAAAATAATTTTGATTTCAAAAGTTGCATGAACTTTGCATTACCATGTTTGTATGAATATTTTTGTTTGCAAACTGGCTTTCCTCTAAGGAATTTTCAAACAATCGAGAAACTTGGTCAAGTGATCCTATCAGGGGCAAAGTCTTCTCAGATCTGGTTTATCCATGAGATTTTCAAGACTCGGACTGGGGCAAACCTTCCGAGGGTACAGTAAAACAGTCATTTTCAGAATCAGACAAGCTGAAGCAATTATCAGTTCATTTATAATGGACAATTTAATCTGGGGCAGTGTATTTGAAAGATCTCCAAGCGGCTTTTCATCCTTCCTATGAGGACCATCAACCTGATTATGATTTAGCAAGTGGCAGTGATATCCAGGTCGAGGAATTAGTTTTCCAGTCTTGTCATCTTACCAGAAGAGTCGAGCCTTGTCTTCGACATCTGCATTTGCATTTGATCATATCTCATAACATAATTCATATACATATACATATCATACATATGTATAGCATGAGTGTTTCATCCTCATTTGCATTTCTCCCGAGGTCGTGTTTTATCCAGGTCTTACCTTGTGGTCAAAGTCCAACTTACTTGGCACCTACCAAACAACTTTGTGTCGTGTCCATCTGATGTTCTTCCAGATATGACGTTTTTCTTATCCGATGATTTTACGGATATGCCTGTTCCTTTTACGTCCAATACTATCCTCATATATTGTGTTTATACCTTTCATTCAAAGCCATTATTGGATGTCCGGTACCCTGATTTTAATGTCTCTTTCTGATGGTTTTCCAGATTGAGTCTCGTTGTTCTGATGTTCTTCCAGAACTTCGTTGTTACGTATCTGATGGTTTTCCAGATATTTTCCCTTGATTCTGATGGTTTTCCAGAATCTATCCGATGATTTTCCGGATCTGTTTCTCTTTCTGATGGTTTTCCAGATTGAGTATCTTTTATCTGATGGTTTCCCAGATATTTTCCTTCGATTCTGATGGTTTTCCAGGATCTATCCGATGGTTTTCCGGATTTGTTTCTCTTTCTGACGGTTTTCTAGAAGGAGTATCTCTTATCTGATGGTTTTCCAGATATTCTTTTACGATTCTGACGGTTTTCCTAAATCTTTCCGATGGTTTTCCGGATAAATTCCTCCTTCTGATGGTTTTCCAGATTGAGTATCTTTTATCTGATGGTTTCCCAAATATTTTCCTTCGATTCTGATGGTTTTCCAGGATCTATCCGACGGTTTTCCGGATCTGTTTCTCTTTCTGACGGCTTTCCAGATTGAGTATCTCTTATCTGATGGTTTTCCAGATATTCTTTTACGATTCAGACGGTTTTCCAGAATCTTTCCGATGGTTTTTCGGATCTGTTCTCTTTCTGAGGTTTTTCCAGACTGAGTTTTTGTTCTGACGTTCTTCCAGAACCCATTTGTTGCTTATGTGATGTTCTTCCAGATAGGTCTTCAAAACTTGCCCTGTACATTTATTGCTTTCCTAAATGTTTCAGATTTACCTTCAGAAACTTGTCTTCATCTCATGCTCATATAGATGTCGTCCTTTTGTTTCTGGATATAGCCCAGGGTTTATTCGATGTTTTTCCGAGTATCTCTGGTATGTTTTAGAGTTCGCTCGATGTTCTTCCGGATGTCCCTGAAATTTGTTTCTTTGACCCCGAGGTTATTCGATGGTTTTTCCGAGTATCTCTAGTGTTTGTTTCTCTCTGTATAATTTCCGATGATTCCTGAAGATCCCGCTCGATCTCTTCGCTTAAAGGAATGACCTGGAAATTCCAGCACTTGTCGTTTACCTGATCCTACCGCCGTGTGGATCCTGTGTTATTGTTCGTTCTAAAGTGACAATTGTCACGCTATTCCACTAGTGTGTCGTATTCCCCAGTGTAGTTACTCATCGCGTCTGTCCCCTATGTCGTCGTGTCGTCTGCATCCTTGCATTCATCATTCCATCATACGCATCATATTATATTCATGGCATTGTCAGCATTATAATTCGTGTTATTTTGTCCATATCATTGCATATCACTGCATCTAAGGGCCAAATTTTCGGTTATCTGTATGTAAATCCCTTTCACCGCGATTTCTCGAGTCTCCGCTGCTCAAATCATCCGGTGAAGCTATTTAAATAGGGGCATCTGTTGCACCCCAAATTTGTCCTACCTTTACATAGTTTCTAGTGTCACTTTATTTCGAATGAATAAAATGGCACAATTGGCAAGAGACCGTGTGTAAGGAGTTGTGAGTGTGAGAGGTCGAGAGTTCGAATACCACCTTCTTCACTTTTTGTTTTGTTACTTTTATTTTTATTCTAACGTTTCTATTTTCATAAAAAAAAATATAGTTTTTTTTTATTATTTAATTATTATTTTCGTATTTTATTTAAATTATTTTTTAAAAAATATTATTTTTACACTTTTTTTTTTATATTATTCATAACAACATCCAAAAATTATAAAATTAAAAATATTAGAAAATATTTTATTCTTTTTATAATATTTTTAATGTTTAGTAAATAAATAGGGTTTTAAGTTTGTTTTAATTTGTTTTAGTTTTGACTAATTCTTTAAGTTGGGCTTTAAAGTGGGCATTAGGTTAGAGTTAACCCTAATTTGTTACCTATATAAACATGAGTTGCATTTGAGAAAAGGGGGAGAAGGAGACAAAAGGAAAAACGGCGGCCGTTCTCACAACTCATCAGAAGAAAGGAGGAACCCACGAACCAAGAAGGAGAAAAAAGGGACGGTTCTTCGAAGAAGAAGACAGAGCTTCCTTCGTTAATCATCATCATCGCGACTCAGAGAAGCTCAAACTCTCATCATTGTCCTCCTTCCGGAACTGCTTCAAATCCCATCTCAAGAATCCGTCGCTGTTACCGTAAGCTTTTCCTAACTTTTTAGATTTAGTTAATATTAAAATGAATTTTCTTAATTAAAACTTCTTTTGAACCAAAATTCTTTTTTTAAGAGGTTAGTGCATTATTTTTAATTAAACCATTTTAAAAAGAAATACAATAAAAGAAACATAAAGCTAACATTAAGACCTTTTATTCAACATTAAAACTTTTTTTTGAACAAGATTTAAAACTCTTTTATTAAAGTTAAAACCTCTTTTAAAGTTTTTTTTCTTTCTTCCAAAATTAAAATATTTTTTTAAAACTAAAAATTTTTTTCCAAATTTAAACCACCTTTTTAAAATTTAAATCTAAGTTTGTAAATTAAAACCATTATTTAGTTAAAGTTACTACAAACCTTTTTTAAAAATCTACATATATATATATATATATATATATATATATATATATATATATATATATATATATATATATATATATATATATATATATATATATATATATATATATATATATATATATATATATATATATATATATATATATATATATATATATATATATATATATATATATATATATATATATATATATATATATATATATATATATATATATATATATATATATATATATATATATATATATATATATATATATATATATATATATATATATATATATATATATATATATATATATATATATATATATATATATATATATATATATATATATATATATATATATATATATATATATATATATATATATATATATATATATATATATATATATATATATATATATATATATATATATATATATATATATATATATATATATATATATATATATATATATATATATATATATATATATATATATATATATATATATATATATATATATATATATATATATATATATATATAAAACTTATAATTAAAAACTATTTTTTATAACTTATAATTAGTTTATTTTTTAATAACTTGAAATTATATTTTTTCTGATAACGAATAATTAAAAACATTTTAATAACTTATAGTTAGTATTTTTTTTTTTTATAATTTATAGTTAGTAACAGTTTTTTATGATTTATAGTTAATTTAGTTTTTAATAAATTGTAATTAAAAAAACATTTAGATTTCTAATTTATGACGTTCCAAACATTTTTTTTCTCAGTTGTATAGTTTGTTGATCCTTTATTTTTTGTACTCCATTTTATAGTTGTAATTTACGCGAGGCAATCGTTGCTGTTGCACCCCAAAATTTGCCCAACATTTCATTACCTAGCTTGTGTTTCATTTCATTCACATTAGCATTATCATTTGCATTTCATTGGCGTGTGTGCAGGAGATCAAGAGGTATGATTACCAATTAAGAGATACACAAGACTTTGAAGCTAGCTAAGAGGGTTATTCAAGTGTTCAAGGGTTGATATCCTTGTCAGAGAAGTTAAAAGATCCTCAGAGAGACTGGTTGAAACCAAGAGGGTGTGCCCCCTAACTTGAGAGTGGAGGGGAGCCATCAGATGATTCTGAAGCCATGAAGTTAGACTTGAGGTCTTGAGAGAGCTCATGAAAAGTATTGAATATCACTTTGAAGCCTAGACAGGTCATTGTGCAAGATTAAGAAGGCTCAGCCATGAGTGGTGCAACTAGGGTTTGACTGGGTCAACCCTAGGTCAACTGATGATTTGGAGAAGGTTGAGACCTAACCCAAGATCCATGTGATCATGGATTGATGCATTGAGATGTTATAAGGATGATTCCAAGGTCAACTCATCATGATTGAAGAGTTTGAGAAGTTTCAAGCTAGGGTTTCTAAGGCTTGACAGTGTAAAATCCCCTAGTTTGACCCCTATCTTCAAGGAAGTTTAGCTCAAGATGTGATTGTCATCTCATCTTTCCCCTAACATGAATGTTGTAGAGCATGATCTTAGATTTAATTTGAGTGCTAGAAGTCCTTGATAGGATTTGTAGAACTCAAGTTATGACTTTGACAAGTTACAGGCCATCTATGGTATGTGAATTTGGAGCTTGAAAGTTGTCCAACTTGCATGAAACTTTTTCCCTAGAAGGATGATTCCTATGAACTTTTGGTCAACATGAATGTTGTTCCTTATCCTCTTAGCTTTCTAGAGAGTACTAGAAGTCCTTGATAGGATTTGTAGAACTCAAGTTATGGCTTTGACAAGTCAAGGGCATTTTGGTCATTTGGAGATTATAGGGCATTTCAACCATAAGGCCATAACTCCTATTTCCAAGCTTCAAATGAGAAAATGTTCAACATCAAACTTGTTCAAAATGATGTTTTAAGGCTAGTCAAGAGGTCATGAGGTGTTGTAAATGCTTGTAGCTCAAAGTTGCAAAAATGACCTAAAATGAGGGTATAAGTTAAATGAACCAAAGTTGGAAATTGATACTTTTGATCTACACATCCAAACCAAGGCATGTAATAGGTCATTTTGACTCTAAAAAGCATTTTAAGAACATTGGTTTATCCACATTTTTGAATTGAGGTCTAATTTGTGGACTTGATTTGAAAAGTAGTTACTTACATTATAAGTAACATGTGCAAAACTCAAATTCAAGGCATGATCAAGATCCCTTGCAAGCCAAACACTTCCAAAATCTCATGAGGGGAGAAATTGGAAGGAATTGAGATTGGTTTCAAGCTGTTAACAGAAGTTGTGCATACAATGGCATATCATGAGAATTCAAGTGAACTTCTCATGTCATGAGAGATTGATCTTCTCATTGGAAGGATCTAGAGGGTTCTAGATCATCCCTACACACTCTATATATGGAATAGAAGTGGTTCAGATCATTTTTTGGGTGAGAATTGAGAGGAAAGAGAGAGAGTGAGATTTGAAACTTCCATTGTGCAACTGAATTCGGTTACTCCAATTGAGTTCATTTCAATCCATTCTCTTGATCCCAATAGCTTCCATTTGCATTGTTGAGTGATCCCAGAGTGAAATCACAGCAAAAGTATTGAGGATTTGAGTGTTAGCATTTGGATTTTTCAGTCTGCAACTCACCATCGGGTTTCAAGTTTCAGGAGGTTTCAACCAGTTCTTGTGCATACAGAAGCAAGGGAATGATCCATTGATCGTGTCTGGAAGGTTTGAGAGCTTGATTTGAAGATTTTGTGCATCTGTTCATCAAGAATTGACAGGTATGTAAATTTCTTCCTCCAGCATAAATTAGGTAGAATTAGCACGATTTGTTAAGTTAGAATGATTGTAGGGTAGTATGTGGAGCTTTCTGGTAGCATTTGGTGAGGTTTGGTGACAATTATTGGAGTGACCAAATTTCTGTCCTTGATCATATCTTGGTGGTTCTTGAGAGTTAGCCCTAGCTAGATGGTGGAATCAACTCAGGATAACATGGTGATGATGTTAGGCACTTTAATTTGGAGAATGGTGATGATTGGATCTTGGTCAGTTTCTGAGTTTTTGATCGTGTTTTGAGAATGATGATGATTCAATAGGAATGATTGGCATGGTTAGAATCAGGGTGAAAATGGAGTGGATTAGGGTTTTAGAGTTTGATTTTTAGTGAAGATGTGATGGAGCCCGAGTTGGAGAAGATGAGTGTTCTTCACCCTGCATCCATGGTGTTTCTCCCTCCATTTTTGGTTCAAATGAAGAAGATGATTAGAATACCGTTGGATTGGCATGAATACTTTGACTGAGGGCATGATCCCACGGCCACGCATGCGTCTGAATTTGTGAAGAGTTTGAACTAAAATGAAACGCAGCATTTCATTTAAGTTGTGTTTTGGGCTTTGTGAAATAATTGTTAACCACACCCCCCTGATGGCCCAATCCATGAATTGAACTGATCTTCATTACTATCTGCACCGTGGGTTTGTATATTTTATTTTGATTTTCTTTATTTTTTTTATTTTATTCATGGTTCATGATTAAATCATAAAAAATGGGAAAATGATTCAATTAATCCCATTCTTTTTGCATTAGATTCATGATAGGATCTAGTATTGTTTAGATAAAAAATATTTTTATTTCATGCATTTTCTAATTTTATGGGAATTTTCACATTTTAATTGATATTAAAATAGTCATGTTTGATACTTGATTTTGTGGAATTTTGTGTGATCATGTGTTGATGATTTTGATCCTGATTTTTTGTGTGTGGATATCATAGATATGCATGATCCCCATAGATTTTTCTCACATTTTTGTGATGAACATAAGTGGTAGTTTAGGTTGAAACCTTTAGAAGCTCCATTTTTAGGGTTTATGGTTGATACCTTTTGATTTAGGACTTAATTTTAGGACTTAATAGATGATTTAGTCCCTGGTTTTTGTATGAGGCATTCTTAATTGATTTAGGATCCCTTAGGAATTTTTGTAGAAATTTATAAGATAGTTTACTATTTTTGATTGATTTTAGTTTAGGTGCTAATTTTAGATGATTCTAAGGCACTAACTCAACTAGATCAACATCTTTAGTTCCCTTAGATTAGGGTTTTGTTTCTCTTGCTCTTGGATGATGATGAAGACAAGTTGAATATGCATTGGATTGCTTGAAGAGGCTTGGATTTGAGGACCTTCCCTTCTTGTAGTGTAGTTTTGATTAGGCTAAGATTAGGGTTTTGTAGGCAGAGCTTCTAGATAGTTCTCTTCCTTCATAAACATGGATGATGTTGATCACTTCCATTATTCCCTATGATGAAAGGTCCCTTTGTAAAGGCCTCATCCCTCCTTTGGTAAGATGTGTGGCTCTTTGCGAATTGGTAGAACCTTTGAGGGTCCCTTTCTCTGATGACAGGATGCTCAGTGGTGACCTTTGGTCTTCACTCTGCTACCAATCATCCCAACTTTGCTCTGGATAGATGAATCTTTCTCCCTTGTTAGAGGATGGAGTTCCTTGCTTGAATAATATTGAAGGATGGAGTTGATACTTCTTTGTGGTTGGAGATTAATCTGAGAAGCTGAAGCATATAGATCAGGAAAAGCTAGTTGATACTGGTAAAGCAAAGAGAGCTGAAGCAAGAAGAACAAGTTGATACTTGTGAAGAAGATCCAATGGAGATTGAGTGAAGAGCTGAGGCTTGAGGAATAAAGGATAAGTTGACACTTACATTGATACATTGAGATCCTGAAAGAGCAAGTTGATGCTTGTAGTTTGGAGTGAAGCCTGAAGGTGGAATTGACTGAAGAGCTGAAGCTTGAAGAGGGAAGAACAAGTGGATACTTGTGTTTGAAGTATTAGAAGCTTGAAGAAGCAAGTTGATACTTGCTATTGAAGATAGCAGTCTTGAAGAGCAATTGAAGCCTAATGGTTGAGCTGCTGTCAGAGGAGGGTTTTGCTGTAGGAGCTGTTGATCTATTTCCTTTCTTGTCTGCTTGCTTTCTGTGCAACTGTATTGATGTGACTTGTTTGATTTGCTTGATGCATTAGAATAAGTTCATATCTAGACTGATGTAAGCTAGGAGCATGATTGCACTAGAGGTTGAGTTGCTCCCTCTGCTTGAATTTTTACTGTATGGCTTTGCTTGCGGGTATTGGGTAGAGCCCAGCTCCCTTGCCTATGTGGTTTGCGTTCGCTGGATAGCATGTTATTTCTTCTGTATGATTGCAGTTATTCATATCTGGCTTGAGGTTGAGATGAGCTTGTGGAGGCTGATGCCCCACACACATTTCCTCCCTCACTTGCATTGCATTCATTTTACAGTCGTTTACTGTTTACTGTTGAAGCTGATGCTTTATCTGTTTCTGGTTATCATTGACATGATCCCTTAGGAATCTCAGTTCCTTTGATAAGGAAGTGATGATAGAACTTTAGGTTGAAACCTGTGCATGATAACTTCTAGGAGTTCCCTGTTCCAAACCTCAACCATAGGATGAATCCTTGGCATGACAACATTAGGACTTGATAGTCTCCCCTTAGTTGTCCCTTTCTCTTCTCTTCTTAAAACAAATCAAAATACAATAATAAAGGTTAACTGACGTCGTACGTTACGAGCCTTAAGCTATCTGAGAAAGGGTTGTTGGAGAGTTTCTTTTCAATAGTCTGGATGTTTAGTATGGCACCCTTTGGGTGACATGCGACGCATTCACTCTCAGGTCATAGTCTCTAGTGCGATACTGGTTGCAAACATCCATAAAAAAGAGTTCTTTCGTAAAAGACAGAAAAACAAACTTCAAACCTTTTTGCCCCGTGGGCCCATAATTCAAAGGAAGCCTTTCTGATGAAAAGAGTGTCGTTAAACTTCAGTGCCACCGCAAACAGGCTTTGTCCCTAACTGCTGGAGCTGCTGTTTAACCCTACTCGATAAAATAGATGGATCTGAATTCCCGTAACCCGTATTATCCCAAACTACGTAAGCTCTGATCTCTCATACCTGTTGAGAGTACGTAGGCACAATACTGATGTATTGGCGAGCCACCTTCCCCGTATCTCGTAGTTAGGTGAACTACGTTGACTCTGATTTCTCATTCTCTGATGAGAATATGTAGGCATAAAGTGCGACGCTTTGCCGAGTCATTGTTTTTCTCTTTTAAGACAGCCTTGATAGGTAGATAGATAAAACCAACCCGTCAGATAAACACAACAAGCGTGGATCCCATCGAGTACGATGGACGTGAGGGGTGCTAATACCTTCCCCTTGCGTAACCGACTCCCGAACCCAGACAACGGTTGCGATGACCTTGTCTTATACCTTTTCGTCAGGTTTTTCCGATCGTTTCCTTTCCCGTTCCGAGGGATAAATAACGAAAGGTGGCGACTCTTCTGTTTTGCCGACACCTTATTTTCGCGGAAGCGACAATCGCTCTTATTTCATTATTATTCTTGCATTTTCCATGGATGTAATTTACGCGAGGCCATGGTCACAGTTTATTTTTTATTTCTTATTTTTTTGGGGATTTGTAATTTACGCGAGTGATCGTCGCGACGCTTTTTCTGCTTTCTTTACTTTCTGCACTTTAATTTCCACCATATAATAATTTGCCATGTTTTGCATGATTTATCGTTATGTTCATCTCCGAAGGAATTAGGTCTAGCCATTTGACCGCCGAGTCAATAACCCTAACCTTTGACCATTTCCAAACCCTAAGAGCATAGGTGTCCCGCCGTGGACGAAAATACCCTTTACCTTAGCTTTAGGTCAAAGAGTCGTTGTACTCTGCTTTAGGGTTTCCCGCCGTGGAATCCATAATTTCAACCGTAATTTTAATTCAACTTTTCAACATAGAAATATGAGTTTCAAGACTCCACGTAAGCGTGTCCTTAAGATACGTTTACTCCCATTGAAACCTTGACCACAGTCAAGAAGTTTCTAACCTCCCTTTCGAGGGGAACTACAATTACTCTGATTCCATTCCCGTCAGGATATGTAGGCACAAGATGCGACGTCTTGCTGAGTAAACTTAGGACTAACGCTTAGGTATTTAGGTCACTCTATCCCTTAGCTCAATATATATTAAAGCAGATAATAAAATAAAAAAGGCATACAATAAACAAAAGGTTCCTGTAGAGTACTACAGAAGTTTAGGGTGCTACTACCTTCCCTGAGCTTAACCAACCCCTTACCTAGATCTCTCCCCGCATTGTCTTTACGATGCGAAATTAGGTTTTCCTCTTTTGACCTTTTCCTTCGGATAAATCAAAGAGCGGTTGTGAACTAAAGATGCGATTCAAATTAATTAATAGTTTGATATCATATTCTAACCGCAACAAGAGCAGTATGGGTTGTGTCATCGGTCAACACGACGAGACTAGAAGAAAAGAGCATGAAATTTACTATCTGAGTAAAAAGTTCACAGATTGTGAGTCCCGTTACTCAATGCTTGAGAAAACGTGTTGCGCACTTGCTTGGGCTGCCAAACGTTTAAGACAGTATATGCTAAACCATACAACCATGCTGATTCCGAAGATGGATTCGATCAAATATGTAACACCCCCTTTCTATACCCCCAAATAATACAATTAAATCATTTAGGCACTTAGTAAAAATTTTCATCAGAGTATAATTTAACACATGGTATAAAAGAGGCACGTTACATTATCCAGGAAATTCAAAACACATACAACACATGCTCATAAGAATATGCAACAAAGGGTAAATCACCACAAAGGAACTTAGTCCTTAAAACCCACATATCAATATTTAGAATAAAAGCGAAAACATCTAAACATTGAATCACTTCATTCATATAAACATTATATACAACAACAGTTGAATTCAAGTCATAAGTCATGTTTACAAAACATTCACTAGCAGATACATACACAGATGTATCACACAAGAATCAAAACAATTCCTAACTACCCGGTGCTACATATCAGAGCTAACCGACCAAAAAGAATGAAGCCACGCTTCACAAAATACCTCCCACAAACCTAGTCTGCAATTCCTCATAGAGCATCATAAAATAGCAGAAGGGTGAGAAACATTATCATAACAAATAATGCATATAGTTATATATCTACATACACCAACATAGAATACACATAACATATTTCTCACCACAACTTATCATAATTCATCACAATTCAATCATATTGTTGCACCCCAAATTTTGACCCCTTAGATTCTCATTATCATTTTAGGAGCATACTCATGAATTTTCTAACCTTAACCCAATGCAAGTCCATCTTTGTCAAATTGCAGATGAATCAGGGTTTCGTGCAGTCAAAATCGAAACTTCAGGGTTTGTGATTAGTCAATGTTTTGGGCTCATTCAAATAGGAAACAAGGTCAAGGGTATTATATAATGTCAATTGAGAAGCCAATGTGAGGTTGTTACCCCAGAATTCAGAGCAGTGCATTTCAGAGCACCCGATTAGGGTTTTGGACCAGTAAAAGTCAATCGTAGTTTGACTTTGATATTGGAAGATGTTTAAATGGTGGGATTATGATCAATGAAGTTCATATATCTTAATAAAGTTCATCCAAGAAGTTTCAAAGTCTCAGGAGGCGCAAAATGTCAACTGGCGACTCGGTAGTCACCGATCGGTCGTACGGTTGACCGAAAAGTCAACTCTCTAAATTTTAGGAATTGGACTTCAAGTTGTGAAACAAAATTGTTCCTTATGTCATATTGGACTTGTATATCAATTTTCATGACCATTGGATCAAGGATGAAGGAGTAATCGAAAAATCGAGAAATTAGGGTTTTGAAAGGGGCCAAACCATAACTCCTTAACCACACATCCAATTGAGTTGGTTCAAAGCTCATTTGGAAGCTCTTGACAATTCCTACAAAAGTCCCTAAGTGGTCCATGATCAAAAAATGCATAGATTTGGAGTTATGATCAAATTCATTTCTAGAAGGGAAAAAGACTTAGAGAATTTCACTTTTAAGTTCATTTTTTAGCAACTTTGGGAGACTTTTTGGCCAAGTTCCTTTGGGAAATTGAAACTCATGAAAACATGAATGTTGTAGAGCTACATGAGGGCTTTCCAAAAAGTATTAGAAGTCCTCAAAAGGAGTTGTGAGCAGAAAGTTACATGTGTGGCAAGTTAGGGGTTTCATACTTTAGTCCCACATTGTCAAAATTCAAAAACTTATTCTTTCATCAAAGAGGACAAATATCAGCCCTTGTATATTATTGTATCTGATATGTAGAGAGTTTGAAGCCTGAAAATATGAAAAATATGCAGAGGGGATGAATTCTCCAAGCTTTGCAAATTGCCTTGCAAGTTGGTTTGCAACTTGCACCAAAAGTGAAAAAGTGAAGCATGAGGTGTAAAACAAATTCTGAACCAGCCCTTAAGCTATGCTTCTAGCCTGTAATTAGCCACACTAAACCATCATTGTTCTTGACTATTGAGGCCTGCCTTGCAGCCAAGGAAACCCTCTTGTAGAGGTTTGCTCCAAAAAGTGAAAAACCTTTCTTCAAAGTGAAGAAATTTTCAAATCTGCCCCCTCACTCATTTTCCTATAAATAGGACTCTCCCCCACCTCATTATGATCATGAAAAATCTTCTAAAAACCAGAGAAATTGAGAATCCTTGCTGTTTCCACTCCTTTCTCCAAAAACCACAAAATCTCATTTTCACCAAGAAGCTTAAAAATCTGTCTTGCTACCAAGGATGCCAAACTCATTTCTCTATATTCAAACACTTCAACAACCATCCACACAATCCCTAAATGTGGTATAGAAGGTGTCCAAGACCTTAAACCATTCAAAAACTTCACCAATCAAAAAGTCAACTTCCACACCAAGTTACTTTGACCAAAGCTACAAAATTTGCCATATCTTGTTCCAAACAGTTCCTTGGTGTTTTAATCACTCAAACACCTCTCATATATCATTCCTCAACTGTCTAAAGCATTGAGGGTCATTGGTGGAGTTTATTTCTCCAACTGTCTTGAAGTTTGCTTTCTTGCTTCACAAAGAAGAAACCTCTCAAAGGTAAGGAGTACTTGAAGTTCCTCTGGGTTTCTTGGTGTTTAAGCTTGTTCAACAAAGTCTACAAGAGGTATGTAGCTTATAAACATTGCCCTTTGCATCATTTTCCACATTTTGGCATTTTTGAGCAACATTGAGAAATATGAACTATGAGCACTTAGTGATTTTCATGACATTTGGCTTTGGTGAATGTTAAGATTTGTTGAAAATTAACATGTTTGTTTGGTTTGTACTTATCAAGTTTCAAGCATTAATTGTTGAATTTGTGACTGTTGCTGTCACAGCTGTGTTTGAAAGAGAAGTGTGTTAACTCATGTTTTTGCTAGAACATACGTTGTTTATGTGTTATGACTGTTTCTAGTATGATTGTAGTTCTGTTGTTGTTTGTTTCATGTATGTTTATGGCCAACATGTTTTGTACTGCCTTAAGAAATACCTTGACATTATGTTATTTAAAAGCTGCTTGGATTTGGTATGAGCATATGCTTTTCTAGCCAGGATTGTTTTTGTTCTTGTTGTAGTAAGTTTTGTTGTTAGAGCATCAGGGCTGCTAGTTGGTTTAGTGAGGGCTAGTTAGCATTTGACCTATTTATGTTCTAGGCATTCTTGAGGTTAGGATGAGAAGGGGAATAAGAGCCCTGCTAGAGCACCTTGACATGATGAATTTACTGCTGTCACCTTAAAACCTGTGTCCCCACCCTTTGGAGCCATAATTTGGTTCACTTTTCTGTGCTTCGTTTCAAGACAGTAAGAGGAAAACTTCATGGCCTGTTAAGATGAAACTTTCCTTGTGGTCTGCAAATGGTTTTAGTGGAAGATGAGGGTGGTGCCACCAATCAAGACTTGGACACTTTGAATTTCATTTGGACAGCTCCTGATTTGTTTGTCTGGTTTGAGAGTGGAGATGAGGAACCTGTTGCCAATTCACATGTTCTGGAGGAATGCTGCTAAATTCTCAGCCTATGGTATTTGGGATCATGAGTCTACTTGTCTGTTTCTTGAGGAAATTTTGTGCTGATCAATTTATTAACTGCCTTGTGGACTTTTGAATGGGCTGCTGGCCCCTGAGTTGGTGTTAGTATGTTTTGTTTTTTGTGTGATTTGTTAACTCCAACCTTGACCTGTTGTTAAAACTTAGACTGCTGCAAATATCACACTAAGCTAGAGCACCAAGTTCTGTTGTTAATATGTTGGAAGTATCCTTTGCATGTTTTAGTGGCTGTCAAATGTGGATGTAGTATGGTGTTGGCTGTTGTCCTATGTGTTGGTTAAAAGCAAACTTGTTCTAAATGTTGCAATTGAGTGATCTCATATTTCGGTTTGGATTAGAGTTTTTTTTAGGATTTATTTGAGTTTATTCATGACAGTTTTTGCTTCATAAATTCCAAATGCATTTCAAGGCACTTGACATAGTTTGTTTTGATAGGACTTGATTTAGTGTAATTGCTGGCATAAAAATCATTAGTTTAGGCATTTATGATTTATGCATACCTCTACATATCATTAAAACTAACTGTCATGAGTTGTGTACTACAAAATGCATCTTTCAATTCATCTTGCAACTTGACATGCTATTTTCCATAACAGACTGTGTTGAACTTTTCTTTGGCTTGATTCTCACTTGTTAATACATTTCCAAAGTGTACGGTGATCTGCATTGGCTTGTTACTCATGAAACCTGAACTCCACATCACTATGCATTTCATCACATTTTTGCAACTTACATCCCATTTAACATCACAACATGATATAGACTCCATCTCTTGCATAAACTCATTATTTATCATTTATATGGTGTGTGAGCATGATTACTTTGATTCAAAGCTGGCTGTAGCATGAGTTTCACATCAAAGTGCTTCATAACTCCCAAGAGCACACACACTATCGGGTTTTTAGTATAGAGAGGAATTTCAAAAAACTAAGTGCACCATCTTGTTCCTCATGTTTTTCTGGTCAGTTTGCATATAAATTTCATCGCGTTTGGTTAAGAATCGAGAAAGTTACGAGTGAAAACGTAAATCATATTTTGAGTGTTATTTTTGCCCAGAAATTCAAAGTGAACATCCCATATATATTTATGGGGTGGCTTTCATCAACGGATGTATAGCCACCCCAGTGGTAAGACCATATGCCAAATTTCGCCTTGCACGCCTTGTACCTGAGTTCGACCCCTGAGGAGGGCAACTCTTTTATTAATTTTTGTCATTTTTTTTACCAAACTTTGAAAATTCATATCTCTCTCAATTTTAATCATTTTTCACCCATTCTTTTTGCATTGTGTTCATCTTGATGTGACTTTCATTTCATATTTGACAAATTTTTCACCTCTTTTGACTGTTTGCAAGTTGTATACTTTCTGTGATCGTTTTGACAGATGCAGATGAATTTTCTCTTGATGTACTTGTGATTGCTTGTGATATTTGTTTGCATTCTCATTCTTAAAATAATTGTTAACATGTTAAAGCTTCATTTTTTGTTGTCACCATGTCCATGTTACTTTATCTGTTGAACTTATTTGAACTTGATCTGTCGTCACAGTTCCTGTTCTGCCTATCTGCTTTGATTGTCATCAATGCATCTTTGCCTTTATCATTTCATATACTCATTTAATGGTTGTCACCATGAATGTACCTTTATCTTTTTGTTGCTTTCCTTTTATTTTCTTTCCCCAAGTGACGAAGCTTGTTAGCTCTCATCTAGTTGCCTCTCCTGTATCCCTCCAAAGGAAGGTCTGTCCATTTGATCCTCATATCATGGATAACTCCTTCACCCCTCTCTTGACTTTGTTAAGTCACTTTAACCTTAGCTTAGAAGCCATTAGACTTTTCTTCAAGACTAAGAAACCCACTGGTACTAGGAGTGTTCTTCAACTAGAACCCTAGGAAAGAGTTTGTCAACTCTTGTAAGAATCATTGTCATGATTTCTTACTTCCCCTTTTGAATATTACAACTTAGATTAGGGAGTTTCATCAAACTCCACACAAACATTGTCATGTTTGTTCCCCTTTGAACCTTGATCATAATCAAGTGGTTCTTCTTCCCTTGTAAGGTGAACTACGATTGCTCTGATTCTATCCTAGTTAGGATACGTAGGCAGAAGATGCGACGTCTTTGTGAGCAAACTTAGTGTATATAACTTTAGGTTTCAACTCATATCTTTTCCCAATCCCAAAATCCATAGTACATATTTCACACTTAGCAAGCAATCAAACAAAAGGTTCCTGTAGAGTACTACAGATGCTTAGGGTGCTAACACCTTCCCTAGGTATAACCAACCCCCGATCCCTGAATCTCTTAAGCGTTGTCGTTACATCGCGAAAAAGGTTTTTCTTTATTTAGAGCCGTCCTTTGGATAAATTAAAGTTCGGTTGTAAAAGAAATAAGATTCAAGTTAATTTAATAGTTTGATATCCAATTTTCACCGCAACAGAAATGGAGACTTCACTGGGGACTTTTGCTTTGAGGGTTTAGCCTATCTTGTTTGATTAATTGCTTACTTGTAGATACTTGTAAAAATGTACATATGTGCTCTCTTGGATATTGGGAACTTGGATTGGTAAGACAACACTATACCTGTGTTTGAGCGTACTTATGATAGGATGATGGTATATTCAAGGAGACTTATAGGGAGTTGATTCCCGACCAAGTTGACTTGAGAAAACCACCGCTCAGTAGAGGCCCTTCTGAGAGTTAGTATTGTTGATCGAGTATTCGTGAAAAAAATGCTACTTTCTACATGGGAGCCCGTGATACTGAGGACCTTTAGATTACCTTTTCCCCACCATGGCTTTATTAGGATGTAATGCGATGACTATAAGGAAGTAATTCCAAAGTAGTTGATACGCGATACTACACTTGGACGAGACTCTCTTGAGAATATTATCGACCACCAAGTATTTGGGAAATTGATAATATCCGAAAGATGGATCGAGGACTCTGGGAACTCTTTTTAGAACCTTGTTCTGCAGTTTTGAAAACCTTAGTACATACCTTTGGGATGGGTAGACCTTGACTCCATATTCATGTTCTCCAAACCAAAACCTTTATCTGTTTTTATCCATGTGTATATATGAATATGTGCTTACCTGTGTTTGTGCATTCATGCATTCGTGAACATCATATCATAAAGGTTTCATGGAACTCAGATCTCTTGTTTGTAAATAATAGGATCATCATGGACAGTGGAAAAAAGAAAACCATGAAGTACACTTACAAAAGTCCTAACTTAGATGGCATAGAAAGGTTGAGCACTTTGATAACAGATCTAGAAGGATTCAAGAGCAGGTATGGAAACTTATTGTCACTGTTAAGGGTAAAGAAGAAGATGGATCTGGGACTTCTCCCCACACTCCTCCAGCTTTATGATCCACTCTATCATTGTTTCACTTTTCCTGACTATCAGCTGGTACCTACACTTGAGGAATATTATTGCTTGATTGGTTTACCTATTCTTGAAGACTCTCCTTTTCCAATCATGGAGAAGGACCCTAAGGAAGAAGAAATTGCTAAAGCTACACGTTTGGGATTGGTGGATATTCAGAAAAATATGGTTACTAAGGGAGGAGTATTTGGTTTGACTGCATAGTTCTTGGTTGGGAAAGCACAATACTATGTTGATAACTTGAGTATGGATGCATTTGAGGCTATCTTTTCCTTGCTCATTTATGGGATATTCTTGTTTCCAAGCTTTGATAACTTAGTGGATCTCAATGCCATCAAATTTTTCTTAAAGAAAAACCCTGTGCCTACTTTACTAGCTGACGCATATCATTCTGTTCACCTGAGAAATTTGCATAAAGGAGGAATGATTACCTGTTGTGTCCCTTTGTTATATAAGTGGTCTATTTCTCACTTACCTAAAGCTCATGTTTTTTGGAAGGAAGGTTGGTGGTCTCAGAAGGTTATGGCTCTTACTCACTCTAATATTGATTGGTACAGCCGTAGTTACGATAGGATAAAAATCATTGATAGTTGTGGAAGCTTTGGTAACGTACCTCTTCTAGGTACAAGTGGAGGAATCAGTTACAACCCTGTTCTCGCTCGCCGTCAGCTTGGATATCCTTTGAAAGACAAACCAAACAGCACTCATGTGGAGAATATTTTCTTTAAAGGAGGTTCAGAATTGAAGGGAGAAATTCTAAAAGCTTGGGGACATGTACACAAGAAAGGAAAGGAAGACTTAGGGAAGCCTAATTGCGTCTCTCTCGAGCCTTATCTCCAATGGGTCCGAAAAAGAGCTATTCAACTAAAGATGCCTTATTCTCAGCAGAAACCCATGGCTTTAGAGGAGGAACACACAATGATCTTTATGTCTGAAGAGGAGAAGTTAAAGATTGCCTTGAGGAAGTCACAACAAACTGAAGTAGCCTGGAAGTACAAGTACCAAGTGGCCATGGAAGAGAATGATGAACTCCGTAGACAACTACAGGCGAAGGACGAAGAAATGATTGCTTATAAGAAGAGGAGGATACAGGAAGGTTCATCATCTTCCATCTCTCAACCAACTCCATGGAAGCTAGTCGTGGACAAACTCATTCTCGAGAAGACTCAGATGGAAGAAAAAATCAATAAACTCAAAGCAAAAGAAGACTTTTATTTAGAATACTGTCAGCCTTATATTTAGGACTTTTGTAAAATGTACTAGATATTTTGTAATGCAATCTTGAAAATCAATGAAATGAAATGATGCTTTGATCTGAGTTCCATGAAACCTTTGCATTTGCATTTACACTAATTAATCATTCAAGGAACTAAAGATTGTTTTGCAGATATTATAGGATGGATTCTGGAAAGAAAGCAGAGGTTGCGTTCCAAAGACCAAAATTGGAGAACTTGAAAAAACTGGGAAGTTTAGTAGAAGACCACGAGGCATTCAGGGAGAAGTATGGGAATATGCTGTCTTTGCTAGAGATTCAAATATATGAAGAGATGTTATCCGCACTCATGCAGTTCTATGATTCAACCTATCACTGTTTCACATTTCCAGACTATCAGTTGCTGCCAACCTTGGAAGAATATTCCGCCCTGATGGGAGTAGGCGTCACTCCTAGACCATTTTCTGGAAGAGAAGGAACTCCTAATGAAAGAGCAGTTGCAGAGGCCGCGTATTTGGAGGTGGACGAGGTACGATCTCATATGGTTGTTAAGGGAGGGTTGTATGGATTTCCAGCTATGTTCTTGTATGAAAAAGCTCAAAGCTATGCCTTGTCAAAGAATATTGAAGCATTTGAGGCCATCTTGGTTTTACTAATTTACGGACTGTTCCTGTTCCCGACTGCTAATGATTTTATGGACGTAAATGCAATAAACCTTTTCTTAATCAAGAATCCTGTACCTACCTTGCTGGCTGATACGTACTTTACCATCCACCGTAGGAATCGTTATGGAGTTGGACGGATTGAGTGTTGCACCGTTCTCCTGTACAAATGGTTTATTTCGCACTTGCCAAAAATTCCGACCCTCTGGGATAAGCAAAATGGGCTCTCATGGATAGAAAAGCTTCTATTGCTCAAACACTCAAATATCAAGTGGTATGACCCTATGTATGGAGGGATTGCCCTGATCCAAAGCTGTGGAGATTTCCCGAATGTACCGCTTATCAGCGTCAATGGTTGCATCAACTATAATCCTATTCTAGCTCATCGACAGTTGGGGCACCCCATGAAAGATGAACCAGATCCAGACTTTTTGAGAAGCTTTTACCTTGAAGAGGGGAAGAATCCCGCTTACAGGGCTCGAATTGTGTATGCTTGGCATTATGTCCACACGAGGGGAGTAACGGCCATAGGTTACCACGACACTATTGTTTCAGAATCTTACTTATCATGGGTAAAAGAAGCAGCGTTGAAGATGTTCTATACTCGCTTTGAGCCTGACTCACCCAAACCTACCCTCGTAGAAGAATTGAAAACTGCTTTGGCAAAAGCTGAAAAAGAAGGAAAGACTTGGAGAGATAAGTATTTCAAGGCTATGCAAGTGAAGGAAGAATTTCAAGAATTGATCCTCAAAATGGAAAGAAGAGTCAGCCAGAAGACGAAGGGCCATCCAACCAGAAGATCTAAAAATCCTTTTTCTGTTTCATTTCATCATGTATTTTGTATTGAAGACTTGTATTTCAATTTCAGAATCATTATTGTAAAACTCTCAGTTATTAATCTATGAGGACTTTTGAATTTGCTTATTTCTTCATTGTTATAATTTATGCAAATATTTCTTTGGATTCCTTGAATGATTAATTTTGCATTTATCGCATTTTGCATTCATAAGAATCGCATGTGCATATTCTTTTGTTGTGTCTCATCTCGCTGTCTTGTCTCCAGAAAGAATCACATTGAATCCTCAACACCGATACAACACCCGAGCCCAAGCTCACCTAAGAATGGAAGGACATAATTTGGATGTGGACATAATTGATAATGAACTTGGAGAGCTACGAGGAGGCATGTGGCAGATCATGGAGGCCCTACAAGTCATTCGTGCAAAATTGGACACTCAAGCCACTGTTGTTTCTGAAATCACTAGCAAAGTTGCAGAGCCGATCCCAACGACAGTCACTGTTGCGAATGTTCCACCATATGGGTTGCCACCTGGTTTTGTATCGCCACCCGTAGTCAATCAACAAGCAGTTCCTTTGGGGCCAGAAGTTCCTCAAGCTATTCCTACTTACACTCAACCTTCAATTCAGGTTCAAGCGCGCCCTATTTTTCATAATTCTCCACCAGTGTACGAAGGTCTTGATGTGTATGAAGAAGAAAGCGGACGACATGATAATTTGAAAAAAAGTGTAGAGACTATCAGATGAAAGGTCAGAGCAATGGAAGAAAATGACATCTTTGGTACTGATGCCAGAGATATGTGTTTGGTATCCAGGTTGGTAATTCCGCCAAAGTTCAAAGTTCCTAATTTTGATCAATATTCTGGGGCTACTTGTCCTCAGACGCATCTGATTATGTATTACCGAAGAATGGCCACTCACGTGGAAGATGACAAGTTAATGATTCACTGTTTCCAAGATAGTTTGAAAGGAGCTCCTGCCAAATGGTATTTGGGCTTGGATCAGTCTCGTATCCATAGTTTCCAAGACTTGGTCGATGCTTTTGTGAAACATTACAAGTACAACATGGATTTAGCCCCTGATAGACGACAGTTACTGAGTATGTCGCAGAAGAGTTCGGAATCTTTCAAAGAGTATGCACAAAGGTGGAGGGAGACTGCCTCTCAGGTAGAACCTCCTTTGAGCGAAAAAGAGTTAACAGATTGGTTCGTCGATACAGTGAGACCAGAGTTTTATGAGAAAATGATCAGTAGTGTAACCGCAAGTTTTTCTGATATAGTAGCAGTAGGGGTGAGAGTGGAGCTAGGAATGAAGAATGGGAAGGTGGCTAGCAGTTCCAACAGTTCCGGTAATAACAATGTCAAAAAGCTCAGCAGTAATTTTCATAGAAAGAAGGAAGGGGAGACAAATGCAGTAACTGTGGGAAGAAAGAGTCGCACCTGGAGACCACCTTACCAACAGTATCAGCAGAGTTATGTTCAACAACCTCAGTAAGGCTTTGCTCAGCAGCCTCAACCAAGTTATGTTCAGCAATCCCATCAACAACGACCAATGTATCTGTTGCAGTATGCCCAACAACTTTATGTGGCAGCTGTAACTCCAGCTTTCAGTCATCCTGTTCCCAGTTATCAGACGGTGCGGCCAGCACCTGTATATCATTCAATTTAACAAGGGTATCAACGAGCGCCTAACGCTCCACCCTATCAACAACATCATCAGTCTAGAGCTTAGGCACCCAGACAAAACTACCAGAATCGGAGACCGACAACAAAACCACCACTTCCTCAGATACCGTGACCTACACCGAGTTGTACCCCTCCTTAGTGCAGCAGGGATTGGTAACAACACGACCATTAAATCCAGACACTACATCCCTTCACTATAATCCAAATGCTCATTGTGCCTTTCACGAGGGTGCTGCCGGTCATGATTTAGAAGGATGTCTTGCCTTAAAACATCTTGTCAGGGAGTTGATAAAAAAAGATCTTGTCTTTTGATGATGTACCCCCAAATGTCAAAAGTAATCCATTGCCGAACCATGGAGGGGTCAATGCAGTAGAAGAAGTGTCATATGAAAGGATGGTCCGAGATGTGTCTGAAATAAGAGCCCCGTTGAAGATACTTCACGAGAAACTACTGAAAGCAAGATTGATAGAAGATATCCATAATGATTGTGAAAAGTGTTCTAGTGATTCTAGAGGGTGTGATGAGGTACGAAGAGGTATACAAAGGATGATTGATGAAGGAATATTACAAGTGTGTAGTAAGGTGAGGAAAGAAGAAGTTTCAGTAATTAAGCCTGTTTTTAATTTACCGAAGAAAGGTGAGAAAGTTCCGGTGTTCAAAATGACCAAGAAAGGTACGAAGCCCGTTTTTAACAAGTCGGCTATCAATCAACCTCAACCGGTTATCATTCAGAAACCGAGACCGTTTCCTTTTGAAAGCACAAAGGCCGTTCCATGGATATTTGATATGACTGTGATAGACCGAGGAACTAGGAAGGTTAGTCAGAAAGAGACAGTAAGAGACGACCAAGTGGACGTAACAAACATTGCGGGTACAAGCAAAATGACCCGTAGTGGTCGAATCTATCAACCAAAGATGACAGTAGTCACTCCAAAAGAGGTTACCCCCGTTGTGGAAAAAGAACAAGAGGTACCAGGTACTGAAGGAAACGAAGAAGAATTCTTAAGGATTATTCGGAAAAGTGATTACAAGATCATTGATCAGCTCCACCAAACCCCATCAAAGATATCAATCTTGTCTCTTTTAATGAATTCTCCAGCTCACAGAGAGGCTCTGCAGAAGGTATTAAAACAGGCACATGTGACAAAAGACATAACTCTCGGACAATTTGATTCAGTGATAGCCAACATTACAGCCTGTAACACCATGAGCTTTAGTGATGCAAAATTACCGAATGAAGGACACAATCATAACCGTGCATTGCACATATCTGTCAAGTGCCAGGAAGATACAATGGCACGAGTTTTAGTCGATACTGGATCCTCATTGAATGTATTTCCCGCCAGGTCGCTCGCAAGGCTAGCATATGCCGGGGCAGAAATGAAACCAACGTCTTTAATTATAAAAGCTTTTGATGGTTCAAGAAGAACGGTTGTTGGAGAAGTAGAATTGCCAATCATGATCGGACCTCATGTGTTCGATATTACATTCCAAGTCATGGACATTAATCCGGCTTATAGTTGTTTGTTATGACGACCATGGATTCACGCCGCTGGGGCCGTAACTTCCACCTTACATCAGAGAATGAAATTTGTTGTGAATGATAAATTAGTGATTGTACACGGTGAAGAAGACCTAATGGTGAGCAATCTGTCATCGTTCAACTATATCGAAGCAGATGATGGCGCGTTAGAAACTTCCTTTCAGGCGCTCGAAATAGCTAATGCAGTGATATTGGAAGAAACAGTGGCTAAGAGTGGTTCGTCTTTTGCATCCGCTCAGAGCATCAAGTCTACACTGAAAGAAGGCACTCCTGCAGGTTAGGGAGAGATTATTGAAGTGAAACCAAATTTGGATCGCCAAGGGTTGGGTTACAGACCAACTCATGATGAAGCACCGACACATGACAAAGGACGCCCAAAGACTATACAAGAAGTATTCATCAGTGGAGGTTTCCAAGTCAGTGTTGTGGAAGAAGATTTTAAAGATGAAGACCTTGAACAGTTAGTGTATCATTGCAACACTGCCTTGAGCAACTGGGAAGCTATTGAGATTCCTTTGGTTTTTCCTGAGTCAAAGTAATTTGTTTGTTTTTCTTTTCTTGTTGTTTTAAATCTCCATAGCCATGCCCAAGGCTATAGGAATGTTTTGTAAGGGCCCCAAGCTTTCAAGAAATCAATGAAAATGAACTATTTTGTTAAATTCCTGGTGATATTTCCTTTACTGCTTTTGCTTTCATTTTAAACGAAAAATGGCAATCTTAAAAAACCCAAAACATTTTTTGTTGTTGTATGCTACATTTGTCTTTGTGTGTTTTAATAAAATAAGCCCTTCCAACGTGCAGTGATGTCCTAAAACCCATTGAATCCTATGACTTTGCATTCCCTCCGGACTTTGATTCACCAATATACCAAGCTGAAGATGAGGATGAAGATTTTGAAATACCTGATGAACTGATAAAGTTGGCACACCATGAGTATGCAGAGCTTCAACCCTACAAAGAACAGGTAGAAGTCATTAATCTTGGCACTGAAGAAGACAAGAAAGAAGTCAAGATTGGGGCAGCTCTAGGGGCAGAATTCAAGCAGCAACTAGAAGAACTTTTGAAAGAATATGTGGATGTATTTGCTTGGTCATACCAGGATATGCCGGGTCTAGACACTGACATAGTGGTTCATAAATTACCGCTCCGACCAGAATGCCCACCGGTTAAGCAAAAGCTACGAAGAACAAGACCTGACATGGCTCTCAAGGTTCGAGATGAGGTGAAGAAACAGATTGACGTCGGGTTCTTAGCAATGTCCAAATACCCCGAAAGTGTAGCCAATATTGTACCTGTACCGAAAAAGGATGGGAAAGTCAGAATATGTGTGGATTACAGGGACCTAAACAAGGCCAGTCCGAAGGATGATTTCCCTTTGCCGCATATCAACACGTTGGTGGATAATACGGCTCGTTTTGCAGTTTTCTCATTTATGGATGGGTTCTCCGGTTACAATCAGATTAAGATGGATCCCGATGACATGGAAAAAACTACTTTCATTACACCGTGGGGGACTTACTGTTACAAAGTTATGCCTTTCGGTCTGAAGAACGCAGGTGCTACTTATCAAAGGGCCATGGTAACGTTATTTCATGATATGATGCACAAGGAGATAGAGGTATATGTTGATGACATGATAGCCAAATCTCAAAACGAGGAGGACCATTTGGAACATCTTTTGAAATTGTTTAAGAGACTCAGAAAATATCAGTTGAGACTGAATCCAGCCAAGTGTACCTTTGGGGTAAGATCAGGGAAATTACTCGGTTTCATTGTCAGCCACCGAGGGATTGAAGTAGATCCAGACAAAGTCCGAGCGATTCAAGACATGCCAACCCCACAAACGGAAAAGCAAGTCAGAGGTTTTCTTGGAAGACTGAACTACATATCCAGATTTATTTCCAATATGACTCCTACTTGTGAGTCCGTCTTCAAATTATTACGCAAGGACCAGACGGTTGTTTGGAATTCAGATTGTCAACAAGCATTTGATAAGATCAAGGGTTACCTACAAGAGCCTCCGATCTTAATACCTCCTATCCCGGGAAGACCTCTTTTCATGTATTTGACAGTGCTTGAGAATTCAATGAGTTGTGTGTTAGGTCAGCAGGATGAGTCTGGACGAAAAGAACATGCTTTCTATTATTTGAGTAAGAAGTTTACTGATTGTGAAGGCCGATACTCGCTTCTGGAGAAAACTTGTTGTGCTTTGGCATGGGCGGCCAAACGTTTGAGGCAGTACATGATTTGCCATACCACTTTGCTGATTTCAAAAATGGATCCAATAAAGTATATTTTTGAGAAGCCGACTCAGACTGGAAGACTCGCCCGTTGGCATATGTTATTATCAGAATATGACATCCAGTACGTAGCTCAGAAATCTATCAAGAGTAGTATTTTGTCAGAATATCTTGCAGATCAACCAGTGGAAGATTATGAGCCTATCAAATTTGATTTCCCAGATGAAGACATTATGTTAGTAAAAGATTGTGAAGAACCAAGTCTTGATGAGGGTCCACAAGAAGGTCTTTGGTGGAAAATGATGTTCGATGGTTCCTCCAACTACAATGGGCATGGCGTAGGCGCCGTTTTAATGAATCCGGAGGGTGGTTACACTCCATTCACAGCCAGGTTGGATTTTGACTGCACAAATAATATCGCCGAATATGAAGCGTGCATTCTCGGCCTCGAGGCAGCTATTGACCTCAAAATCAAACTTCTTGAAATCAGTGGGGATTCAACTTTGGATATCTATCAGGTTACTGGAGAATGGGAAACTAGACATGAGAATTTGATCCCTTATAGAGCCTATATTGTCAAAATGATGGAATATTTTGATGAAATCACTTTCAAGCATGTCCCGAGATCTGAAAATCACATTGCCGATGCCTTAGCCATGTTAGCCTCGATGTGGAAAGTCAGGGATGTCAATGATGCCACTCTCATTAGAATTGAACGCAAGACCGAGCCCGCCTACTGTCAGATGGTTGAAGAAGAGACTGATGATAAGCCGTGGTTCTATGACATAAAGAATTACCTGTTGAAACAAGAGTATCCAACAGATGCTACGTCACTCGACAAGAAAACTCTGAGACGATTGGCATCCAAGTTCTTTCTCAGCAATGATGTGCTTTACAAAAGAAATCATGATATGGTCCTGCTTAGATGTGTTGACAGACGAGAAGCAGAGTTGTTAATGCAAGATGTTCACGGAGGAATGTTCGGTACTCATGCCAATGGATATGCTATGTCTAAAAAGATTTTGAGGGCTGGTTATTACTGGTTGACCTTGGAAACTGATTGTATTCAATTAGCCAGGAAGTGTCACAAGTGTCAGGTTTATGCGGACAAGATGCATATACCACCGACGTTGCTAAATGTGTTGTCACACCATGGCCTTTTTCTGTGTGGGGCATCGATATGATTGGGGCAATTGAACCAAAAGCTTCTAACGGACATCGATTTATTCTGGTTGCTATTGACTATTTCACAAAGTAGGTTGAAGCTGCATCCTACACTAATGTTACTCGGCAGGTGGTGGCCCGTTTCATAAAAAAGGAGATTATCTGTCATTACGGAATCCCGAGCCGAATCATAACGGACAATGGTACTAATTTGAACAACAAAGTCATGAAAGAGTTGTGTGATGACTTCAAAATTGAACATCACAATTCTTCTCCTTATCGTCCCAAGATGAATGGAGCTGTAGAAGCCGCAAATAAAAACATCAAAAAGATTTTGCAAAAGATGGTGAAAACTTACAAAGATTGGCATGAGATGGTGCCATTCGCCTTGCATGGATACAGAACGTCCGTCCGCACTTCAACAGGGGCAACCCCTTTTTCTTTGGTATATGGAATGGATGTGGTACTTCCTATTGAGGTCGAGATACCTTCTTTGAGAGTCATAATGGAAACCAAGCTTGAAGAAGTAGAATGGGTGAGAGAAAGGTTTGATCAGTTGAATCTTATTGACGAAAAGCGCATGTCTGCGATGTGTCATGGTCAGTTATATCAGAAGAGGATCAAGAGAGCTTTTGACAAGAAAGTTCGTGTCCGAAAATTCTGCGAAGGGGAACTTGTACTCAAAAAGATTTTACCAGTTCATAAAGACGCACGGGGAAAGTGGATGCCTAACTATGACGACCCGTTTGTTGTGAAAACAGTCTTCTCAGGAGGCTCATTAATTCTCACGACCATGGATGGGAAGCAGCTTACTCATCCAGTAAATTCTGATGCAGTACGAAAATATTACGCCTAAAAAGAGCCCGATAAGTCGAAAACTCAAAGGAACGACTTATGCAAAAGTTAGGGTTGAAGAAAAAGAAAAGAAAACAGAAAAAAAGAAAAAGAAAAATAAAAGCTCGCTAAGTTGAAAACCCGAAAGGGTGACTTAGGCAAAAATGAGTGTCCCGGTGGATTGAAAACCCGAAAGGGCGGTCCAGGCAAAAGTTAGGGACAAAGGTGTTTCACTGCATCAGAAGAGTTGTCACTACTTCAAAAGGTTGTCACCATTGCGGAAGATTGTACAGGAGATCCATTTCCAACTGCTCTCGTCAGAAGCAAGGATTTGAGCGATTTTGGTCTTTAGGGATAGTTTGGTTATGGGATTCAATGTAACCTTGTCCACTTTGCCATTTTTCACTTGTAAAATTTCTATGGAATTTTGTCATTTGCAAGATTTCATCCTTGAATAAAATCAGTTTTGAGCTATTCTTTCCTTTACAAATTTATCGTTTCCTTTATTTTCTTTGTTATGCAAAATATTGTTCGTTAATCAACGATAATATTGAAAGCATTAGGGTCAAGTTATTTGAGTAAACTTGAAAAGATTAACATAAAAACTTTAGCTCATGGAAAAGTCAAGGAAAATCACACTTCCCCGAGACCTCAGGGTAGTAGAAGCTTTGATATGTAATCCAATTACATTCCCCGATGAAGCGTAAGCAAGTCAAACTGCCGATTCCCCTTTTATCATGTGTGGGTATCAAAACTTGAAGACTGTTTTCTCAAGGAACCTCTTATAATGATATGAGGACTGGTCCCCAGTAGAAAAATTATGAGCATTGTGTTTTGAATTTACTTTGTCATCTCTGAATAGCTTGTTTAAAGCTTTGTTCCTTTATTGAGAGTGAATCTATTTGTCAAAAAATGCATACACCTTTTTCAGCCAGGGTTCAGTGTGATTCATTCGGTCTCTCGAGTTCGGTGTGCTATCTGTCGATTATGACCGATCACTATTAGTGAACGTCATCTTGGATGTCCAGTCGTAATCGGCATTGTTTTAGAAGCCAATCGTTATTGGTTGTCTGTTGGTCGTCACCATATTTTCCTTTGAAACCCAGTTGTAACTGGCGTTGTCTTAACTTCACTCGTTATTACCTTTTGGTTCGGTTGTTACCAACCTTTTCCTCTGAAGTCTAGTCGTCACTAGCGAATCCCTTGTGAAATCTAGTCGTTACTAGTTGATTTTCCGTTTAAGTCCAGTCATAACTGGCAGATGTTCAAAATCCAATCGTCATTGGTATCTTGTTGGTTGTCACCAACCTTCCACATGGAAGTCTAGTCGTAACTGGCGTCACTTGGAATCCAATCTTTATTTGTATTTTCTGGTTTGGTCGTTACCAACCTCCCCAGCTAAAGCCTAGTAGCTTGCTAGCATTCTCGTAACCACATGTGTTGGTATACCCTGATTTGGTCGTCACCAGTATTTCTTCCGAAGTCCAATCGTAACTGGCATTGCCTGAAATCCATTCGTCATTGGTACCCTGACTTGGTCGTTACCAATCTTCTTTAAATCCAGTAGTTACTGGCGTTGCTTGAAATTTGGTCGTCACCAATTTACCCAGTCGAAGTCCTGTATTACCGATTGGATTTGAAATTTCATTTGTTGTTATCTCAGGTTGGTCGTTATCATTACCTCCAGGAAGTCTAGTGGTTACTAGTACTGCCTGAGCCATTTGTTAAAACTGGGTGACATCATTATCCCCCAGTAAAATCCTCCTCCCCAGACAAGTCTCGGAGATCTAGTCGTCACTAGTATCCCCAAAATGATTTTTCTTTGTTTCTAGTCCATTCCTAAAGATCGCGTTTGAACTCTTCACTATAGGAAGCTCCTTATCTGATCATCCCCAATGAGGTTCGTGTTTTAATTTCCCCAGTAAAAAGTCGCTGGTGGAAATTTACCTCTTTCCCCGGTGAAGTGTTTGCTTTTCCCCGGTAAGATTGTCATCTTTATTAGACTTTGCGCATCCTCATGTGAAGTTTTCCTCTCAATCGCCACCAGTCATATTTGAACTATTGATTGTTATATCGCAGTTTCCCCAATGTCAGATCCACAATACCAGGTCCCCACGAGTGGTTACTCGTTGTTTTGTTTTCTGTCTTCTGCATATGTCTTGCATCCAAGCATCACGAAGCATCATTTAGAATTCATGGCATATCATGACCTGTCCTTTTTCATATTATCGGATCTAAGGGACAAAATTTTTGGTTTTCTATATTTAAATACCTTTCACTGCGATTCTACGAGGATCATCATCCCTCGGTTCCATCTAGTGAAGATATTTAAATAGGGGCAACTGTTGCACCCCAAATTTTGACCCCTTAGATTCTCATTATCATTTTAGGAGCATACTCATGAATTTTCTAACCTTAACCCAGTGCAAGTCCGTCTTTGTCAAATTGCAGATGAATCAGGGTTTCGTACAGTCAAAATCGAAACTTCAGGGTTTGTGATTAGTCAATGTTTTGGGCTCATTCAAATAGGAAACAAGGTCAAGGGTATTATATAATGTCAATTGAGAAGCCAATGTGAGGTTGTTACCCCAGAATTTAGAGCAGTGCATTTCAGAGCACCCGATTAGGGTTTTTGACCAGTAAAAGTCAATCGTAGTTTGACTTTGATGTTGGAAGATGTTTAAATGGTGGGATTATGATTAATTAAGTTCATATAGCTTAATAAAGTTCATCCAAGAAGTTTCAAAGTCTCAGGAGGCCCAGAATGTCAACAGGCGACTCGGTAGTCACCGATCGGTCGTACGGTTGACCGAAAAGTCAACTCTCTAAATTTTAGGAATTGGACTTCAAGTTGTTAAACAAATTTTTTTTATTTATGTCATATTGGACTTGTATATCAATTTTCATGACCATTGGATCAAGGATGAAGGAGTAATCGAAAAATCGGGAAATTAGGGTTTTGAAAGGGGCTAAACCATAACTCCTTAACCACACATCCAATTGAGTTGGTTCAAAGCTCATTTGGAAGCTCTTGACAAGTCCTACAAAAGTCCCTAAGTGGTCCATGGTCAGAAAATGCATAGATTTGGAGTTATGATCAAATTCATTTATAGAAGGGAAAAAGACTTAGAGAAATTTCACTTTTAAGTTCATTTTTTAGCAACTTTGGGAGACTTTTTGGCCAAGTTCCTTTGGTAAATTGAAACTCATGAAAACATGAATGTTGTAGAGCGACATGAGGGCTTTCTAAAAAGTATTAGAAGTCCTCAAAAGGAGTTGTGAGCAGAAAGTTACATGTGTGGCAACTTAGGGGTTTCATACTTTAGTCCCACATTGTCAAAATTCAAAACTCATTCTTTCATCAAAGAGGACCAATCTCAACCCTTGGATATTATTGTCTCTGATATGTAGAGAGTTTGAAGCCTGAAAATATGAAAAATATGCAGAGAGGATGAATTCTCCAAGCTTTGCAAATTGCTTTGCAAATTGCCTTGCAAGTTGGTTTGCAACTTGCACCAAAAGTGAAAAAGTGAAGCATGAGGTGTAAAACAAATTCTGAACCAGCCCTTAAGCTATGCTTCTAGCCTGCAATTAGCCACACTAAACCATCATTGTTCTTGACTATTGAGGCCTGCCTTGCAGCCAAGAAAACCCTCTTGTAGAGGTTTGCTCTAAAAAGTGAAAAACCTTTCTTCAAAGTGAAGAAATTTTCAAATCTGCCCCCTCACTCATTTTCCTATAAATAGGACTCTCCCCCACCTCATTTTGATCATGAACAATCTTCTAAAAACCAGAGAAATTGAGAATCCTTGCTGTTTCCACTCCTTGCTCCAAAAACCACAAAATCTCATTTTCACCAAAAAGCTTAAGAATATGTCTTGCTACCAAGGATGCCAAACTCATTTCTCTACATTCAAACACTTCAACAACCATCCACACAATCCCTAAATGTGGTATAGAAGGTGTCCAAGACCTTAAACCATTCAAAAACCTCACTGTCTTACCCCAAATTTGTCCTACCTTTCTTTTCATCACGAATGATGGTTGCTTGGTGCTTGTTCTCTAAACGATCATTTGGCCCCGAGCCATAATCCTTTTTTTTTTATGTCTGGGAGTTTTGTTGGTTTGTGTTCAATGGGTCATAAGCCTTTATGGAAGACAAGAGAAGTGTCAGTCATGTTATTATGGTTAAATAATCAAGATGTTATGATTAAGCCGTGGTTCAAGCTATTTGACATGAGTTACTTTAAGGCACAAGCAAGAAGTTCATGATGAAGGTTTTGGCTCTTCACGTGTTAACAACAAATTTCAAGATTGATTAAGAGATTATTCAAGGTTCAATAGTCTGATTGTTCAAGATTCAAGAAGGAATTATGATTTTTTTTAAAACGAGAGAATTTTTCCTTTACTACACATGAAAGTCAAAGTTCAAGAATTGGTCAAAGTAAATAGGGAGGGTGTATTAATAGCATTGAAGCCCATTTCATCTTTATCAAGCCCATAAATGTTTCTAAAGTACAATTTGTTTCTAGTAACCATATTACCATCCTTTTAAGCCATAACTCATTAATTTGCTTTCAATCCAAATTCATACAAAAGGACCATTTGTAAATTAAACCTGTACAATTCAAAGGCACATGTTTATTACAAAAGTTTACAAAATTGAAGTGGCCCACACCATTGAGGAACACGCCTAAATCCCTTCATATGGTCACTAACCAAATATCCCAACCATCTTGCATAAGTGCATAACCAAGCTTAATGAGAAATCCGCAAAGTGTTTTACAATGTACCATGGCTCATATGATGTTACAACAAGTTACCTCCAGCCAACGCCTCCCAACATTACCAAGAAGTTATGCACATATTGTAAGCTTGTAGACTTTAGTATTCCACAAGTAAATCCACATGATATGAACCTCTCTTCAACCTGTATCATATGAACAAAATTGTAAAGATTAAGTCATGATTCTTCAAGCATCAAGTGATGATTTACCGTGTCTGAAGCCTCTCTACAACAATGCAAAAAACGCATATCACAGCGAACCGCAACCTATATGATGTATGTCCTCCATACTGTCAAACGCAAAATCCACAACTTAACCCCACGCAACCTCATAGCCACACCAAGTAACCTTGAAAAACAGCAGCAGTACAAAACTATTTCTCGGTGACAGCCACAATTCATGGATAGAACCTGCAAATGCACAGAGTGGGTTAGATGCAAGGGTAAACCATGGATAACAGTTAATTCCATAACTTGGGCATTAGTGAATTTCAACCAAAAAAAGAAGCAGTAGCTCACCGGCGCCGAGTCTTCACACCGAAACTGATGGATAAAGCTTGGAATTCTCATGGATTGCCTCGAGTTATTATACAGGATGAACATCACCTTATTATTGAATGCGGTAAACCCGATTCAAGCCATAAACCTGCAATAGACCAAACTCAGTGTAATAACAGAGGCCATATAGTGAGGTTTTGGGATTTGTATTGGTATCTCAAATGAAAATCTTGGAACATCATAGGAAAATTGTAGTTACCGGATGCCGTGGCACAATGGTTTGCAGATATGCATATGTTGTTGAGGAAAATAGAGCATCGTTCTCAAGTCGAACACAGGTTGAACGCTCACTTAAAGGCATTTTCTTTGACAGCATAATCTTCCTCCCGGACCGGCACTGAGGTATACAAGCTTTATGACCTACAACTGGAAGCATATGCCGCAAAATGACTCTTCTGCCTCTCATGTTTCCTCAATAGCAAGCACATGAAAGTCAAGGATTGATGTTGATGATGCCATCCGTGGCTGTTACCGAAGTTTTTATCCTCCACACCATCTCTGCACATAAAAAGTTAATGTCAGTGAGGTTTGTTTGAAATCTTAAAAAGAGTATATTTCAAGGTTGAAGACTATAATGATGCTTGATTCTACAACATTTCCAAGAGGGCAAACCAGAAAGAGCTAAGTCACTTGGATATTGCTGCAATTTAATAAGCTGCTATCTTCACCAAGTGAATAACCAACAGACCTGCACATACACAAAAGATAACATAAGCTCACAATGAATGTCGGCCATAATCCAAAAGGCCACAGGCCTGTTATACTAGTTCATGACAGGAAATTTCAACAAAAATTAATGAGTGAGCTAGCCCATAGGACAATGGCAAAGCAATACCAGTAGCAGCAACGCACACAACCTGCCATGCCATTTCCACAAAGTACTCTCCTCACAACCTGCATTAAAGCTGTACCAACTGCCCAATTTTGTTGGTCCATCATCGACACAGCCAGTAAACAAGACCTGTTCCAATTCTGTAGAGCCCTCCAACTTCTCTCGTTTGCGACCTCGCGACCTGCAGTGAAAAAAAACCAAACAGCTCGTCCCTTTTGTGTAAAACGCAACAACAATATTATGGGGTAGCTCAAACTCCATCTCACTGTTGAGGGAATCGTACACGCAGCTAGAATGTCTTGATGATAATACGAGCCTGTACGTTCCAAAACAGAGAAAACCCCTTAACAAAATCAAAACTTCAACCATAATATCCCACAGCTCATCCAAAACAAACAACATGACACTACCTGCTATCAACAGCCATACCACCTGCCATAGCCCACTTCCTGCACCATTTCCACAAGACTCCAAAGATGAGCTACACTAGACAATACCTACATAACACAGCTCACACACAGCAGAACAAGAAACAAAGGCATATAAACATGCTACATACAAGACTTTGAAATCTTCAGAACGCGCATTCTTACGGCGAATCGCAACAAGCCCTGCTCTTGAAGTCACTTGACTGCAACGGGAACACACCAAGTCGCCATGATAGACGCTCCAAACGAGCCTTCACAAGCTGACGAAACCATGCCAATATGTCATGATGCCGCATCCGTACTTCGTTAACAGCACAGGCTACTGCTAGTGACAAAATAATGTTGCGGAACACCCTTTCATTCATCCACCCATGAGTAAAACGCAGCTTGTACGACAGAAATGATCTTAGTTGCAATGCCACTACGGCCAATGTTGAAAAAAGAAGGAAAAAGGTGTGCTTCCAGTACGCAATGTGCCGTGTATATCTCCTCGCACCAAGGCCTGCAAAATGTAACAAACATTACAAACCAGCCTTCATGTACACACCAACTTGCCTATCATCACCAAAATTAACATACCTTCAAACCTGGCACACAAGAAAAAGATTAATTAAACCACAAGTTTTCTTCAGTTTCTTGTCAGCATTACAGTGTAGAGGCAACAACACTCATCCAAACATAATATGTTCAGGATTCATTTCAAGACAACAAAACATGATCACGCCATGAGATCTTATCCAATCATAGGGAGCTCAAAGTGTAACAGAAAGTAATGAATCATGTAGCACTCACCGTATCGTTGCCCTCGCTGCAAATTATTATGTGGTCTGATCGCGGCTTCACACGCTGCAATTTGTTATGCGGTCTACTCACGGTATCAACACAAGCTCTACATCACTCTGCATCAACTCACAGTTCAGCACACAAGCCACGAGATTTCGTATGAAAGATGATACACACCACCACCTGCTATGACTTTACGTGCCTTCGTACGTGAGTCGCAACTTGTAGTAATCATACTCCATTTTCGTACCGCAAGCCACCTCAAGCCGCAACTCTACCTTCATGTACTCCACAAGTTAATTCATGGTTACCTACATATAAGTTTTCATGCCTTGAGTTAAATGACAATACATTCACATGACCACAAAATTGCAAGCCGTAAATGACACATCCATTACCATGGAAAAAGCCTTGTTGTTTGACAACATAACACGCAACCAACAAGTGAGGAATTTGTTCCGTACCATACACCAGTTGTAAAAAAATACCTGCAGCACAACATGTTCAAACATAGTTACAGATTAATGTGAATACCATTTACCACAGTAAAAGTAAAAAGTACAGAAACGCAGTAAAAACCAATTAACTCTTTACCTCACTACAGACAAAAGAGGAGATTGAGTGAGAATAATTTTTCTGAGGTTCCTTCATTCCACACAGGACACCATTCCTTCCACTTTTACCCTTCTCCATCTGGTATAAAGAGGAAACGAAAATTGTTAAGCAGGGGGACCTAGCCGCTACAGCTCTCAGCCTCCAACCCTAACCTTCTCCTTCAATGATTCTTCAAAACCCTAAAAAAAACCTAGCCGCTCACCTCCAGACAACACAAACCCTCGACCTCATTCAGTTTCCTTCACATCTCTAAACCCAGAATCCATCCTCAAATATCTTCACCATCATCCTTATTCATCCTCTTCTATGGGATTAAAAAAGAAACAACAAATCCATCTTTAACCTTCAACCGCACCATTTCAACGCGTTCAACAACTAAAAACTTTCAACCACAAAACCTCCAAACCTCCGGATTTAATCCTCAAAACCAGCTTCTTCACAAACTCCCAACAAGCCGCCTTTATCCCTTTGACCTTTCTTCTTCATTCAAACCTAATTTCCACCGAAAATCCTCAACAACCTAAAAAAATCGTTGCTCGAAACTCATCGACCACTTCCGCGAAACCCCACTCGCCATCTTCCTCTGGAACCCCAAAAATACAGCGCCCCCTTCTTCTTCTTTCCCAAACTTCAACCCATAACAGAATCCTCCCCAACTTTCATCAATAAACCATAACGAAAATCACAAGATAACACCAACCCTTTTTCTTAAATCTAAACCAGAAGGAGAAGAAGGATTGAATCCAAACCCAGAAAGTTGAAATCTCAAGAAAACCAGGACAAAACGAGAAGGGGATTTTACTCATGAGAAGGTTGAACTCACAATCCTTGTTGCCTTCCTTTGATTTACCCTTTCGTTGGGTTGGCGCATTAACATTTTGAAAGGATGGATAGTTGGATCAATATGTGATTTTGTTTCTTTTTGGTTTTTTACGTTTTTTGGTCAAAGCAGAGTTTAGAGAAAGAGATGACTGTTGACAATCGCAATTTGTATCTGTTGAGAAACACTCTTTTTCTCTTTGTGAGGGCGGGCTTGGAGGCCCATTTTAGTTTTTTCATTTGCCTTAGCCGCTCGTGTTGGACGAGATGATGGGCTTACGAGCCCAAATGAATCTCACGGTGTTCTCCCAACATGGGCACCCTTCTTTTCAAGCATACACCTCTTCTTTTTTTCGTTAAAAACTTTTAAGTTTAATTCTCTTGTTTAAAAAATAATAAGTACTAAGTTTTACTTGAATTATTTTAATGTTTATTTTGCTAAGTATATTACTAATTATTTTAGTAGTGACAATTTGTTGTCTTAAACCATTTTTATACACCTATATTCTTTATTATTCACTTTAATTTCATCTTGGGTCTTATTTTCATGTTACTATTTTAGGGTCGATGACGAGATTACCACCGTTTAGCCGCCAAATTATTGGCGTAAAACAAAGGATCTGAGACTACCTTCTTTCTCCGATTTTATTTCGATTTTTGTATCGATGAAGTCTTTTATTCGTAAGCGTCGCGTATCGAAGTTGATAACCTTCTCGATTTCAAATCTATGGTGAATGACCATTGGGGTCATTTTCCGTACTTTGGGATCGTGATAGGCTACCTTCGATTAATCGGCATTATGTTTGCGATTAAGACGAGATCTTATTATTTCGTGTCCCGATTTAATTCACTAAACTAACCAATAACTTTAATTCTCGTTAAAACATTATTGTGGATATTATTGTTATATCTACCTTGCCATATTATTATTCATATTATCATATCTCATTATTCATATTCATTCACCCATATTCGAAAATACCTAATAAATTATCGAAACTCCTAAAAACCAAGTTGGTGGACTGTTGGATCTTTGGTCATTTGCAGGTATCCTAATTTTGAGTCGTGTTCGACTTTGCTCAAGGCGTAGTTTAGGACACAAATGCACACACACGGCTTTCTCTTGCGCTACCTGACAATGAGACCCCTTTATTTCTTGCAATCCCGTGTAAATTACATGTACCCCTCTCCCATTCCGATGTATGTTTCGTATTTCTTTGATTATTAGTTTATCCCCTAGGAGCACCCATAGGGACTAGAGCGGATTCAAACTATTTTCAAACTAATTCTCGATTCATCATCGAGCCATTTTCAAACCTCGTAAGTCGAGTGCTCATACGCATTCGCCATCAACCTATTACAACTCGACCCTTGATGCGTAAGTCATGTCGGTCTCTTTTTTCAAACAATTTCATTTTCAACACGCTTTGCACGCGATAATGTGTCAAACCCTTGATCCAACGTCAAGTGGACTTTCGTAACAAACTATCAATCAATTAACAACTATTCAATTCTTTTCAAGGTGTAAAGAGTAGGTTCAAGTCTTTGATCCTGCTTTCCATTGTTTATATGAGAGTTATCTTATTCGTGTGTGAGCAATTGACGCCTCTAAATAACATTAACAACTCGACATCGTTCAACTATTTCCAACTCAAACAACTTTCCTTTCACGATGAAAAAGAGAGTGTACCAAGTCTTTGGTCCGCTCTCCCGATTATTTGGAGTTTGAGAAGTCTTTCTTAAGCTTCAATTAATCGTCATCATTTCAACCTCATCCTTTCAAACACAACTTCTCTTACGATGAAAAAGAGAGTGTTCCAGGTCTTTGGTTCGCCCTCCCGATTATTTTGGTCCGAGAAATCTTTCTTAAGCTAAAGTAATTGTCATCAGTTCAAACACCATTCAAACATAACATTATTCTTCAAGATGAAAAAGGGAGTGTTCCAAGTCTTTGGTTTGCTCTCCCGATTACTTGGGTACGAGAAGTCTTTCTCAAACTTCGAGTAATCGTCATCCGTACCCACTTCAAATCCAATTCAAACCCGTTTCTTTCGTGGTCGTTACCACGAACTACGACTGCTCTGATTCTTCATTCACTCTTGAATGTAAGATACGTAGGCACAAGATTGCGATGATCTTGGCGAGCACAATCCCCTTCATTTTCCATTTTCCCCCATCATTTCCCGTAGTCGAACTACGACGCTCTGATTTCTCATTCTCGTCCGAATGAGTATACGTAGGCACAAGGGCCCCAATCCTTGGCGAGCACCCTATCCTCTAACCATCCCCTTTCCCCTAGTGTCTTTATCCCTTTATAGTATCCTTTAGCATTTAGTAGTGAGAAGAGAGAATTAAGTTTAGCTAACATCCATCACAACTCAAATTAAGAGGTTCCTGTTGAGTACAACGGACGTGAGGGGTGCTAATATCTTCCCCTCGCGTAACCGACTCCCGAACCCAGGAATATGGTTGCGACGGTCGTGTTCCTTCTGCGTTTATGAGGTTTTCTCGATATTTTCCTCTCCCGTTTATTCGGGAAAAATAAAGTTCGGTGGCGACTCTGTCGAACCGCATTTCTGCGCCTTTTGCGCGAGGGTCGTATGTTCGAAATGAATTTTTGAGGTGCGACAGGTGGCGACTCTGCTGGGGACTATTGCTCCATGCAAGAGAGAGTCGAGCCTATCTTAGTTTGAGTTGTTAGCTTGTTGTCTTTTATTTTCTTCTTGCTTATTTATTGGTATCCTTGTTTTGGTTACTTATGCTTGAGGCATTGTGGGGGTTGCTATACTTATGGTTACTTTGTGAGATGGCTCTACACCCGAGTCTGAGTAAAACCCTAGGATTAGGATGGTGGTTGTGTAGTGGAGACTTGCGTGGAGTCTTTCACGTTAAGTTGAAGCGAAAAACCCGCTTGGAGTAGATTCCTTGGAGATATTGTTGTTGTGGTGAGTCTTTGCCATGATGATAATGTTTTCGAGTTTGAATCGTTGATCCCAAGGACCATTAACCGTTTTATCCATGGTGGTTGGTAGTGTTAATTCTTTGTGAATTAATATGAACGCCCCAATCCGATGAGATCCCTTGAACGTATTACTTTCTTACAGTAATATTTTCAACCTCGATCTATGACTCTGAGAACCTTTTCTAGAATCCGTGTGTCGATGGTTGTGTAGTTGATGCTTCCGAGAAGTCTTTCTCGCGTGGAAGATACGAGACCCTCACCTAGAGGAGATTCTATTGAGGATATTACCGTCGTGATGAGGCTTTGTCATGGAAGTAATATCTTTGAAAGATATCCATGACTCTAGGCACCTACCCGTTTTAGACTCCTACCTGTGGGGGTTTCTTTGAGCAGTGACTGTGATCCTTGAACCGTCCACCCGGCTAAATCTCAGAACTATTTGAATTTGTGATCCTGTGATCCTGGATCTTGCATCTTGCATTGCATATCATTTGCATTGCATCTCATTTGTTGTACATCTTGCATTCTCCTTCCTTCAAGCAGTTTCTCATGTTTCTCTTTCCTTCATATCCAGTAAATCAAGTTGATTCCTCGACACCAGTATGCAACTAGAGCCAATACAAGACGAATGATGGAGCAGATTCAACAGGAGCAAGTTGCCTTCAGGGAAGAGTTGGATTCTATGAAAGGAAAGATCGACCAGATCCTCGAAGCCATCCTCGCGGCCAGAAGAGAGGAAGAATAGCGTGAAGTCGCTGCTGTCGTCAACAACAATGGTCAAGGACAAGGGTCTACTGCCATCCCTTTGGTTCCGATTTCAAATCCTCATGGGATGCCATTGAACTTCAATAACGCAGCTGAAGGGAACACTTCTCAGCCAACCCCAGCGCCTGGAGTTACCATTGGAGCTATCCCGCAGGCCCAGCCTACTGCTGTGCAAATCCCAGTTCCTCATATCGAAGATACTCTGATGGATCAGTATGACGATGTTCAGAACTATCATGCTGCTATCCCCATTGCCAGTCCCGTTGCTGCTCAGGATTCTGAAGCCATGAAGATGTGTCGAGATCTAGCCGAGAAACTCCGAGCCATGGAGGGGCACAGTTCAAATTCTTTCAGTTCTTTAGAATTATGCTTGGTGCCTGATGTTGTCATTCCTCCCAAGTTCAAGGTGCCCGAATTTTCGAAGTACAAAGGTCTCAGTTGCCCGAATATTCATCTGAAGATGTACTGTCGCAAGATGGCTGCCTATGCCAGAGATGAAAAGCTCATGATTCATTGCTTCCAAGACAGTTTGTCTGGGGCATCACTCGAATGGTATATGCAGCTGGAACGCAACAGTGTACGCACTTGGGCAGAGTTAGCTGATGCATTTGTCAAGCAGTACAAATACAATACCGATCTTGCTCTAAATCATACTCAACTTCAGAGTATGACTCAGAAGGACAACGAATCCTTCAAGGAGTACGCGCAACGATGGAGAGAGCTAGCCGCAAGGGTGCATCCACCTCTTGTTGACCGTGAACTAATTGACATCTTCATGGGTACTTTGCAAGGACAGTACTATGAAAAGCTGATCGGAAGTGTCTCCGCTAGATTTTCTGACTTGGTGATCGTTGGTGAGAGAATTGAAGAAGGGCTGAAGAGTGGAAAGATCCCAAGAGGTTCCAACAACCAGGCCAATGCCAAGAAGCCTTTCAATGGATACAAGAAGAAGGAGGGCGAAACAAATGCCATCTTTTTACAGAAAGGGCAAGCTTCTCAACAAGCTCCCGCTCCTATGCCTTATCAAGTTCCCTATTATCAGTATACGTACGTTGCTGCCGCGCAATATGCTCCAATGCCTTATCAGCCAGCTGTTCAAGCAATGCAAGCTCAGATACCACGGCAACAGGCTCCTCAGCAACAAGCCTACAACCAGCAAGGATATCAGTATCCTCCTCAGCAACAGCAGATGCAAGCTACTCAGCAACGACAAGGTACTCTCCCACAGCGTCCGCAGAGAACATGGAGACCAGATAGAGTCTTTGATCGTCTACCAATGACATATGCCAAAATCTTTGCTCAGTTGATGGAGAAGAAAGCTGTTGTTCTGAGAGATTTGGCTCCTCCAACTGTCATTCCTGCCGATTACGATGCAAATGCTCATTGTGAGTTTCATAAGGGCGCTCCGGGTCATACCATTGAGGATTGCAGAGCCTTCAAGCACATAATTCAAGACATGATCGACAGGGATGCTATCAACTTCAATGGGAAGTCTCCAAATGTCATCAACAATCCGATGCCACCAGTCAACTAGTGCCAACATCAGATCGATTCCAGTCAAGTTCATTCCTCGAAGAAGGCTGTCATATTGCCATTTCATATTTCTCATTTCTTATGTTTATTTAAGTATTGTATGCTTTGAACAATTGTAATTCGTATTTGGTTTTCATTAATGTATTGTTTATGCATGTTTTGAATTAGTTATGTCGTATTCACTCATTTTCACTTATCACCGACACATTTATTCACTCCACTCTATTCACTGTTGTTTAGCTTGATTTGAGGGAGGATGATGAAAACGAGATACCCATAATTGCAAATCGTATGCTTTCAGACCGAATCTCGTCAATGATGTACAGGCATTGCTTCAATTCCCCAAACACCGGAGATATAAGGAGTTAATTCCTAGTGAACCACTTCTAGCCTAGAATTAGTAGTTTCCTTCGGATATTCAAACCTTTACACTCAACCTGGGGAAGGGTAGTGTTCAGTTAATCCAACTCCGCACTTGAATCAACAAAGCGAAATCCCAGAGACGGTGGTTCATCAAAGACCCATGCTATGGCAGTCACAACCTTCCAACAAAATTCAAAAAAATCAAAAGCCTGCTAAGTCAAACACCTTAGAGGGGACTTAGGCAAAATCAAGGCAATCCCGATGGATCTGACAAGCAAAGTTAATCCATGCAAAAGTTAGGGATCAAAAACAAAAGCAAAAGAGGACCCCGAAACCCTCAACAAAAACAAATAATATTCAGTGGCCACCCAAATCAAAAGGGGCACTGACATCCATCAAAAAAACCAAAATAAGGTGACTGCCACGACGAGCAAACCTCGAATCATCAAGTTTGTACCGTCAAGACAAGTGTAGAATTAACTGAGCGCAAGAATGGAGATCATTAAGAAGAATGCGTGGGTACAAATTATACTTTGAGCCTAGCATCCTTTGTTTCATAACCGTGAACCAGACCACGTTACAGCCCTCGAAAGACCTAATTGAGGCGAGGTTTATTCTGAAAGCATACTATTGCGAGGTTGCGTAACCTGACTCCTCACACGATTGTTAATCATCAACATTGGTGTCGTTATCTTTGCAATATCTTCTACACCAATCAATCAGCATAATGTTTGGACTAACGGTCCATTCGTCTCACTACCACGACACTCTCAAATAAACGATACTTTTTCAAACTTGCATCGAACTTTGCATTAATATTACCATTTGTGAATGTACAATTTTAATGGCAAATCAGTGCTAGGTATTCAAGGACATCTCACCAAAGGACAATCAAGGAGGAACTTGACTTCCAGTGGTTGGCACGAAGCAAGACTACCTCAAAACCCACAGGCTAGGGCAAATCACTCAACAGCTCGAGCAGGGGCAAGTCATCCGAATTCAACTTCCATATGTCAGAACGGGTTAATCTAGGGCAGACCATTGCCATGTTCGAACTGGGGCGAGACCAGGTCATCCTGACCAACAAGCAGAGTTGCAACCTTCTCTAAAGCAAATTCACAACAAGTCACCAAGTACCCAGACTTGGGGCATATAGAGCATCTTCGCCTGTGTCAATCATGGCGTCTTCAACAAACTGCATGTCGAGGAAGTCAATCCCTCCCACCACCCAAAGTCCAATTCGCATTGGCAACTACCCAAAGTCCACCACATTGGCGCCTCCCTGCATTTCCAATCACCCATTTGCAATCATGTGCATCATACGCATCGCATTCCACATCATAAGCATCTTGCATCATATGCATACTCCAATCATATCATACTTCCCCAGCTCTTGCCTCTCGGCGCGTCAGCATTTGCATTTGCACTTTCATTTGTTATGGAATATCATTTATCATCCAGCATTCATATATGCAAGTCAAGGTCCAGGATCAATCCCGAAGATTTCCAAGACCATTGGTAGCCCAGTCAAGGGCATCTTCCACAAGGGTCGTGGATTTCTCCCACGAATATCAGGAGCTTCAAAGTAATCATCAGCCCAGTCAGGGGCAATCTTCTGCAGTTGTGGGTTTCTCCCACAAAATTCGAAGTTATTCAAAGCAAGATTCAGCCCAGTCAGGGGCATTTTTCAAAGACCATGGGTGTTTCCCATGACGTATTTCAACCTTGTGGTTGATCAGATCTTCAAATCAACATTCAGCCCAGTCAGGGGCATACCATTCAAGACCGTGAGTGTTTCCCACGAAGTTTTTCAACCTTTTGTTGGGCAAATCCAAGAAGTTCAGTGAAAGATCCAACCCGAGCAGGGGCATCTTCAGCAAAACTGTGAGCATTCCTCATGAAGTTGTTCAGCCTTTTGTGGAGCAAGAAAAGACTTCAAGATAAACTCAGCCCAGTAAGGGGCATCCTCTTCAGAGATCATGGGCGTAACCATGAAATCATTTCAACAAACCTGTAAGCTCCAAACACGACGGTGGGCATACCCCGTTGATTCATTTTCAATCCAATCTTCCTCTTGGTTGTTCCCCAATGAGTTGTATCTAGCAAGCGTGACTGTTGTCAATTGCCCTACTATCATCCTTTTGGTGATAGTCGAACTTCGTCGGTTCAACCTAGCCTGCATCCTTTTGGTGTTGATAGCCTTCAATTTGTGTTTGTTCTATCATCCTTTTGGTGATAGCAACTTGTGTGTATGTTTCGCTCCGTCATCCTTTTGGTGGGGGGTCTATCATAGTCATTAATGATAGATTGTGCGATATTGTTTGTGTTCGCTCCGTCATCCTTTTGATGGGGGGTCTATCATAGTCATTAATGATAGATTGTGCGATATTGTTTGTGTTCGCTCCGTCATCCTTTTGGTGGGGGGTCTATCATAGTCATTAATGATAGATTGTGCGATATTGTTTGTGTTCGCTCCGTCATCCTTTTGGTGGGGGGTCTATCATAGTCATTAATGATAGATTGTGCGATATTGTTTGTGTTCGCTCCGTCATCCTTTTGGTGGGGGGTCTATCATAGTCATTAATGATAGATTGTGCGATATTGTTTGTGTTCGCTCCGTCATCCTTTTGGTGGGGGGTCTATCATATTCATTAATGAAAGATTGTGCGATAGTTTATTTGTGTTTCGCTCCGTCATCCTTTTGGTGGGGGGTCTGTCATAGTCATTAATGATAGATTGTGCGACATTGTTTGGTGTGAGTTCCGCTCCGTCATCCTTTTGGTGGGGGGTCTGTCGCTTGGATTGGTGATAGATTGTGCGATAGTTTGTGTGTGTTTTCGCTCCGTCATCCTTTTGGTGGGGGTCTGTCACTTGGATTGGTGATAGATTGTGCGATAGTGTTTGCCCTATCATCCTTTTGGTGGTAGTGGCCGGTTTGTGTTTCGCTCTGTCATCCTTTTGGTGGGGGGGGGGGGGGGGGTCCGTCAATTGGATTGGTGATAGATTGTGCGATAGTTTGTGTGTGTTTTCGCTCCGTCATCCTTTTGGTGGGGGGTCTGTCACTTGGATTGGTGATAGATTGTGCGATAGTGTTTGCCCTATCATCCTTTTGGTGGTAGTGGCCGGTGTGTGTTTTGCTCCGTCATCCTTTTGGTGGGGGGTCTGTCACTTGGATTGGTGTCAGATTGTGCGATAGTTTGTTTATGTTTCGCTCCGTCATCCTTTTGGTGAGGGGTCTATCATAGTCATTAATGATAGGTTGTGCGATATTGTTTGTGTTTCGCTCCGTCATCCTTTTGATGAGGGGTCTATCATAGTCATTAATGATAGATTGTGCGATAGTGTTTGAGTTTGGCTCCATCATCCTTTTGGTGGGGGGTCTGGCATAGTCATTAATGTCAGATTGTGCAATTGTATTTTGCTCTCCCATGCTTTGGGTGGTAGTAGCCGTGTGTGTTTTCTCCCATCATCCTTTTGGTGATGTGACCTTTTTGCCAGTTATTTATAGTTCACTCAGTAGTATACCTTATCCAGCTTTTCAATTCCCAAGCTTTCCTTTTCTTTTCGGACAAATTCAGGGTCTTCTTCATATCTAATTGTCTTCTACCTTGAGAGAATGATCGCCGTAGTCGTTCATCTTTCTCGGTCTAAGCCTATTAGATAGGGGCATCTGTCATACCCCAAATTTGTCCTACCTTTCTTTTCATCACGAATGATGGTTGCTTGGTGCTTGTTCTCTAAACGATCATTTGGCCTCGAGCCATAATCCTTTTTTTTTTATGTCTGGGAGTTTTGTTGGTTTGTGTTCAATGGGTCATAAGACTTTATGGAAGATAAGAGAAGTGTAAGTCATGTTATTATGGTTAAATAATCAAGATGTTATGATTAAGCCGTGGTTCAAGCTATTTGACATGAGTTACTTTAAGGCACAAGCAAGAAGTTCATGATGAAGGTTTTGGCACTTCACGTGTTAACAGCAAATTTCAAGATTGATTAAGAGATTATTCAAGATTCAATAGGGAAGGTGTATTAATAGCATTGAAGCCCATTTCATCTTTATCAAGCCCATAAATGTTTCTAAAGTACAATTTGTTTTTAGTAACCATATTACCATCATTTTAAGCCATAACTCATTAATTTTCTTTCAATCCAAATTCATACAAAAGGACCATTTGTAAATTGAACCTGTACAATTCAAAGGCACATGTTTATTACAAAAGTTTACAAAATTGAAGTGGCCCACACCATTGAGGAACACACCTAAATCCCTTCATATGGTCACAAACCAAATATCCCAACCATCTTGCATAAGTGCATAACTAAGCTTAATGAGAAATCCGCAAAGTGTTTTACAATGTACCATGGCTCATATGATGTTACAACAGGTTACCTCCAGCCAACGCCTCCCAAGATTACCAAGAAGTTGTGCACATACTATAAGCTTGTAGACTTTAGTATTACATAAGTAAATCCACATGATATGAACCTCTCTTCAACCTGTATCATATGAACAAAATTGCAAAGATTAAGTCATGATTCTTCAAGCATCAAGTGATGATTTACCGTGTCTGAAGCCTCTCTACAACAATGCAAAAAACGCATATCACAGCGAACCGCAACCTATATGATGTATGTCCTCCATACTGTCAAACGCAAAATCCACAACTTAACCCCACGCAACCTCATAGCCACACCAAGTAACCTTGAAAAACAGCAGCAGTACAAAACTATTTCTCGGTGACAGCCACAATTCATGGATAGAACCTGCAAATGCACAGAGTGGGTTATATGCAAGGGTAAACCATGGATACCAGTTAATTCCATAACTTGGGCATTAGTGAATTTCAACCAAAAAAAAGAAGCAGTAGCTCACCGGCGCCGAGTCTTCACACCGAAACTGATGGACAAAGCTTGGAATTCTCATGTATTGCCTCGAGTTATTATACAGGATGAACATCACCTTATGATTGAATGTGGTAAACCCGATTCAAGCCATAATCCTGCAATAGACCAAACTCAGTGTAATAACATAGGCCATATAGTGAGGTTTTGGGATTTGTATTGGTATCTCAAATGAGAATCTTGGAACATCATAGGAAAATTGTAGTTACCGGATGCCGTGGCACAATGGTTTGCAGATATGCATATGTTGTTGAGGAAAATAGAGCATCATTCTCAAGTCGAACACAGGTTGAACGCTCACTTAAAGGCATTTGCTTTGACAGCACAATCTTCCTCCCGGACCGGCACGGAGGTATACAAGCTTTATGACCTACAACTGGAAGCATATGCCGCAAAAAGACTCTTCTGCCTCTCATGTTTCCTCAATAGCAAGCACATGAAAGTCAAGGATTGATGTTGATGATCCCATTTGTGGTTGTTACCGAAGTTTTTATCCTCCACACCGTCTCTGCACATAAAAAGTCAATGTCAGTGAGGTTTGTTTGAAATCTTAAAAAGAGTATATTTCAAGGTTCAAGACTATAATGATGCTTGATTCTACAACATTTCCAAGAGGGCAAACCAGAAAGAGCTAAGTCACTTGGATATTGCTGTAGTTTAATAAGTTGCTATCTTCACCAAGTGAATAACCAACAGCCCTGCACATACACAAAAGATAACATAAGCTCACAATGAATGTCGGCCATAATCCAAAAGGCCCATAATCCAAAAGGCCACAGACCTGTTATACTAGTTCATGACAGGAAATTTCAACAAAAATTAATGAGTGAGCAAGCCCCTAGGACAATGGCAAAGCAATACCAGTAGCAACAACACACACAACCTGCCATGCCATTTCCACAAAGTACTCTCCTCACAACCTGCGTTAAAGTTGTACCAACTGCAAAATTTTGTTGGTCCATCATCGACACAGCCAGTAAACAAGACCTGTTCCAATTCTGCAGAGCCCTCCAACTTCTCTCGTTTTCGACCTCGCGACCTGCAGTGAAAAAAAACCAAACAACTCGTCCCTTTTGTGTAAAACGCAACAACAGTATTATGGGCTAGCTCAAAGTTTATCTCACCGTTGAGGGAATCGTACACGCAGCTAGAATGTCTTGATGATAATACGAGCCTGTACGTTCCAAAACAGAGAAAACCCCTTAACAAAATCAAAACTTCAACCATAATATCCCACAGCTCATCCAAAACAAACAACATGACAATACCTGCTATCAACAGCCATACCACCTTCCATAGCCCACTGCCTGCACCATTTCCACAAGACTCCAAAGATGAGCTACACCAGACAATACCTACATAACACAGCTCACACACAGCAGAATAACAAACAAAGGCATATAAACATGCCACATACAAGACTTTGAAATCTTCAGAACGCGCATTCTTACAGCGAATCACAACAAGCCCTGCTCTTGAAGTCACTTGACTGCAACGGGAACAAACCAATTCGCCATGATAGACGCTCCAAACGAGCCTTCACAAGCTGACAAAACCATGCCAATATGTCATGATGCCGCATCTGTACTTCGTTAACAGCACAGGCTACTGCTAGTGACTAAACAATGTTGCGGAACACCCTTTCATTCATCCACCCATGAGTAAAACGCAGCTTGTACGACAGAAATGAGCTTAGTTGCAATGCCACTACGACCAATGTTGAAAAAACAAGGAAAAAGGTGTGCTTCCAGTACGCAATGTGCCGTGTATATCTCCTCGCACCAAGGCCTGCAAAACGTAACAAACGTTACAAACCAGCCTTCATGTACACACCAACTTGCCTATCATCACCAAAATTATCATACCTTCAAACCTGGCACACAAGAAAAAGATTAATTAAACCATAAGTTTTCTTCAGTTTCTTGTCAGCATTATAATGTAGAGGCAACAACACTCATCCAAACATAATATGTTCAGGATTCATTTCAAGACAACAAAACATGCTCAGGCCATGAGATCTTATCCAATCATAGGGAGCTCAAAGTGTAACAGAAAGTGATGAATCATGTAGCACTTACCGCATCGTTGCCCTCGCTGCAAATTATTATGTGGTCTGATCGCGGCTTCACACGCTGCGAGTCATTATGCGGTCTAGTCACGGTATCAACACAAGCTCTACATCACTCTGCATCAACTCACAGTTCACGCACACAAGCCACGAGATTTTGTATGAAAGATGATACACACCTCCACCTGCTATGACTTTACGTGCCTTCGTACGTGAGTCGCAACTTGTAGTAATCATACTCCATTTTCGTACCGCAAGCCACCTCAAGCCGCAACTCTACCTTCATGTACTCCACAAGTTAATTCATGGTTACCTACATATAAGTTTTCATGCCTTGAGTTAAACGACAATACATTCACATGACCACAAAATTGCAAACCCTAAATGACACATCCATTACCATGGAAAAAGCCTTGCTGTTTGACAACATAACACGCAGCCAACAAGTGAGGAATTTGTTCCGTACCATACACCAATTGCAAAAAAATACCTGCAGCACAACATGTTCAAACATAGTTACAGATTAATGTGAATACCATTTACCACAGTAAAAGTAAAAAGTACAAAAACGCAGTAAAAACCAATTAAGTCTTTACCTCACTACAGACAAAAGAGGAGATTGAGTGAGAATCATTTTTCTGAGGTTCCTTCATTCCACACAGGACACCATTCCTTCCACTTTTACCCTTCTCCATCTGGTATAAAGAGGAAACGAAAATTGTTAAGCAGGGGGACCTAGCCGCTACAGCTCTCATCCTCCAACCCTAACCTTCTCCTTCAATGATTCTTCAAAACCCTAAAAAAACCCTAGCCGCTCACCTCCAGACAACACAAACCCTCGACCCCATTCAGTTTCCTTCACATCTCTAAACCCATAATCCATCCTCAAATATCTTCACCATCATCCTTATTCATCATCTTCTATGGGATTAAAAAAGAAACAACAAATCCATCTTTAACCTTCAACTGCACCATTTCAACGCCTTCAACAACTAAAAACTTTCAACCACAAAACCTCCAAACCTCCGGATTTAATCCTCAAAACCAGCTTCTTCACAAACTCCCAACAAGCCGCCTTTATCCCTTTGACCTTTCTTCTTAGTTCAAACCTAATTTCCTCCAAAAATCCTCAACAACCTAAAAAAATCGTTGCTCGAAACTCATCGACAACTTCCGCGAAACCCCACTCGCCATCTTCCTCTGGAACCCCAAAAATACAGCGCCCCCTTCTTCTTCTTTCCCAAACTTCAACCCATAACAGAATCCTCCCCAACTTTCATCAATAAACCATAACGAAAATCACAAGATAACACCAACCCTTTTTCTTAAATCTAAACCAGAAGGAGAAGAAGGATTGAATCCAAACCCAGAAAGTCGAAATCTCAAGAAAACCAGGACAAAACGAGAAGGGGATTTTACTCGTGAGAAGGTTGAACTAGCAATCCTTGTTGCTTCTCCAGGTTGCTGCAAGTGTAGAGTTGTAGCTCAGTGTGGTTGGATGCTCTTATAGTTTGGTAAAGATAGTTTATACCCCATCATGATTTCGGCTGTCTATTGACAAATTGAGGAACTGATCACCCTTAATCTATTGTTGATAGTAGTTGGGATTGTGTTGGATGTGATAGATGTGTCTTGCAAGTTTAGATGGCGTGGTGCAGTGAATTGTTTTGAGTGAATCCGAGTGCTTAAGAATTGTTTTGATGAGTCGGCGCAGGACAGTGATGAGATGTTTAATTTTGATGGAAATTTTGAGTATTAATGAAAGTGGGAAGTTGGCGGTTTACCATTTGATTGTGGTTACCTGAGATTTATACTGACAAGATAAGTGTTATACAGCCAGGACGTGAAGTGGAGTTGTGATCGACTTAGTTGCGGAAACTAGTCAGATATTGAGAGCTCCATATGGTATGTCTGTTTAGATGATCAAAGAATTAAAATTGATTGAGTAGTTTTGAGACTTGTGTCTGGTGTGTATGCTACGACAACTGATTGTGGAGTAGAGTATAAAGGTGGATAATGACTTTCGGTGATTATTAAGGAAAGTAAGATGTGGAATACCATGGGGGTATGATTGGGAGATATGTTAAGTGCAACATCAGCAAGTTTAATTGCTTAGAAGCAATTTAAAGCATATAAGAGGGATTATTTGACAAGTAACTTAGAGTGGGTTGTTATTGTGTTTGTGCCTGAGTTGGAGGCTCAAATTGGTTAGTGTGAGATTTGTAACAGTTGGTGATCTCAAGAGCTTAAGGTATTGGTTTGAATTGGGAGAATTGAATATGAGGCAGAGGAAAACGATTGGAACTTCTGAGGGATTATAGTTTTGGATTGAATTACCATTCGGGTAGAGCAACGCGGTAGCTGATGCATCGATTTAAGATTTGGTATATACTGATGATGATGGTTGAATTTAATGAATTAAGTCGAAGGACTGATTTTCGTATTAATGGGAATGGTATCATAAGATGTCGTGATAGAGTTGTGTTCTAGAGATTATTAAGTGGAATAGGAGTATTGTGGTAGATGGAGTATCCATCCTAGTGCTATAAAGATGTAACCGAATTTGAGAAAATCATTTTGATGGCCATAGATGAAGAGAGAAGTGGTTTAGTCGTATGTGCTGGTTAGACTTGTCGGAAGTCGAAGAATGAACGTATGAGACTGTTGGGTCTGATGTAACCGTTGTATATTCCAGAGTTGAAATTGGATAGTATTCCCATGGATTTTGCGTTGGGTTTCCGGAGAATTTGAGGAGTATGATTTTAATCGAGTGATTTTGGATGGAATGGCTAGATTGGTTTTTTTTCCCTACCAATGAGGATTAATCATTCTATGTTGGAGCTGGTTGAGATGGATATCGCTGAGGTGATGAAGTTGTATGAGGTGTCGTCGAATATTGTGTCAGATAGGGATCTGAAGCGTTGTATGGTATGAGGTGTAGGACTCCTTTGTATTGGTATGATTCAGGTGAGAGTGTTGTGCTCGGACCTGAGGATTATGTAAGAGACAATTGAGAAGATCAAGAAGATCTAAGAAAGGACGTGTTCTGAGAGTTTCAGTGGTGACGGGTGTTGATCGAGCTTTGAAGTCTCGGAAGCACACACCGTGGTTTGTTGCTTAGTATCAGGGGGCGCAACGGAAGCGTGGGAGAAGTATCATGTTTGATTGTCTTACCGCTGTCGCTTGTGAATTTACATAATATGGTATATGCCTAATCGACGAAGTGCAAGTGCATTCATCCGGGTGGATGGTGTACAAGTGAGGAAGGATTTGACTGTTGAGACATTGCTAGTTCAGATTGATGAGCAAGAGGTAACATTTTCGAGGACGAAAATTCCTAAAGTGGGGGAGAGTTGTAACAACCCAATTTTAAATGATTAATTATTTGTGTTAAATAATTGATTTATTTGGATTATTCTAATTATTTGAATAATTAGATGATTATTTAAATGGATTGATAGATGTTTTGAGAGAGAAAATTCAATGGAAAGAAATAAAGGGAAAGATATATATATGAGAAAGTGGAAGGAAAAAGAAAAAAAAGAAAGAAAGAGAAAGAAAGAGGAAGAAGAGAAAAGAGGAGAAAAAGAGGAAAACTTGGAGAATCATCAAGAACATCCTATGGCTTCGATTAATCTAAGGTAAGGGTGTGAAATCTTACTATCTTAAATATTATGTATGATTGTGTATGTGTGTGGATGAGTTTGGTTGTTTTCCAACCTTGTTTCCATTTAGGTCGAAATGATAAAAATCAATAGAAGCCGATGTTCGGACGGTTAGAATCGAGAATAACTTTCGTAGCTTAGTCGGGATATGTTAGACTAAGGCTACTGGAACAACTTTGGATTTAATCTGCTGATTTTGGTGAGTTTGGAGGTGCTGGAGCATAACTGAATGTTGTTGTTCGCAGCCGACTCGCTAGCAGCTCGCTAGGCGAGCACACAGCGAACGCTCGCTAGCAGCTCGCTAGGAGAGCGTGCAGCGAACAGTCCCAGACTTGGGACAATGAGATTCTGATGTCCCTCGCTGGCAGAGAAGGGAGTAGCGAGGAGCTCGCTGGAGGTTCGCTATGGCAAACGGGGTAGCGAACGAGGTCTGTAGCCTCTGTTCTTGCTCGCTAGCAGTTCGCTAGGCGGGGAGGTAGCGAATGCTCGCTAGCAGCTCGCTAGGCGAGCGTGTAGCGAACGTAGCAGGATGAATTTTCCCTGTTGCGTGGTGCTATCGTGGCTTGGGGTTTCGGTTGCAATCGACCCTTCTTTGATTTAATAGCTTATATGTTGGTTTGTGATGTGCTATGGGTAGCCGTAAGACGTGAATCCTAGTGTATGAATATGATTTTGAATCGTGGCCTTTGGGCAAATTATGCATTGTTTAGAATTGAATAAAAATGCATGGCAATTGTGATGAATGATGAATATAATACACATTGTGAGTGCATGATAATTGTACGTGTTGATGTGTGAAGAATGCATGATAATATATTTGTGAATACGTATGCAGTTTGTGTTGATTGATCCCGTGTAGGATCTGCAGAGACATCGTGTGCCCATGTGGGGTGTGAGCGATGGTCTATAACTGATTGAGTCATTTTGTATGAGAATCATGTATGAAATGCTGTGAAATAAATGATCAATATATATATATATATATATATATATATATATATATATATATATATATATATATATATATATATATATATATATATATTTGCATTATGATTTAGATGTTGTGAATGCATAATAAATGTATGCAGTGAAATGTGATAGATGCATGAGTATGTTTGTAAACAGGTATGTATTTGTGTTATTTGATCCCGTGTAGGATCTGCAGAACCTCGTGTGCCCATGTGGGGTGTGAGCGATGGTTATATTTGATCCCGTGTAGGATCTGCAGAGACATCGTGTGCCCATGTGGGGTGTGAGCGATGGTCTATATTTGATTCCGCGTAGAATCTGCAGAACGATTGTGTGCCCATGTGGGGTGTAAGCAATCCATAAACATTGTGTGCCCATGTGGGGTGTGAGAAATGGGTGAACATCGTAGGCCCGACGGGGAGTTACTTTGGTAACGAGCGATGGTTCCATTTGGTTCTTCAATTGAACCTGCTGAATTGAGTCGGTACCGCATTCGCATCTGCATAGAGTCGTGAGTCGGTCTCTATGAGTTGCATAATTCATCTTTATATGATGCATTGGTGAAATAAACATGTATGTGAATGTTTATGTGAAATGGTGATGATATAAACATATTGTGTATGTTTATGTGAACTAACACGAATTGCGATAATGGCATGAGTGAGTATGCTTGAAGATATGTATATATATGTGGGTTTACATGGATTGATGTAAACATTGGTGAATGCATATTGTATATGCTTGATGTTCTATTTATATATAGATACTTATATGGATACATTGCGATGTATGGAATGATTGAGATGTATGAATAAATATAATTATAAATGTTTGTGTGAAAATGATGTGAATTGTAGAAGCATGATTGATGAGTAGGCTTAGTTGTGTATATATATACATGCAGTGTAATGTATGTGATGAATTGTGAATAATGCCTGAGAATATAATAGTGCATGTATATAGGTAATGATTGGTAAATATGAGAGTAATATAGATAATAATGTTTATGTGAAAGATTTGTACTCACTGGGGTAGAATGGCAATGTTTTATTCCTAGTGGAGTAATTACCGAGGTAAAATAACTGAGGTGTTATTCCTGGTAGGGTATAAGTGACGTACCCATAATCCTAAAAAGGGGATTGGTGATATTGGGTGAGTTTTAAGTGAGTCACATGGCATGGTTATAAGTGTTATATGAAATATGCATGTGAGTATAAATTGTTGAATTGTGGGTTACGATTGAGTAATTGAGAAAGATATTGGATAATGAATTGATGATTAAACATGATGGCGTATGTTATATGATTCGTGATGAATGAAACATAACGTGTATGTCTGTGAGGATTAATTGTAATTGCGAATGTATGCATGATGAAATGCTTGGTTTTATAAATATATGCTTGCGATGTACGTTAGTGGGTATGTGAGGTATTGTGGTGAGGAGTATAATATATGTATTTGATGCTATGGATATATATATATATATATATATATATATATATATATATATATATATATATATATATATATATATATATATATATATATATATATATATATATATATATATATATATATATATATATATATATATATATATATATATATATATATATATATATATATATATATATATATATATATATATATATATATATATATATATATATATATATATATATATATATATATATATATATATATATTGCATGGTTATTGTGTTAATATGCATTGTGGTGAGAAAATGTGAAATCTATGTATTCTATACTTGCGCATTTATATATGATTATGTGCTTTGATTATTATGGTAATATTTCTCACCCTTCTGTTGGAATGATGTCCTTTATGACATCGTGCAGGTATCTTGGAGTTGTACTGCTAATAGTTGTGAGGTCTCTGCTGGTGCAGTCGTTTAGTATTTTAATTATGTTGGGTCGAGTCATGCTCTGGTTATGTAACACTGGGATTGTTTGGGTTTTTGCTTTAAAGATATTTTATGTATTTTAAGTTGTGTTTTAAATGTATCGAAATATTGTGATGTTGGCCTTAGTGCCCAAGTATTGTTGAATTATGAGATGAACATGAATTCTATGTGAAAAGAATTATGAATATAAATTGAATCCGCTGCTACATGCAAAGTGAACTTTGAAAAGCATGATTATTTTATTTGAGTGTTTAAAGCATGACAGGTGGTTTTGATGTTTGGAAATTATGTGTGACGCCCTTTTGTGAAAGCATGTTAATTTACTCTGATTATTTATGTATTTTCATGTGGGGTTAGAAGGGTGTTACATTAGCCGCTCATGTTGGACGAGATGATGGGCTTACGAGCCCAGATGAATCTCACGGTGTTCTCCCAACATGGGCACCCTTCTTTTCAAGCATACACCTCTTCTTTTTTCGTTAAAAACTTTTAAGTTTAATTCTCTTGTTTAAAAAATAATAAGTACTAAGTTTTACTTGAATTATTTTAATGTTTATTTTGCTAAGTATATTACTAATTATTTTAGTAGTGACAATTTGTTGTCTTAAACCATTTTTATACGCCTATATTCTTTATTATTCACTTTAATTTCATCTTGGGTCTTATTTTCATGTTACTATTTTAGGGTCGATGACGAGATTACCACCGTTTAGCCGCCAAATTATTGGCGTGAAACAAAGGATCTGAGACCACCTTCTTTCTCCGATTTTATTTCGATTTTTGTATCGATGAAGTCTTTTATTCGTAAGTGTCGCGTATCGAAGTTGATAACCTTCTCGATTTCAAATCTATGGTGAATGACCATTGGGGTCATTTTCCGTACTTTGGGATCGTGATAGGCTACCTTCGATTAATCGGCATTATATTTGCGATTAAGACGAGATCTTATTCTTTCGTGTCCCGATTTAATTCACTAAACTAACCAATAACTTTAATTCTCGTTAAAACATTATTGTGGATATTATTGTTATATCTACCTTGCCATATTATTATTCATATTATCATATCTCATTATTCATATTCATTCACCCATATTCGAAAATACCTAATAAATTATCGAAACTCCTAAAAACCATGTTGGTGGACTGTTGGATCTTTGGTCATTTGCAGGTATCCTAATTTTGAGTCGTGTTCGACTTTGCTCAAGGCGTAGTTTAGGACACAAATGCACACACACGGCTTTCTCTTGGGCTACCTGACAATGAGACCCCTTTATTTCGTGTAATCCCGTGTAAATTACATGTACCCCTCTCCCATTCCGATGTATGTTTAGTATTCCTTTGATTATTAGTTTATCCCCTAGGAGCACCCATAGGGACTAAAGCGGATTCAAACTATTTTCAAACTAATTCTCGATTCATCATCGAGCCATTTTCAAACCTCGTAAGTCGAGTGCTCATACGCATTCGCCATCAACCTATTACAACTCGACCCTTGATGCGTAAGTCAAGTCGGTCTCTTTTTTCAAACAATTTCATTTTCAACTTGCTTTGCACGCGATAATGTGTCAAACCCTTGATCCAACGTCAAGTGGATTTTCGTAACTATCAATCAATTAACAACTATTCAGTTCTTTTCAAGGTGTAAAGAGTAGGTTCAAGTCTTTGATCTTGATTTCCGTTGTTTATATGCGAGTTATCTTATTCGTGTGTGAGCAATTGACGCCTCTAAATAACATTAACAACTCGACATCGTTCAACTATTTCCAACTCAAACAACTTTCCTTTCACGATGAAAAAGAGAGTGTACCAAGTCTTTGGTCCGCTCTTCCGATTATTTGGAGTTTGAGAAGTCTTTCTTAAGCTTCAATTAATCGTCATCATTTCAACCTCATCCTTTCAAACACAACTTCTCTTACGATGAAAAAGAGAGTGTTCCAGGTCTTTGGTTCGCCCTCCCGATTATTTTGGTCCAAGAAATCTTTCTTAAGCTAAAGTAATCGTCATCAGTTCAAACACCATTCAAACATAACATTATTCTTCAAGATGAAAAAGAGAGTGTTCCAAGTCTTTGGTTCGCTCTCCCGATTACTTGGGTACGAGAAGTCTTTCTCAAACTTCGAGTAATCGTCATTCGTACCCACTTCAAATCCAATTCAAACCCGTTTCTTTCATGGTCGTTACCACGAACTACGACTGCTCTGATTCTTCATTCACTCTTTAATGTAAGATACGTAGGCACAAGATTGCGATGATCTTGGCGAGCACAATCCCCTCCATTTTCCATTTTCCCCCATCATTTCCCGTAGTCGAACTACGACGCTCTGATTTCTCATTCTCGTCCGAATGAGTATACGTAGGCACAAGGGCCCTAATCCTTGGCGAGCACCCTATCCTCTAACCATCCCCTTTCCCCTAGTGTCTTTATCCCTTTATAGTATCCTTTAGCATTTAGTAGTGAGAAGAGAAGAATTAAGTTTAGCTAACATCCATCACAACTCGAATTAAGAGGTTCCCGTTGAGTACAACGGACGTGAGGGGTGCTAATACCTTCCCCTCGCGTAACCGACTCCCGAACCCAGGAATATGGTTGCGACGGCCGTGTTCCTTCCGCGTTTATGAGGTTTTCTCGATATTTTCCTCTCCCGTTTATTCGGGAAAATAAAGTTCGGTGGCGACTCTGTCAAACCGCATTTTCGCGCCTTTTGCGCGAGGGTGGTATGTTCGAAATGAATTTTTGAGGTGCGACATTCACCAATCAAAAAGTCAACTTTCACATCAAGTTACTTTGACCAAAGCTACAAAATTTGCCATATCTTGTTCCAAACAGTTCCTTGGTGTTTTAATCACTCAAACACCTTTCATATATCATTCCTCAATTGTCTAAAGCATTGAGGGTCATTGGTGGATTTTATTTCTCCAACTGTCTTGAAGTTTGCTCTCTTGCTTCACAAAGAAGAAAGCTCTCAAAGGTAAGGAGTACTTGAAGTTCCTCTGGGTTTCTTGGTGTTTAAGCTTGTTCAACAAAGTCTACAAGAGGTATCTAGCTTATAAACATTGCCCTTTGCATCATTTTCCACATTTTGGCATTTTTGAGCAACATTGAGAAATATGAACTATGAGCACTTAGTGATTTTCATGACATTTGGCTTTGGTGAATGTTAAGATTTGTTGAAAATTAACATGTTTGTTTGGTTTGTCCTTGTCAAGTTTCAAGCATTAATTGTTAAATTTGTGGTTGTTGCTGTCACAGCTGTGTTTGAAAGAGAAGTGTGTTAACTCATGTTTTTGCTAGAACATAGGTTGTTTGTGTGTTATTACTGTTTCTAGTATGATTGTAGTTCTGTTTTTGTTTGTTTCATGTATGTTTATGGCCAACATGTTTTGTACTGCCTTAAGAAATACCTTGACATTATGTTATTTAAAAGCTGCTTGGATTTGGTATGAGCATATGCTTTTCTAGCCAGGACTGTTTTGGTTCTTGTTGTAGTAAGTTTTGTTGTTAGAGCATCAGGGTTGCTAGTTGGTTTAGTGAGGGCTAGTTAGCATTTGACTTGTTTATTTTCTAGGCATTCTTGAGGTTAGGATGAGAAGGGGAATAAGAGCCCTGCTAGAGCACCTTGACATGATGAATTTACTGTTGTCACCTTAAAACCTGTGTCCCCACCCTTTGGAGCCATAATTTGGTACACTTTTCTGTGCTTCATTCCATGACAGTAGGAGGAAAACTTCATGGCCTGTTAAGATGAAACTTGCCTTGTGGTCTGCAAATGGTTTTAGTGGAAGATGAGGGTGGTGCCACCAATCAAGACTTGGACACTTTGAAATTCATTCTGACAGCTCCTGATTTGTTTGTCTGGTTTGAGAGTGGAGATGAGGGACCTGTTGCCAATTCACATGTTCTGGAGGAATGCTGCTAAATTCTCGGCCTATGGTATTTGGGATCATGAGGCTACTTGTTTGTTTCTTGAGGAAATTTTGTGCTGATCAATTTGTTAACTGCCTTGTGGACTTTTGAATGGGTTACTGGCTCCTGAGTTGGTGTTAGTATGTTTTGTTTTTTGTGTGATTTGAAGGTGAGAAAATACTTAGAAGGGGGGGTTGAATAAGTATGACAGAAAATAATCAAAGATAAAAACTCAAGTATTTTTATCCTGGTTCGTTGAACTCAACTACTCCAGTCCACCCTTTTCAAGAGTGATTTGCCTTTCTCAACAAGGACTTAATCCACTATTCAAATCAACTGATTACAAATAGCAACACCTAAGAACAACAGTTCTTAGTCTTCTCAAGAGCTACTGATCTAACACCTAGACCCTCTTAAGGAAAACAACACCTAAGAACAACTGTTCTTAGTCTTCTCAAGAGCTACTGATCTAACCTAGATCCTCTTAAGGAAAACTTCCTTTACAAATTAATGTAATACAATGTGAGAGTAATAAAATGCTTCTATGAAAGCTATAAACACAACTGTGTTATTTCTCTAAGTTTAGAACAATGTATGAACAGCAAAGAATCTGAGAGCTAGAGAGTTTTTCGCGTGAGAGTGTTCTTGCAATGATTTCGTCTTTTTCGTCGCTGAAGAAAGTGCTATGATATCCTTTATATAGCCACTTGAATATTGGAGAGAATATTTTACCGTTGGAGAAGATATTTCCAATATCAAAAAGGTACAGTCCTTTGTACTATTGCAGCAGAGAGACGGCGCACAAAATGTGGGTGTAGCAATTGTCTGCTGAGCTGTGATTTTACCATATATGGAATGTATCAGAGGAATAATCTTCTTGCAGAGATTTATGTCTATCCCAATTAAGGAAAGATTTGCTGGCATATTCCAACGGATATATTAAAATAATCTTCTTCAAATAATTCTTCAGATAGTTCAGATCAACAATCAATATCAGAGTCTTCAGTCTTCAGAATCTTCTGGAAACTTCAGAGCCTAAGATGTTCTTCAGATGTTGCTGAATCAGAGTCTGGTGCAGCTGTGTGCTTGAAGCGTAACATGCTCTTAGATCAGAGTCTTCACTCAGATCAGAGTCTTCTCTCATTCAGAGTCTCTTCACTCAGAGTCTTCTTTCATTCAGATTCTTGATAATATATGCAGCGTGTTGTATCTTCAGAATCTTGATGACTAAGCTCTTATACTTCAGATTCTTCTAATCTTCAGATGCTCTTGAGCCATTCAGAATTTATTGTTCACATCAAATTTGCTCTTTAAGATTAAAATCTTTTGTGCCTGTAGAAAACAGTTTAGAACAAATTTAGAGAGTATAATTCTTGTATACAAATTATCATTAATGTTATCATCAAAACATAGAGATATTACTAAGACACAATCTGTGCTCTTACAATCTCCCCCTTTTTGATGATGACAAAACATGAGAAATTTGTTCAATAAAAATATGAATTAAAATTACTCCCCCTGAGATTAACAATCTCCCCCTGAAATGAATACTCTAATGGAATTAGATACTTCCCTTTCTGGTTGAGTACATTTCAGATTCAGAGCCTGATTGAAGCCTGGTTGACATATGTTTGACTTCTAGAGTCAAAGCTTGATGCCATATTAAAGCTTGATGCCAGATGAACAACTTCAGAACACCTGGTTGTTTATCTTGCCATTTCCTGTCTTGAGTTATCTTTTAGATCATAGTACTCAAGGTTAGATATCAGAGTCTGGTCTACTCAGATTTAGCTATTTTTGATCAGGTTCTGAAAAGATAGATCTCAGGAAAAACTTCAATGAAATTTGTCAGATTTTTTTTTTTAATAATATCTGGGACACTTAAATTCAAAGAATGTTAGTAACATGTCTGACTTAGTTCAGATAATTGCTTATAGATTTGAACAATCAGATTCTATTTTGTTTCTCCCCCTTTTTGTCATAATCAAAAAGAATTTTAAAAGACAGTAAAGATGCAGAAGAAACACATATCCAGATAAGCAAAAAGATCATTGTCATTAAGTCAAGAGAACATGCAGATTTAGATAAAAGCATACAAAACATATCAGAAGAAAAACAAAACATGAAAAACTTGTGCAAAACATCAAGTAGGTTTAGCAGATGAGGCTTGTTGAGAAGCAATGAGTTGCAGCCGTGCTGTAATCCTTTCTGAATTTTCATCTTGCTTAGCCATCCAAGTTTTCATTTCTTCATTTGTTTTCTTTTGATCAACCATAAAATCCTTAAGTTCTTTGACATCCTTCTGAAGATCTGTAGATTCTGAAACAGTAGATTCTGAAACAGTAGATTTTGAAACAGTAGATTTTGAAACAGGCTGAGTAACATCAGGTGCAGGAATTTCTGGAGGTGGAGGAGCTTCTAGAAGAAGAATAGGAGGAGTGCTTCTCTTAATCCGTTTTTGATAAGCAGCAAACCTTACTTTTGACAATCTAAGACATTGAGTCCTGATTTTCAAAGCCTCCCTATTCAGTCTGTAAAGATATTTCTTCCAAACAGCGTTAGCAGCCTCTTTGTCCATAGTAGTCATGCAAACATCCATAATGTCAGCAAAGTCTGAGACATTATCCTTATCAAAATCTCTTAACAGAGTATAAACACGTGATCCCAATTCTGCTTCATCAGGGATTCTGGGTTGGGTTGGTTGTGTTTGTGGTGTTTGTTCAGAAGGTTGAGGTTGTGAAGATGGATGTTCAGATGTTTGAGGTTCAGAAGGTTGAGGATTGATTTGTGGTTCAGATGTTGGTTGGTTGGTTTGTGGTTCAGATGTTTGTTGGTCAGAATGTTGTGGTTGAGGTATTGAGGGAATTGGTTGGGTTTCTGTTGGTTGTGGAGTGTTTTGGATTTCAAGAGGTTGTGGAGTGAGAGTTTGAGTTGGGGAATTTTGTGGAGAAGGTGGATGTTCAGAAGTTGGAGATTTAAACAGCTGTTTCCAAACACTCTCAGAACGAGGTTGTTTGAGATCATTCAAGCATTCATTAATGTAACCAGATGATTCATCATCAGATGATGTATCAGAGTGGTTAGATTTTTCAGAAGTTGAAGATAAAATGACAGACTGGTTTAAAGGTGTGACATCTAATATCTCATTAGGATCAATGAGATGTTCAGGTTGGTCAGAGTGTTCAGGGTGAACATCCTCTGGAATGGTATATTCTGGGATAGTGTTTTGTGGTTGTGGTGTTGTTTGTTGAGTTTGTTGTGGAATTTCTGTTTGTATGTTTGTTGGTTGCTTGGATTGTGGTGTATGAGGGGGGACAGAAGATGGTTTAGAGGGTGTGGGGGTATCAGAATGATGAACAGGATTAGAATCAGTGTTAAATACCTGTTTCAGAGTATCTCTAATTTCTTCAAAAGTTGCTGCAGGAGGATTTGGTTGAACCTTCTTCAGCTTCTTCCTTTTCTTCTTCTTTTCAGCATCTGAATGCTTCCTTTTCTTCTGATGACCTTCACTATCAACTTTTCTCTTACATCTTCTTTCCCTTGTCAAATCAGGAAGAACTTTGCCTTCCTTCTGCACAAGATTGGCACGAATCTCAACACCATCTCTTATGCAGCGAGCAACATACTCAGCAATAATTTCTCTAGGTTCATCTGAGGTGAATAAAGGAAAATCCTTAACAGGAATCCTTCTTCCCCTAACTTCTTCAGAGTTAGTTTTCCTTGGTTTCTCAGATAAATCATCAACCAGTTTCATCCTTCTCAAAGTTAAACCGTTTATTTCAGAGCCAATGATATAAGTCAGATCTTCTGTCAACCCAGCCTCTTGCAGATGCGCCACAAGTTGGTTTTCTATCAGAATATCTGAGATCAGCCTTCCCATAGGGATCCATGTTCTGACTTTTCCAGATTTATCTCTGGCTGTTTCCCTTGTTTCCTTGACGTGAGACACCAGATGATTAAATAACAAATATGGAAGATCAATCTGAATGTTTTGGTGTAAACAATACATGAAGTAAAGTTGTTCAGCATTAACATAATCAGAAGAGTTTGAAGAGGGTCTGTGAAAGATGGTGTTCATGAAAATCTTAGCCCATATCTTGTAAGTGGGTTTCAAGAACTTAACCTTCTTACAAGGTTCACCAGTAGTACAGATTTCTTGACATACATCTTTCAGGTCTTCACGCGCAGAAGACAGAGAGGTTACTCCATCAGTTGCCTTAAAACCTATGAGTTTCTTTATCAGGTTTTCAGTGATAACTATCTTTTTTCCCAGCACAGAGGAGTGAATGAACTTTGGAGTAGCATATGCATGGATCCAGAACTCCTTCACTAACGTTGGATACACAGGACCCATAAGCCTGTCAAAGTAACCGTCCCAGCCTTGTGCTTTGATTGAAGAAATCAGATCAAACCCATTTTCAGCAAGATCTTCTAAGTCCACGAAACTTTCACACAGTACTTCTAGTGAATCAACAGCAGTTAGGAGAGTGCGTACTGGTTCTATGACAGTGGTAGCATTCTTGGTAGTAACAGCGTTTGAAGTAGATGCCATTGTTGATGATGATGAAGAAGATGAAGGTTTCTGAGTTCTTTTAGGGTTTGCAAAGAGAGAGAACAACAAACAAAAGCGCATATGTGTTTGTGAATGTGAAAAGTGTGAATGTGTTATGAGGGTGGTTTATATAGACAAATAAAGCAAGCATGGGAAACACAACAGACACACATAGGACACAAACGCACGTTTGCATTAAATGAAAAGTAATCATTTTTAATTATGATATGACATTTGGGGGAAAATCAAGACAGATTGAGATTTTCAAAGCAATACCTTAAACGTCATAATCAGTAGGTGTACTCCATCTTTTCAGATTCTGAGTGACACGTGTTTGCTTGCATGTGATTCTATAACTCTTAAGAAATGAAACGTTTTCAGCTTTCAGATCCTCTGAGATGGTCAGTTCAGAGTTTCACACAAAAAAAATTCACAGATAAATTAAACAAGCAAGACAGATGAAGTACTTCAGAGTGTTAAACACTTAGCATCTGAGAAGTTGACTCTGAGAAATATTACTCTGGACAAAAATCCATACAAATATTTTTCAGAATAAACTTAAACCTATCTTCAGCAAGGGGTTTTGTGAAAATATCTGCCCATTGATGATCTGTATCAACAAAGGCTAAATTTATTACACCCTTCTGAACATAGTCTCTGATGAAATGATGTTTAATCTCTATATGTTTGGCCTTAGAGTGTAAAATTGGATTTTTGGATAAACATATAGCAGAAGTATTATCACAGAAGATAGAAAGATTACTCTCATAGATTTGATAATCTTCTAGTTGACTCTTCATCCAGAGCATCTGAGTGGAACATCCAGCAGCAGCAATGTATTCTGCCTCTGTGGTTGATAGTGCAATTGTTGGTTGCTTCTTGCTGTACCACGAGATCAGATGACTTCCAAGAAACTGACAGCTTCCAGAAGTACTTTTGCGCTCAACTCTATCTCCAGCATAGTCAGCATCACAGAATCCAACTAGTGAATATTTGTCAGATTTTCTGTAACACAAACCAACATTAGCAGTACCTTTCAGATACCTTAGAATCCTCTTAACAGCAGTTAAGTGTGATTCTCTAGGATCTGATTGGAATCTAGCACATAAACAAACACTAAACAGAATGTCTGGTCTAGAAGCAGTCAAATAAAGAAGAGATCCTATCATACCTCTGTAGAGTTTCTGATCTACCTTCTTACTTACCTCTTCCTTACCTAGAGTGCTTGTAGGATGCATTGGAGTCTTTGCCATTTTTCTATCCAGCATGTTAAACTTCTTCAGAAGCTCTTTAACATACTTGGTCTGATGTATGTAGGTGCACTCTGGAGTCTGATTTACTTGGATTCCCAGAAAGAATCTCAATTCTCCCATCATGCTCATCTCAAATTCTGCCTGCATACATTTAGCAAACTCCTTTCCAAGCATAATATTTGTTGATCCAAAAATAATATCATCTACATAAATTTGACAAATCAACAAATCTTTCTTAATGGTTTTACAAAATAGTGTGGTATCCACTTTTCCTCTGATGAAATTTTTCTTCAGAAGAAAATTACTCAACCTCTCATACCAAGCTCTGGGAGCTTGTTTTAGTCCATAAAGAGATTTTTTCAGTTTGTAAACATGATCTGGAAAATTTTCATTTTCAAAACCAGGAGGTTGGTGGACATACACTTCCTCTTCTATAATTCCATTAAGAAAAGCACTTTTAACATCCATCTGATAAAGAGTGATGTTATGTTGTGCAGCAAATGAAATAAGCAAGCGTATAGACTCTAACCTTGCAACAGGAGCATATGTTTCTGTGTAGTCTATGCCTTCTTGTTGACTGTAGCCTTGAGCAACCAGTCTTGCTTTGTTCCTTTCAACTTCTCCTTTCTCATTTAGTTTATTTCTGAAAACCCATTTTGTTCCAATGACATTGAAACCTTTAGGTCTTGGAACCAGATCCCAGACTTCATTCCTTGTGAATTGATTCAGCTCCTCTTGCATAGCTAAAATCCATTCATTATCTTCCAGAGCCTCATCAACAGATGTTGGTTCTATAATTGACACTAAGCCACAGAAGGAAGATTCAGAAGTTCTGAGAAATGCTTTTGTCCTTATTGGATCATCTTTCTTTCCAATTATCACATTCTCTGGATGAGAAGCTTTCATTCTGGAAGAAGATCCTCTGACTGTTGGTCTTTCAGAAATATGCAGATTGTCAAGTTGGGAAGTTAGAGGCGTAGCATCTGGGTTTGCTTCAGAGTCTTTGTCTTCAGTCTTGTCTGCCTCTGAGCCTTCAGAGTCTGTGAGAATAACTTCTCTATCTGCAGAACTTTCAACTTGCTTTGGCTTTTCAGAGCCAAGCTTATCATCAAATCTAACATGAATAGATTCTTCCACAATCTGTGTTTCAGTATTGAATACTCTGTAGCCTTTAGAGCGTTCAGAATAACCAAGCATGAAACACTTCTGTGCTTTGGAATCAAACTTGTTCAGATGATCTTTAGTGTTAAGCATATAACAAATACATCCAAATGGATGAAAATAAGCAATGTTGGGCTTTCTGTTTCTCCACAATTCATAGGGAGTCTTTTCCAGAAGAGGTCTTACAGACACTCTGTTCTGAATATAACATGTTGTATTTATTGCTTCTGCCCAAAAGTATTTTGCCAGATTTGTCTCGTTGATCATGGTTCTGGCCATTTCTTGCAATGTTCTATTTTTCCTCTCTACAACTCCATTTTGTTGTGGAGTTCTAGGACAGGAGAAATCATGTGCAATTCCTTTTTCAGAAAAATATTTTTCAAAATATTTGTTTTCAAATTCACCACCATGATCACTTCTGACTTTAATAATTTTGCATTCTTTTTCAGTCTGGACTTGATTGCAGAAGTCAATGAACACAGAATGAGACTCATCCTTGTGTTTTAGAAACTTTACCCATGTCCATCTGCTGTAGTCATCTACAATGACTAACCCATACTTCTTGCCTCTGATGGATGCAGTTTTCACTGGTCCAAACAGATCAATATGAAGTAATTCCAATGGTCTAGAAGTGGAAACAACATTTTTTGGTTTAAAATGAGATTTTGAAAATTTACCCTTTTGACATGCGCCACACAGAGCATCTGAATTGAACTTCAGATTAGGGAGTCCTCTGACCAGATTGAGTTTATTAATCTGAGATATACGTCTCATATTAATATGTCCCAATCTTCTATGCCAGACCCATTGCTCATCATTCACAGATAAAAGGCATTTTACATTTTGAACTTTAAGTTCTGAAAGGTTAATTTTGTAAATGTTGTTTTTCCTCTTTCCACTGAATAGGATTGAACCATTCTTTTGACATACAGCTTTGCAACATTTTTGATTAAAGATGATATCATAACCATTGTCACTTAATTGACTTATGGACAATAGATTATGTTTCAATCCTTCAACTAACAGAACATTAGAAATAGAGGGTAGGTTACCATTACCTATTGTACCAGAGCCAATGATCTTGCCCTTCTGGTTCCCTCCAAATTTCACGTCCCCTCCAGATCTAAGTTCCAGGCTTTGGAACATAGACCTTTCGCCCGTCATATGTCGTGAGCATCCAGAGTCCAGGTACCATGATTGGTGTCTGGATTTTGCTGCTAAGAACATCTGCAACAGGTATTATTTTACTTTTAGGTACCCAGATCTTCTTGGGTCCTTTGGGGTTAGATGTTCTGTGGTTTTGCCTAAACTTCTGTTTTTCAACATAGTGTTTATTCTGGCTAGCCCTTGGCTTAAACACATAAGTACTCTTTTCAGAGCTTGTATGTTTAATATCATTCAGATGACCAAACTTAAAATGAGAATACAGAGGAGTCTTCTTGATGAAGAGTTTATCAACAGATTTTGGATTGCTTCCAGAGGAAGATTCACATCCAATGCCTCTTCTGTTGTTCCCACTAACACCATAGATCATAGAAGCCATTTTGCTTCTGTCTATGCTTTTAGTGAGGAATCTTTTAAAACTGGAGTCATATTTTTCTAAAATATTTTCACTTGACTCTGTTTCAGTATCAGATTCTTGTTGAGTTGTTTCTAAATCATTTTTGAGTTTTAAATTTATTTCTTTCTGCTCAACAAGTTCTGTTCTCAGAAGATCAATCTCAGATTCAAGATTGCTTTTCAGCTTCTTGTATTTGAGTTTAATCTTGCTGTAGCTTTCCAACATGTCAGATAAACTTTCAACAAGTTCAGCTCTGGAGAGTTCAGAAAATACCTCTTCAGAGTCAGAGTCTGATTCTGACTCAGATTCAGATGATGACGTTCCTTCATCTTGATCATTTGTGTTGGCCATCAGCGCAACATTTGCACATTCTTCCTCAGATTCAGAAGATGATTCAGATTCATCTGAGTCATCCCATGTAGCCATCAGAACCTTTTTCTTTTTATCAAACTTCCTTTTGGGTTTTTCCTTTTGAAGTTTGGGACATTCACTCTTGAAGTGTCCAGGTTCTTTACATTCATAGCAAGTGGCCTCTTTCTTGCCAGATCTTCTGTGTCCAGAAGATTCTCTCTTTTGATCAGATCTTCTGAAGTTGTTGAACTTCTTCCCTTTGTGCTTCCAGAGTTTGTTGATCCTTCTGGACAGCATGGATAGTTCATCTTCTTCTTCAGAAGAAGATTCCTCAGAGCTTTCTTCATTTACCTGCAAAGCTTTAACAGATTTGTTAGATTTAAAAGCTAAGGATTTACCTTTATCTTTCTTCTGGGGTTCATCTTCCTCCAGCTCAATCTCATGACTTCTCAAAGAACTGATGAGTTCTTCTAATGAGATTTTGTTCAGATCCTTGGCCAGCTTCAATGCAGTCACCATAGGTCTCCATCTGGTAGGAAGACTTCTGATGATCTTCTTGACATGATCAGATGTTGAGTAGCCCTTGTCCAGAACTTTCAACCCAGCTGTTAGAATCTGAAATCTGGAAAACATAGTCTCAATGTTCTCAGATTCTTCCATCTTGAACGCTTCGTACTTCTGTATCAGCGCCAGAGCCTTTGTTTCTTTCACCTGAGAGTTTCCCTCATGAGTCATTTTGAGAGACTCAAACATATCATGAGCAGTGTCTCTGTTGGTAATCTTCTCATACTCTGTATGAGAGATTGCATTAAGAAGTATGGTTCTGGCTTTGTGATGATTCTTGAATTCTTTCTTCTGCTCCTCAGTCATTGACTTTCTATCAATCTTTTTGCCATCCTTAGTAGGATGTTCATATCCATCAATGACTAAATCCCAGAGATCAGCATCATACCCCAAGAAAAAACTTTCAAGTCTATCTTTCCAATAATCAAAAGTCAACTTTCACATCAAGTTACTTTGACCAAAGCTACAAAATTTGCCATATCTTGTTCCAAACAGTTCCTTGGTGTTTTAATCACTCAAACACCTTTCATATATCATTCCTCAACTGTCTAAAGCATTGAGGGTCATTGGTGGATTTTATTTCTCCAACTGTCTTGAAGTTTGCTCTCTTGCTTCACAAAGAAGAAACCTCTCAAAGGTAAGGAGTACTTGAAGTTCCTCTGGGTTTCTTGGTGTTTAAGCTTGTTCAACAAAGTCTACAAGAGGTATCTAGCTTATAAACATTGCCCTTTGCATCATTTTCCACATTTTGGCATTTTTGAGCAACATTGAGAAATATGAACTATGAGCACTTAGTGATTTTCATGACATTTGGCTTTGGTGAATGTTAAGATTTGTTGAAAATTAACATGTTTGTTTGGTTTGTCCTTGTCAAGTTTCAAGCATTAATTGTTAAATTTGTGGTTGTTGCTGTCACAGCTGTGTTTGAAAGAGAAGTGTGTTAACTCATGTTTTTGCTAGAACATAGGTTGTTTGTGTGTTATTACTGTTTCTAGTATGATTGTAGTTCTGTTTTTGTTTGTTTCATGTATGTTTATGGCCAACATGTTTTGTACTGCCTTAAGAAATACCTTGACATTATGTTATTTAAAAGCTGCTTGGATTTGGTATGAGCATATGCTTTTCTAGCCAGGACTGTTTTGGTTCTTGTTGTAGTAAGTTTTGTTGTTAGAGCATCAGGGTTGCTAGTTGGTTTAGTGAGGGCTAGTTAGCATTTGACTTGTTTATTTTCTAGGCATTCTTGAGGTTAGGATGAGAAGGGGAATAAGAGCCCTGCTAGAGCACCTTGACATGATGAATTTACTGTTGTCACCTTAAAACCTGTGTCCCCACCCTTTGGAGCCATAATTTGGTACACTTTTCTGTGCTTCATTCCATGACAGTAGGAGGAAAACTTCATGGCCTGTTAAGATGAAACTTGCCTTGTGGTCTGCAAATGGTTTTAGTGGAAGATGAGGGTGGTGCCACCAATCAAGACTTGGACACTTTGAAATTCATTCTGACAGCTCCTGATTTGTTTGTCTGGTTTGAGAGTGGAGATGAGGGACCTGTTGCCAATTCACATGTTCTGGAGGAATGCTGCTAAATTCTCGGCCTATGGTATTTGGGATCATGAGGCTACTTGTTTGTTTCTTGAGGAAATTTTGTGCTGATCAATTTGTTAACTGCCTTGTGGACTTTTGAATGGGTTACTGGCTCCTGAGTTGGTGTTAGTATGTTTTGTTTTTTGTGTGATTTGAAGGTGAGAAAATACTTAGAAGGGGGGGTTGAATAAGTATGACAGAAAATAATCAAAGATAAAAACTCAAGTATTTTTATCCTGGTTCGTTGAACTCAACTACTCCAGTCCACCCTTTTCAAGAGTGATTTGCCTTTCTCAACAAGGACTTAATCCACTATTCAAATCAACTGATTACAAATAGCAACACCTAAGAACAACAGTTCTTAGTCTTCTCAAGAGCTACTGATCTAACACCTAGACCCTCTTAAGGAAAACAACACCTAAGAACAACTGTTCTTAGTCTTCTCAAGAGCTACTGATCTAACCTAGATCCTCTTAAGGAAAACTTCCTTTACAAATTAATGTAATACAATGTGAGAGTAATAAAATGCTTCTATGAAAGCTATAAACACAACTGTGTTATTTCTCTAAGTTTAGAACAATGTATGAACAGCAAAGAATCTGAGAGCTAGAGAGTTTTTCGCGTGAGAGTGTTCTTGCAATGATTTCGTCTTTTTCGTCGCTGAAGAAAGTGCTATGATATCCTTTATATAGCCACTTGAATATTGGAGAGAATATTTTACCGTTGGAGAAGATATTTCCAATATCAAAAAGGTACAGTCCTTTGTACTATTGCAGCAGAGAGACGGCGCACAAAATGTGGGTGTAGCAATTGTCTGCTGAGCTGTGATTTTACCATATATGGAATGTATCAGAGGAATAATCTTCTTGCAGAGATTTATGTCTATCCCAATTAAGGAAAGATTTGCTGGCATATTCCAACGGATATATTAAAATAATCTTCTTCAAATAATTCTTCAGATAGTTCAGATCAACAATCAATATCAGAGTCTTCAGTCTTCAGAATCTTCTGGAAACTTCAGAGCCTAAGATGTTCTTCAGATGTTGCTGAATCAGAGTCTGGTGCAGCTGTGTGCTTGAAGCGTAACATGCTCTTAGATCAGAGTCTTCACTCAGATCAGAGTCTTCTCTCATTCAGAGTCTCTTCACTCAGAGTCTTCTTTCATTCAGATTCTTGATAATATATGCAGCGTGTTGTATCTTCAGAATCTTGATGACTAAGCTCTTATACTTCAGATTCTTCTAATCTTCAGATGCTCTTGAGCCATTCAGAATTTATTGTTCACATCAAATTTGCTCTTTAAGATTAAAATCTTTTGTGCCTGTAGAAAACAGTTTAGAACAAATTTAGAGAGTATAATTCTTGTATACAAATTATCATTAATGTTATCATCAAAACATAGAGATATTACTAAGACACAATCTGTGCTCTTACATGATTTGTTAACTCCAACCTTGACCTGTTGTTAAAACTTAGACTGCTGCAAATATCACACTAAGCTAGAGCACCAAGTTCTGTTGTTAATATGTTGGAAGTATCCTTTGCATGTTTTAGTGGCTGTCAAGTGTGGATGTAGTATGGTGTTGGCTGTTGTCCTAAGTGTTGGTTAAAAGCAAACTTGTTCTAAATGTTGCAATTGAGTGATCTCATATTTCAGTTTGGATTAGAGTTTTTTTTTGTCAGATTTATTTGAGTTTATTCATGACAGTTTTTGCTTCATAAATTCCAAATGCATTTCAAGGCACTTGACATAGTTTGTTTTGATAGGACTTGATTTATTGTAATTGCTGACATCAAAATCATTAGTTTAGGCATTTATGATTTGTGCATACCTCTACATATCATTAAAACCAATTGTCATGAGTTGTGTACTTAAAAATGCATCTTTCAATTCATCTTGCAACTTGACATGCTATTTTCCATAACAGTCTGTGTTGAACTTTTCTTTGGCTTGAATCTCACTTGTTAATACATTTCCAAAGTGTATGTGTGATCTGCATTGGCTTGTTACTCATGAAACCTGAACTGCACATCACTATGCATTTCATCACATTTTTGCAACTTACATCCCATTTAACATCACAGCATGATATAGACTCCATCTCTTGCATAAACTCATTCTTTATCATTTATATGGTGTGTGAGCATGATTACTTTGATTCAAAGCTGGCTGTAGCATGAGTTTCACATCAAAGTGCTTCATAACTCCCAAGAGCACACACACTATCAGGTTTTGAGTATAGAGAGGAATTTCAAAAAAACTAAGTGCACCATCTTGTTCCTCATGTTTTTCTGGTCAATTTGCATATAAATTTCATCGTGTTTGGTTAAGAATCGAGAAAGTTACGAGTGAAAACGTAAATCATATTTTGAGTGTTATTTTTGCCCAGAAATTCAAAGTGAACATCCCATATATATTTATGGGGTGGCTTTCATCAACAGATGTATAGCCACCCCAGTGGTAAGACCATATGCCAAATTTCGCCTTGCACGCTTTGTACCTGAGTTCGACCCCTGAGGAGGGCAACTCTTTTATTAATTTTTGTCATTTTTTTACCAAACTTTGAAAATTCATATCTCTCTCAATTTTAATCATTTTTCACCCATTATTTTTGCATTGTGTTCATCTTGATGTGACTTTCATTTCATATTTGACAAATTTTTCACCTCTTTTGACTGTGTGCAAGTTGTATACTTTCTGTGATCGTTTTGACAGATGCAGATGAATTTTCTCTTGATGTACTTGTGATTGCTTGTGATATTTGTTTGCATTCTCATTCTTAAAATAATTGTTAACATGTTAAAGCTTCATTTTTGGTTGTCACGATGTCCATGTTACTTTATCTATTGAACTTATTTGAACTTGATCTATCGTCACAGTTCCTGTTCTGCCTATCTGCTTTGATTGTCATCAATGCATCTTTGCCTTTATCATTTCATATACTCATTTAATGGTTGTCACCATGAATGTACCTTTATCTTGTTATTGCTTTCCTTTTATTTTCTTTCCCCAAGTGATGAAGCTTGTTAGCTCTTATCCAGTTGTCTCTCCTGTATCCCTCCAAAGGAAGGTCTGTCCATTTGATCCTCATATCATGGATAACTCCTTCACCCCTCTCTTGACTTTGTTAAGTCACTTTAACCTTAGCTTAGAAGCCATTATACTTTGCTTCAAGTCTAAGAAACCCACCGGTACTAGGAGTGTTCTTCAACTAGAACCCTAGGAAAGAGTTTGTCAACTCTTGTAAGAATCATTGTCATGATTTCTTACTTCCCCTTTTGAATATTACAACTTAGATTAGGGAGTTTCATCAAACTCCACACAAACATTGTCATGTTTTTTCCCCTTTGAACCTTGATCATAATCAAGTGTTCTTCTTCCCTTGTGAGGTGAACTACGATTGCTCTGATTCTATCCTAGTTAGGATACGTAGGCAGAAGATGCGACGTCTTTGTGAGCAAACTTAGTGTATATAACTTTAGGTTTCAACTCATATCTTTTCCCAATCCCAAAATCCATAGTACATATTTCACACTTAGCAAGCAATCAAACAAAAGGTTCCTGTAGAGTACTACAGATGCTTAGGGTGCTAACACCTTCCCTAGGTATAACCAACCCCCGATCCCCGAATCTCTTAAGCGTTGTCGTTACATCGTGAAAAAGGTTTTTCTTTCTTTAGACCCGTCCTTTGGATAAATTAAAGTTCGGTTGTAAAAGAAATAAGATTCAAGTTAATTTAATAGCGTGATATCCAATTTTCACCGCAACATATATATACATCGCAACATATATATAATTCACCAAGCATCTCCATCATGCATATATTCGCCATTCATTCATATACATCACAATGCATATTTTCATAACTAAGCATATACATCAATCATGCTTCTACCATTCACATCATTCACACATAAACATTTACAATTATGTTTATTTCACCAATGCATCATATAAAGATGATAAATGCAACTCATAGAGACCGACTCACGACTCTATGCAGATGCAAATGCGGTACCGACTCATTCAGCAGGTTCAATCGAAGAACCAAATGGAATCATCGCTCGTTACCGAAGTAACTCCCCGTCGGGCCTACGATCTTCACCCATCGATCACACCCCACATGGGCATACGATGTTTCAGGATTGCTCACACCCCACACGGGCCCACAATCCGATTGCTCACACCCCACAAGGGCACACAATCGTTCTGCAGATTCTCCATGGAATAAAATATAAACCATCTCTAGAACCTCCACAAGGGCACACGATCGTTTCTGCAGATCCTCCTAGGGATCAAAAATAAACCATCGCTCACACCGCACAAGGGCACACGAGGTTTCTGCAGATCCTACATGGGATCAGACACACAAGAATGCAATCATGATGCTTCACATGCAAAATGACCCAACATATTCTTGAAATGCATACATATTCACAAATATATAATCATGCATTTTTCACATCATACAAGTACATACAACTGTGCAGATTCACATCAATTTCATCATGCATTTTCATTCAATTCAAACAAATGCACAAAATTGCCAAACGGCCACCTTTCACACTCCACGATTCACAATCTAGGATTCACGCGTTACGACTACCTACAACACATCACATCAAAACAACATCAAACTATCCATTCAGATAAGGATTAAACATAATTAAACCAAACAATCAACAATTGGATGGAAAGCACAGGAAATAAAAGAAAATGCAGTCACATTCGCCAACCTTCGCCTGCCGAAGCATTTGGTGAATGCTCGCCACCACACTCGCCTGGCGAACTCGCTGGCGAAGACAGACAGTAGCTACTGGAAGTGTTCGCTACCACTCGCTACCATACTCGCCTGGCGAAGCCTCTCGCCGCCACCTTCGCCTGGCAAACTCACTGGCAAAGACAGAGTTGGGCTACTGACTTGGTTCGCTACCCCCTCGCTGGGATTCGCTAGGTGAACCTTCGCTCCCATTCGCCTAGCGAATGCTAGCGAATCTGCGAACTTAGAAATCCTTAACTGTCAAAATCGCCCAATCCTTCCAAAATCAACTGATTCTCACCAAATCAGTTTCAACCGCCTTAGTCTAACAATCCTCGACTAAACTTTACCACTTATTCTCATTTTTAACCGTTAAAACTCAGTTTCTACCGATTAAATCCAATTCGACCTAAAAATGGAAAATGAGCAAAACTCTCCCCAATCCAAAATCAAACCAACAGAAACATACATAATCACACACATCGAAAGAATAATAAAGTTTCACACCCTTACCCGATTAATCGAAGCTTAGAAGTTGATTCTTGATGGTTCTAGGTTTTTCTCCTCTTCCTCCTCTTTTCTCTTCTTTCCTTTCTATTTATTTTCTTTTCTCTCTATTTCCACTTATACTCTTTCTATTCTATTCTATCACTCTCAAATAACAACTAATTAAGGATTATCTAAAACACCGTCTAATTAATTCCCAAACTCTCCGAATAATAAAATAACATAATATGCACACATATCATATTAATATTCAAATTTCACAAATGAAATAATAATCAATCAAAATAAATCAAAAGACTCAACAAAAATGGGAAATTCAGAATCGTGGCGTTACAAAATATGACTTCGAAAAGCAGGCGCTTTCAGGAAGAATTGCCAGATGGCAAATGGTACTGACAGAATACGACATTCAGTATGTTTCTCAGAAGGCCATCAAAGGAAGTGTTCTGTCAGAGTACCTCGTCGAACAACCTATCGAAGACTATCAGCCAATGAAGTTTGAATTTTCTGACGAAGACATTATGTTCCTCAAGATGAAGGATTGTGACGAACCACTACCAAATGAAGGTCCTGAACTTGGCTCCCAATGGAAGTTGATATTTGACGGTGCTGTCAACTCAAACGGGAGTGGAATTGGGGCAATCATTACAATACCCCATGGGTCTCCCATCCCATTCACTGCCAGATTGACATTTCCTTGCACATCCAACGAGGTTGAGTATTGAGCGTGTATCATGGGTCTCGAAGAAGCTATTGATTTGAGGATCAGGAATCTCGATGTATATGGCGATTCTGCGCTAGTTGTGAATCAAATCAAGGGAGAATGGGAAACCCGTCAACCTAATTTGATTCCTTACATGAATTATGCAAGGAGGTTGTTACCTTTCTTCGACAAGGTGAAGTTTCACCATGTGTCGCGAGCGGAGAATCAGATGGCAGACGCTCTGGCAACGCTGTCTTCGATGTACAAGGTTAATTTTTGGAATGAAGCTCCCAAAATAGTTATCTCCCGCTTGATAGACCTGCTTTCATATTCGCCATTGAGGAGGTCTCCGATGGCAAGTCGTGGTATTTTGACATCCAGAATTTCCTTAAGAACCAGGAGTATCCGGCTGGGGCATCCAGTCGAGATAAGAAGACTCTAAGGAGATTTTCTGGCAATTTTTATCTGAATCAGGATGGTGTGCTTTATAGAAGAAATCATGATTTGGTGCTATTGAGATGCGTGGATGAAAAAGAAGTAAATATGCTTATGGAGGAAGTCCACGAGGGTACTTTCGGTACGCATGCCAGCGGACATGCCATGTCTCGAAAGTTGTTGCGAGCTGAGTATTATTGGCTTACGATGGAGTCGGATTATTTCAAATTCGTGAAGAAATGTCATAAATGTCAGATCTATACCGACAAGATTCATGTGTCGCCGTGTCCTTTGAACGTCATGTCATCTCCATGGTCCTTTTCCATGTGGGGCATTGATATGATTGGAAAGATTGAGCCTACTGTATCCAATGGACATCGTTTCATCCTAGTAGCTATCGACTATTTCACCAAATGGGTCGAAGCAGCTTCTTATGCCAATGTCACCAAGCAAGTTGTGGCCCGGTTCATCAAAAGGGACATCATCTACCGATATGGAATACCTGAAAGAATCATTATTGATAATGGTTCCAACCTGAATAACAAGATGATGAAAGAGCTATGCCAGAACTTCAAGATTGAGCACCACAATTCGTCTCCCTATCGTCCGAAGATGAATGGCGCGGTCGAGGCGCACCAACAAAAATATCAAGAAGATAGTGCAGAAGATGGTTATGACCTACAAAGATTGGCACGAGATGTTGCCCTTTGCTTTACATGGATATCGCACCTCGGTACGTACTTTAACTGGGGCAACTCGCTTCTCGTTGGTATATGGTATGGAAGTTGTCCTACCACTAGAAGTCGAGATACCTTCCTTGAGAGTTTTGGCTGACGTCAAACTAGATGAAGCAGAATGGGTGAAGAACAGGTTGAATCAGCTCAGCTTGATGGATGAGAAAAGGTTGGCGTCCATCATATACGGTCTTCTATACCAAAGTAGAATGAAGAAAGCTTTCGATAAGAAGATACGTCCTCGAAGCTTTCAGGCAGATGGTTTAGTGTTGAAGCGGATTCTCCCACCACAGAACGATTACAGGGGAAAATAGACTCCCAATTACGAAGGCCCGTATGTTGTAAGGAAAGTTTTCTCCGGAGGAGAATTACTACTTTCGACTATGGACGGTGAAGATTTCATGTCCCCTGTGAACGCAGACGCAGTCAAAAATACTTTGCTTAAAGAGACCCGCTGGAAAGAAAAAAGAAAGTCTAGGCAAAAATGGGGCATCCCGGCGAACCATAAAAGGATAGGTTCGGGCAAAAATTAGGGATAAAAAGAAAATATGTAAACCCGCAAAGTTGAAAACCTGAAAAGGCGACTTTGGAAAAATGGGTATCCCGGTGAATCGAAAACCCGCGAGAGCGATTCAGGAAAAAGTTAGGGATTTGAAAAGCAAACAACTGCGATCTGCGTATCAGTCTTCAGAACATAGTGGATTATGGGAGGACCCATGGGAAACCGTTCAAGTCAATCTCTTCCGAAGACAAAGCATCGAAGTCATGCGAGTCATAGATGAGTCGTCCCATGGTGGTTGTCTGTACCACATTGCGGACATTTTGTATATCTTTGTGCATTTCTTCTTTATCTTTGGTGCAACTTTCTCATTTCAGGAGTTGCATCCTTTGTAAATTTGCCTATTTTCAGTCCGTTTATCAATAAACACATGCTATTCAGAAAATCTTTGTGTGCTTAATTTTAGATTTTACTTTTGTTTGTGAAAAACGCCCGATGTTTTTGATGAATTTACACATACATAAACTTGCAGGCCTTGGCCAATAATTATTAAAACTTTGACTTAATTGAACAATGTCACGGATGATGACCAAGATAGCCTTTGTTGTGTAGTATCTTGTTTGTTGTTTTTGCAGGTTCGTTACCCTCGGGGCATCTCTCTAAGAAGGTATGGATGGAGTTGTTTTCCCCAGCCAGAGTTTATTCCCCAGCAATTAAAAGTGGGTTCTTCATCCCAGCATGGTAGTGTGAGCATAGGTATACGGTTACCCCAGCAGTTAGTCGATACACGTTTCTAATCCCCACGGAGTACAAGTGCTTGCTTACTCCCCAGGGAATCAGATGACAAACTGAGGTCTCCAGTCGAGTTGATTTCCCCGCAGAATCATAGGTTCCCCTAAAGTCGCCCAGGGCCTATCCCCCAGTTTAAGTCCAATTGTTATTGGCACACGAAGTTCATCTCCAGTAGAGAAGTGTTCTTTCCCCAATAGGAGGGATCTTTTGTTTACAACATTTATTTTGTTGGTTCGGTTCCGTTGCATCTGCATGCGTGCATAGCATCTACCCAAATGCGTAGCATTTCCATTTCGTATGGAGCATTACGCCATTTTCAAACATTTGCATTCTGAAACATAAACCAGGTCGTTACCTTTCTGATTTTAGGTGGTGGTTATCCCCTACAGTTGATCTTCAGGCTTTGGTTTTTACGTCGAGCATTCAGACTCCGGCTCCTCCGTTGAACATCTAGGTTCCGACATTTTCTAGTTGTGACGTTTTGCTTTACCCATGAAGTGCCCAGACTCCATTTGGTTATATTAATCCTGATAAGTTTTGTATCTCTTGCTCCGTTGAATATCCAAGTTCCGGTGAAGACTCAGTTCGTGATATATTCCCTTTGTCTATTAGATACTCCAGTTTCTGGTTGGTTTGTTTTGTTGAGTGTTTAGGCTCTAGTTGGTTTGCTTCGTTGAGTGTTTAGGATCCGGTTGGTTGCTTCGTTGAGTGTTTAGGCTCCGGATCATTGTTTCGTTGAGTGTTTAGGCTCCGGTTGTTTGGCTTTGTTGAGTGTTTAGGCTCCGGTTTGGTTTGCTTCGTTGAGTGTTTAGGCTCCGGTTTGGTTTGCTTCGTTGAGTGTTTAGGCTCCGGTTATTTGGCTTCGTTGAGTGTTTAGGCTGCAGTTTGGTTTGCTTCGTTGAGTGTTTAGGCTCCGGTTGGTTTGCATCGTTGAGTGTTTAGGCTCCGGTTGGTTTGGTTTCGTTGAGTGTTTAGGCTCCGGTTGGTTGTTTCGTTGAGTGTTTAGGCTCCAGTTTTTTTGCTTCGTTGAGTGTTTATGCTCCGGTTGGTTTGCTTCATTGAGTGTTTAGGCTCCGGTTGGTTTGCTTCATTGAGTGTTTAAGCTCCAGTTGGTTTGCTTCATCGGGTGTTCGTACTCCGACCAGTTTTCATTTGTTGATGTGCTCCTCATCTCGTTGAGTATATAGACTCCGGTAGATTTTGTTGATTCATTTGGTTCGTTGAATGTCCAGATTCTGGCAATTTGAAGTTTTCCCCAAGCAGAGTTACTCGTTATGTTTCTCTTTCTCCCAGCGGGGCATGTTTGTAATCAGAGCAGTTATCTCCAGAGATTCTCGTTTGCAGTTTATTTCTGCGGTTGGCAAATTTCCGGGTTCTTTTATATTCAATTGTCTTTTACCTTGACTGTTTGATAGCCGTTTGCTTTTCATCCATTCAGGTCTAAGTCGCTTGAATAGGGGCAACTGTTGTACCCCAAAATTTGCCCAACCTTTTCTTTGCTTGGTTTATGATTCATTTCATTGTTCTAGCATATTGCATTGCATAGCATTTTGCATTTACATGGGATCAAGAGGATGTGTGTATAACAAGAGCAATTTTCCAAGGGTTCTAAACCTAATCAAGAGTTTGTATTCAAGTCAACAGGGGGGTTATCATCATCAGAGACAAGTCAAAGCCCTTTGGATAGGCAGATAAGTATATGTGGTTCACCTCCTATCCAGGAGGCCATTTGAAGGTCATCTGAGGATCACAAGCCCATGGTTATGGAGGTAGATGATCATTTAAGCTCACTGGAGGCCTTGAGGGTCATTGTGGAGTTCATTCAAGTGTTTATACCAAGTGTGAAGAGCTACAGTTGAAGATGGTGCAATTAGGGTTTTCATCTGGTCAACCCTAAGTCAACTATGAAATTGAAAGAGATTAAGACTCAATTCTAAGTCTCTATGGTCATGGAATGTTGTGTTGAGATACATGAGATATCATTTCAAGATCAAGTCATCAAGAATCAGGAGTGTGAGGAGTTACTAAATTAGGGTTCTCTATGTAAAATCCCCTATTTAGTGCCCAACTTCAAGACTACCTATCTCAAGATACAAGTCTCATATCATCTTGACCCTAACATGAATTTTGTAGAGCATGTTCTTAGATTTTTTTTAATTACTAGAAGTCCTTTATTGGATTTGTAGAACTCAAGTTATGAAGCAGACAAATTACAGGTCCTCAGATGAATGTGATTTTGGTCAACAAAAGTCAACCAACGTCCAAGCCATTTTTGACCTAGAAAGATGTTTCTCCTCAACTTTTGATGAACATGAAAGTTGTTCCTCATGATCTTAGCTTTCTAAACAGTACTAGAAGTCTTTCATCTGATTTGTAGAACTCAAGTTATGAGACTTGCAAGGAAGGGGTATTTTGGGAAAGTAAGATTACAGGTCATTCTCATTATAGGTCCATTTCACCACTTTGCACACTTAAAATGGAAATATTTCCAACTTCAAACTTGCTCCAAACAGGGTCATTTGCTTAACCAAACACCAAGGTACCAAAGGTTTGGCTTGGATTGAAGAATCCCTAATGAAATTTCCATGAAAAAGGCCTAAAAAGGGGAAAATCAAATTAAATTCATTTGAGATCATTTTGTGCCAACCTTGTGCATTTTTTGAGTGCCAAATATATTTCAAACACAATGCCAACTTTGGATTTGATATTTGAGCTCATTTTGGTGGTCATTTTCAAGCTTACTTCAAGATTAAGTAACACGTCCAAAACATGCCATAAGATTAAATTAAGGAACCATTCTTAGCCCTTGGATCAACCTACCTCAGATGCAAGCTAGCTGAGCCATTTTTACAGCTGGGCAAGGTGATTTTCGTGCACTATTGAAATGGCTATAAGGTGAAAAAGTGAAATTCAATTGGGCTTAAAGAGAACTGAGTTGGGCTTTCTTTCAATCCAAATCCATCATACATATTCTCAGGATTACACATAAGCTTTCAGAACTGATTTTGGTGAGAATTTGAGTAAGAACACATTGAGAGAAAGTAAGGAAAAATTCAAAATCGTTTTTCAACTTTCACTGAGTTTCAATCCAAACCAAAGATTAAGAAAGGTTCCTTGAGTTTAATAGAACATTTCTGGGTATTTTATTTCAAGCTTCACTAACAAACTGAGCACTGTGGAAGCTTGATTCTAGGTTTTCTTTTAATCCAAATATCTCACTGTTTATGCATTGTTATCACGCCATTTTTATATATTTGTAAACCTCTTGACGTGTAGATGGTTTCTGGATTGATTTTATGGTTGTTTGTAAGCTTTTGAGTTTTGAGCTCATTTCTATTTCTTTTCGTTTTGTTTTATTTAAGCATGATCAATGAAAATGGGTGGTGAATTCATAATCTACGTGACAAGGAGATCATTTTTGACTATTTATTTGTTCATTTTAGTTGAGTTTTGAAGCACCTGGGCTTTGGTCGTGACTGGCTTCTTGAAGCTTCGCCGAAGAAGACTACCGAAACAGTGGTTCCGGCCGTCTGGTTTTCCCTCCATGGTTTGAACTTCACCAGAGCCACGTGTGTTGCTCATATCCGTTTGATCTGATTACTTTTTGTTTACACGGCCAGGATTAAGACACACCATGCGCCTTGTTTGACTTGCCACACATGATCCACATCAAAACTCACCGTTTCACTTAAGTTTTACCCTGAGCCACGTGTGTGAATGTGAATCCTTGGATTGGTATACTTTTTGATCTAACGTGCCTGATTGCTTTCCACCATGGTCCTCTGTTGACTCACCACACCCAACACACACGTTTTTGTTTCTTATTTATTTTTGATGGATTGGGCTTGCTGTTTGCACCCCCTGAGCTGGCCCATTTGATTTCCAACGTTGCTGGGTTCCTATTTGCACCCAGCTTTTATTTATTTTAATTTCTTTTTCTTTTTGTTTGTAATTTATACCTGTTTAGATTTAAATCATTTTAAAATACTTCCAAGAGTGATAAAATTCCACAAAAATATGTTATAGACTCCTTGAGATGTCCTCTGATTTTAGGAAATTTTTATTTTATTTTATGAATTATTTTTCAATTAAAAATGGAATTTAACATTGGAAGTGTTTTATTTGACCTAAATCTTGACATGTTTTAGTTTTTATTTTGTTTCTCTCATTTCCTTTTGATCCAATGAGTAAAATTCAATCCTCATACCAGTGATGAGTTGATGAACTTTTGAGGACCAGTTTGTCCCTGTTGGTTGGATTTTGAGTTGACTTTTGATGCACTTCATTTGACCCTTGACAATCCGCTTTCACAATGGAACACCCTTGTGAATCAATTTCTTTAGTGGTGTTATAAATTGATTATGATTGTAATCTTTTGGCCTCTGGTTCCCAACTTGTTTATGAGCTTCTTGCATTTTATTTGCTAATTTTTGATCATTTTCCTAATTTTAGAGTAACTTGCAAGTCAAGTTACCCTAAAGGGAGGTTCATACAAACACCTTGACCTAGTTTGACTTGGATATGAAATTTTTGGATCCTTTGAGCTCTCAATGCCTTTTGATTCATGTTGCTAACATGTTAAGGATGATGTTTGCTCATTTTTAGATCATTATATTGTGTTTTGCTTGTTCATTTGATTGTTTACTTTTGAGTTCCCAATTAGGGTTTCTATGTGAAACATGTTTGCTTTCCTTTGGGAATTTGCTTGCATTTCCTTGTGGTTTACTTGCTTTTGCTTTTGAGAGATTTTATTTCATTTCCCTTGCTGTCCAATGACTTTGGAATCTCAATTAAGGTAGCTTGGTCCCTCCTTTGGAGTTACTTGAAGCAAGCCTAAAATGATGAATCCATGAGGACTTCTTTGTGCTTTCTTGTGCACCTTTCTTGTGATGCTCATGGATGAGTTCACATTATGAGTTCCTTGCTGTACTCATATAGCCTCCCATCCTCAATTTGTTTTAGGTCTTCTTTTCCTTTCATTTGTGTTTGTGTTTTGGCATTATGGTTGATGTTGTTTGGTTTAGGCCATTTCATCCCATTTTTGATGCTCTTGTGTGTTTCTATTGATGCATTTCTGTTTCCTTTCATCTCTTGAATTTGTCATATTGTTGCTTGTGGTTGAGATGACCTTGTGGAGGCTACTCCCCCACACCAATTTCCTCCCTCATTTGCATTCCATGTTTGCATTCTTGCATGTTTATGTTGTTTCCTGTTGTTTCTTTTGTCTTCTTTCCCTTAGGACCTCTAATCTCTCTTGTTCAAGGGAGGTTATGATAAACATTAAGATCTTAACCATGTATGATAACATTAGGTAGCATTCCTTTATCTCAATCTTAGGATCACCATTGCTTGATAACTTTAGGTTTGGATTTAATCCCCCTTTAGTGTCCTTTCTCTCCTCATCTCAAAACAATCATAAAACACCTAATAAAGGTTAACGATTATTGTGCGTTACGAGCCTTAAGCATTTGGGAAAGGTTTGTTGAGGAGTTTCTCTTCAATGGCTTGGATGTTTAGTATAGCACCCTTTGGGTGATATGCGACGCATTCACTCCTAAGTCATAGTCTCTAGTGCGATATGAGTTGAAAACCATTCAAAAACACTTCTTCTCTAAAAAAACACAAAAACGAATAATTCAAACTTATTTTTGCCCCTTTGGGGCATTTAATCTTGGAAAATCATTTTCATAAGTAGAGTTTTGTTAACTCTTGGTTCTATCGCAAACGGTAACGCTTACGTCTCCAATGGTCTAGCTGCATACACCAAACTGCTAGAACCGATTGTTAACCCTACACGGGTAAAATAGTTGAACAAACCTGTGTTCTCTTTTAGCCCGAACTACGTTTTCTCTGATCTTTCATACTAGATGAAAGTACGTAGGCACAAGACGCGATGTCTTGGTGAGCAACCGTCCCCCCTTTTCACCTGTAGTTAGCCGAACTACGTTGACTTTGACTTCTCATTTCAGATGAGATACGTAGGCACAAAGCGCCATTGCTTTGCCGAGTCACTTCTTTTTTCTTTTGTCCTTTAGCCTTTAGCTAGATAGTTAAAATCACCCTTTTAGATAGACAACAAGCGTGTATCCCGTCGAGTACGACGGGCGTGAGGGGTGCTAACACCTTCCCATTGCATAACCGACTCCCGAACCCGAGATTTGGTTGCGATGACCGATCTTATCCCTCTTTTCGTTAGGTTTTCTCTGAGCGTTTCCTTTCCCTCTCTTGGGATAAATAACGCACGGTGGCGACTCTTCTGTAATTACCGGCCTCGATTTTTGCAGTAGCGACAGTTATTCCCTGCAGAGTCATTGATTCTCCAGCAGGCGGACGGATTCCCGTGCGTGGCTCTTTCCTCCCTAGTAGGGTCGCTTATTCTCCAGAAGGTTTGTATTCTGGAAGATCCTTTAGGGCATTTTCCTCAGCAGGATTTGATATAATCCCCAGCAGAGTAGAACTACTGACTGGCCGATCGGTTCTATCTCCACATCAAGTTCGTTTGTTATTCAGGGGATTATTTGAGGCTTGCTTCCTCGGCATAAGCCCAATGGTTATTGGCACGGGTAAACTATCCCCAGCAGGGTCGTTCTCCTTTCCCAACAGGGTGGTTTCTGTATCGCTAGCATTTATTTTGCTGATTCGGTTCCGTTGCATTTGTATCCATGCATAGCATATACCCAGATGCGTAGTGTTGCACCCTAAAATTTGCCCAACCTTATTCCTTGGGTTTATGTTTCATTATCATTAGCATTTGCATATAGAGTCATGTACATAGACTAACCATCTGCATAACATAAGCATAGCAAGTCATTCAACAGGGGACCAATCATTATTCTCATCTCTAGAGGCCTATCATGAGGTTAATATCCCAATTCAATCTCATTCAAGTCATCAGGAAAGAATTTGAAAGCAAAGAGTTCAGCAGATCAAGCCTTGAGTCCATCTCCTAGCTAAGGGAATCTGAGGATCAACAGGAGGGTTGTGAGCTGTGAATTGAAGGCATGGAGAGTATCTAGACCTTATGAGAGACTTAAAAAGTCATTTGGAGAAGGAGACAAATCATTGATGAGAGCACAAGAGCTATAGTTGAAGACAGTCAACTAGGGTTTCATCTGGGTCAACCCTAGGTTAACCCTAGGTCAATTGAGTGATTTAAAGGGCATTCAAGGCTAGTGGAGAGATGTGGGGTTCATCATTGGACATATAAAGAAGGATATGGAGATATGCCAAGGAGAATTCAAGAGAAATCAAGGAGAAGAGGAGTTTCTAAATTAGGGTTTCTCTGTAAAATCCCCTAGTTTAGGTCAAATTTCCAAGCAAGATAAGTCAAAATGCAAACATCAAATGGCTTCTTGGCCAACATGAAACTTGTAGAGGATCTCAAGACCTTTAATTTGAGTGGTGGAAGACATTGAGGAGATTTATAGAACTCAAGTCATGGTCCTTGCAAGTTACAGGTCATCTGAGGTGTCTGAATTTTTGTCTGTGAAAGTGACTTGACTTCCAAGCAATTTTTACCCCTCAAGGAGATTTCAAATGAATTCTTGGTCAACACAAGAATTGTTCCTCATTGTCTTAGCTTTCTAGAATGGTATAGTATGCCTTCATATGATGTGTGGAACTCAACTTATGGTCTTGGCAAGCAAAGGGTATTTTGGGCATTTGTGAATTACAGGTCATTTTAACCTATGTCCAAAACTCATACAAGGAGGCCTCAAATGGAAAAACTTACAACATCAAACTTGCTCCAAATGGGATTTTAAGTCTATAAAGAAGGTCACAAATTATTGGAGAAGCTCATAGCATGAAGTTGCATAATTGGTCAAAATATGAACTAAAATGGCTTATAAAGTGAATAAATTCAAGATGGAAAATGGTTTGGGAGATTTACAAGTCCAAATGGAGACTTCCAATATATGATTTTGAATGGAAAAACAATTCTAAGAACAATGGTTCAAACACTTTTTTGAGTTTAGAAGGAAAAAAGAAAGTTATCTTTGGTTACTTGTAATTGAAGAAACATAACCAAAATGGATCAAAGTTGGAAAGCAAGGGAATGTGCAAGATGGATCTAGAATGTTCATATGGGGTCTATATATTCATGAAATGAGAATTTAGCAAGGGTTGGCTTCATTTTGCACCAAGAATATCACAAAATTCTCTCATTCTTTTTCATTGAGTTTTCATTCCAATTCTCCAAAACCTTCATCAATTTTCATTCACCTCAATTCAATCTTGTTCAATCATCATCATAGATCATAATTCAATCAAGAATCAAGTGTGAATCATCCATTTTCGAGCACTTCCATCATCAACATCAAAATTGGAGTTTCAAGTGGACAGCATAATTCAAGTCAAGAATCAACAAGGAATTGCATACAGAATCACATACATCAAGGATTGATCAAGATCCAACACCTAGAAGCTTCAGATCCACGAGTTCCATAGCTGTTTTCAAGCTTTTACACCAGGTATGTTTTCATTCAAATTGCTTGATTCAGTTAGTTAGGCATAGCTTTGTTAGTTTAGACATGATCTAGGTGGTTAGTAGAGTAGTTAGGGTGAATTTGGAGAGGTTTGGTGATGGTTGTTAGCAGGTGCAATAAACTGTTAGGGTTTAAATCTCTTAGGTTAATGCATTAGAATGTTAGTTTGATGGATCAGATTAATCACCATTAGTTGTAGATTAGTTTAGGTTAAGTTTGATGGAGAATTATCATGATGCATATCAGTGTATATCCATGGTGACCAGACCTTGGCTTGATCGGGTTGAGAGTTGTGATGAGTTTCAGACTGAATTAGTGCCATAGACGTGTAGAGGGAGAGTTGTAGAGTAATTTTCATGTTCACATCGTGTGGATTGGTTGCCTGTAGAGTGAGAGCAGATGAGGTGAAGCTTGCTCGTGCATGGAGTTCATGGTGATTGAAACCCTAAGTTCAGATGCAAGGAAGAAGACACAATCGTGTCCATCCATTTTGATTAAGACCTTTGACTGGAAGGGTAATCGGACGGCTGAGAGTTGATTCAGAATTGGAGGGAAGCTGTGAGGCCAAAACGCGCCGTTTCATTAATTGAAACGGGCGGGCCTGAGTAGTTTGTGATATTCCCACCCCCAGCTTTCAGGCCCAATGCAATTTCAACGTGATTTTGGTTTCTTTTCATACCCCCCTGGCGCTTTCTTTTATTTCTTATATTGCTGAAGTTTTCTGGGCCTTAACCAAATGCTAAGCGCACCCCCTATTATTGGCCCATCCTGGATATGAACTGCACGTGGTTTCTATTAGTACCCCCCAGCAATTTTAATTCAATTCATTTTTTTAATTCCATTTTAATTTTTACCAATTTTCATTAATTCATAATAAATGCATAAAAATTCATTTTTTATCCATTCTTTTTACAATATTTTCTTTAGGATGTGTAGAATATTATAGAAAAATAAAATTGCATTTTTATTTTTATTTCATATTTTTTTTCATATTTTCTAAATAGATGTCATTTGTAAATAGTTCATTTCATGCATCATTTTAATAATTTTTGTTCTATCAAATGCTTTAGTATTTTTTGTTCATTCTTTTTATATTGTTTAGATTAGATGTTGAACTTGTAGAAATATTTTAGTTCCCATTTTTAGAAATTAAATTTAGGTGATTAAGATAGGTTTGAACATCATGAACAAAACTAGGGTTTTAGGTGACAACTTAAGAAGTTTGATTTCATTTCCCTTAGGACTTAGGATTTAATTAGATTAGTTATGGGACTATAAGGGCTATGGGTAGTTATCAGATCCCTTAGAGAAAAGTCAGGATTCCCCTACTGCTATTAATACTGTCTGTATGTCTGATTGTCTGGTGTGGTGTGCCCTCTGGGGATTATTGCTTGCTTGCTTGGGTATTGGGATTGTCTGGGGACTTAGGAGAGCTGAAGACTTGTGAAGATGAAGACCATTGGAGATCCAGATGTTGAAGATCAACTGTCAGAGTTGGGGAGGAGGTTCTTGCTAGCAGCTGCTAAGGAGACTAGGGTTTAGGAGCTAGGCAGAGCTCTAGGTTAGAAAGTTTGTTTCTCAAACATGGATTGCCTTGTCTGCATCCATTCTTCTCTGTGATTCAGAGTCTCTCTAAGACACTCACCCCCTTCCTTTGGAAGGCTTGGTGATAGTGTCTACGAGATAGAACTCTTGAGAGAAAATGTCTCTTGTGTTAGAAGCAGTTTGTTCACCACCTTTGGTAGTCAACTGATTGCTTAACACTCAATTCACTCTTGTGACTAATCCCTCATCCTGGAGGTTTGAGCATGAAGAAAAGCCATTGCAGATAGAAGACTGATGATCAAAGCCCTTGCCTGAAGGTCATGGGGGTGGAGATTAATGCTTGTTGAAGCCTGTAGCTGATTGGAGATTGCTTGAAGCCAGATGGTGAATCAGAGTTGCTGAGGCTGTTTATTTTTGCTGTATTTCATTGCTGATGTATTGATTGGTTTTCTGGACTGTATTGTTTGCTGTTTACCCTGTTGGGTTGAAAGTGAAGTCTGTTCACTTTTGCCTATTGTTTTCTAGGTTCGAGGTTGAGTGGGACTCCCTTGCCTCGCTTGTATTGCTGCATTCATGCATTTTACCGTTTTGCTGTATATATCTGATATTGTTTCTGTTTCTGCCTATCCCGTAGGATCTCTGTTTCTCTCTGTTCAAGAGAGGAGCATGATAGACACTAGGTCTTAACCCATGCATGATAACATTAGGTTAGTTTGATTCCCTTCGCAACCGTAGGTTAGAGTTCTGTCTCTTCTTTCTCAAAACAAACAGAAAAACACCATAAAGATTTCAAACACAATAAAAGACACTTCTTCCGTAAAAGAATGTGAACTCATCAAGACGTCATTTTTGTCCGCCGGGATTGTTAATCAGAAAAAACCTTTTTCAGAAGGAATAAAAACAATCCAAGACAAGCTTGTGTCGTACGTGGCCCGAACTACGTTTGCTCTGATCTTTCATGCTGTATGAAAGTACGTAGGCATAGGATGCGATATCCTAGCGAGCAACCTTCCCCTCCTTTCCCGTAGGTAGGCGAACTACGTTGACTCTGATTTCTCGTTCCAGACGGGAATACGTAGGCATAAAGTGCGATACTTTGCCGAGTCATTTTTATTTTCATTTTATTTTCTTTTTCACCCTTGACCTTTAGAGTAGATAGAATAACAATCCATACCCGAAAACAAGTGTGGATCCCGTCGAGTACGACGGACGTGAGGGGTGCTAATACCTTCCCCTTGCGTAACCGACTCCCGAATCCAGGTTTTGGTTGCGATGACCATACCTTTCCCGTATTGTGCGAGGTTTACCCTGAGCGTTTCCTTTCCCTCCCGTGGGATAAATAACGCACGGTGGCGACTCTTCTGTTCAGCCGGCGCCGATTTTCGCAGTAGCGACAGCTGGCGACTCTGCTGGGGACCCAACGTCCCCTGGCTGCTAAGGACTGCGATGGTTCTTATGCATTTGGGATCCAACGTCCCTTGAGAGAGTCAATCCTAACGCTTGTTTTCCCGTCGAGGATTTTGTATGGAGTTATTTTATATTTCTAACCTTGTATTTTCAGCTTTATATATTATTGTTGCTGTATCTGGGGTGTGACGGGTGTTCTGATATTGAGAGATAAGCCGGACCTGGGCTTGAGTGCACCTAGAATTAGAGTAGAAATTAGTGGGCGCCCGCTTGCTTTGCTTGCTTTGGTGTCCCATGAAATCTACACTCAGACGAGGTTCCTCTGGTTGGCCTCTTGCCCCTTCCTTTGGTTGGCGTGGGTTGCTGGTTAGTTGGATTGTCGACTCTGGGGACCGATCATTTGGAAGTTGGCTAAGTGAGGCCTCTTCAGGAATTGATGATGCCACTCCTTCTGGGAATCGTATCATCAACCCTGAAAGTCTGTGACGCCGACGACCGCATAGGATGCCGTACCTTGTGCCAGTTATAGGGCCACCCACCTGTGAGGGGATTCAGGGTTATGCAGGTAACTAGACCTTCAGACCACCGGTTTGTTGATCAGGATCTTGGATATTTATGGAGGGTTCTAAGGTCTGTCAGAGACCAGTTGGTGTGTTCCGAGGTCTGTCAGAGACTATTTGGAGATGTGTTCTGAGGTCTGTCAGAGACTAGTGGGGGATATGATTTGAGGTCTGCCAGAGACCATTCAGGTTATGATTATGGGGTCTATCAGAGACCAATATTGGAGCTTTGTTTGAGGTATATCAGAGACCAGGGCTTGAGGACTTCTGGATGGTCTATCTGAGACCTTTCTTGATTGGGTTCAGGCTATTCAGCTACAGCTTTGGTCCCTGTTGCATGTTACTTGCATTGCATCCCTGCATATCCATTACCATTTGCATTTCACTAACGTGTGTCTGTGCTGCAGGTGCATTTGCATTTCCCTAGTTCTAGTGCCCAGACTTCTGAGTGTTTGATCATGACTAGCTTAAGGAGAACGGTTGCTTACAAATTGCCTACGCCTGATATTGTTCCTCTACTTGGGTTGATCTCTCTTGCTGATGAGGGTGTTCGTAGGAGCTTCCGGATGAGCTATGGTAGACTACTGAGATTGGTGTGCAAACCTACAGAGGTAGAGTTAGATGGGCTGTATGCTTTGATGCAATTCTACGACCCTGCTTTGAGGTGCTTTACGTTCTCTGACTTTATTATGGGACCAACCCTGGAGGAATACGCTGAGTACGTTGAGCTGCCCGTGCAGAACCAGGTTCCATTCATTCATTATGACGCCAAGCCCAAGCCGGAGGATTTGGCAAAAGCCTTGCATGTTGATGCTTCTGAACTTGTGACTACTGTGTCCCGTGGAGTTCCAGGCTTCTCACTTCAGTTCTTAGTTGGTAAAGCCCAAGAGTATGCCAGGAGCGGGTGCTGGGTTGCTTTCAATGCTGTGTTGGCCTTGTGCATTTATGGCATAGTACTGTTCCCCAATATACCGGATTTTGTGGACTTCGATGCTTTCTACTTGTTTGCCGCTGGTAATCCTGTACCTACCTTACTCGGAGACCTCTACCACTCACTGCATTACAAGAATGAGAAGGGAAGAGGGAAGAATGTTCATCTTTGTGTACCCTTGTTGAGTATGTGGTTTGAGAGTCACCTTCCTAAGGGAAGATCTGCTGCAGAGACTATAGTTCCAGTTGGTTGGCCAGAGCGCCTGATGAGGCTATCGTCGGAAGATATGGAGTGGTTTGATAGAGACCTGTTGGGATCTGAGCTCATCTTCAGTTGTTCTGGGTACCCCAATGTGCCGTTGATAGGAAGAAAAGGGTGTATCAATTACAACCCTTCTCTATTCATTCGCCAGTTCGGATATGCGCTGAAGAATCCGCCAAAGGAGGAAGAAGTACAGGAATCTCTGTACTTCACAGGTGACGTGAAGGGGGAGTTATTAGCCAAGTTGCAACATGCCTGGACGCGTATTAACCGCAGAGGGAAGCCGTTGTTAGGAAAGAATGACTGTCAGGCCTATGCACCTTATAGAGTTTGGATACAGGAGAGAGCAAGTCAGTTGAAGATGCCATTTCCAGATGCACCAATCCTCGTTCTTATTCCGGCAGAAGAGCCAACTACTGTTTCTAGAGAAGCCTATGAACAAGTTGTGAAGGAGAAGGAAGCCTTGATGAAGATTAATGAAGGGTTAGAGCAAGAGCTAGCTCAGGTACGCAGCGAGAAAAACAAGGCTGTATATGCTTTCCAACAACAGATCGAGCTGGTAAACAGGTTAGGAGCTGAGTTGACTGAGGAAAAGAAAAAGCGTGAACGTCTGGGGCAAGAGTTCAGAAGTTCCCATGACATGCTGGAAGCCAAAAAGAAGGCGCTCGACGCAGCACACCGAGAGATATCTTCTTGCAATAAGACTTGGAATGCTACACTCACCAACAACAAGAAGAGGGAAGATAAGCTGAAGCAGCAAATTTCCGATCTCGAAGAGAAGTTGAAGTCTAGCATCAAGAAGTGTGAGGAGGAAGTGATGACCCGGTATAGTGTCCAGCATGCACTGAACAAGGCAATCAAGTCCAGAGATGAAGCAGTGTCTCAAAAGCGAAAGTTAGAAGATTGCTTCGGAGAAGCAACCTGGGAAGAAACTGCTGAAGACGTACGCCGTGTTTTTAAGAAGAGAAACCAGCTTGTTGAAGGGCTGCTTGATCGACCAAGCCATCCGGAGACCAAGAAGTTAATAGAGGAGTACCAGACTTTTGGGAGGATTTGATCATTTCATGTAGTAGCTTGTATGCTTTATTTGCATAGTGCTGACCATCACCAGGATTGTTGGTTGAGGTCATGCCTTCTTTGTACTCTCAGTGATGTTGTACCCTGGGCTTATTGATTCTCTCTGCAATATATGAGGCTTTCTATGATTCAGCTCCGATATTCCTATTGTCAACACTGTCACTGCACCGGCACCTTCGCACTAGAACTGGGGGAATGAACTTCCCTAATGCACAGACACATTGCATTGCATTCATATTCATATTGCATTACAGGTAATCTTTGAATGGTGTCTTATCTCCTGCTCTGTACCAGGTACTTAACAGGATTCCAGATCAACATCCGCACCGCTATTCTACACGCTCCAACTGTCGGAAAGTCATGGACCAAATTCAGAACGAGATGCAGGATGTGCGCGAGAAGCTCGCCCTTTTCATGCAGACCATGGAAGCTATAGCAAAAGGGCAAGAAAATTTGCAGGCCATGGTCCAGCCTCTGTTGGCTCGCAACGCTGGTCATGGTAACGAAGATCATCAGTCTGTCCGGGTTGATACTGCTCATGGAGACGGCACTCCTACGCCAGTGGCTCCGCCTGTGATCAATATACCTGCTGCTAATGTCACCAACGCTACCGCTGCTGTGAATGGTAACGTCGGAGTTGGTAATGAAACTGCTGTCCATAATGCTGGGCTGGGTGATGTCAATTTGGGAGATAATCTAGGAGGTAATGGCTTCGTCAATACTGGGTTCGGATTCAACGATCAGGGATTCAACAACACTGGCAAATATGTCTTTAATGCTCAAGGCTTTGGGCAAGATGGTTATGGTATGGTCAATCAGGGTTACGGAGGCTTTGGAAACGGAAACGGTGCTGGATTTATGGCTTGTGGTCCTGCTGGAGGTGTTCAAGGGTATGGCAACAGAGGCCGAGGACCGGGGATGAATCAGAACAGAGCTGGACGTAATAATGCATACGATGGGTACGGGGCTGGAAATGGTCTGTGGCAAGAGGATCAGCAGGAAGACGCCTTCTCCGGGGGAGGTTTTGAAGGGCCGATGGATGATTCCCAAAAGATTAGAATGCTGGAAGAGCAAATGAAGGGAGTCCTAAATCAGAGTGCTGTGGGATTGGACATGGCAACTATGGGTTTGGTACCTGGCTTGAGGGTGCCAATTAAATTCAAAGCGCCTGCGTTCGATAAGTACAAAGGAGACACATGTCCGAAGGTGCATGTGCGAGCTTATTACAGAAAGATGTCTGCATACTCCACTGACGAAAGAATGCTCATGCATTTCTTTCAGGATAGTCTATCAGGTCCTTCCTTAGAGTGGTACATGGGGTTGGAGCCAACTGATATCAAGACTTGGAAGCAATTAGCGGAGGCGTTCGTAGCCCATTACAAGTATAATAGCGACCTGGCACCCAATCGGGTCCAGTTGGCCGGGCTTTCGCAGAAGAAGGGGGAGAGTTTTAAAGAGTACGCGCAAAGGTGGCGCGATATGGCTGCCAGGGTCCGTCCTCCTGTCGAAGATAAAGAAATGAATGATATGTTTGTTGGCACCTTCACAGGGTTGTTTCATGATATGCTATTTCATACTTCTCTGGCCAGTTTTTCAGACCTGATTCTGATGGGTGAAAAGATTGAGCGTAATATTAAGCAAGGAAAGTTCCAAGTCGATGAATCAACTGCACCTGGCAGTAATAGGAAAGCTTATGGTGGGCGCCGTCAGGGCGAAGCTAGCGCAGTATTTGGAGGCCGAGGCCGAGGCCGAGGCAGGGGAAGAAGTCAATATCGTCAGCCGCAGCAGGTGTCGAGTGTCACTATTCCCTATCAGCAACAACCAATCCAGCAACAACAACCGGTTCAGCAGCAACCAATGCCACAGCAGCAGCAGCCTCAGCAGGGGGCACAGCAAGCTCAACGAAGATTCCAGGGTAATAAACCGAGAAGAGTGTTCGAGAAACCTCCCTCTAACTATGCTGATTTATTGCAGACTTTGTTGGGATTGAATCTAGTGGAGAAAAGAACCCTGGCACCGATAACGGGAACTCCCCCGTTCGGCTACGATGCGAATAGGCACTGTGAGTTTCATTCTGGGGCCCCGGGCCATGATATCGAAGGTTGTCATGCTTTTAAGCACGTTGTGCAGGATCTCTTGGACAACAAGTCTATCAACTTCGGAACGGCAGTTCCGAATATAGTCCAGAAACCCATGCCTAATCATGGGGCGAATGCCGTGCTGACTGAGGAAGGTCTGAATCTGATTTTGAATGTTGAAGATTTAAAGACGCCGCTGAGCGAGATAAAGAGTCGACTGTTGCAAGGAGGTGTTTACCCCGGATGTAATGAGTATTGTTTAGATTGTTGGGCCCTGGCTGGGGGGTGTGAGGATTTGAAGAAAGGCATTCAGGCCTTAATTGATGAAGGTGTATTGCAGTTTGATCGAGCGGCAACTGATGAGCCTGCAGGGGCAGTAGTGGATAATCGGAGTGATGTGGCCACAGTGACGATTCCTCGGAAGACGGTCACTATTGCAGCACCAGCCCAGCGGCCACCGATTACTATAACTAAGGCCGGGCCAATCCCGTATGAGAACACGAAAGCAGTCCCATGGTCATATGGGCTAGAGGTGTATTGTGACGGGATAAAAATTGATGTTAACAAGCAGCCAGTGGAGATTGTGGATAATGTTGTGGGCTCAGGAGGCATGACGAGGAGTGGCAGGATCTTTATATCTCCTGAAGTGGAGGCTGAAAGGATAGCGAAAGGAAAAGAGAAAGCGGTTGAGAATGTCCCGGTACAAGCAAATGAAAAAGAAGCAGCATCTAAGGATGTAGAAGAATTCATGCGCTTGATTCGGAAAAGTGATTATAAGATTGTGGAGCATCTGCAGCAGACACCGTCCAAAATATCTATCTTGTCATTGCTATTGTGTTCGGAAGCTCACCGAAACGCTTTGCTGAAAGTCCTGGACACTTCCTTTGTACCCCAGGATGTCTCCGTAAATCAGCTAGAAGGAGTATTGGCACATGTAAATGCAGGCCACAGTCTGGGCTTTACTGATTTTGACTTGACTCCGAAAGGGAGGGATCATAATATGGCATTACACGTATCTGTGGAGTGTAGGGGATCAACAATGTCGCACGTATTGGTTGACACTGGATCGTCTTTGAATGTGCTGCCTAAGAAGGCGATGATGAAGCTGGATGTTCGAGGGATTTTGTGCACACCCAGCGATTTGGTAGTCAGAGCGTTTGACGGCACGCGGAGAACGGTCTTCGGATCGATTACTTTGCCTCTGCAAGTGGGGCCGGAAGTGTTTGCAACTGAGTTTTATATCATGGATATACAGCCTGCGTACAGCTGTTTGCTGGGAAGACCCTGGATTCATGGGGCAGGGGCAGTCACGTCTACCCTGCATCAGAAGTTAAAGTATATGGTCGGAGACAGTGTAGTCACCGTGTGCGGAGAAGAAGACATCCTGGTCAGCCATCTATCTTCGTTTAAATATGTGGAAGTCGACGGGGAGATCCACGAGACGCCATGCCAGGCATTCGAAGGTTTGCGCATCAAGGACAAGGGTCCCGGGCCAAGCAAAGTGCCAGAGATAGCTGTCTCATCGTATAAGGAAGCCCAAGCGCTAGTGGAAGCAGGAGAAGCCAAGGGCTGGGGCAAAGTGCTGGACATTCCTGTGAAAATGGACCGGTTCGGGCTGGGGTACCGACCGTCGTCATCAACTCCTTCTGTGGGGGCTCCCCATTTCAGAAAGTCAATCACCATCTCTGCCAGTGGAGTATGTCATGAATCTGTCAATGCTGCTTCAGAGTCTGATGAAGGAGACAGCGACTGTGATATGGATGCCTGGATTCAGCCAAGCACGCCAGGACAAGGACTGTGCAACTGGTCTATTCAGGAGCTTGTTCCTGTGACTTTTAAACAGTAATGCTTTGCTTTATTAATTGTTGAATAATCTGATGTCTTGCCCGGGGCATCAGGATTTGCTTAGGGCTGTGTTGTTATAAACATTGCGCGTTAGTCCTTAAATAAATGGCGTTTTTCATGTGCAAATACCGTAATCCCTGTCTTTCTTGTTTTGTATTTTTCAATAAAATGGCAATGTGGTTATTCGCTTTATACGCATTTTGAAGCACTTAACCATTCCTTTTGCAGGATAACATTTTCAGATGACATCCTTGAACCACCTATGACTCGTCCCGACTTCGAGCACCCGGTATTCCAGACCGAAGAAGAGGTTGTCGAAGATAGCGACGTTCCTGAAGAACTGTCTTGGTTGGTGAAGCAAGAGGAAAGAGCCATTCTGCCTCACGACGAGGTCATCGAGATTATCAATTTGGGGTCGGAAGGGGTTGAGAAGAATATTCGTATTGGAGCCGCATTGCAGAGTGATATCAAGCGAAAACTGGTTGAAATGCTCCGAGAGTATAATGATGTATTCGCTTGGTCGTATCAAGATATGCCAGGGCTCGATACCGATATGGTTGTGCATCGCCTGCCACTGAAAGAAGACTGCCCGCCGGTCAAACAAAAACTTCGCAGAACACGACCAGATATGGCAATGAAGATCAAAGAGGAGGTTCAGAAACAGTGGGACGCTGGTTTCCTGGCTGTGACGAAGTATCCGTCGTGGGTTGCTAACATCGTACCAGTACCAAAGAAAGATGGTAAGGTTCGAATGTGCGTGGATTATAGAGATTTGAATAAAGCAAGCCCAAAAGACGATTTTCCACTTCCTCATATTGACGTGTTAGTTGATAATACCGCTCAATACTCTGTATTCTCCTTCATGGATGGCTTTTCAGGCTATAATCAAATTAAAATGGCGCCAGAGGATATGGAGAAGACTACTTTCATAACGCCGTGGGGAACATTTTGCTACAAAGTGATGCCCTTTGGTTTGAAAAATGCTGGGGCAACATATCAGCGTGCGATGACGACTCTTTTTCATGACATGATGCATAAAGAGATCGAAGTTTATGTTGACGACATGATTGCCAAATCCCAGACGGAGGAAGAGCATCTGGTGAATCTGCTGAAGTTGTTTAAAAGGCTTAGGAAGTTCAGGCTGAGGCTGAACCCTAATAAATGCACCTTCGGGGTGAGATCGGGGAAACTGCTGGGGTTTATCGTAAGCGAAAGAGGAATAGAGGTCGATCCTGCTAAAATAAAAGCGATTCAAGAAATGCCGACGCCTAAAACAGAGAAAGAGGTGCGCGGGTTTTTGGGGAGATTGAACTACATCGCTCGGTTCATATCTCACCTAACGGCCATGTGTGAACCATTATTCAAACTGTTGAAGAAAGATCAAGCTGTAACGTGGAACGAAAATTGTCAAAAGGCGTTCGATAAAATAAAGAAGTACTTGCAGGAGCCTCCTATTTTGATACCCCCGGTGGCAGGGAGACCCTTGATAATGTATCTGACGGTTCTTGAGGGAAGCATGGGTTGTGTTCTCGGTCAACACGACGAGACGGGAAGAAAAGAGCATGCGATCTATTACCTGAGTAAGAAATTTACAGACTGTGAATCTCGATACTCAATGCTGGAGAAAACTTGTTGCGCGCTAGCCTGGGCCGCCAAGCGTTTGAGGCAGTACATGCTGAATCATACAACCATGCTCATCTCGAAGATGGATCCGATTAAGTATATATTCGAAAAGCAGGCGTTGTCAGGTAGAATTGCCCGTTGGCAGATGGTCTTGACTGAATATGACATTCAATACGTCTCGCAAAAGGCTATAAAAGGGAGTGTGCTGTCTGAGTATCTGGCGGAGCAGCCTATTGAAGAGTACCAATCAATGAGATTTGATTTTCCTGACGAGGATATCATGTATCTCAAGATGAAAGATTGTGAAGAGCCGTTACCAGACGAAGGGCCAGAGCCGGGGTCCCAGTGGAAGATGATATTTGACGGAGCTGTGAATGCTTACGGTAGCGGAATAGGGGCAATTATAACTACGCCACACGGGTCGCACATCCCGTTTACTGCCCGATTGACCTTTGCCGTTACCAACAATGAGGCCGAATACGAAGCTTGTATAATGGGGCTTGAAGAAGCCATTGATTTGCGAATCAAACATCTAGACGTATACGGAGACTCAGCTCTGGTCGTGAATCAGATTAAAGGGGAATGGGAGACGCGTCAGCCCAACTTGATACATTACATGAATTATGCAAGGAGATTGTTGCCTTTCTTCGACAAAGTTGAATTGCATCACGTGCCGCGGGCAGAAAATCAAATGGCTGACGCCCTTGCCACCTTGTCTTCCATGTACAAGGTCAACTTCTGGAACGAAGCTCCCCAAATCACTATCTCTCGGTTGGACAAGCCAGCTTATGTGTTTGCTATTGATGAAGCATCTGATGACAAACCGTGGTATTTTGATATCCTTAATTTCCTGAAAAATAAAGAGTATCCGGCTGGGGCATCCAGTCAAGATCAGAAGACTCTCAGGAGATTAGCGGGTAATTTCTACTTGAATCCGGATGGCGTCTTGTACAGAAGAAACCACGATTTGGTGTTGTTGCGTTGTGTAGACGAGAAGGAGGCCAAGCTTCTCATGGAGGAAATTCACGAAGGTGCATTTGGTACGCATGCCGGTGGGCATGCTATGACGAGAAAGCTGCTGAGAGCAGGTTATTTTTGGCTGACGATGGAAACTGATTGTTTCAAGTTCGCAAGGAAGTGCCACAAGTGCCAAATCTATGCTGACAAGATACATGTGCCTCCGAGTCCTCTGAATGTGATGTCATCTCCATGGCCATTCTCGATGTGGGGAATCAATATGATTGGAAAGATCGAGCCGACGGCTTCTAACGGGCATCGGTTCATCCTAGTAGCAATCGATTATTTCACCAAGTGGGTGGAAGCGGCGTCTTACGCAAATGTAACGAAGCAAGTGGTGGCCAGATTCATCAAGAGAGATATCATTTGCCGATATGGGATCCCCGAGCGGATAATCACAGATAACGGTTCAAATCTGAACAACAAAATGATGAAGGAGCTCTGTCAGAATTTCAAGATCGAACATCACAACTCCTCCCCTTACCGACCCAAGATGAATGGCGCTGTCGAAGCGGCCAATAAGAATATCAAGAAGATCGTCCAGAAAATGGTGGTGACTTATAAAGATTGGCATGAAATGCTACCTTTCGCTTTGCACGGTTATCGTACGACGGTACGCACATCAACCGGGGCAACTCCGTTCTCGTTGGTATACGGAATGGAAGCGGTACTGCCATTGGAAGTTGAGATCCCTTCTCTGAGGGTATTGCGAGACGTTCAGCTGGACGAGGCAGAATGGGTAACGAATAGATTGAACCAACTGAGCTTGATGGATGAGAAGAGGCTAGCTTCTCTGGCATACGGTCGTTTGTACCAAAGACGAATGAAGAAAGCGTACGACAAGAAGATACTTCCGCGAAGCTTTCAGACGGGCGACCTTGTGCTGAAAAGGATTCTCCCGCCGCAAGCAGATCACAGGGGCAAGTGGACCCCCAACTACGAAGGGCCATACGTTGTCAGTAAAGTCTTTTCAGGAGGAGCGTTGTTGTTGTCCACCATGGACGGGGAAGACTTTGCATCACCTGTGAATTCGGACGCAGTTAAAAAAATACTTTGCTTAAAATAGACCCGCTGGACAGAAAAAAGAAAGTCCAGGCAAAAATGGGGCATCCTGGCGAGCCAAAAACAGAATAAAAAGGTTCGGGCAAAAGTTAGGGATAAAATTAAAAAATGTACACCCGCGAAGTTGAAAACCTACACTGGGCGGCTTCGGCAAAAAAGGGTATCCCGGTGAACTGAAAACCCGTAAAGGGCGGTTCACGCAAAAGTTAGGGATTTGAAAAGCAAATGACTGCGGTCCGAATTTGATATTGCAATGAGCATCAATGCGGGAGGATACGCTTGAGGCGTCAGTTATTGGATACAACCTCTTCAGAAGTGGGGATACCGGGAAAGTATTAGAGTCGGATGAGTCATAGAAGGATCAGTTCGTGGTGTTCATCTGCATCCCGTTGCCGACATGTGTATAAAATTTAATTTGTCAAAATATTCATGCTTCTTGTGCATACTTATGTATTTGCTTTGCGTAGCTTCCTCTTTTCAGGAGTTACATCCCGTGTACAAAAACTCCGCCCATTCAGGGGCCCGATCAATAAAATGTGTTATTCAGTACTTGATGCCTGTTCTTTACTGTTTTGCGCATGATAAAACGCCTAGGTTTGATGAAACTAGCATGAGTATAACATCACTGGCCCTTGCCAACAATTGTTAAAGCTTTGAATTAACTGAGTGTAACGTCACTAATCTGAATTGATTTGATTGCACAGGCTTGTCGTGTCTTGTTTGTATTGTTGCAGGTTTCATAACCATACGAAGAAGAGGATCAAAAGATTGCGATAACGAAAGACTCAGTCTTCACGCAGGTCGTGCATGTTTTTCCTGAAGAAAGATAGAATTCCCCAGCTAGCCGTAGCTTATCCAAAGGACGTGCTCCAGAAAAGTTATTCGTCCTCAGCAGAGTTTGGCGATTCTAAGATCGTGAGGCTGTATTCAGGCAGGTTCATCTTTCCCTGCAGGGTCAGGCACTCTCTCCCAGTGGAGTCAGTTAATTTTTCCCAAGAGAATCATCCCATCCCCAGCGGAATTCTCTTTGCAAGTGTTTTCATTCCTTCCAGTGGAACTCGAAGATCAAGACTCTCCGAAGCAGAGTTGATGGTGGGTCCTATCATTTATTTTGTCAAGGATGTGGTGTGATATCAGTTCACGTTCCAGCAGAAAGTCCGATCATATTATGCACATCTGCTATTCCCCAGCAGGGGGTTACTTCAACAAGGTGTTTGGTTTGAGTTCCCAATTTCCCAGCAGGGTTGACTTCACCCTTCCAGCATTTATTTTGCGGGAGTAATTCTGTAGCATCTGGCTATCTCCGGCGGAGTCGGCATTACCCTTCCAGCATTTATTTTGCTGAAGCAGTTTATGCACTCTAGCAGTTCAGGCGAAGAGAGCTCTTGCTCAAATGAACAATCAAACATTCAAGATCTCGGCATGGGACATCCAATGTCAGTTTTGGCAGTATCCCCCCACAGGGTCAGCATGATGAGATTCTCTTGGTCTCTAATAGAGTCAGTTATGCAAATGTCTCTCATGTTCCCCACCAGAGTTGCCAGGATCAGTGTCTCCTTATCCCCAAGCAGAATTTATTTGTCATCAACGGGTTCCAGGAGTCAGAATTTCAGAGGCCACCGCCGGTTATCAGAACAGGCGTCCGATAGTGGGTTTCCAGACATCCCCAGTAGAGTCCGCCTCAAAGTCGCTGTCACGTCAGTGCTAAGAAGTTTGTGGGTGAGGACCATGGGAGAACTAAGTCCTGATGTGGACAATATATTCCTATATTGACGGGATTTCTTCAGAAGTGGGCGTCCTAACGTGGACAGGTTTGTTTTACTGGATTGGTAAGGTGTGTTAGTCCTATCGTGGGCAGATTCGGTTTCTCGAAATTAGTGGAATGGGAGGTCATGACGTTGACAAAAGTGATTACTCTTTGTGTTGGTGTCCTGACGTGGACCAGTTACTCTCAGCAGTTATCCTTTTTCGTGTTGGCAAAGCATGGGTCCTGACGTGGACAGATCAGACCAGGGGGTGAGTCCTTACGTGGACAAGTCTTATTTCCTCAGCGGGTCGAAAACGCCTGAGTCCTAACGTGGACAAATCAAGACGAGATCAGTGTCCTTACGTGGACAAATCAAAGAGATTATTATTCCTAACGTGGAGAAGTGGGTCCTAATGTGGACGATGTAGTCCTTACGCGGACATATCAACAGAAGTGATTCCTAACGTGGAAAGATGGAGATTCCTTACACGGAAAAGATCGAGTCCATACGCGGACATATCAGAGAGAGATGATTCCTTACGTGGAAAAAGATAGTTTCCTTACGTGGAAATGACAGCATTCCTGACGTGGAAAAATTGTAGTCCTTACGTGGACAGATTAAGATGGCATTCCTTACGTGGAAAAATGAGTCCTGACGCGGACAAATCGGAAAGAAATGGATTATTCCTGACGTGGAAGAGTTTAGTCCTGACGCGGACAGATCAAAGAAGTTATTCCTAATGTGGAAGAAGAAGATTTAGTCCTTACGTGAAAAATTGGGGTCCTTACGTGGACAGATGCAAGAAAAGTTGAGTCCTGACGTGGACAGATTCGGAACCAAAGTTGAATTCCTTACGTGGAAAGATTGGAGTCCTGACGCGGACATGTCAAGTGGTATGGGAGTCCTTACGTGGACAGATTGATATAGTTCTCCTTACGCGGAAAGAAGATTGATTCCTGACGTGGAAAGATGGGAGGGTTAGCCCTGGAGTGGACAGATGCAGAAGAGATGATTCCTTACGTGGAAGAGTGTTACTCCTAACGTGGAAGAGTGTTATTCCTAACGTGGGCGATTCAGTTTATGGAAATACAGACGAGTTATCCCCAGCAGAGTTGCCGAGATTTTTCTGGGTTAACAGCAAGTGGAGTCCTAACGTGGACAGGTTCTAGTTGAGATTTCTTCGTATTGACGACAGACAGAGTCCTAACGTGGACAAGCAAGCAATCTGTTATGACAGAATCCTCTTCAGAACGATGAAGACAATCCCCAACACGGTCGCGCGAGATCAGTGGGTTGCTGTAGCAGTCAGATTCAGCTGATGAATGTCGTTCCCCAAGCAGGAGCGCAGTTTAGTTTTGTGGTTGGCAAATTTCTGGTTTCACTAGTATTCAACCGTCTCGTACCGCGAATGTCTGAAGGCTCCGAGCTCTTCATCCAATTGGGTCCAAGTCGCTTGAATAGGGGCAGCTGTTGCACCCTAAAATTTGCCCAACCTTATTCCTTGGGTTTATGTTTCATTATCATTAGCATTTGCATATAGAGTCATGTACATAGACTAACCATCTGCATAGCATAAGCATAGCAAGTCATTCAACAGGGGACCAATCATTATTCTCATCTCTAGAGGCCTATCATGAGGTTAATATCCCAATTCAATCTCATTCAAGTCATCAGGAAAGAATTTGAAAGCAAAGAGTTCAGCAGATCAAGCCTTGAGTCCATCTCCTAGCTAAGGGCATCTGAGGATCAACAGGAGGGTTGTGAGCTGTGAATTGAAGGCATGGAGAGTATCTAGACCTTATGAGAGACTTAAAAAGTCATTTGGAGAAGGAGACAAATCATTGATGAGAGCACAAGAGCTATAGTTGAAGACAGTCAACTAGGGTTTCATCTGGGTCAACCCTAGGTTAACCCTAGGTCAATTGAGTGATTTAAAGGGCATTCAAGGCTAGTGGAGAGATGTGGGGTTCATCATTGGACATATAAAGAAGGATATGGAGATATGCCAAGGAGAATTCAAGAGAAATCAAGGAGAAGAGGAGTTTCTAAATTAGGGTTTCTCTGTAAAATCCCCTAGTTTAGGTCAAATTTCCAAGCAAGATAAGTCAAAATGCAAACTTCAAATGGCTTCTTGGCCAACATGAAACTTGTAGAGGATCTCAAGACCTTTAATTTGAGTGGTGGAAGACATTGAGGAGATTTATAGAACTCAAGTCATGGTCCTTGCAAGTTACAGGTCATCTGAGGTGTCTGAATTTTTGTCTGTGAAAGTGACTTGACTTCCAAGCAATTTTTACCCCTCAAGGAGATTTCAAATGAATTCTTGGTCAACACAAGAATTGTTCCTCATTGTCTTAGCTTTCTAGAATGGTATAGTATGCCTTCATATGATGTGTGGAACTCAACTTATGGTCTTGGCAAGCAAAGGGTATTTTGGGCATTTGTGAATTACAGGTCATTTTAACCTATGTCCAAAACTCATACAAGGAGGCCTCAAATGGAAAAACTTACAACATCAAACTTGCTCCAAATGGGATTTTAAGTCTATAAAGAAGGTCACAAATTATTGGAGAAGCTCATAGCATGAAGTTGCATAATTGGTCAAAATATGAACTAAAATGGCTTATAAAGTGAATAAATTCAAGATGGAAAATGGTTTGGGAGATTTACAAGTCCAAATGGAGACTTCCAATATATGATTTTGAATGGAAAAACAATTCTAAGAACAATGGTTCAAACACTTTTTTGAGTTTAGAAGGAAAAAAGAAAGTTATCTTTGGTTACTTGTAATTGAAGAAACATAACCAAAATGGATCAAAGTTGGAAAGCAAGGGAATGTGCAAGATGGATCTAGAATGTTCATATGGGGTCTATATATTCATGAAATGAGAATTTAGCAAGGGTTGGCTTCATTTTGCACCAAGAATATCACAAAATTCTCTCATTCTTTTTCATTGAGTTTTCATTCCAATTCTCCAAAACCTTCATCAATTTTCATTCACCTCAATTCAATCTTGTTCAATCATCATCATAGATCATAATTCAATCAAGAATCAAGTGTGAATCATCCATTTTCGAGCACTTCCATCATCAACATCAAAATTGGAGTTTCAAGTGGACAGCATAATTCAAGTCAAGAATCAACAAGGAATTGCATACAGAATCACATACATCAAGGATTGATCAAGATCCAACACCTAGAAGCTTCAGATCCACGAGTTCCATAGCTGTTTTCAAGCTTTTACACCAGGTATGTTTTCATTCAAATTGCTTGATTCAGTTAGTTAGGCATAGCTTTGTTAGTTTAGACATGATCTAGGTGGTTAGTAGAGTAGTTAGGGTGAATTTGGAGAGGTTTGGTGATGGTTGTTAGCAGGTGCAATAAACTGTTAGGGTTTAAATCTCTTAGGTTAATGCATTAGAATGTTAGTTTGATGGATCAGATTAATCACCATTAGTTGTAGATTAGTTTAGGTTAAGTTTGATGGAGAATTATCATGATGCATATCAGTGTATATCCATGGTGACCAGACCTTGGCTTGATCGGGTTGAGAGTTGTGATGAGTTTCAGACTGAATTAGTGCCATAGACGTGTAGAGGGAGAGTTGTAGAGTAATTTTCATGTTCACATCGTGTGGATTGGTTGCCTGTAGAGTGAGAGCAGATGAGGTGAAGCTTGCTCGTGCATGGAGTTCATGGTGATTGAAACCCTAAGTTCAGATGCAAGGAAGAAGACACAATCGTGTCCATCCATTTTGATTAAGACCTTTGACTGGAAGGGTAATCGGACGGCTGAGAGTTGATTCAGAATTGGAGGGAAGCTGTGAGGCCAAAACGCGCCGTTTCATTAATTGAAACGGGCGGGCCTGAGTAGTTTGTGATATTCCCACCCCCAGCTTTCAGGCCCAATGCAATTTCAACGTGATTTTGGTTTCTTTTCATACCCCCCTGGCGCTTTCTTTTATTTCTTATATTGCTGAAGTTTTCTGGGCCTTAACCAAATGCTAAGCGCACCCCCTATTATTGGCCCATCCTGGATATGAACTGCACGTGGTTTCTATTAGTACCCCCCAGCAATTTTAATTCAATTCATTTTTTTAATTCCATTTTAATTTTTACCAATTTTCATTAATTCATAATAAATGCATAAAAATTCATTTTTTATCCATTCTTTTTACAATATTTTCTTTAGGATGTGTAGAATATTATAGAAAAATAAAATTGCATTTTTATTTTTATTTCATATTTTTTTCATATTTTCTAAATAGATGTCATTTGTAAATAGTTCATTTCATGCATCATTTTAATAATTTTTGTTCTATCAAATGCTTTAGTATTTTTTGTTCATTCTTTTTATATTGTTTAGATTAGATGTTGAACTTGTAGAAATATTTTAGTTCCCATTTTTAGAAATTAAATTTAGGTGATTAAGATAGGTTTGAACATCATGAACAAAACTAGGGTTTTAGGTGACAACTTAAGAAGTTTGATTTCATTTCCCTTAGGACTTAGGATTTAATTAGATTAGTTATGGGACTATAAGGGCTATGGGTATTTATCAGATCCCTTAGAGAAAAGTCAGGATTCCCCTACTGCTATTAATATTGTCTGTATGTCTGATTGTCTGGTGTGGTGTGCCCTCTGGGGATTATTGCTTGCTTGCTTGGGTATTGGGATTGTCTGGGGACTTAGGAGAGCTGAAGACTTGTGAAGATGAAGACCATTGGAGATCCAGATGTTGAAGATCAACTGTCAGAGTTGGGGAGGAGGTTCTTGCTAGCAGCTGCTAAGGAGACTAGGGTTTAGGAGCTAGGCAGAGCTCTAGGTTAGAAAGTTTGTTTCTCAAACATGGATTGCCTTGTCTGCATCCATTCTTCTCTGTGATTCAGAGTCTCTCTAAGACACTCACCCCCTTCCTTTGGAAGGCTTGGTGATAGTGTCTACGAGATAGAACTCTTGAGAGAAAATGTCTCTTGTGTTAGAAGCAGTTTGTTCACCACCTTTGGTAGTCAACTGATTGCTTAACACTCAATTCACTCTTGTGACTAATCCCTCATCCTGGAGGTTTGAGCATGAAGAAAAGCCATTGCAGATAGAAGACTGATGATCAAAGCCCTTGCCTGAAGGTCATGGGGGTGGAGATTAATGCTTGTTGAAGCCTGTAGCTGATTGGAGATTGCTTGAAGCCAGATGGTGAATCAGAGTTGCTGAGGCTGTTTATTTTTGCTGTATTTCATTGCTGATGTATTGATTGGTTTTCTGGACTGTATTGTTTGCTGTTTACCCTGTTGGGTTGAAAGTGAAGTCTGTTCACTTTTGCCTATTGTTTTCTAGGTTCGAGGTTGAGTGGGACTCCCTTGCCTCGCTTGTATTGCTGCATTCATGCATTTTACCGTTTTGCTGTATATATCTGATATTGTTTCTGTTTCTGCCTATCCCGTAGGATCTCTGTTTCTCTCTGTGCAAGAGAGGAGCATGATAGACACTAGGTCTTAACCCATGCATGATAACATTAGGTTAGTTTGATTCCCTTCGCAACCGTAGGTTAGAGTTCTGTCTCTTCTTTCTCAAAACAAACAGAAAAACACCATAAAGATTTCAAACACAATAAAAGACACTTCTTCCGTAAAAGAATGTGAACTCATCAAGACGTCATTTTTGTCCGCCGGGATTGTTAATCAGAAAAAACCTTTTTCAGAAGGAATAAAAACAATCCAAGACAAGCTTGTGTCGTACGTGGCCCGAACTACGTTTGCTCTGATCTTTCATGCTGTATGAAAGTACGTAGGCATAGGATGCGATATCCTAGCGAGCAACCTTCCCCTCCTTTCCCGTAGGTAGGCGAACTACGTTGACTCTGATTTCTCGTTCCAGACGGGAATACGTAGGCATAAAGTGCGATACTTTGCCGAGTCATTTTTATTTTCATTTTATTTTCTTTTTCACCCTTGACCTTTAGAGTAGATAGAATAACAATCCATACCCGAAAACAAGCGTGGATCCCGTCGAGTACGACGGACGTGAGGGGTGCTAATACCTTCCCCTTGCGTAACCGACTCCCGAATCCAGGTTTTGGTTGCGATGAACATACCTTTCCCGTATTGTGCGAGGTTTACTCTGAGCGTTTCCTTTCCCTCCCGTGGGATAAATAACGCACGGTGGCGACTCTTCTGTTCAGCCGGCGCCGATTTTCGCAGTAGCGACACGTAGCATTTCCATTTCGTATAGAGCAGTACGCCATCTTCAAACATGTGCATACGAAACATAAGCCTGGTTGTCACCTCTTTGCTTTCAGGTGTATCTCCCGCAGGTGATCGGTATCTTTGCTCGCATGGTTTTCACTCTCGGCAGATTTGATGCGTTTATTTCGCTCTCAGTTTATGTTATTCCCTAGCGGTGTCATAGGATTTCAGTTGGTGATATCCTATTCTCTAAGTCTGTACAGGTGCTCAGACTTTGGCAGAAGATTCATGATAGATATGTCCGTCTCTTCAAATGCCTCCCCAACAGATTTGCTTGGTTAAGTTTCTCTTTGTTCCTCAGCTGAGTGGCCGGGGTATATTTCTTTGCACTCCCGAAGCAGGGCTACTGGTTCAGGTTCTCTCTTTCCCCAACGGAGTTTCCTCGTGGTGGTTATCTTCGGGTGATCTTAACTTCGTGTGGATTTGGCCTTGGTGGTTTTCCGGCGGCGATGTCGGGTGTTTTGATTTTCTGATGGCGAGGTCAGATGTTTACAGGTTTCCTGGTTGTTTGGAAAGGATGCCAACATTTATCAGTTTTAGTGGATGCCTGGCGGCGATGTCAGACGTTTATTAACTTTACGGATGCCTGGCGGTGATGTCAGATGGTTATCAATTCTGTGAATGCCTGACGACGATGTTAGGTGACTATCAGTTTCTTACCTATCCGGTTTTTGGGTTCATTACTTGCTTTTATTTAGCAAAGTTCTGGCGGCGATGTCAGATGTTTGTCAAACACGGTGATGGTCTGACAGCGAGGTCAGATGTTATTCCCTGTAGTGTTTTGGCAGCGATGTCAGATAGTTTATCCTCTGCAGAGTTCTGGCGGCGATGTCAGATTGTGGTATTCCTTGCAGATTCCTGGCGGCGATGTCGGATTCTCTTACCAACAATATGGTTGTCTGGCGGCGATGTCAGATATGTATCAGATTTATGCTATCCGGCGGCGATGCCCGATGTTCAGCATTGTGCTTATCAGACAGCAATGTCAGAGGTCTGTTTGCATTGTGTTTATATTGCGGCGATGTCGGATGTTCGTCGGCATTGGGTTTATCCGTCGGCGATGTTGGATGTTTATCACCAGTGTGTTCGTCTGACGGCAATGTCGGACGTTTATCAGTTGTTTTTTGACTGCGTGGAGTTCTGGTCTGACAGTGATGTCAGATGGTTATCATATTTGAGTTGGTCTGACGGTGATGTCAGATGATTATCAGATTTGAGTTAGTCTAACGACGATGCTAGATGGTTATTATATTTGAGTTGGTCTGACAGTGATGTCAGATGGTTATCAGATTTGAGTTGGTCTAACAACGATGTCAGATGTTTATCGACTTTGTTTTGTGTGGCGGCGATGTTGGATGTTATCAGAACCGCAGATTCTTGACGGCGATGTCGGGCGTCCGTGGATTTCTGGCGGCGATGTCAGAGGTTTTATTGATTGGATATTGATTTTTGGCGTCGATGCCAGATGTTTCTTAATTGCATGGATGTCTGACGCCGAGGTCAGGGTGTTTCATTCCTTGCGGGTTTCTGACGGCGATGTCAGATGTGTGTGGATTTTCTGACGGCGATGTCAGATGTTCATCGATGTTGTGGTTACTTGGCAGCGATGTCAGGAACTACATCTACTATATAGCAGCTTGGCGGCGGTGCCAAGTGATGTTTACCAACTGGTTGTATCTTCTGGTGGCGATGCCAGATCCTAATTGATCTTCTAGTTGCCTGGCGGCGATGTCAGGTATTTTCTCAATATTGGGTTTCTTTGGCGGCGATGTGAAATGTTTTTCAACCTAATGTTTTCTGGCGGTGATGTCAAACGTTTATCTATTGTGTGGTTATCTGGCGGCGATGTTAGATGTTTATCGATTATGTGGTTACCGAGGGGTGATGTCAGGTATTTTGTCTACTTTGTCGAGGTTGGGCGGCGATGCCAAATGATGTTAGTTACCTTGTGGTTTTCTGGCAGTGATGTCGGATGTTATCTACTGTGTGGTTATTCGGTGACGATGTTGGATGTTTATTTAACCGGGTGGTGGGATGACGATGATGTCAGACATTCATCATGTTTGCGGATGACTGGAGGCGATATCAGAATGTGTTATCCCCTACAGAAGCTTGACGGCGATGCCAAGTGATGTGTATCAATCTTGTGGTTATCTGACGGCGATGTTAGATGTTTATCGACTTTGTGTTGGTTTGGCGGCGAGGTCAGAAAATTTTATCCCCCGTTGATGCCTGGCAGCAATGTCAGAGGCTTTATCGAATGGATATTGATAACTAGCGGCGATGCTAGAGGTTTGCCAACTTAAGTTTGACGCTTGACGGAAAGGTCAGGTGCCTGACAGCGAGGACAGTGATATCTTCTCTCAGAAGTGATGTTACTTGACGGCGAGGTCAAGTGTTTTCCTAAATTGATGTGGAGGCCTGATGGAAAAGTCAGAGGGTATTATCAGTTGTATGATAGTAGGTGTTTTCCTGACTCAGTGTAGATACCTGATGGTGATGTCAGGTGATCTTCCCGACTTAGTGTCTTTGTCTGGCGGCGATGTCAGGTGTTTCTTTCGTCGGTGTGTCGACGCTGCAACAATCATTCAGATTTTTCCAGAGATTGTTATCCCCAAGCAGATTTTGCAGTTTATTTCTGCAGTTGGCAAATTTCCGGGTTAGTTGGTATTCAACCGTCTTTTACCTTGATTGTTTGAAAGCCGTTCGCTTTTCACCCAGTCAGGTCCAAGCCGTTTGAATAGGGGCAACTATTGTGCTCCAAAATTTTCCCAACCTTTTCTTTACTTGGTTTATGTTTCATTGCATTCATATAGTATTAGCATTTGCATACCATTTTCCATGTACAGGGGATTGAGAGAGGTGTGCCTAGCAGGAGGGGATTGCCAAAGTTTCCAAAGCCTAAGCAAGAGGTCTCTTTCAAGCTATCAAGAGTTTATCATCCTCAGAACAAAGTTAAAATTCCTTTGAAAAGGCAGATGAATAGTTGTGTTGCCTCCTATCTTGGAGGCCATGTGAGAGTCATCAGAGGATATTAAGCCCATGATTATGGATGCAGAACATTATGAGAGCTCATTGGATGTCTTGAGGTTCATTGAGGGGCTTGTGCAAGTCATTAAATATCAAGTCTAAGGAGCCACAATCAAAGGTGGTGCAATTAGGGTTTTCATCTGGGTATTCCTAAGTCTACTGTTGAATCAAAGGAGATTAAGACTCAATTCCAAGTCTTTATGATCATGGAATGTTGTGTTGAGATGTCTAAGATGATATTCCAATATCAAATCAAGAAGAATCAAGGGTGTGAGAAGTTGCTAAGCTAGGGTTTCCAAGCTTGTCAGTGTAAAATCCCCTATTTAGTGCCTAACTTCAAGACCACATATCTCAAGATACAAGTCTCATCTCATCTGGACCCCAACATGAAACTTGTAGAGCATATTCTTAGATTTCTTTTGAGTACTAGAAATCATCCATTGGATTTCTGGAACTCAAGTTATGAAGCTGGCATTTTACAGGTCATCAGATGAATGTGATTTTGGTCAACAAAAGTCAACCAACTTCAAAGACATTTTTGACCTAGAAGGATGTTTCTCCTCACTTTGAACCAAACATGAATGTTTTTCCTTATGATCTTAGCTTTCCAAAAAGTACTAGAAGTCTTTCATCTGATTTTTAGAGCTTAAGATATGAAGCTTGCAAGGCAGGGGTATTTTGGGAAACTTTGGTTATAGGTCATTTTGATTATAGGTCAATTTTACAACTTTGCACACCTCAAATGAAACTTTTGCCAACATCAAAGTTGCTCCAAATGGGGTCATTTAAATCACCAAACATCAAGTTATCATTGGATTGGTTTGGATTGAAGGATTTGCGGAGGAAATTTTCATGAAGAACATTTGAAAAGGGCTAAAATGGATCAAAGTCACTTGGAACCATTTGCAATCATATTTGTGAATTTTTTGAGCGCCAAGAACATTCTAAGGTCAATGGTAAAATCAAAAGTGAATTTTGAGGTCATTTCCATGAGTTTTTCCAAGTAACTTCAAGCTTAAACAACATAATCAAATCACACCATTAAGATCCAAACAAGGGATTAATCCTAACCACTGAAGTTCCTTACATCACAAGTAACTTGTATGAGTTAAGTTTGAAGGTTGAAAGCTCTGTTTTCGTGAGATTCATGAAGCTTTAATGCAAGAAATTTGGATTTTTAATTGGATCAATGTGGGCTATGATTGGGCTTTTTTATGATCCAGATCCATTCTATATCTTCTCAGCATCGTGTATAAAGTTTCAGTTTGGATTTTGGAGGCATTTTGATCAAGAATTCAGTTACAAAAAGTGGGAGAAGAGTGAAAATCATATTTGGTGATTGAAGCAGTTTCAAGAAAAATTAAGCATTCCAACACTTCCATTGAAGATCAAGGATCGTTTCTAGGCGTTTTTCATCAAGAATCATCAACCATTGAAGGTCCAACGGAGCTATTCCATTAAGTAAATCATTTCTCAATAATGCTCTCTGTATAGGCCATGATTGCACGCCATGTTCATACATTCTTGCTCCTTAAGCTTCATAGATGGATTTAGGATTAGTTTGGTGACTGTTTGTGTTGATTCTGATTCGACCTTGAATCTTGTAGCTTGCGGTTAGGCTTGTTTATAGATGATTGATAGAAAAGAATGCTAGATTCATGACCTACTTGGTGAGACGAGTAGAATAGACTAAGAGTTTGTGAATTTTGGTTGATTTTTGAGATTGCTACAGTATTCCCCAACCGGAGAAGACGACCGGAGCTGCCGTGCTCCGACGTCTGAAAGTCTCCCTCCATTTCATGTTTAAACCATCAGGCGCCTGCGTGTCACGTTTATAACCCTAGGATCCCTTGACTTGATCCAGAACAAATGGTTGTGATGTCCCTCCGTGTGTGTTTAAGACTCAGATGCTTGCGTGTCATGTCCATGTCCATTGGATCCATTGACTTGAGGTTAATTGGAAGGCCACGATTTCGTTTTAGCGTGTGTTGACCATAGTTAATGAAACTGTGCACTTCATTAAGTGACTTCTGAAGTGGATTGGGCTTCAATGCTATCCACACCTCCCTTACCAACAAGCCCATAGAATGCACACGTTCTGATTGCTATTCCCACCAGCCTTTTGTCCAGTTTTATTTCTTTTTCTTTATTTTTCGTTTTCATTGATGTTTCATTTTAATTCGTGTAAAATATTTTGATACATCCAAAAAATCATAGAAAAATATTTTTATGTACTTTGACATATGAGATTATTTTACAAATTTTTAGATTAATTTTCAATTCATTTTTTCCATTTAATTTTGCATTTCTTTTTAAGGTGTTCTTTATGAATAAAAAATGCACATGTTTCTTTCTTGATTTTATTTCTTGATAAAACATCCATATAAACTCTTGATTTTTCTTGTGCATACCATTAACATCTCAATTGCTTTATGAATATTTTTTCTCTATGTTTTTGGTGCCTTTTGATTAGGGTTTAGGTTATACCTTTAGGACCTTCTCACTTGCCTAGTTCTTAGGACCTCTCTTAGGATTTGCCTTCTGTTGGCATATCTAGGTTAGGTCTTAGGCTCCCCAATTTTGACCCCAGGTTCCTAACACCAGATGGGTCTCATATGATTTTAATTAGAGTTGTTAGGTTTAGTTTACTAATTTTAGTGTATTTTACACTTTAGGCTATCCTTATAGGTCTTTCACCTCTACACTTGTGCTAGTTTGGTTTTATTTGAATTTTTTTGCATTGTTTGGGTATCCAATCTTCATGTATCCATGTCATGTATATAATAAATCATGTGTATGTTTAATTTTAGGCCTTTATCATGTTCATAACTTGTTTAAATGAGGCCTCCTATTAGGAATTCCATTTAGGTCTTTTTCATGTGTATATGTTGAATGTGTTTCACTTTCTTAACATGATTCTATTACATTTTTTTGTACATTCCTTTTCAAATGCTTTATGTACATTCTCCTTTCATCTCCCTTTCTGTCCAAGGACCTTGGAGCACCATTTAAAGTTTCTTAATCCCTCCTTAGGAGGTATTTGAAGCTTGACATGAATGGTGAACCATGAGGACACCTTTTGTGCATCTTTTGCACAAGTCATTATGAGACTTTGGTTGAGTGACACAAGGGATATCATGGCTGTTTTCTCTTCTTCTCCCATCTCTCTTTTGATTTATGATTCATTCCATGATCAAGTTAGAGGCTTTAGGGCACTGTTCGCACTTGCTTGATGTATGTTTTGCACTTGTTCTTGCTTGCATTTGAAGGTTGAGATGAGCTTGTGGTGGTCTTTAACCCACACAATTTCCTCCCTTGCTTGTGTGTTTTCCTTTTGTGTATCTCTTGTTTTCATTAAAGGTTGAGGTGTCCTCCCTTTGCTTGTAATGTTGCATTGTATGTGCATTCATTCAGTTCACATTTCAATTCAAGTATTGTATGTTGCTTCTTTTCTTTTCATTACCATGTTCCCTTAGGAATTCTCACTTCCTTGTTTAAGGATTGTGATGATAACCATTAGGTTGAATCCTTTGCATGATAACAAATAGGATAGAATTCCCTTCTCAATCCTAACCTTAGGGCCATTTTGCATGACAACTTTAGGGTTTTGATTTAGTCCCCTTTAGAGTCCTTTCTCTCTTCTCATCTCAAAACAATCTTAAAATACTTAATAAAGATAATGGATGTTGTGCCATGAGCCTTGTACTTAGGAAATAGTTATTGAGGGGTTACCTCTCAATTGCTTAGAGTGTTTAGTATACGTCCTTAGGACGATATGCGACACATTCGCTCCTAGGTTTTAGACTTTAGTACAACATACATTATAAACATTCATTCAAAACACTTCTCTAATAAAAGACAAAAACAAACAGTAAAACTCCTCTTTTTCCCTTTGGGGCTCTCTTTAAAAAGGAAAATCTTTTCAGATAAAAGAGCATTGTTAAGCTTTGGTTCTACCGCAAACAGGCGTCGTCCCTAACTGCTAGAAAGATAGTTTAACCTTACTCGGATAAAACAGATGAACAAACTTGTGTTCTCTTTATCCCGAACTACGTCTGCTCTGATCTCTCATACATGTTGAGAGTACGTAGGAACAAGACGCGATGTCTCGGCGAGCAACCTTTACCCCCTTTTCACCCGTAGTTAGCCGAACTACGTTGACTCTGATTTCTCGTACCAGACGGGAATACGTAGCCCCAGAGCGATGATGCTCTGTCGAGTCACTTTGCTTTTCTTTTGTCCCAGACCTTTAGTTAGATAGTTTCAATCACCCTTTTAGATAGACAACTAAGCGTGGATCCCATCGAGTACGACGGACGTGAGGGGTGCTAATACCTTCCCCTTGTGTAACCGACTCCCGAACCCGAGATTTGGTTGCGATGACCAATCTTATCCCTTTTCGTCAGGTTTTTTCTGCTCATTTCCTTTCCCTCTCGTTGGGATAAATAACAAACGGTGGAGACTCTTCTGTCATTGTCGGCACCTTTTTTCACAGTAGTGACAACAGTGCTACAGCAATACAACGAAATCAGAATGACCTCAACCAACAGGTCCGGTGATGGTCAATACATATATCATAACAACAGACTGAAAAGAATATACAATCAAGTATGACAACTAGACTGAAAATCCTCTAACAAGTCCTTCGTCCCTGGCTGGTCAAGCCTGACAAGCAACCCTCGGATAAGCAGCTCTCTCCGGCTAATAGTGGTCTGCAAATCCTGAGCATAGTCCTTTCAGGCGCCCTCACCAATAACCTCCTCAAGCTTACACCTCTTCGTATCAGCTCTAGACTTGTAATCATCCAACATTACAAGCGCTTCGTTCAGTCTGCAATCACTGTCACGTCGGAGTGAGGCTTCAGCTGCAATCTTCTCATCCTTCACTTGGAGTTGAGCTCTCAGCTTGACAATTTGTTGTTTGAGTACATCTCCCCGCTCCTTGCTATTAGTGAGGGTGGCATTCCACTAATCGTTAAACATAGAAATCTCTAGATAAGCTCGATCCAACTCCTTCTTCTTAGAAGTAAGAACATCACTAACAACCTTCAAATCTAAACCCAGACGGTCACGGGCGCAAATCTCCTTGGTAAGATCTGTACCCAGTTTGTTTACCAACCCAGTTTGCCGCTTGCAGGAATGAGTAGCTTTAACTTTTCACTTCGGAGCTGAATAATCTCTTTCTCCAACTCTTCAGAGGATACAAAGGCTCACGAGGTTGAAAAGGCATCAACACTATCTCAGCTCTCTCCTGAATCCAAGTCGCATAAGAGTCGTAAGCTCGACTATTACTCTTCCCCAAAGAAGCTTCCCCTTTGCGATGAATTTTGTTCCAAGCCTTCTCAACTCTAGTCAAAGTCTCATTCTCCAGCAATCCGGTAAAATACAGAGATTCCTGTATTTCCTCTTCTCTCGGAGGCTCTCTCAAGGCATACCCAAACTGTCTTACTGCCAGGGATGGGTTATAGTTAATGCATCCTTTCCTTTCGACCAATGGGACGTTGGGAAAACCACCGGAACTGTAGATAATCTCCGTACCTAGCTGATCTCTATCAAACCAAATGATGTTCTCAGACGTCAAGCCCATCAATATCTCTGACCACTCTAAGGTACCAGCAGTATCGATGAAAGAACCGGTCTTGGGAATATGACTCACAAACCACCTATACAACAAAGGTACGCAACAAGATACATTCTTCCCTCTCCAATTCTCATTCTTGTAGTGCATAGAATGATAGACGTCGCCTAGAAGCTTAGGTACATGATTCCCTGAAGTAAAAATGTGAAAGGCATCCACATCCACAAAATCTGGAATATTAGGAAACAACATGATACCGTAAATGCACAGTGCTAGGATGGCATTAAACACAACCCAACAACCCTCCTTCGCAAAGTGTCGAGCTCTAGCAACCAGACAAGATAGAGGAAATCCAGGCATTCCATTTCTTTTGACCAACTTCCCTTGTAGCTGAGAAGCATCCAAATGAAGAGAACTAACAAGCTTAACCATATCAGGCTCAACATCAGTATGATAGAATGGCATCTGGTCAAAGATAGGCATTCCAAGTAGCACAGAGAACTCTTCTAGAGTAGGCAGTAATACATATCCTAGAAAAGTAAAACACCGGAGCTTGGAATCATAGAACTGCAACAGAGTATGAAGACCACCCAACTCATAAACTGAAGGCTTGCAGACACAAGTCAAAAGCTTCCCATAAGATTGCTTAAAATCTTCCATCATCTTTCTGTCAGCCACAGAGATCAACCTCAGCAAAGATCCAATGTACGGAGTAGGGAACTTATAAACCACTGTCTTCTTCAAGATAGGCTCCATGTCAGCAGAGAAATAAGATCACTAGAATCGAAGGGAAAATATGCACCTGCAACATAAATACATGCCAATGTCAATATGCAGATGAAAAATGCAAATGCAAATTCAATGGGGGATCAAGCTTGTTGTGTTGTTGATTGAGAAGAACCAGCGCTCCGCTTTGGCAAGAACATAGCACCATCATAAGGACCCACTGTATCAAAGTCACAGGTTCACACTGACAAGAACCGGGTAGGTTGGAGGTCAAAATTTCCTGCATAACCCACTCTAACGAGGCGGCCTCACTTAGCTGACATGGAGCCTATCTTGAAGAAGACAATCCTCAGATCCAACAACCACAGATCGGTTCCCGGAGTCGAAAATCCTTAGATCCAACAACCTCTCAACTGTTCGAAACGGACTGGAAAGGAAGTCATCAAAGAGAATCTCGTCTGAGCACAGATTTTGTGGGAACTAGTGCATGCCAAACATACAGGTTCACCACTACTTTCCGCTTCTAATGCTATGGTTGTACTCAAGCCTAGGTCTGGCTTATCTCACAGTGGAACTCCCACCCAACAGCACAACAACAATGATAATATACAATGCTGGAAAATAAAATGCGGATGCAAATAAAATACAACACATATATACACACCCAAAGACAAACAAACAAGTGCTAGGATTGACTCGCATAGGGGATGGGCACTTTTCCCCAGCAGAGTCGCCAGCTGTCGCATTGCTGCGAAAGAGGGCCGGCAGAAGACAGAAGAGTTGCCACCATTTGTTATTTATCCCAAAGAGAGGGAAAGAAAAGGATCAGAGAAAACCTACGAAAAAGGGAGAAGACAGGTCATCGCAACCATATCTCGGGTTCGGGAGTCGGTTACGCAAGGGGAAGGTATGAGCATCCCTCACGTCCGTCGTACTCGACGGGATCCACGCTTGTTGTCTATCTAAAGGGTGTTTATCTATCTAAGCTATAGGCCATAGGGAAAAAAAAAAGAGACTCGATAGAGCATCGCCGCTCTATGACTACGTACTCCCTCGTGCAACGAGAAAGTCATAGTCAACGTAGTTTGGAAAACTACGGGTGAAGGTGTGGAAGGTTTCTCGCCAAGACATCATCGTCTTGTGCCTAGGTATCCTCATCTGGTATGAGAAATCAGAGCAAACATAGTTCGGGCTAACAAGAACATCGTTGGTTCTAGTGTTTTACCCGAGTAGGGTTAAAACTTAGTTCTAGCAGTTAAGTGTATGCAGCTCGACCATTGGAGACTTAGGCGTTACCTATTTGTGGTAGAACCAAGAGTTAACAAAACTCTCCTTATGAAAATGGTTTCCAAATTAATCCCGGAGGATAAAAAAAATTTTGAAGTTTGTTTTTGAAGTCTTTTAAGAGAAGAAGTGAATTGAGTTAAGTTTGTAACTCATATTGCACTAAAGACTATGACTCAGAAGCGAATGTGTCGTATATCGTCGAAAGGACATACGCTAAACACACTAGACAATTGAGAGGGGGACCCTAATCATCATTTCCCAAATGCTTAAGGCTCGTAGCGTACAACATTCATTATCCATTATTAAGTGTCTTGAAGAAGTTTAAAGATGAGAAGAGAGGGACACAACTCTAAAAGGGAGACTAAACTTAACCTAAGGTTATCATGTAAAGTGCACCTATGATTGGGATGAAAAGGGAATGCTACCTAATGTTATCATGCATGGATTCAATCTTAATTTCTATCATAATCCATCTTGAACAAGAAGGATTAGAGGTCCTAAGGGAACATGGCAAAGGAAGACAAAAGAAGAAGAAGAAGAAAGCATAAGTGAAAGAAGGAAGAATGCAAGAATGTAATGCACAAACAAGGATGAACAAATGAGGGAGAAACAAAGTGTGGGGAAGTAGCCTCCACAAGCATATCTCAACCTCAAGCATGCAAATGAGAGATGCAAGAACAAAAAAGAATGCACACAAAGAACTAGAAAAGTTCACACAAAGGTGGGATGAAGTGGGAGAAAAATGAATTCCTACAACCACTTGTCATCAACCACAAGCCCAAGGGCAAACTAAAAAGAAAGGAGAAGAATACATGATCCATGAGATGATGGGAGATAAGATGAGGGCAGCAAGCAACATCAAAATCAAACTCAACCAAAGCATCTCAAAGATCATGCAAAAGAAACACACCAAAAGTTCTCAAAATGAATCACCATTTAAGACAAACTCAAAGTAACTCCAAAGGAGGGACCAAATCATCTTAGATGGGATTCAAAGGCCCTAGGGAAGAGGTGAGAACAAGAGGAAAAAATACACAAAGCAAAGAAGAAAAAGATGCAAAGCAAATTGAAAGATTAGGCATGGCAAAGAACCTAAGTTCTAAATACTCTCAAGATTTGAAACCAAATGGAAGGCCTAAAAAGAATGCAACTTACAACAAGCCTCAAGAAAGTGTATGACCTATAAATTGGCATCCAACAACTTTAACATGTTATGAATATGGATCAAAAAGAGTTGGAAGCTTAAGGGATCCACAAAAGTCATTTCCCGTCAAAACTAGGTCAAGTGTGTATGAGAACCATCCTTAGGGATAGCTTGACTTGCAAGCTACTCCAAAAATAGGAAAATGTTTCAAATAAATCCAAATAAAAACTCAAAAGCACATATCAATGTTGGCAATCAGGGGCCAAAAGCACACAACCAATGTCCAATCACAGCACCACTAAAGAAATTGATTCACTAAGGGTGTTCCACTTTGAAGGAGGGTTGTCGAGGGTTAAACAAATGAGCATCAAAAGTCAACCAAATAAGGTCAACAAAATCCACAAACCAGCCTCAAATACCTCTCAACTCATTATTGAAATGGGGAATGAGTCTCATTCATAGGTGGTGAAAATTGTTCAAGAAACAAACAAGAAACCAAAAGAAACAAATGAAAACTCATTTTGAAACACCTCCAAATATAAAATTCTATTTTAATTGAAAAATAAATGAAAAATTAAAATAAAAAATGTTAAAAATTAGTTAACACATTAAAGTGTTCTAAACTATTTTTGTAGAATTTTATGATATTTGGAGCTATTTTTAATTGAACTAAATCAAAACAGAAATAAAAATAAAAATAAAATAAAATAATAAAAGCTGCGTGGTGTAAATAGCAAGGGAAATAGTGCAAACATCTGGGATGGATCATGAGTGGGGTGTAAATAGCATCAAATCCCACTTCTCTTCAGCAAAGTGAAACGATGCGTTTCACTAAACGATGTGGCCAGTCAACATCACACGCCAGCAAGTCAGACTCATCCAAGTCGTTCATCAAGCAAAGTCAATATGTCAAACAAATAACACATTAGCACGCCTGAAATTAAACCAGATGCCGGAGCCCTAGCTCCGGTCGTCTTCTCCGGCGAGGTGGCCGGAGATCAAGTTCCAAAACTTTACCAAAACGCATGAAATTTTATACTAAATTGAACGCCAAGCCACATAGATCATGAATCCAGGCTCAAAAATCATTTATCATGCGTATATTAAGAGATTCGAACGAAAGAAAATTCACATGCTCAACTGTGAAACTCAACATACATAGCAATCAAAATGCCAAACATTGCCTACATTGTGCAAGGCTTCAGATGCACCAATAATGACCTGGATTAAGTGCCTAACATGAGAGAATTATAGATCTGAAAGTTACCTAACGGAATCTCTCCGTTGGAGCTTCAAATGCAGTTGAGCTTGATCCAAAACGTGCAGAATCACTCCACTAAACTTGAGGAAGAAGAATGTTGCTTCAATTTGCTTTAAAAAGGCTTGAATCTGAGTTTCCAAATTTGAATTTCTCTCTCAGTTTTCAAGTTTGAATTTAGAGTTCCTTCCACGAATTGCACATTTTGAGCTCTCTATTTTCATCTAGAGCTTTTACATTATGGATATCTGATGCAATAGAGGCCCAATGAGGCTTGGTTCCTTTGAATTTTGAAAATGCCCAAATTTGGCAAGTGCTCATGCACACGTGAATTTCACACCATACACACTTGAAATTTGCTTCATTTTACAGCTGAGAATATGCATTTCACATGTGGATTGGAATTGGGCCTTGAGCTGATCCAATTATGGAGATTGGAATGCAAACTTATTTGTGAAGTTACTTTGAATTACACGTGATTTTCACTTCATACACCAAAATTAATTTGTGCATTTCACTTGTTGGACAAATGTGAACCATTTTGAGTACAAATATGGCATGAAAAAGTTATAGAACCAATTCAATTGAATTCATGATTTAACATCCATTTTTCACTTGAAATCCCTCACCAATCTCCTTATCCATGCCAAATTCATGCTAACCTTGAGTTCCATGATGAATTTTAAGTTACTTGGGACAACTTTCATGTTGGTGAAAGTTCCATTTGAAATTCACAAAGGCATGTAAATGGCCTATAACCAAAATGACCTATAATCAAAGTTTCCCAAAATACCCCTGCCTTGCAAGCTTTATAACTTGAGTTCCACGAATGAGATGAAGGACTTCTAGGACCTTTTGGAAAGCTAAGATCATAAGGAATAACTTTCATGTTCATCAAAAGTTGAGGAGAAACATGATTCTATGTCAAAAGTGCCTTGAAAGTTGGTTGACTTTTCTTGACTGAAAAATATGTTCATCTGATACCCATAACTTGATGGCATCATAAATTGAGTTCTACAAACCCAATGGATTAGTTCTAGTACTCAAAAGAAAGGTTAGAACATGCCTTACAAGTCTCATGTTTATAAGAAAATGATATTAGTTGTTGCACCCCAAAATTTGCCTAACCTTTTTTGTATTTAGCTTGTGTTTCATTGCATTCATTCTAGCATTATCATCTGCATTGCATTGACATGTGGACAGGAGATCAAGAGGTATGATTACCAAAAAAATGCTACCAAGGTTATGAATCTATTTAATAGTCTTTATTCAAGTATTCAAGGGTTGATATCCTCATCAAAGAAGTTAAAGATCCTCAGAGAAGGGGTTGGACAAAAAAATGTGTGCCTCCTAACTTGAAGGTTATGGGAAAGTCATCAGATGATTCTAAATCCATGGAGTTGGACTTGAAGCCTTGAGAGAGCTCATTATAGGTATTGAAAGTCACTTTGAAGCCTAGATAGGTCATCATGTGAAGTATATGAAGCTACAACCAAGATTGGTGCAACTAGGGTTTCATCTGGTCAACCCTAGGTCAACAGATGATTTGAAGAAGGTTGAGACCCAATTTCAGAGCCATGTGATCATGGATTGATGTATTAAGATGCCCAAGGGATGATTCCAAGGTCAAATCATCATGAATCAAGAGTGTGAGGAGTTCCTAGGCTAGGGTTTCCAAGCTTGACAGTGTAAAATCCCCTAGTTTGGTGCCTAACTTCAAGACCACATAACTCAATATGTGATTTTCATCTCGCCTTGACCCCAACATGATTGCTTTAAAGCATGATCATAGCTTTAATTTGAGTACTAAAAGTCCTTGATAGGGTTTATATAACTCAAGTTATGGATCAGACAAGTTACAGGTCATCAGATGAATGTGAATTTGGAGCTTGAAAGTTAACCAGCTTGCATGACACTTTTTCCCTAGAAAGATGATTCTCATGAAATTTTGGCCAACATGAATGTTGTTCCTTATCTTCTTAGCTTTCCATAAAGTAATATAAGTCCATGATTGGATTTGTAGAACTCAAGATATGAGCTTTGCAAGACAAGGGTATTATGGGAATTTGAGATTATAGGCCATTTTGGTTATGGGTCAATTTCACCAACATAAGCACCTCAAATGAAAGTTTTTCCAACTTGAAAGTTGTTCAAAATGATGTTATTTGTCCAACCATGCACCAAGAAACCATTAATATGGGTTAGAATGAGAAATGCTTGAAGAAAAATTCATGAATGAATCATTAAAGGAACCTTGAAAAGGGCTAATTCAAATCAATTCATTTTTGAACCAAAGCATGTCATATTTGTGCTTGTTTTGAGTCCAATTGATGTTTTAAGAACATTGGAAAAATTAGAAGTCAAGTTTGAAGTCATTTACATGGGGAATTTCATGGTTTCTGCATCTTTAAGCAACATAATAGAAATCCACCATCCATTCATTTCCAAGGCCTCAATCCAATCCACACATCTTCCTCACATCATAAGGAACCAGAATGAATCAGTTAGCAAGCTTGATAGCTTGGTTTTGATGAGTTTCATAAAGCTTCAAACGTGGAAAAATGGATTTTGAATTGGGCTGTCCTAGGCTTCAAATGGGCTTCAAATCACTCTAGGTCCATTGCATATAACCTCTTGGATGATTCCTAACTGCCATAACAGAATTTGGTGGAAGATAACAGAAAATTGAGTTGAGAAAAAGTGGAGAAAAGTGGAAATTTGTTTTGGAAGATAGAGCCATTTTCAGTCCAAATTATCATTGCAAAAAGCTTCAGTGAGGTTCATTGATGGATTTTGGACGATTTGCTTGAAGCTTCATCCATAAATGAAGTCTCCATTGAAACTCAAAACCAGGTTCTTATCTTTCATCCATAAGCTTTGTTCTTGATGAATTGATATTTTATTTTCACATGATTGTGATCCTTAGAGTGTGTAGAACATTTTAGGATTAGAACGGTTAAGTTTCATGACAATTCTTGACAGAGCACCTTAGGTTGTAGTTTGAATTTCTCTCTAATTATTGGATGAAAATGGAAAAGAAACATAGATTGTTGATGTAGGAAGTGAGAGGAAGAGATTAGTATCTTCAATTTTGGATTTTGAGAAAGTAGAGAATTCTTGAGAGATTCTTGGATGATTATAATTTCTGAGTTTTAATGGAGGAAAGTAGAAATAAATTGCATATTCGGATTCTACACGAAAAATCACATAGTTTTGGTTCAAGAAAATCTAGTTTTGGTGAATAAATGAAGAAGTGCCATTTTTGATATGATGAAGAAGATGACCGGAACGAAGTCCGGCCACTGTCCCCCACCGCGGGATTATTTCCCTCCGTTTCCATTTTAAATCGCCAGTTTTAATGATGGTCGTCCGATCGCGTGGAAACGTTGACTCGTTAATTGCATCTCACGGCCCATATTTCATTTCGCGAATGGCCATTTCCCTTTGCATAATGATGAAACGCTGAGTTTTGAAACTCAGCTAGGCCTTTATGCGTTTCACTGTTAACACCCCCCCATGCGCACGACCCATTTTAATACACGCGTAACAGTACTAACAACACCCCCTGGCCATTTTCCCTTTAATTTCTTTTTTCTTTTATTTTTTATATGGTTGCTTGTTCCATTTTAATTCAGAAAAAATAATAAATGATGTCATAAAATCTCGGGAAAAATCATGGTTGTATGTTAACATTTTCTTTAAATTGTCACATTTTTTAATTGCAATTTTAATTCTTTTTTAAATTAATTTTGTATTTTTCTTTTATGTGCTTTTCAATAAATAGAAATCATGCCATGTTAACTTCTAGATTTTTGTTTCCATATTAATGCTTGGATTTAATCTCTGATTTTTTGTATGGTGAATGTTGATACATGGAATAGTATTGTAGTATTTTTCTTGCATTTTTTAGATTCCATTAGGTATAGTTTTGAAGCACATCTTTAGAGCCTTCCCCTTTTGAATCTCCCATGGCATACATCTTGGTTTAGCATCTGATCAGTATACCTAGGATTAAAGTTTGGACTTGAAACTTTAACCATAGATTCTTAACAAATTTAGAATCATCTAGGATTTTCTTAGTGTTTTTAGAATTGATTTACTATTTTCCCCACATTTTACAAGTTGATGATGTTTAGGTGATCCTAATCTAGCTTTCCTGTTAGTTTAGACTTAAAGGTGAACCTTTAGCTAAATTTAGGCTTTTAATTGCTCCTTGATAGGATCAAGCTTAGGTTGAGACCTACTAAGAAACTATATTAGGCCTTGATAGAGCCTTTAATCCCTTTTAGTTTAGGTGATCCTTAACTAATCCTTAAGGTTCCTCCTGAAGCCTCTTAGGAAGATGATTCTCCCATGAATGGTAGAATGTCATGGTGGATGCCTTTGGCATACGCCATGCTTCCCTTCATTTCAATCTCCCATGAATGGTAGAGTGTCATGGTGGATGCTTTTGGCATACACCATGCTTCCCTTCATTTCAATCTCCCATGAATGGTAGAGTGTCATGGTGGATGCCTTTGGCATACACCATGCTTCCCTTCATTCTAATCTCCCATGAATGGTTGAATATCATGGTGGATACCTTTGGTATACACCATGTATCACCTCATTTCTTGATTATCCATGATTGGTTGATCATCATGGTGGATACCTTTGGTATACACCATGCATCCCATCATCAATTACCTTCTTTAGGATAGATTCCTTGTTTTATTACTTGTGGAATGAATTCCTTATTTGTCATAATTCCTTTCCTTCATTCATGATTGAGTGGTGTGTTGCATTAGGGTAGCTCAGGTTTAGGGTAGTTTAAGTGTAGGTGCATGACTGCATTAAGAGGTTGAGTGGGTTTCCCTCTGCTTGCTTGCATTAAGGGTTGAGGTGATCCTCCCCTTGCTTGTGTGTTGTTTTTTCTTTTTCTAACTGATGTATTTGCATATAAAGGTTGAGGTGACCCTCCCTTTGCTTGTCTGTTTTGCGTGTTGTCGTTGCTTGTTTGCTTAGAGGTTGAGTCTCTCCCTCTGCTTGTATTGCTGCATTCCATTTGCATCTTTACAGCTTGCTTCTGTTTTATCTGCTTTAATGATTTTGGCAATTGATTGCCTATTTCCCATTGACATGATCCCTTAGGATTCTCACTTACTTTGATAAGGAAGTGATGATAGACTTTAGGTTGAAACCTTTGCATGATAACATCTTGGAGTTCCCTGTTTCAAACTCACCCCATAGGATGAATCCATGGCATGACAACATTAGATCTTGATAGTCTCCCTTGTAGTCCTTTCTCCTTCTCATCTGCAAAACAACAGTAAAATATGTAATAAAGGCAAGTTAGTACAGTACGTTACGAGCCTTAAGCCACTTAGGAAATGGTTAGTGGAGGGTTTCCTTCCAGTAATTAGGATGTTTATTGTGGTACCCTTTGGGTGACATGCGATGCATTCACTCCTAAGTCATCGTCTCTAGTGCAGTACAAGCTACAAACATCCATAAAAAAATACTTCTTCCGTAAAATAAAAAAACAAACATCAAACCTTTTTTGCCCCGTGGGATCCCTTAATCCGAGGAAAACGTTTTCAGAAAAAGAGTGTCGTTAACTCTCAGTTCTACCGCAAACGGTAATGCACGAGTCTCTGACGAGCGAGCTGCAAACACCAAACTGCTGGAATTGTTTGTTAACCCTACTCGGAAAAATAGATGAATCTAAACCCTTAATCCGTAGTAGCCCGAACTACGTAAGCTCTGATCTCTCATATCTGTTGAGAGTACGTAGGCACAATACTGACGTATTGGTGAGCCACCTTCCCCCATCCTTTCACCCGTAGTTAGCCAAACTACATTGACTCTGATTTCTCGTTCTCTGACGAGAATACGTAGGCACGAAGCGCAATGCTTTGCCGAGTCAATTTTCTTTTCTTTTCAGACCAGCCTTGATAGGTAGATAGTAAAACCAACCTGTCAGATAAACATAACAAGCATGGATCCCATCGAGTACGATGGACGTGAGGGGTGCTAATACCTTCCCCTTGCGTAACTGACTCCCGAACCTAGACATGGTTGCGATGACCTTGTCTTATACCTTTTCGTCAGGTTTTTCTGATAGCTTCCTTTCCCTTTCTGTGCGATAAATAACAAAAGGTGGTGACTCTTCTGTTTTACCGGCACCTTATTTTCGCAGTAGCAACAGCTGGCGACTCTGCTGGGGACCGAACCCAGAATCTCTGGGTCTCCGGTTCCCTATGCGAGTCAATCCTAGCACTTGCGTGTTTATCTGTTGGGTTTGCATTTATTTATCGCTCTTTACTTTCCGCATTTTATTTTCAGTATAAAATGATTATTTGCTGTGCTGTTGTGGGAGGGGGCTCTGATGAGTGATAAGGCAGACCCAGGCTTGAGTGTATACCTAACATTAGTTGTGGAAATTAGTGGGCGCATGCATGCTTTACATGTACTAGTGTCCCGCAAAATCCATGCTCAGACGAGATTCTCCTGGTTGACTTCTTTTCCGGCCCTTTGGGATTAAGGGATTGTTGGCCTGGAGGGTTGTCGACTCTGGGAACCGATCATTTGTGACTCAGCTAAGTGAGGCCTCTTCAGGGAGTGATGATGCCAAACTAGAAATGGTGAACGTATCATCATTTCGTGAAAGTCTGTGACGCTGGGAAACACATAGGATGTCGAACCTTGTCCGTGATTAGGTCCATACCTGTGAGCAGGGTCGGGTTATTGCAGGAAACCTTAACCTTCAGACAACCTGGTTTTCTTGACAGTGAATCAGTATTGTTGGTATCAGAAGGTTCTTATCATTAGAGATGTGTTTGTTCTTGACAGAGCAGAATTATGGTCCTCTCCAGTCAACAGCACAACAACCTTGATCTCCTACTTGCATCATCTAGCATTTGTATGATTGCATTTTCATTTGCATACCATTAACGTGTGTCTGTGTTGCAGGTGCATACTTCATCCCTGATTCTAGTGATCTTGCTTCCCTTGCAATTATGGAGACTTTGAAGAGAACTATTGCATACAAATTTCCTACACCAGATGTTAGTGCCATCCTGAGTTTGAAGATCCTGGATGATGAGACAGTTTTGGCAGATTTCAGGTAGACATATGGGAGGTTGTTGAAGTATGTTTGCAAGCCCTCCGCCCACGAGATTAGCGGTTTGTACACGTTGCTACAGTTTTATGAGGCTCCACTGAGATGCTTCCTATTCCCCGCCTTTGTTTTGGGCCCTACTCTGGAGGAGTATGCTGACCTGATGGGCATCCCTGTTAAGGATCAAATGCCTTTTCACCATGTTGACACTTAGCCTAAGTTGGTTGACCTAGCAACTATCTTGCATTTGGAGGAATTTGAATTGAGAAGAGAGTTCACTCGGTGGAACAAAATGTATGGCTTCCCTTTATCTTTTATGGTGGAAAAGGCTCAGAAGTTTGCTATGAAAGGTCGTTGGGACGTGTTCAACGCTATTCTGGCTCTGTGCATATACGGGATTGTGTTGTTCCCGAACATTCCTGACTTTGTAGATGTAGATGCTTTCTACTTGCTTGCCTCGGGGAATCCGGTTCCCACTTTGCTAGGTGATCTGTATCATTCCGTCCACTACAAGAAGGAGAACAAGAGAGGGAAAATAGTGTCCTGCTGCACTCCTTTGTTATACAGATGGTTTGATAGCCACATGCCCAAGAGGGGTCCTTTCGTTTCTTCTGCCAACACAGTCGAGTGGTCTGAACGCCTGATGGCTTTATCAGCCGAAGACATCACTTGGTTTGACCGGGATACGCTTGGAATTGAGATTGCTTATAGTTGCAGTGGATTCCCTAATGTTCCGTTGATTGGACGTAAGGGATGTATTAACTATAACCCGGCGTTGCTGATCAGACAGCTCGGGTACGCCTTGAGAGGTCCACCGAAGGATGAGGAGGTGCAGGAATTTATGTACCTAAATGGGTTGCTTGATAGTGACATGCTGACCAAGCTGGAGTATGCTTGGACTAACATCCACAGACGAGGAAAGACACTGTTGGGTAAGAGTAACAGCCAGACTTGTGAGCCTTATCGGGGTTGGGTTCAAGCTAGAGCAAAACAGTCTTTGATGCCATTTCCTCCAGTGGCTCCTCCGGTTCCCCTCATGAATGAGAAACCAACCACAGTGGACATCCAGAAGTATGAGCAGGTAGTGGCTGAAAAGGAAGAGATGAAGAAGGCCAACGAGGAGCTGGAAGAAGAACTTGTTCAACTTAGAAGTGAGAAGAACGAAGCCGTCTATTCCTTCAAAAAGCAGACCGAGCTGGTGAATCGGCTAGGCACAGACTTGACAAAACAGAGGGCTGAGCGTGAACGTTTAGGTTTGGATTTCAAAGTTGTTAACACTGTGCTTGCCACTAAAAAGCAAGCCTTGGATAGGGCGTATCGGAGGATATCCAAATTCGAGACATGGTGGAACAACACTTTGACTAGTCACAAAGAGCAAGAGGAGAAGCTGAAGCAGCAGATAGCCAAGTTGAAGATTCAGCTTGAGACCAAGGACAAGGAGATAGAGGCTGAAGCATCACTTCGTCGAGGCGTTCAGTACAAATTGGTTGAAACTAAGGCAAACCTGCAGGATTGCCAAGTCAGAGCTGATGCTAAGAGGTGCAGAGCGGAAGACTGCTTTGGAGAAGGTGCTTGTGGGGACGTTGCCAAGGATCTCCAAGATACCATCAGGCAGAGGGATCTGCTGATCTGGGGCCTGCTCACCCAGCCTGACCATCCCACTACGATGAAGTTATTGGAAGATTTCCGTGCCCGTAGTCGCACTTGATTTCGTGGCACTTCTTTGTATCTTTTATGCATTAATATGCTAACCACCGCCCGACTTGTTGGTTGGGTTCACACTTGCTGCTTCAGTTGTATTCGATTACAGTTGTACGCTGCCCGCGTGGATTTTTCAGATATATAGGAGATTTCTTTCCATGATTGGATGTTAGACTTTATTTGTCTTGGAAACTAGAATCAGGGGGGAATCTCTCCCAAGGCACAGACACACGTTTGCACTTGCATAATCATTTGGTATAGCATGTACCTCTGGTTTATTTACCTAACCCTCTGTGTTTACAAGTTGTTTCAGGATTGTCTCAAGTTGATCCGAGCAATGGAACATGTACAAGCGAAACTGAAGGACGTTCAGAGCCAGCTAGGGCAGTTCATGAAGGACATGCAAGCATTCCGCTGGAATCAAGAGGCACTCAAAGAGGAGAAAAACCAGCTGAAGAGTCAGGTGGGCCTGATGGCAGAAGTGTTAAAGAACATACTCAGAAGAGAATGTGAGCAAATGCCCGGAGCTGCAGCCGACATACTCGCTCCACAGGTGTCTGAAGAACCTGCACCAAGGCATGATAGGCTTAAAAGATCCTCTGCACAACTTGAAGCTCAGGACTTTTCCCGTCAGCGGACACGTCCGGTTCCTCAAGACAACCCCAGAAGACAGGGTCAAAAGATGAAACTATCTGACAGAATCCTCGATCCAATCCCTTTGGATTATGCCCAGTTGGTGCAACTCTTGCTCCAACTTTAGTTGGTTAAACCTCGAACTTTGGCTCCATTGATTCGACAACTACCACCCGGCTGGGACGTGAACGCCCGTTGTGAATTCCACTTGGGAGCACCGGGGCACGATGTCACGAACTGTAAAGCTTTTAAGCATAAGGTTCAAGACTTGATTGATTCGAGAGCGATTGAATTCGTGTCGGGCGGCACGAAAGCATCAGGCAAATTCATCCCTTATCATGCAAAAGAGATGGATGTTCCCATTCCCTCACCTGAAGTTGAGAAAGATCAGGAGTATATCCTGCGGTCTTCGATGTCTGAATCGCCTTGCCCGCAGATTTTTCATGTTCCTGGGTCGAGCTTAAGGATGAAAGCCCCTGAACAGAGAGAATCCTCACTAGTTCATACCTCGTCTCCGTATTGTTTCTGCCATTCAAAATCAGCAACCTCTCGCTCTGTTGCAGCAAAACTATCGGAGCTCGAATCAGAGTCGACCTCACAACAACCGTTCATCTGATTGAGTCTGAAGACTTCGAAGGGTCGCTCCCTTTAGCAGCAAAATAAGTGTGAAAGCCCAGTTCCCAGAAGCTGGCAATCTGCATTTTATCATGACATTTCTTTACATTTGTAGCTTCTTTCCTATTAAAATTGCAAATTTCGTTTGTAAAGCATGTTGTTTTTCAATTGATATTGATAATGAAAGAAATATGCATGTTTTGAACTAATCCATTTGTGTTCACTCTATTGCTTTCTTTTATTTTAAACGCTTGTTTAAGTGGAATCCGGGGAGAATCACAAAATCCAACGATGCGTAAGCTTCCGATGCTATGCTTTTGAATAAAAACCTGTTGATGATGTACAGACATTGTTTCAATCCACAAACACCGGAGATATAAGGAAGATAATCCCTTGTTAACCCCTTTGAGTCGACTAGTAGGAGTTTCTTTCTGAAAACGAAAAACCCTCAATCTTAACCCAGGGGCAGGGTAAGTGTCAGTTAATTTGACCAAGCGTTCAAATTACAAAAGGAGTGTCAGTTCGAGGATCAATCACACCGCTATAGGTCGTATCTAAAAAACCATGATGGTTAAACCTGGCCGATCAGGAGTGAAACAATCACAATCTCTTTAACAAGTCAGACGAGCCGTTGTCATGCGATTTGTTCAAAAAAAAAAGAGAAGAAAAAAGAATCGAAAGGAAAAGCCTGCTAAGTCGAATCTTGAAAGCAAGCGACTTAGCAAAAATTAGGGTACCCCGCTGGACTTCAAAATCGAGGAAACTCAAAAGAGTTAGTCCAGGCAAAAGTTAGGGAATGAAAAAAAACGAAAAGCGAAAAGGATTACGAAAGAAAAAAATCCTCAAACAAGAACGAAATCGTGTGGCTCAGAACGCCAAAAGACGAAAAGAGAGTGATTGTCACTTCGAAAAAGGGTGATCTCTTGAACTATCACTCAACCTTTGAAAGGTGAACGCTAAGGTCGAATTAGCCGAACGTAGGATTGGAGAACATTAAGGAGAATGGGTGGGTTAAAATGAATTTTGAGCCTTTATCCTTATACTTCGGTAAAGATCGCATCGGAACTGACTCCGAGAAAGGATTCCCTTTACAGCGTTGTATTAATGTCGACATGTTGATGAATGATTTCATACATTTTATGTCACAAATTTTTTTCCAGTGAACAGGAATGGATTTTCAAAACTGCCATATGCATTGCATTTGATATGTCTTTTATGCAGAACAGTTTGTTTTACTTACGAGTAAGCGCTTGACAGCGGGAATGTTTCCACGATGGAAAGATTTGATCAGGACAGAATGCAGAACGCCAGAATATTTCGGTGAACCGGGATAAGCTACGTCAAATGATCACAACATGGGAGTCAGCCATCCAAGAGTCAGTTAGTCCGGGGCAATTAGGTCGAGATTTGATGAATCTCTCGCAGCCAAGGGTACTATTCCCCACAAATCAGCTCGTGAGGGGCAAAGTCATGACAAGGCAGGGGCTGGCCACCCCGAGAGCGCCGAAGCTATCCTTATCCTGAAGGCGATTAACTCGAAGCACCTTTGTAGAGGTTCAAAGGGCTGAAGCCGTCCGTATCAAACCACCAGAGGCCAGAGATCTCAGGTTTCTTTTCGAAAGGATGTTACGAAGATCCCACAGGCTGGGGCAAAAGCTGAAAGCGAAGGGACCGTTCCGCTCCGTATCTGCAGAGTCTATCAGAAGTTGTTATAGATTTTGGGGCAAGCCATCGCGAGTTTGTTTCATGGCATGTTTTTCTAAACAGGATGACTCCTTCTTCCCCAGCAGGTTTAGTTGTGTTTCCCAACAGAGTCTGAACATGAGGCAATTAGCATTGATGTGTCTCCCCGTACGGAGATAGATTCTCCTCAACCAGATGCATCCTAGGAAGGATCATTATTTCCGCAGCTGAGTCATACACAGAAGTGTATACTTGTTCCCAGCAGTGGGTCAACAGGCAATTTTCTCATAGAAGATTATCCGCAAGTGTTTGACTTTCGATAGTTCAGACTGAAGTCTCCAGTAGAGTTAAAATTCCCCACAGAGTTATGTTCTCAATGACAGGTAGGATATATTCCAGCGTTTGGTTGCGTATCCCCAGCCGAGTGTGCAGTCCTCCAAGAGAGCCGAGTCCTTGGAAGTCGTTCAAGCCATAATTGGTTTTCCCCAGCGGAGAGTGTTTGAATAGTTGTTGCTATACTTCCCCATCGGAGTTCGTGCCTCCAAAAAGATTCTATTTGTGAAGGCCGTGCAGTTTATTTCTGCAATTGACATTGTTTCCTCAGCAGTTTGTGGTTCGTATACTCAGTTGAGCGAGTACAGGTTCTCATAGAACTTTATATCCTGCAGAAATTCATCTGAGGTTCGGTTCCCCAGATTAAGTCCAATTGAGATTGGTGTGATTTCTTCTCCTCAGTAGGATGATTCATTCTTCCAATCAGAATGGTTCCTTGACAGGAGGGTGTTCTCTTCAGCATTTATTTTGCTAATCTGGTTCCGTAGCATTTTGCATGATTGAATAGCATCTACACTAAACGCGTAGCATTTCCACAGTGTGGAGCATTACGCCATTTCCAAACATACGCATGTGAAATATGAGCTAGGTCGTTACCCTCCTTGTGTGCAGGTGTTCCCCAGTGGAGTTGTTTGTTCAGGATGATTCTTGAGTTCCTCAGCATAGTTGTTTGTTCAGGATGATTCTTGAAGTCCCCAGCGAAGTTGTTTGTTAAGGATGATTCTTGAGTTCCTCAGCAATGTTTATTCGTTTAGAATGATTCCGAAATCCCCAGAGTAGAGTTACTTGTTCAAGTTCTCTCTCTTCCCAACGGCATATTCATGTGATTAGTCAAGATAGATGTTATCAACTTCGGTTGATCCGACCCTATGGTTCAATGCTCACTTTTATTTAGCGATTGCCTGCAGTTAGCAGATTGATGTTATCAACTTCGGTTGATCCGGCCCTATGGTTCGATGCTCGCTTTTATTTAGCGATTGCCTGCCAATTAGCATGTTGATGTTATCAACTTCGGTTGATCCGACCCTATGGTTCGATGCTCGCTTTTATTTAGCGATTGCCTATAGTTAGCAGATTGATGTTATCAACTTCGGTTGACCCGCCCGTATGGTTCGATGCTCGCTTCTATTTAGCGATTGCCTGCCTGATTAGTAGATTGAGGTTATCAACTTCAGGTGATCCGGCCTTATGGTTCGATGCTCGCTTTTATTTAGCGATTGGCTACCAGTTAGCAGATTGATGTTATCAACTTCGGTTGATCCGGCCCTATGGTTTGATGCTCGCTTTTATTTAGCAATTTCCTGCTAGTTAGCAGATTGATGTTATCAACTTCGGTTGATCTGACCCTATGGTTCGATGCTCGCTTTTATTTAGCGATTGTCTACAGTTAGCAGATTGATGTTATCAACATTGGTTGATCCGGCCCTATGGTTCGATGCTTGCTTTTATTTAGCGATTGCCTGCCTGATTAGCAGATTGATGCTATTAACTTCGGGTGATCCGGCCTTATAGTTCGATGCTCACTTTTATTTTGCGATTGCCTGCCAGTTAACAGATTGAACTTATCAACTTTGGTTGATCCGGCCCTATGGTTCGACGCTCGCTTTTATTTAGCGATTGCCTGCCAGTTAGTTGATTGATGTTATCAACTTCGGTTGATCTGACCCTATGGTTCGATGCTCGCTTTTATTTAGCGATTGCCTGCAGTTAGCAGATTGATGTTATCAACTTCGGTTGATCCGACCCTATGTTTTGATGCTCGCTTTTATTTAGCGTTTGCCTACCAGTTAGCAGATTGATGTTATCAACTTCGGTTGATCCGGCCTTATGGTTCAATGCTCGCTTTTACTTAGCGATTGCCTGCCAGTTAGCAGATTGATCTTATGAACTTCGGTTGATCCGACCCTATGGTTCGATGCTCGCTTCTATTTAGCGATTGCCTGCCTGATTAGAAGATTAATGTTATCAACTTTGGTTGATCCGACCCTATGGTTTGATGCTCGCTTTTATTTAGCGATTGCCTTCCAGTTAACAGATTGATGTTATCAACTGCGGATGATCCGACCCTATGGTTCGATGCTCGCTTTGATTTAGCGATTGCCTGCCAGTTAGCAGATTGATGTTATCAACTTCGGTTGATCCAGCCCTATGGTCCGATGCTCTCTTTTATTTAGCGATTTCCTGCTAGTTAGCATATTGATGTTATGAACTTCGGTTGATCCGACCCTATGGTTCGATGCTCGCTTTTATTTAGCGATTACCTGCAGTTAGCAGATTGATGTTATCAACTTCAGTTGATCCGGCCATATGGTTCGATGCTCGCTTTTATTTAGCGATTGCCTGCCAGTTAGTAGATTGATGTTATCAACTTCGGTTGATCTGTCCCTATGGTTCAATGCTCGCTTCTATTTAGCGATTTCCTTCCTGATTGTGAGATTGATGTTATCAACTTCGGGTGATCCGACCTTATGGTTTGATGCTCGCTTTTATTTAGAGATTGCCTGCCAGTTAGCAGATTGATGTTATCAACTTCGGTTGATCCGGCCTTATGGTTCGATGCTCGCTTTTATTTAGCGATTGCCTTCCAGTTGGCAGTTTGATGTTATTAACTTTGGTTGATCCGACCCTATGGTTCGATGCTCGCTTTTATTTAGCGATTGCCTGCAGTTAGCAGATTGATGTTATCAACTTCGGTTGATCCGACCCTATGGTTCGATGCTTGCTTTTATTTAGCGATTGACTGCCAGTTAGCAGATTGATGTTAGCAACTTCGGTTTATCCGACCTTATGGTTCAATGCTCGCTTTTATTTAGCGAATGTCTGCTAGTTAGTAGATTGATGTTATCAACTTCGATTGATCCAGCCCTATGGTTCGATGCTCGCTTTTACTTAGTGATTGCCTGCTAGATAGCAGATTGATGTTATCAACTTCGCTTGATCCGACCCTATGGTTCGATGCTCACTTTTATTTAGCGATTGTCTGCCTGATTAGCAGATTGATGTTATCAACTTCGGTTGATCTGGCCTTATGGTTTGATGCTCGCTTTTATTTTAGCGATTGCCTGCCTGATTATCAGATTGATGTTGTCAACTTCGCTTGATCCGGCCCTATGGTTCTATGCTCGCTTCTATTTAGCGATTGTCTGCCAGTTAGCAGATTGATGCTATCAACTTCGGTTGATTCGGTCCTGTGGTTCGATGCTTGCTTATTTAGTTATTGCCTGCCGTTAGCATATTGATGTTATCAACTTCGGTTGATCCGACCTTATGGTTCGATGCTCGCTTTTGTTTAGAGATTGCTTGCTTTAGTTAGCTGATGCTATCAAGATTGTTATTGATTCAGTCTCTGAGTCGACATTTCTCTTGATATAATCAGATGTCTGACAATGATGTTAGAAATCCACATTAATCATTATTGATCCGGCCTTCGGGATTGATTCATGTGGTGTTACACAGATGCTTGGTCCCTTCACTAGTTGTCGTGCAACCAGTGATCCCTTATTGACTTACTGATGAAGTCCGACAAAGATATTGTCGACGTTCCTAGCGACCTGACGAGTCTATAGGTGACGATAAGAAATTCTTCTGCTGTGGCGCAGATTGCCCGACGGCATAATCGACCATCGTTCACCAGTTACCATGTAACTAGTGATCCCTTGATGACTTGAGGACGAAGATCTACAGTGAAATCGGATGATTATCCTGACAGAGATTTGAGATTAAGCATTCACCAGCAAGTTGCCGTGCAACTATCAATATCAGCTATCCTTCACTAGTTACCATGTAACCGGTGATCCCTTGATGACTTGAAGACGAAGTTCTACAGTGAAATCAGACGATCATCCCGACGGAGATTTGAAGTTAACCACTCACCAGCAAGTTGTCGTGCAACTATCATTTCAGTTTCCGAAGAATTTGTCCCCATTAGAATATCGTTTACTTGTGCGGTTGGCAAATTTCCAGGTTTATTGGTATTCAACCGTCTTTTACCTTGATTGTCTGAGAGTCGTTCGCTTCTCACCTAGTCAGGTCCAAGCCGTTTGAATAGGGGCAGTTGTTGCACCCTAAAATTTGCCTAACCTTTTTGTATTTAGCTTGTGTTTCATTGCATTCATTCTAGCATTATCATCTGCATTGCATTGACATGTGGATAGGAGATCAAGAGGTATGTGTTGCACCCCAAAATTTGCCCAACATTTTGTTACCTAGCTTGTGTTTCATTGCATTCATATTAGCATTATCATTTGCATTTCATTGACATGTATGCAGGAGATCTAGAGGTATGATTACCAATCAAGGGCCACACAAGGCTATGAAGCCAGCTAAGAGGCTTATTCAAGTGTTCAAGGGTTGATATCCTTATCAGGGAAATCTAAAGATCCTCAGAGAGAGGGTTGAAGCCAAGTGTGCATATCTCCTAACTTGAGAGTTGTGGGAAGTCATATGATGATGTTGAAGCCATAGAGTTGGACTTGAGGTCTTGAGAGAGCTCTTAAGAAGTATTGGGATCATTTTAGAGCCTAGACAGGTCATTGTGCAACGGATGTGAAAATATAACCAAGATTTGTACAACTAGGGTTTCATCTGGTCAACCCTAGGTTAACTAATGATTTGAAGAAGGTTGAGACCTAATTCCAGAGCCATGTGATCATGGATTGATGTGTTGAGATGCCTAAGGGATGATTCCAAGTTCAACTTATCATGGATTAAGAGTGTGAGGAGTTGCTAGGCTAGGGTTGCTATGCTTGACAATGTAAAATCCCCTGGTTTGGTGCCTGACTTCAAGACCCCATAACTCAAGATGAGGCTTTCATCACACCTTGACCCTAACATGAATGTTGTAGGGAATGATCTTAGCTTTAATTTGAGTACTAGAAGTCCTTGATAGGGTTTATAGAACTCAAGTTATGAGCCAGACAAGTTACAGGTCATCTGAGGCATGTGAATTTGGAGCTTGGAAGTTACCCAACTTGCATGACACTTTTTCCCTAGAAGGATGATTCCTATGAACTTTTGGTCAACATGAACGTTGTTCCTTGTCTTCTTAGCTTTCTAGAAAGTACTAGAAGTCCAGGATTGGATTTGTAGAACTCTAGTTATGGCTTTGACAAGTCAAGGGTATTTTGGGTATTTGGAATTACAGGTCATATTTGGTTATGGGTCCATTTCACCAACTTAGGCACCTCAAACGAAGATTTGTTCAACTTGAAAGTTGTCCAAAATGGTATTTTTAGTCCAACCATTATCTAAACATCCATTGATATAGGTTGAATAAGGAAGAGTATGAAGAAATTTTGGAAAAAGTTCATTAAAAGGCATTAAAAAAGGGAAAATTCATAAATAATTCATTCTTGTGCCAAACTTCACAAGTTTGTGCATATTTTGATTGGAAATGGTATTTTGAAGAGATTGGCAATTTCATATTTTTTATTTGAGTCACATTTCATGGACATTGAGTGGATTACTTCATGATGAAGAAACATAATCAATCTTGGCCATAAGATCAATTCAAGCTTGCAATCTAAGCCATTCATATTCACCAAGGGTTGTGCAAGCTGTGGAAGCAAAGAGTGAGCCAAAACAGAGCCAGTACACGCATATTCCATTGTTGAACTTTGGAGGGAAATGAAATTTTGGATTTAGCAATTTGGGCCATGTTGGGATCCAAATCCATTCTATTTAAGTTCACAATGGTATTCAGATCATTTTTTGGAGATCATTTGGAGCAGAAACCGTTATTGTAGTTAGGATTTTGGAGCTTTCGAGCAAGAAGTGAATTTGGAGTTTGAGGAAGATTCAAGCGTTTCTGAGCATCAAGAATCATCCAAGAGCATTCAGTGAAGCAATCTGCAACATTTGAGGCCAAGATTTGCACGTGAGAACCACCAATTTCAAGCTTCAGTTCAGGTTGGTAAACTTCAAAATTACTCTTGATTTAGGCTGTTGTAGCATGATTTAGACTATGGTTAAGGCTTAGGGGAGAACGTAGATGGATTTAGGTTCATAATTGTGGAGATTAGAGACAATTTAGGTCATGATCCAATTTCTGTTTGAAATCATAACTTCTTGATCTTGAGGTGTTAGCATGATTTGAATAGCTTAGGATGATCTCTGAAGAGTGAGGAAGAGATCTGTGGCTTTAATTTGAAGTTTGGTGATGATCAAGATTATGGCATACTTTCTGTTTGGCTTCGATTCTCTTTGATCATTGAGAGTTAGAGAAAATGGATTGCATATTTGAAATCCTTGTGAAAAAATGAAGAGATCCATATAAGGTTTGACATGATTTGATGACCTGTAATTCATGCCTTCGCCGGAGAAGACGGTTGCTCAGCCACCGGAACCACCGTCCTGGTTCCCTCCCATTTGCAGGATTCAAACGAGGAAGATGAACAGAAACCATTGGATCTAGGTCATTGGCTTGACTAAGTCTCAAGATTGGACGCACAAGATTCACCCTCAGATGTTGACCCTTGACCAAGCCAAAACACAACCATTCCATTAATGCGTTGGCACGCGCGTGGCTGTTAGATCCATTGACTAGTATTCACATCTAATGGCCCTGATGTTTTCTGTTGCTTTTTAATTCTTTAATTGATTTTTCTATGTTCTTTAATTGGTTTTTCTTGTTTCATTCATTTTAATTAGTTTTAATGATCAGAAAAATATGAGAAAAATATGTGCATGTGTTGCACCCCAAATTTTGACCCTTATATTTTCATCATCATTTTAGGATCATATTCATTTGTTTATCTAACCATAACCAGTTTCCAGCTTGTCTTTGTTTAGTTACAGGTGGATCAGGGTTCCGTACAATCGGAAATCGAGGGTTCGACAATTTAATCAGTCAATGTATTGGGTCGTTTCCCCATGGAAAAAGCCTCTACACAATCAAAGACACTCCATTGAGTCAAGCATGAATCCAATTTGGGGGTTTCCACACAAAGATCGGGAGCAGTACAATTTAAGATCCCTGAATAGGGTTTCTGACCAGGAAAAGTCAACTGGGGTTTGACTTTTGGTTCAAATGGTGTTCCAATGATGGGATCATGGTTCATTAAGCTCATATGGCTTAGGGAAGTCTACTCAAGAATTTTTAAAGCCTCAGAGGACCCCGAACAACAACAGTCGATCCGATCGTCATCAATCGATCGTTTGGTTGACCAAAAAGTCAACCGTTCAACCATAAGGAATTTGACCTCAAGATGTGAATAAAAAATGTTCCTTATTTCATATTACACATGCCCATAAAATTTCATGACCATTGGATCAAGGGTTAAGAAGTAATCGCAAAACTCGGGAATTAGGGTTTCGAAAGGGGCAAAACCATAACTCCTCAACCACACATCCAAATGAAGTTGTTCAAAGCTCATCGGAAAGCTTTTGACAAATCCTACAAAAGCCTCAAAGTGGTCCATGATCAAAAAATGCATAGAATTGGAGTTATGACAAAATTCATTTTAAGAGGGGAAATAACTTAGAAAAATTCTAAGTTATTTAGCTTTTTTAAGTGGTTTTTCAGCAACTTTGAAGGGTTTTTCAACCTAGTTCCATCTAGAATTTGAAAATTCACAAAACATGAAAGTTATAGAGCTACTTAAGGGCTTTCCAAATTGTGGTAGAACTCCTCAATAGCATGTGTGAGGAGGAAGTTATGAGCCATTAAAGTTGGGCCTGTCACACTTGAAACCACTTTGTCAAAACTTCTCAAATTTGGATTTTCAACAACTCAAGCCATTCTCAACCATTGGATTATGTTTCAATCTGATATTTAGAGAGAATCATGAAGGGAAAACCAGAAGAGTGAAGGATTTGAGAGCTTGACAAGATTTGCAAGCAAGTGGCTAATATTTCAATCAAAAATGCAAAAGGAGGAAAGAGAAACTTTTCCATAAAATCTGGAGCAGCAGCCTCTCCTATCCATCTAGCCTCATATCAGTCACATCATACATCTTATTCCACTTGATTTTTTCTTGCTTATAGCCCAAGAACATGATGTTTGCAGCTGCCACAAGATCATATGCAAGATTTCCTTCCAAAACGCCATCCATAACCAAAACCTCAAATCTGCCCCAAACCTCTTCATGGAATATAAATAGAGGCTTCATCTCTTTGCATTCCGGAGACCAGAACTATCCAAAACATCATAAGCACATAGTTCTCCTTCTTTCTCCCTTTACTTGTAAGTGAAGAAAAATCACAAAAAAGCACCAAAAAGTGTCATTTTGCATTTTTCAGACCAGCTTTTGTTTCCAATCCAAAAACACTTCAAAGACCATATAGAAACCCTTAAAATGACCCTCTGAAGCTGTTCCCACCATTGGTTTTTGTCGCTACTGCGAAAAATAAGGTGCCGGCAAAACAGAAGAGTCGCCACCTTTCGTTATTTATCCCTCAGAGCGGGAAAGGAAGCGATCGGAAAAAACCTGACGCAAAGGTATAAGACAAGGTCATCGCAACCATTGTCTGGATTTGGGAGTCGGTTACGCAAGGGGAAGGTATTAGCACCCCACACGTCCATCGTACTCGATGGGATCCACGCTTGTTGTGTTTATTTGACGGGTTTGTTAAATCTATCTACACTAAAGGTCTGGTCTAAAAAGAAAAGAAAATGACTCGGCAAAGTATCGCACTTTATGCCTACGTATTCCCGTCTGAAACGAGAAATCAGAGTCAACGTAGTTCGCCTAACTACGGGTAAAGCGGGGAAGGTTGCTCGCCAAGATATCGCATCTTGTGCATACGTATTTTCATACGGCATGAAAGATCAGAGCAAACGTAGTTCGGGCTATGAAGAACACAGGTTTGTTCAACATCTTTTTTATCCAAGTAAAGTTAACAATCAGTTCCAGCAGTTGGTGTTTGTAGCTCGATCCTTGGAAACTTAGGCGTTACTGTTTGCGGTAGAACTGAAAGTTAACAGAACTCTCCTTTAAGAAAAGGGTTTTCCTGATTAAGGGTCCAAGAGGACAAAAAGGATTTGAATGTTTGTTTTTTAAGTCTTTTACGGAAGAAGTGAATTGAGTTCTGTTTGTAACTCGTGTTGCACTAAAGACTTGGACTTGAGAGTGAATGCGTCGCATGTCACCCAAAGGGTACCACACTAAACACTCGAGTTATGTGAGGGAAACCCTCCCACAACTCTTTCTCAAGTAGCATAAGGCTCGTAACGCACAACACGTGTTGACCTTTATTAAATGTTTTAACTGTGTTTGTAGGTGGGAAGAGAAATAGACTCTCTACAGGGAAACTGACTCGATCCTACAGTTATCATGCAATATTCATCCTACGTTTGAGGTTAGAAGGGAAACTAACTAATGTTATCATGCATAGTTAGAATCCTAATGTCTGTCATAACTTCTCTTGAAGAAGAGAAGTCAGAGTTCCTAGGGGAACATGGCAATGGAAACAACAGTAAATAGAAAAACTGTGCAGAAATATTACTGTAAAGATGCATGCAATGCAAGTGTGGGAGGAAATGTGTGTGGGGCATAAGCCTCCACAAGCTCATCTCAACCTCAAGCCAGATATGAATAACAACAAAGAAAGTAAAAGAAAGTAAATGCAATCAAATAAACCACAAACCACACAGGCAAGGGAGCGGAGCTCTACCAAATACCAGCAAGCAAAGCCACACAGTAAAAATACAAGCAGAGGGAGAAACTCAACCTATAATGCAATACAAGCAAGGGGAGAAGCTCAACCCTTAGGATGCTCTTAGACTTATTCAACTACATAACCTAATCTAAATGCAACACACCAATTAAGTCACATCAATACAGTTGAGCAAGAAGAAAACAGACAAACAGGGAAAACAAGCCAGCAAACTCCACAGCAGAGCAATCTTCTGACAGCAATCCAATCCAAAGTCTGTAACTGTTCTTCAAGTCCACCATCTTCAAGAGAAGGAAAGGGATACTCCATCTTCAAACTTTAACAAAGCACTCCACAAATAATGAAGAGAATCAACAAGATGAGTATTTGATAATGGGAAGCAGACGGGAAACAGAAGGAATCCCATATGACACTCAACCAGTTATCAGAGAATGGCATCCTCAAAAGTTCTACTCATTGTAAATGTCACACATCCTTCCAAAGGAGATATGAGACTTTAACATGAGGACTTTGAATCATAGTATGGGATGGAAGGTGAATGAAACCAACCATGTTTATTTGAAGAAAAAAACCATTTCTAAAGCTGTCTCCTAAAATCCCTAATCTCATAAGCTACAAAAAGCTAACAAAAAGACAAGAAAAGCTCCAAGCCAAGCTCCTCCAGCCACTCCACAAAAGCTTCATCATGTCCATGATATCCTCCAATAAGAACCAGAAGCCCACCATGAAAGAAAAACCCAATTTGAGTCCATTCCAAGTCAATCACCAAAGTTGAAGCACCAAATGAACAATCAACTTGAATATTCTATCTAAAATATCAAAACACATCCTAAAAATCTAATTATTTTTTTATGGGAACATGCATTTGTTAGTGATCTACAGTTAAAAAATCAGGATCTAATTCAATTTCTAAGTTCTCTAATTAAATCCTAAGTTGAAAGGTATCACTAAAGAGATCCACTAAAGAGTACTCCTAAACACCTACACTAAAGTCCTATTTAAAATGATTTAAAACTCATAACAAAAATCACACAATACCAACAACATGCATATAACCAGCCTGTGAAATCTCAAGATCAAACTCCAAAATATGAGTGAGAAATAAAATGGACAAATTCAGCACACAATTATTCCACCATTAAAACCATATTACACTAGAAAATATGCAATAAAATGGAAAATGCATGGAAAATTAAAATGAAAAGCATGATAAAATTCTAAACATCTCATTTTATATCTACAATTTTTCCAGAATTTAATATCAACATTTACTATTTTTTTTTTGAATTAATTTCTAACAATCAATAAAACTAAAAACATAAAGAAAAGAAATTAAAGCAAAACATGGAAGGGTGTAAACAACACCTGGGTGCAAGGCCCATCTGAGTTTGAAATTCAGCAAAACTCAAATCATGGAAGCAACGCCTGGGGGGTTTATAAAGCAGTTGATTCACGTGTAAACCACGTTGGGCCTGTCAACGGGAGGGTGCGCATAGCACTAAGGCCCACCTCATATTATCTCATTCAGTTAATTCTCAAATTAATCAAAAACGTCCCCAAGGGGACTCGAACCCGCGTCTTGCAGGATCACACAGCGCGCGTTGCAAGACTTGGTTTCAACTTAAGCCAAAACGGCTGCGTTTGGGGGAGGGGAGACGTGGCACTTCCTGAGCGCTTGGATCTCACGACTTAGTCTTACTCTCTCTCACGCACGGAGGGCCAGGATTGTATCTTCCCCATTTGAAATTTTCTGCACACAGATGAAGCTTCGCGCGCGCAGCCATGGACGACGGTGACGGAACCAATTCCGGCGAACTTCGAACGACCGTATCTCCATCAATACTCAACCAATCGCGATGATTCTTGAATGAAAATCGCACGAAATTTCGAGAGGAATCCAAATATACTACTTAAACAGTCTAAAACTCCACGAATCAAAAATTACACATCCTAACCGAAAATGGAGTCAATCCTAGATTGTCACTAATCATCAAATTCTTTGCCCATAAATCATCTACAACCTAAGGTGAACCTAACCACATGATTCTAATGCATTGAAAACACAAGAATTGGGTGCAATTTCAAGAAGTAAGAACCTGAGTTCAAGCTTCAATTGGAGGTGTTTCTGGCTTGATTCTTTCTCCAAAACTTTCCAGATTCAATCGGTGATGATGTTAGCAGAAGATTGAAGCTTCAATTGCTCTTGAAATGGCTTCAATCAGAAATTCACTCTTTAACTTTTATTCTTCAAGCTTCAATGTTGATCTTTGCTCTCATCCCCAATCAATCACCAACCTTGTTTCTGATGAGTTCCTAGACACTTATAGGATTGTTTAGAACCTTCTAGAGGTCAGGCCCAAGTCCAAAATCAAAAGATCGAAATCCAACTTTCCTTCAAAAATTTGATTATGGCAATACATGACATTGTCTTCATAGCTTGCATTGGAAGCTTTGGATGACTTGCATATCTCATTTAGAATGAATTCAGCCCAAAAGGAGTCTCCAAATTGCCTTTGTGAAGGAATTGTGTAATGTAACTTTTATATGAAGAAATCTTATGAAAGGCCATGAATTGTGCTTCAAATGAAAATTCCACAATTGTCAATGTCTTTAAAACATGATTTTTGATAAAAATGAGTGGTCATTTGACTTGTTTTGGACCCATAATCATTTATTTCAATTTCCCACCAAAAATGCCTTTGAATTTCTTCTTTATTCAAACCACTTCATACCAATCTTTGATATGAGCCAAATCAATTCACCATGAGTTCTTTTTTAGCCTAAAAACCACATTTTGAACAAGTTCCATGTTGAACAAAAATCCATTTGACAAGTGCAAGTTGGAGATTTTGACCAATGATTGAAAATGGTCTATAATCTCACTTTCCCAAAATACCCCTAACTTGTAAACCTCATAACTTGAGTTCTAAAAATCATATGGAATACTTCTAATACAATTTGGAAAGCTAAGATCATTAGGAACAACTTTCATGTTTGCGAAAAGTTCAAGCGAAACACCCTTCTAGGTCAAAAATAGCTTTGAAGTCATATGATTTTCACAGACAAACTTCAGATGCATCTGAGGACCTGTAACTTGTCTGGACCATAACTTGAGTTCTATAAATCCAATGGAGGACTTCTAGTACTCAAATTAAATCTAAGAGCATCCTCTACAACATCCATGTGGAGGCCAAAGTCAGATGAGACTTGTATCTTGACTTACATGACTTGGAAGTTTGGCACTAAACAAGGGATTTTACCCTAGGAACCCTGACTTAGCAACTCCAACCATTCTTGATTCTTCTCAAATTGATCTTGAAACAATCTCTCATATTCTTCAACATATCATTTCATGATTTCAAAGACGTAGAATTAGGCTTTGATCTTCTTCAATTGCTCATTTTGGCCGAGGGTTAACCAGATGAAACCCTAGTGACATCCACTTCAACTATGGCTCTTGCACTTGATAAAATGACTTGATTGAGCTCCAACATGACCTCCAAGGCACTTTAATGAGCTCTACCCACACATTCTCTCCTTAATCAAGGCCTTACAATCCATTGATGACCTTCAACTGGCTCCAAGTGAGGAGATGAACCCCATACAAGCATTCAAACTTCTCCAGAACTCAACCCTCTGTCTGATGACCCTGATAACTTCTTAAGCTTGAATAATACCTCTGGTTAGGCTTATCTTGACATGTATCACACTTGATCCCCTGTTAAATGAAGGATGCTATGCTATGCAAATGCTAGAACTATGTTATGCTAATGCAATGAAACATAAACCAAGTGGTAAAAAGGTTGGGCAAATTTTGGGGTGCAACAGCTGCCCCTATTCAAATGGCTTTGACCCGATAGGATGAACAGCGAACGACTTTCGAACAATCGAGGTAAAAGATGGTTGAATACCAGAGAACCCGGAAATTTGCCAACCGCAGAAATAAACTGCGTAAAAAATGTTTGGAAAGCAATATCCAAAAACTGAATCTGATTGTCACGGCGACAATTGATCAATCATCTGATAAAAACATGATTTCAATATCAAACACCTTCGTGACGCCACAGGAATTGAATCCAAACAATCAAATTCAAAATACGCTACAATAAGCGGGCACTATGTAAAGTGCGTCATCCCTGTACTATCCGGGATCTTCCTTTTCCAAGCCACGCTGCGGGGAAAATCTGGAAACAAACTCCAAAGTCTAATTATGAAGTCATCCAATGCCAATAACAACAACTTCAAAGTCTAATTATGAAGCTATTCAATGCTGACGAAGTCGAAAGTCTAATTATGAAGTCGTTTGATGCTGACGAAACTTTCTGACAACAACTCCAAAGTCTAATCATGAAGCTATGGTAATGCTGACGTAACAGCAACTAGAGGAAACTCTGTTGGGGAATTTCTAACGAAAATAATTCAAGGAAAACTCTATCAATCTTCAAAGTCTAATTATGAATCCCTCCAAAACTCTTCCGAAGAAATTCTGCCAACAACTTCAAAGTCTAATTATGAAGTCTTGACAACAAGTAATGACTTCAACCGTCTAATTGCTGAAATCTTCCTTTAACAATGCTGACAACAACTTCAAAGTCAAATCATGAAGCCTTGACAACAAGTAATGACTTCAACCGTCAAATAACTGAAATCTTTCTTTTAAAATGCTGACAACAACTTCAAGGTCAAATCATGAAGCCTTGTAGCACTGATATAACGAACTTCAAAGTCTAATTATGAAGCTGTTCCATGCGGACAACAAACTTCAAAGTCTAATTATGAAGGCGTTTAATGTTGATAATAACTTCAAGGTCTAATTATGAAGTCGTTCCATGCTGACGTAATAGCAACCATAGGAAACTCTGTTGAACTCCAAAGTCTGATTATGAATCCCTCCAAAACTCTTCCGAGGAAATTATGACAATAGCTCCAAAGTCTAATTATGAAGCCCTTGTAATGCTGACGAACTTCAAAGTCAAATTATGAAGCCGTATAATGTTGACAACAACTTCAAAGTCAAATTATGAAGCCTTGACAACCAGCTGAGGATAACTCTGCCGGGGAAATTCTGACGTCAACTGCCAGACATTCACATTGACGACGAGTAAGGACTTCAGATGTCTAATCTCTGAAATCTTTCTTTAAAATGTTGACAACAACTTCAAAGTCAAATTATGAAGCCTTGACAACAAGTACTGACTTCAACCGTCTAATCGTTGAAATCTTCTTTTCTGAAATGCTGACGTGAGAGCAATCCGAGGGGAAAATCCACTAGGGAATTTTTGAAAACAAATATTGGTGCTACGTAAAGTGAAAACTTGACATCTTTTTCCGAGGAAACATGCGAAGCACTAAATAAAAGTGTGAATCTGGCACCCGAAGACTTGAACGAACAGCTCCACGGGACCAACTTCATCAACACGGGTGATAACTCTATCAACACAGGTAACGACTCCGTCAACACGGGTAAAAATCTCCGTCAACACGGGTAACAATCTCCGTCAACACGGGTAACAATCTCCGTCAACACGGGTAACATCTCCGTCAACACGGGTAAAAATCTCTGTCAACACGGGTAACATCTCCATCAACACGGGTAACAACTCCGTCAACACGGTTAAAAATCTCCGTCAACACGCGTAACATCTCGGTCAACACGGGTAACAAATCTATCCATCACGGGTAACAATCTCTGTCAATCACAGGTAACAACTCCGTCAACCACGGGTAACAATCTTCAAGATTTTCAAAACTGTTGTATGACATTCTGAAGAATACTTTGCTGGGGAATAAGAGAAACCTAACCAAGCAACTCTGATGAGGAAAAACTCTACTGGGGAAGTCACGCGCAACAACTCCGAAAGTTTAAACCATGAAATCTTTTAATGCTGACGCAATAGCAATCTGTGAAGAATTACGCTGAGAGGAGAGAAGAGAAACTTAACCAAGCAGCTCTACTAGGGGAGCACATGATAGGACGAACACTATCATCGCATATCTCGCGCCACAAATCTGAATATCTGGACACTTTCCTGAACAATAATCTCAATTATCTGCAGGGAAAAACGCATGAAAACAAAGAGGTAATCAACCTGGCTTATGTTTCAAAATGCATATGTTTGATAATGGCGTAATGCTCCATACAGCATGGAAATGCTACGCATTTAAGTAGATGCAAATATGATGATATATGCAAATGCAAGGAGGTGCTCCAGCAAAATAAATGCTGAAGACAGAGCCGAATCCGCTGGGGATAACCAGGTATTACAGACATATTCCAGCAAAATAAATGTTGGAAAGGTGAAACCAACTCTGCAGGGGATAACTATCCTGTTGGGGAATGGCTCACCAGCTTGAAATTACGAACTCTGCTGATGATGTTCATCCTGTCGCAGGAAAAACAACCTGCTGGAGAACAGAAAAGGAAATCCTGCTCGGGGATGCTCCTTTCAAACCACTGATCACCTGATAATGCTCTGTGGGGATTAACTACCTTGCCGGGGATACTCAGCTAGGAATCGATTCGTATACTCTGATTTTACCGTGTGAGAATTCTCTCTGGGGAGTAAATGCGCTCATAACCAACCACCGAGAATGCACACTCCGTTGGGGATGTCAATTCTTGACCCGCTGGGGATGACTTTATCTTATCGAATAAGTCCATTTTGAATTGCTGAGGATAATCTGATCTTGCTCCGATGCAATCACAACTCTCTGGGGATAAAAATTCGACTTCTATCTGTAGGGGAGGAAAATCCAATTCCATCTGCTAGGGGGAATAAGTTTCACATAGAGCCTGCTCTGGCTGGGGAACACCCTCCCTTGGATATCTGCTACAAAGGTGACAACCCTGCAAAACACACACGAACACAAGACATTCTACACAGAAGGAATTATCCTGGTTAGTATCCGTGACAACTATTCAGTTAATTCAAAGTTTTAACAATCATTGGCCGAGGCCTGCAAGCTTATGCACATGTGAGTTTATCAAAAACATCGGCGTTTTCCACAAACAAAATAGTAAAAGTTAAAACAAGAACTAAACATCAAGTACTGAATAGTATGTTTTATTGATAACAGCCTGTAAATAGGCAAAGTTTGTACATCGGATGCAACTCCTGAAAAGAGGAAGTCACGCATAGGCAAATGCAAATATGTACAAAAATACAAAAGAGAAAACTGTATACATGATGGCAACGTGATACAGACGAACGCCATGAGTTGATCCTCCTATGACTCGCCTGACTCTGACACTTTCCCAATGCTCCGTCCTCAGAAGAGATTGTTTTGGATAATCGACCCTCAGGTACTCCCAAACCACTAAGCAATGCAGTATCAAACTCGGACCGCAGTCATTTGCTTTTCAATCCCTAACTTTTGCCTGAATCGCCCTTTGCGGGTTTTCGATTCACCGGGATACCCTTTTTTGCCGAAGTCGCCTTCTCAGGTTTTCGTCTTCGCGGGTGTACATCTTTTCAATTTTATCCCTAACTTTTGCCCGAACCTTTTTCTATTTTCTTGGTTCGCCGGGATGCCCCATTTTTTCCTGGACTCTCTTTTTTCTGTCCAGCGGGTCTCTTTAAGCAAAGTATTTTTTAACTGCGTCCGAGTTCACAGGGGATGAAAAATCTTTGCCATCCATGGTGACAACAGTAAGGCTCCTCTAGAGATGACCTTTCGCACGATGTATGGACCTTCATAATTAGGAGTCCATTTGCCCCTGTGATTTGATTGTGGCGGGAGAATCTTCTTTAGCACAAGATCGCCCGTCTGAAAGCTTTGAGGGCGCACCTTCTTGTCGAAACCTTTCTTCATCCGGCTCTGGTATAACCGACCATATGCGATAGATGCAAGTCTCTTCTCATCCATCAAACTGAGCTGATTTAATCTATTCCGCACCCATTCTGCCTCATCTAGTTGGACATCGAGCAATACTCTCAAGGAAGGGATCTTAACTTTTAATGGCAGGACAACCTCCATACCATACACCAATGAGAAAGGTGTTGCCCCGGTTGATGTGCGTACCGTCGTACGATAACCATGCAAAGTGAAGGGCAACATCACATGTCAGTCTTTGTATGTCACAACTATCTTCTGAACTATCCTCTTGATGTTCTTATTGGCCGCCCCAACAGCGCCGTTTATCTTGGGCCGATAGGGAGATGAATTATGATGCTCAATCTTGAAATTCTGGCACAATTCCTTCATCATTTTGTTATTCAAGTTCGAACCATTGTCAGTAATGATTCTTTCAGGAATGCCGTAGCGACAAATGATGTCCTTTTTGATAAACCAGGCTATGACTTGCTTGGTAACATTAGCGTAAGACGCTGCTTCAACCCATTTGGTGAAGTAATCGATAGCTACCAAGATGAACCGGTGTCCATTGGATGTGGTGGGCTCAATTTTCCCAATCATATCGATGCCCCACATGGAGAAAGGCCACGGGGACGCCATAACGTTCAAAGGGCTCAGCGGCAACTGAATCTTGTCCGCATAAATTTGGCACTTGTGGCACTTCTTTGCAAATTTGAAACAGTCTCGTTCCATTGTCATCCAATAATATCCTGCCCGCAATAACTTTCGAGACATAGCATGTCCGCCAGCGTGCGTGCCAAAGGTTCCCTCGTGGACCTCTTCCATGAGTAAATTGGCCTCTTTCTCATCAACACATTGCAAAAGCACCAAATCATGGTTTCTCCTATACAGAACACCATCTGGATTCAAGTAGAAATTGCCAGCCAATCTCCTAAGAGTCTTCTTATCGCGGCTGGATGCCCCAGTCGGATACTCTTGGTTCTTTAGGAAATTTTGGATATCAAAATACCACGGCTTGCCATCGGAGGCTTCCTCAATGGCGAATATGAAGGCGGGCCTGTCAAGGCGGGAGATAACTATTGTGGGAGCCTCATTCCAAAAGTTAACTTTGTACATGGAAGACAACGTCGCAAGAGCGTCAGCCATCTGATTTTCTGCCCGTGGCACATGATGAAACTCTACCCTGTCAAAGAAAGGCAACAGTCTCCTTGCATAATTCATATACGGTATCAGATTGGGCTGACGGGTCTCCCATTCACCCTTGATCTGGTTTACGACTAGCGCGGAGTCTCCATACACATCAAGGTTTTTAATCCTTAAATCAATAGCCTCCTCAAGGCCCATTATGCAGGCTTCATATTCGGCTTCATTATTAGTAACTGGGAATGTCAATCTGGTAGTGAACGGGATGTGCGTCCCATGGGGAGTTGTGATGATTGCCCCAATTCCACTTCCATATGAATTCACCGCACCATCGAAAATCAATTGCCATTAGGAACTTCGCTCAGGACCTTCACCATGCAACGGCTCTTCGCAATCTTTCATCTTTAAGTACATGATATCCTCGTCAGGAAAATCAAACTTCATCGGCTAGTAATCATCAATTGGCTGCTCAGCCAGGTACTCTGACAGTACGCTACCTTTGATAGCTTTTTGCGAGACATACTGTATATCGTACTCTGTCAGTACCATTTGCGATCGGGCAATCCTTCCAGAGAGGGCCTGCTTTTCAAAGACGTATTTGATCGGATCCATCTTCGAAATCAGCATGGTTGTATGATTCAGCATGTATTGTCTCAGACATTTGGCAGCCCAAGCAAGTGCACAACATATCTTTTCGAGCATAGAGTATCGAGACTCACAATCTGTGAATTTTTTACTCAAATAATAAATCGCATGCTCTTTCCGTCCAGTCTCGTCATGTTGACCGAGAACACAACCCATACTGTTCTCAAGAACCGTCAAATACATAATCAACGGTCTCCCGGCTACTGGGGGTATCAAAATTGGAGGTTCCTGCAAATACTCTTTTATTCTTTCAAATGCCCTTTGGCAATTCTCATTCCAGACCACCGCTTGATCTTTTTTCAACAGATTAAACATTGGCTCACACGTGGCGGTTAGGTGAGATATGAACCGGGCAATGTAGTTCAACCTCCCCAAAAACCCACGAACCTCTTTCTCGGTTTTTGGTGTTGGCATTTCTTGTATAGCTTTTATCTTTGCAGGATCAACCTCTATTCCTTTTTCGCTAACAATGAACCCCAGTAGCTTACCAGATCTCACCCCGAAGGTGCACTTGTTAGGATTCAGCCTCAGCCTGAATTTCCTAAGCCTCTTAAATAATTTCAAAAGATTAACCAGATGCTCTTCCTCCGTCTGGGATTTGGCAATCATATCGTCAACATAGACTTCAATCTTTTTATGCATCATGTCATGAAAGAGTGTTGTCATAGCTCGCTGATATGTTGCCCCGACGTTCTTCAAACCAAAGGGCATCACTTTGTAGTAGAACGTTCCCTACAGGGTAATAAAAGTTGTTTTCTCCATATCCTCCGGCGCCATCCTTATCTGATTATAGCCCGAAAAGCCGTCCATGAAGGAAAACATTGAAAATTGAGCTGTATTATCAACCAACACATCAATGTGAGGAAGAGGGAAATCATCCTTTGGGCTTGCCTTGTTCAGATCTCTGTAATCAACGCACATCCGCACCTTACCGTCTTTCTTCGGTACAGGTACGACATTAGCGACCCAAGAAGGGTAAGTTGTAACAGCAACAAAACCAGCGTCCCACTGTTTCTGCACTTCCTCCTTAATTTTCACAACCATATCTGGTCGAGTTCTCCTGAGTTTCTGTTTAATCGGCGAACATTCCTCTCGCAATGGCAAACGATGAACCACCATATCAGTATCTAGCCCGGGCATATATTCGTAAGACCAAGCAAATATATCGCTATACTCTCGAAGTATCTCGATAAGCCTTCGCTTGATATCACTCTGCAGTGCAGCCCCTATACGAATATTCCTGACACACTCCTCAGACCCCAAGTTAATGACTTCGATTTCCTCCTGATGAGGCAGAGTAACCCTCTCTTCTTGCTTCAACAACCGAGTCAGCTCTTCTGATAAGTCATTATCCTCAATAATCTCTTCTTCGGCTTGAAAGATCGGATGCTCAAAGTCGAAGTGAGTCATAGGAAGTTCTTGGTCAGTGTCATCTGAAATTATGTGAGTCCTGCGAGGAAAATGGTTAAACGCTTCAAATGATATGCAAACAAAGCACATAACCACGTTGCCATTTTATTGCTAAAAAAACATAAAGATAAGGATCACAAAATTTGTATGGAAAAACGCCTTTATTCAATGATTAACCAAAGCATACACATAAGCAAACAGGCCCTGAAATAAAATCTCTATGCCCCGGGTAAGACATAGGATTGTACAATAATTGGAAAACAAAGCATTAATGTTTCGTTGTCACTTGGATAACATCCTGGATTGACCAGTTGCATAAGCTCTGCCCTGGTACGCTGGGTCTGATCCAAGCATCCATATCGCAATCGCTGTCTCCGTCTTCAGCATCGGACACAACATTAATTTTCTCTTAGCTGACTCCTCCAGGAGTAAACACAACCGGCCCTCGGAACCTCGGTGCACTTTGTGGGGAAGATGACGATGATGGGTGGTACCCCAACCCAAATTTGTCTTGCTTGACAGGAATATCCAGGACTTGACCCCACCTCTTGGTCTCTCCGGTCTGCACTATTGTCTGGGCTTCCTTATACGAAGACATGGCCACTTCCAACCCTTTGCTGCTCACAGGAGCTTCATCCTTAATCTCCACTCCTTCGAAGGCTTGGCACAGCGTCTCGTGGATTTCTCCGTCCACTTCGACGTATTTGAAGGATGATAAATGGCTGACCAGAATGTCCTCTTCACCACACACAATAACAATACTGCCATCAACCATATATTTTAGCTTTTGGTGAAGCGTGGATGTCACAGCTCCGGCGGAATGAATCCACGGTCTTCCGAGTAGACAACTGTACGCTGGCTGGATGTCCATAATATAGAACACGGTGTCAAATACTTCTGGACCCACTTGAATTGGCAACGTCAGCGCCCCAAATACAGACCTCCGGGTTCCATCAAACGCTCTTACGACCAGATCACTAGGCGTGCAAATTATTCCTCGAGTATCCAATTTCAACAGTGCCTTCTTAGGCAACACATTTAGGGATGACCCGGTATCAACAAGAACATGGGACATGATGGTGCCCCTGCACTCCACTGAAATGTGCAAAGCACTATTATGGTCACGACCTCTAGGTGTCAAGTCAAAATCAGTAAATCCCAAACCGTGCCCCGCATTCACATGGGCCATTACCCCCTCAAGTTGATTAACAGAAATCTCCTGGGGTACGAAGGACGTCTCAAGAACTTTCAACAGGGCGTTCCAGTGAGCTGCGGAACACAGCAATAAAGACAAAATGGAGATTTTTGAAGGAGTTTGCTGTAAATAATCAACGATCTTGTAATCACTCTTTCGAATTAGCCTCATGAACTCCTCCACGTATTTATTCAATGTTTCTTTCTCCTTTTCTTGGGAAGGTCCACCCTCATTCACTTGCTTTTACCCTTCACAATTCTTTCTGCTTCTACTTCTGGCGAAGTAAAGATTCTTCCACTATGGGTCATACCGCCCGCTCCTACCAGATTATCAACTGATCCCACCGGCAGATCATCCAGATTAAATCTCTCACCGTTACAATAAACCTCTACTCCATAACTCCAAGGGACGGCCTTGGTGCTCTCATACGGAATGGGTTTTGCTTTAGTGATGGTGATAGTCGGCCGGTTGGCAGGCGCCGATATCGTGACAGACTTGAATGGTATCGTAACAGTGGCAATCTCATCCTGCTCTTCGACCATTGCCTCGACAGGCTTTTCTTCGGTAGCAGTGAGATTAAATTGTAACGTACCCTCATCAATCAGACTCGGAATTCCGCTTTTCAAACTATCGCAACCCTCAGGCCGAGTTGAACAATCTATGCAGCCCTCATCACATCCGGGGTAAACTCCCCCTTTCAACATACGGCTTTTCACGTAACCCAGAGGTGTCTTTAGTTCCTCCACATCCACAATCAGGTCTAACTCTGCATCTGTCAGAATAGCGTTCACTCCCACTGCCCCATGCTTTGGCATTGGTTGTTGTACAATATTGGGTCCTTCCGTACCAAAATTAATGGTCGTACTATCAATTAAATCCTGCACCTTATGCTTGAAGGCGTGGCAATTCTCAATGTTATGACCGGGCGCCCCGGAATGAAATTCACAATGCTCATTGACGTCATACCCATACGGAGGGGTGCCTGTCGGCGGGGCCAAGGTCCTTTTCTCGACCAATTGTAATCTCAACAAAGTCTGAAGAAGTTCAGCATACGATACTGGAGGTACATCAAATATCCTTTTCGGCCTTGGATTCTGAACTCTTCGTTGATTAGTATTCTGTTGCCTCGACTGCTGCTGAGGTTGTTGCTGCTGTTGTTGTGGTGCAGGGATTGTCACACTAGCAACTTGTTGCTGCATACGCCAGCTTTGACTCCTATTCTTCTTTCGAGCACTGTACACTGAGTTAGTGTTTCCTTGTTTTTTACCCCCGAAAGCCTTCTTGCCACCTCCAGCTGAGGTTGATTCACCAGTCTGAAGCTTACCAATCTTAATTCCATTCTCAACTCGCTCACCCATCAGAATCAAGTCAGAGAAATTGCTCATCAAACAGTTGAGAAGTTTATCGTAATACAGCCCTGAAAATGTACCTACGAAGATATCTATCAACTCCTTCTCCACCATGGGTGGTTGTACCCTTGCAGCCAACTCGCGCCATCTCTGGGCGTATTCTTTGAAACTTTCACCAGTCTTCCGAGAGAGATTCTGTAACTAAACCCGATTTGGAGCAAGATCACTGTTATATTGGTAGTGTCTCACGAAAGCTTCTGCCAGTTCTTTCCAACTTCCAATTTGGGTAGGTTCCAAGCCCATGTACCATTCCAACGAAGGCCCGGACAGACTATCCTGAAAGAAGTGCATTAACATCTTCTCATTGTTAGAGTAAGCAGACATTCTTCTGTAATAAGATCACACGTGCACTCTGGGACACGTGTCTCCCTTGTATTTGTCAAATGCAGGGGCCTTAAACTTGAGTGGCACCCTCAGCCCAGGAACCAATCCCATGTTCGCCATATCCAATCCTACAGAATTATGGTTGGCTATTCCTTTTATCTGCTCTTCTAGCATCTTGATCTTGCGATCATTTTCAGTAAGCCTCTCATAACCTATGCCTTGACTAGAAAAAGCATCTTCTTGGCGGTCTTCACCCCAATAAGGACCCTCATTGTCGTACCCAGCGTACGCAGCGTTGCGACCATGACCATTCTGGAAAAACCTGGGGTCATACCTCAGATTACCGAGCTCTTGATTAGCGACAGCTATCCCGAAGCCAGTATTGTAGGCACCCATTCCGTAACCATTGTTACTCATAGTTCCAAAACCTGGATTACTAAATCCAGCATTGGCACCACCAGCGTTACCGAAGCCGATATATACACCAGCAAAGCCCGTATTACCATTAAGCACATTCACACCGGTATTCCCAGCACCAGTGTTGAAACCAGTATTACCATTGCCAACAACGTTCCCATTGGTTTCCAAGTTACCGTTCCTATTACCAGCATTCCTGTTACCAGCCACGAGAACGTTCTCACCAGCGTCAAGACCGATCACTGGTATAGCATCACCAGCCTGAGGAGTTTCACCATGAGGACGATTAGCATCCGTACCCCCATGTAGCACACCGTTGTTATTAACTCGTGCAATCAAGGGCTGCACGAGAGTTTGGAGCTGTTCTTGGCCTTTAGCCATGGTCTTCATCACCTGCATAAACTGAGCCATGCGGTCACGCATCTCCTGCATCTCTGACTGCATCTGGTCCATGACTTTCTTACAATTGCTTCTGGTGGAGTAACGGTGAGTTCGGTGTTCGGCAATCCTGGAACCTGCATCAATAGAGGGTTAGGGAATACAGTACAAAGTCCCTGTCATGCAAATGATGTATGCAAATGCAAACACGTATCCATGCATTAGGAGGAAGTCCCCCTCGATTCTAGCTCCAAGACAAATAAAGTCTATCGTCCAATCATGGAAAAGAAATCCTCATATATATATGAAAAGCTCGCTTGGGTAGCGTACAACAAAAGCAAAGTACAACTGAAGCAGCGGCATGACCCCAACCAACAAGCCTGGTGGTGATCAGCATATTAATATAAAAGGTACAAAGAGATACAAAGAAAACCAAGTGCGGCCGCGGGCACGAAAATCCTCTAGCAACTTCTTCGTATCAGGATGGTCAGGCTGAGTGAGCAGGCCCTGGATCAACAGATCCCTTTGCCTGATGGCATCCGGGAGGTTCTCAGCAATGCTCCCACACACCTCAGAATGGTTCTCCACCCTACTCCTTTTAGCGTCCGCCCGAAGTTGATAATCTAGTAAGTTAGCCTTGAGCTCAACTACCTTATATTTGGCATCTCGTCAAAGTGAGGTTTCAGCCTCTATCTTCTTGTTCTTTGCCTCAACCTGTGCTTCCAACTGGATTATCTGCTGCTTCAACTTTTCTTCCCTCTCTTTGTGGCTAGCCAAGGTGCTATTCCACAGCTTCTCATGCTGGGTCAACTTCCGGTATGCCCTATCTAGATCCTACTTCTTGGTGGTCAATACCCCGTGTACTGCCTTTAGGTCCAACCCAAGATGCTCTCTTGCATCGGTTTCTTTAGTCAAGTTGGCACCCAGGTGGTTGATCATCTCTGTCTGCCTCTTGCAAGTGTAGACGGCTTCACTCTTTTCTCTTCAAAGCTGAGCGATCTCATTTTCCAATTCTTCATTGGCTTTGACTAGCTCTGCATTCTTGGCTTGAAGCTGCTCGTACTTCTAGATCTCGATCATGGTAGGCTCTGAAGGTTCATCCTGTTTGACAGGAGGAAAAGGCATCAACACTTTCGCTGCTCTGTTACGAATCCAGTCCACATAAGGAGGATAAGCCTGGTTATTGATTTTCCCTAATGAGGTATTTCCCTTTCGATGAACATTGTTCCAAGCGTGTTCAAACCTAACCAGATCATCCCCTTCTAATACGCCAGTGAGGTACAAAGATTCCTGTACCTCTTCGTCTTTAGGAGGTCCTCTCAACACATACCCGAATTGTCTGATAGCAACGGATGGATTATAGTTGATACAACCCTTCCTACCCACAAGAGGGACATTAGGAAAGCTCCCACAGCTGTAAATAATTTCGCTCCCCAGACGTTCTCTATCCAACCAGTCAATGTCTTCGGCAGACAAGCTCATCAGCCGCTCTGACCATTCCTTCGTCTCTGCCATCTTTATAAAAGGACCATCCTGCGGTAGATGAGTGACAAACCACCTGTAGAACAATGAAGCGCAATAGGACACACCATTGCCCCTTCTATTTTCATTCTTGTAGTGCACCGAATGGTACACGTCTCCGAGCAAGGTTGGGATAGGATTCTTTGAGACAAAGATGCGAAGAGCATCCACATCCACGAAATCTGAAATATTAGGGAATAGTATGATACCGTATATGCACAAGGCCAATATAGCTTTGAACGCCACCCAACATTCCTTCTTGGTGTAGTGTCAGGCTTTCTCCGCTAGAAAAGACAATGGGAATCCCCAGGCTCCATTTCTCTTGACAGCCTTTCCCTCTAACTCAGAAACATCAATATGCAAAGCTGGAGCAAACTTAGCCAGATCTGGCTCCTGATCGATAGGCCAAATGGGTACCTGAGCAAGGATAGGTATCTCCAATAAGACAGAGAACTCTTCCAAAGTGGCAGCCAGCACATAGCTCGGAAAGGTGAAGCAACACAGCGGGGGATCATAAAACTGAAGTAGAGTCTGAAGTCCGTTCAATTCATACACCGACGGTTTGCACACAACACTGAGCAGCTTCCCATAGGTTCTTCGAAAATCTCCCATCACTTCTTTACCGGGCAAAGAAATCAAACCCCTCAGAGTAGCAATATCCGGAGTAGGAAATTTGTAGGCCAAAGTTCTTCTCACACTGGGCTCCATGATGGACATGGAAAGGACAAGACTGCTAGAACCGAAGGGGAACCGCACACCTGCAACACAGATACGTGTTAGATGCAATGCAATATGAAAATGTAAATGCAGATGCAAGATGCAACAGGGGATCAAGTGTTGTGCTATGTTGTGCTGTGTTGTGAAGTGCTGTGGTAGATCATAATTTAGCTTCAGCAAGAAAATACCACACTCTGATAATACAGAACTACTGAAACCCACAAAACTGATTCACTGACAAGAAAACCAGGTTGTCTGAAGGTTACGGTTTCCTGCAATAAACCCGACCCCGCTCACTGGTATGGACCTAATCACTGACTAAGGTACGACATCCTATGCGTTCATCAACGTCACAGACTTTCAAGAAACAATGATACGATACCCAAAAGGTGTGGCATCATCATCTCTTGAAGTGGCCTCACTTAGCTGAATCACAAATGATCGGTCCCCAGAGTCGACAATCCTAAGATCTGAAATCCTTTAAACGGCCCACTGGGCTGGAAATGGAAATCATCTCAAAGAACCTCGTCTGAGTGCAGATTTCGTGGGAACTAGTGCATGCCTAACATACAGGTTCACCACAAATCTGCGTCTAAATCTATGTAGCTCTCAAGCCTGGGTCTGGCTTATCACTCATCAGAGCCCCTTCCCACAACAGCACAATAATAATAATATCATACTGAAAATAAAATGCGGAAAGTAAAAAAGCAATAAAACCCAACAGGTAAACACACAAGCACTAGGAATGACTCGCACAGGGAACCGTTGGAGTCCCCAGCAGAGTCGCCAGCTGTCGCTAATGCGAAAAATAAGGTGCCAGCAAAACAGAAGAGTCTCCACCTTTCGTTATTTATCCCTCAGAGCGGGAAAGGAAATGATCGGAAAAAACCTGACGCAAAGGTATAAGACAAGGTCATCGCAACCTTTGTCTGGATTCGGGAGTCGGTTACGCAAGGGGAAGGTATTAGCACCCCTCACGTCCATCGTACTCGATGGGATCCATGCTTGTTGTGTTTATCTGACGGGTTTGTTAAATCTATCTACACTAAAGGTCTGGTCTAAAAAGAAAATAAAATGACTCGGCAAAGTATCGCACTTTATGCCTACGTATTCCCGTCTGGAACGAGAAATCAGAGTCAACGTAGTTCGCCTAACTATGGGTAAAGGGGGGAAGGTTGCTCGCCAAGATATCGCATCTTATGCCTACGTACTTTCATACGGCATGAAAGATCAGAGCAAACGTAGTTCGGGCTACGAAGAACACAGGTTTGTTCAACATCTTTTTTATCCAAGTAAAGTTAACAACCAGTTCCAGTAGTTGGTGTTTGCAACTCGATCCTTGGAGACTTAGGCGTTACCGTTTGGGGTAGAACTGAAAGTTAACAGAACTCTCCTTTAAGAAAAGGGTTTTCCTGATTAAGGGTCCAAGAGGACAAAAAGGATTTGAATGTTTGTTTTTTAAGTCTTTTACGGAAGAAGTGAATTGAGTTCTGTTTGTAACTCCTGTTGCACTAAAGAATCAGACTTGAGAGTGAATGCGTCGCATGTCACCCAAAGGGTACCACACTAAACACCCGAGTTATGTGAGGGCAACCCTCCTACAACTCTTTCTCAAGTAGCATAAGGCTCGTAACGCACAACACGTGTTGTGTAACACCCCAACTCTAACACTTGCGGATAACAGGAAACAACAACTCATATAACAAACAGAGTGCAATAGCGTAAACATTGCACGCATGACGATCGTAATGAAGCTGTTACGGTCGTCACACGCCCATAATTATTCATATCTGAGATGTTAAATTCAACTGAACAGACAACATGCATTTATGCAGCCACATTTCAAATAACATACGTAGCACGAAATTGGATGAACAGACAATAACATTGCTTAACATTTAACTCATAATGCAACCAATTCTTATTTCGACGGAATTGTAGTAAAGCTTACAACACGTTCAATTAAAACAATTTAATGAAAATGGTATAACAAGTGCAGCAACAAAACATCAACTAAAATAATAACGGCAAATGTTCATCCCCCCAAGAGTGCTACGTATCAGAGCGACCAACGACACCTTACACGACAAAACGAAACTTCATTCCGGGCTACCTGCAAGTTACCACCAATGGCGGTAACATACAACGTAAAGGGGTGAGATATCAACAACATAACATAAGACATGATAAAAGTTGTGTTAGAAATCATATCACAGCAATATAACCTTCACAAACTTATAAACATCAACGACAATCGTTTGCAAGCAAATTTCATATCTCACGTATGCCACAACAACCGACAACCAACACAATTATGCAGCTTTATGCGACTCAGCAATGCAACTCAATTGTGCATATGCATGTGGTACCATTTAGGAGCCAACACCCCAAAACTCGGGATAGGAGTCAACACCCCAAAACCCATTTAGGAGCCAACACTCCAAAACTCGGGATAGGAGCCAACACTCCAAATAACCCATTTAGGAGCCAACACTCCAAATAACGCCAATTCAGGCCAACCAAGATGATATGCCATGAAATGCACCTATTATGGACTACAAAACAACCATAACGACCATACAATAAAGCTTTATGCTTACAACCAAACTGTCCATAACTAAGCATCATTCTCATACAACTCAAAACACTATCATTTTCCACCTGTTCACGTATGAGAGCAATAACAGCCTTAAATCAACAATTAAGAATTCAACATACGATCGTAATGACAACATATCTGCTCCTATTCACATAATTAATTACAAATCTCTATCAAGGTTTAATTACGAAACAATTAGGACAACTACCCTTTTGCCCCATTAGGGAAACCTTAGAGCATCGGACTAATAACGATATAACGCATTCATTTCTACGTATCTGCCCCATTAGGGAAACCTAAGAGCATTGTACTACTAACGATATAACACATTCATTCTTACCTAGAAAAACCTCGTCCCTAACATTTATCGATTAACGGAAATTATACCTATGAATCGATTCCCTACATGAAATTGATCATACCCACGGTTATAGAATTGAACCCCACCCTTACCTTAGAATAGAGGCCAATTCCATGCTCCCGGTTCTGGTTCTGGTTTACGGTAACTCTCCTGCAATTCTCTTACAATTTTCACCGATCGACGATTCTTCCGTTCTCCCCTTCTCTCAACTACAATACTTTCTTTTTAGTTATGTTTTTCTTTTCCAAAAACCGACAAAATGAGAGTAAGTGAACTATGGAATAACCGTACTAAAATTCCCCACGTTCCAATTCTCTAGATTTTATTACTATGACGATCGTAACAAGTTCCTGACGAGCGTCACGACCGTGATGACCGTCACATGCCTGTGATGACCGTCACATCAGAAAAATGTCATTTTGCTTAGACAGGACATTTCTTAAGCTTTCCAACGCTTCGAACGGGGACTAAAACCGACTTACGGATCGAGAGATATGAATTTTCGAAGTTTTCCCTAAAACTGCTACGGGATTCTGCACTTTTGCCCGAAATTCAACCGATTCAATTCCTTTATTCGAAACAAACACATTTTCAAATACGAATACAACGCGACGAAACACGGTAAAGTCATAACTAAATTTAATCGAAATAAAACGGGCGTTACAACTCTCCCCTACTAAAAGAATTTCGTCCTCGAAATTACCTCAATCGAACAATTCGGGATAGGACTCCCGCATCTTGCTCTCCAGTTCCCACGTCAAGCTTTCGCCAGCAGCTCCCAACCAAACTACTTTCACCAAGGGAATCTCTTTTCCTCTTAACGTCTTCACCTCACGATCATCAATTCTCACAGGCATTGTCTCTACAGTAAGGTTATCACGCACTTGCACATCGTCCATAGGAATGACATGCGATGGATCTGAAATATACTTGCGGAGCTGCGATACGTGAAATACATCGTGCATATTCGACAAATTAGGCGGAAACGCCACTCGATATGTGACCTTTCCCACTCTGACCGATATCTGGTACGGACCAATGTAACGAGGAGTAAGCTTCTTACATTTTAAAGCTCTGCCAACTCCAGTCACAGGCGTGATTCTCAAAAACACATGATCTCCAGCTTCAAATTCTAAATCCTTCCTGCGCTTATCATGATAGCTTTTCTGTCTACTCTGTGAAGCTTTCATCTTTTCTCGAATTAACTTCACCTTCTCAGTAGTCTCCTGAACAATCTCCGGTCCGAGTACTACACTCTCTCTCGATTCATACCAACACAACGGAGTCCTACACCGCCGACCATACAAAGCTTCGAACGGTGCCATTCCGATACTAAAGTGATAACTGTTATTATAAGTGAACTCTATCAATGGAAGGTAAGTATCCCACGAACCACCTTCCTCCAGAACACAGGCTCTCAACAAATCTTCTAAAGACTTAATAGTGCGTTCAGTCTGACCATCTCTTTAAGGGTGGTATGCTGAACTCAACCTCAACTTAGAACCCAATGCCTCTTGCAGACTCTTCCAAAACTCAGAAGTAATCCTCGGATCTCTATCCGACACAATACACAACAGAACACCATGTAACTTAACAACCACTCTGACATAAATCTCTGCCAACTTCGATACCGGAAAAGTGATGTTAATAGGAATAAAGTGAGCTGACTTTGTAAGCCTATCAACAATCACCCAAATAGAATCACATCCTCTCAAGGTATTCGGCAAACCCGTTACAAAATCCATTGAAATGCTGTCCCATTTCCATTCTTGAATCTCTAACGGTTGCATCAACCCAACAGGTTTCTGATGCTCGACTTTCGACTTCTGACATATCAAACATGCATACACAAATCGCGCTACATCACGCTTCATACCAGGCCACCAAAACAGATCCCTCAAATCACTATACATTTTCGTCGCTCCTGGATGAATACTCAACTTACTTCTGTGACTCTCTTCCAGAATCGTTCTCTTCATATCTACACTATCCGAAATACAAATACGACCACGAAATCTCAACACGCCCTGTGCATCCAACTGATAGTCATTATTTTCTGAATGATCTACTCCAGGCATTAAATCTACTAACTTCACTTCTAATTTCTGAGCCTCTCTAATGTTGTCCAGAAAATCATTATTAATCTTTAACATGCCGAACTTTACACTCTTCGGTGTTACTTTGCAAACTAAACTCAGATCTCTGAATTGCTCAATCAATTCCAACTCTTTAGCCATCATAGCTGACATATGCAAAGTCTTGCGGCTTAAGGCATCAGCTACAACATTAGCCTTTCCCGGATGGTAATGTAACCCAAAATCATAATCTTTTAATAGTTCCAACCACCTTCGTTGTCTCATGTTCAGTTCCTTTTAATCAAACAAGTACTTCAAACTATTATGGTCACTGAACACTTCGAATCTTGAACCATAAAGATAATGCCTCCAAATCTTCAGCACAAACACAACAGCAGCAAGTTCTAAATCGTGTGTAGGATAATTCTTCTCGTGGACTCTCAACTGTCTTAAAGCATAAGCAACTACTTTATTATTCTGCATGAGTACACCTCCTAAACCAAACATAGAAGCATCGCAGTATACCACAAACGGTTCTTCTGCATTAGGCAAGGTCAACACCGGAGCAGACGTCAACCTCTTCTTTAACTCTATAAAACCTGCTTCGCATTGAGCATCCCACACAAAAGTTTTCCCTTTACAAGTCAACTTAGTTAATGGAAGGGCCAACTTAGAAAAGCCTTCAATAAACCTTCTGTAATAACCAGCAAGTCCCAAAAAGCTTCTAATTTCCGTTGCCAACTTTGGAGTTTCCCATTGCAACATGGCATCAACCTTAGATGGATCTACAAAAATTCCACTACCCGATATAACATGACCCAGAAAGCTAACTTCTTCCAACCAGAAGTCGCACTTCGACAGTTTTGCAAACAACTTCCTTTCTTTCAACACTTGCAGTACTAACCTCAAGTGCTCAACATGCTCCTCCTTCAATTTAGAATAAATTAAGATATCATCAATGAATACTACTACAAACCGATCCAAATACTCGTGAAAGATACGGTTCATGTACTCCATAAAAACTCCCGGCGCATTAGTAACACCAAAAGGCATTACCGTAAACTCATAGCATCCATATCTAGTTCTGAACGCCGTCTTCTGAACATCATCATCTTTTACCTTAATCTGGTGGTACCCTGACCTCAAATCAACTTTACTAAACACCCGCGCCCCAACCAACTGATCCATCAAGTCATCGATTCTGGGAAGCGGATATTTATTCTTAATTGTTACTTTATTCAGTTGTCGGTAATCAATACACAACCTCATACTGCCATCCTTCTTCTTTACTAGTAATAATGGAGCTCCCCACGGCGATACACTTGGTCTAACGAACTTCTTCTCAAGTAAGTCTTCCAACTATTTCTTCAACTCTGCCAATTCAAATGCAGACATCCTGTACGGCGCCATAGACACAGGTCTGGTACCCGGTACAAGATCAATAGAAAATTCAATTTCCCGTTCCGGAGGAACTTCAGGAATTTCATCTGGAAACACTTCCGGAAAATCACAAATAACTTCCAGCTCATCAATTATCGCTTGATTCTCCATGGATAATGATGCCACCAACGCAAACACCTGAGCACCTTCTAGCAATATCTGTTTCATCTGTTTCGTAGTTACCGAACGGGCTCCCACCACCTCAGAAGTAGAAAACCTCACTGACTTATCAAAGCAATTAATATGAACGCAGTTATACTCCAAACAGTTCATGCCTAAAATTACGTTTATTCCACTTAGTGGCAAACAAACTAAGTCAACCAGGAAATCCCTATCAAACATTAACAGAGGACATTTCAAACATACCAGAGATGTAGTCACTGATCCCTTAGCTGGAGTCTCAACTACCATCTCCCCATTCATGTGAGATAACACGAGACCTAAACGTTCAACACAATCAGCAGCAATAAAATAATAAGAAGCACCAGTGTCAATAATAGCAAGTAAAGGAGTACTATTAATGAAACAAGTACCTTCAATCAGCCTGTCCTTGCTGGACGTCTGAGTTCCAGTTAGAGCGAACACTTTTCCACCAGTCTTCTCCTTCTTAGGCTTCTGACACTTGTCACAAATGTGTCCCTCTTCACCACAGTTGAAACAAACCATTCCTTTGTGTTTGCATTTAGCAATAGTGTGTCCCAACTCTCCGCAACGGTAACATTTCACTGATCCAAAGTTACACACATTACTCTTGTGACCAGGTTTCCCACACTTATAGCGAACAATGCCAGCAGGAGCGTCTCCCCTACTAGTTTTCTTGCCATCAGTCGCTTTCTGTTTCCCTTTGCCAGCCGGAGGATCATAAGGTCCACCGCGAGTCTGATGCGACTTACTTCTCCTCTCGCTCAACAACTTGTAATGAGCATTGCTATCTTCTTCATAAATCCTACAGCTTTCAACCAATGAATCAAAAACACGGATCTTCTGATACCCGATTGCTTTCTTGATTTCAGACTTCAATCCATTTACAAACTTGATGCATTTAGAGAACTCAGTGGTTTCAGCGTTGTAGTGCGGATAAAACTTAGCCAAATCCTTGAACTTCACCGCATATTCAGTAACAGATTTGTCTCCTTGCCTCAGTTCAAGAAATTCAATCTCTTTCTTGCCACGGACGTCTTCCGGGTAATACTTCTTCAGAAATTCCCTATGGAATACAGTCCAAGTAATCTCCTCACCTGCAGCTTCCAACACCGGACGGGTCTCTAGCCACCAGTCATCAGCTTTGAATGCTAGCATATGAGTCCCATAACGAACCTTCTGCGCTGGAGTACAATCCATCACACGAAAGATTCGCTCCATCTCCTTCAACCACTCCAACGCACCATCAGGATCATGCTTACCCTTGAAGGTAGGCAGATTCTCTCGTTGAAACGTTGCCAAACTGCGAGACCCAGCATCTCCAGCAGGATTCGGTTGATGTTCCATAGAATTAGCTAGAGCTTGCAGCGCGGCAGCAATTGCAGCATCATTCCTTCCAGCCATTTCACTTAAACTGCAACAGCCAATCGTCAGATTCCGCAAATAACGGGACTCTCGTGCTAGGCACGACGACTGACTCGACGACACTAGACAACTTGGACGGACGGACGGACCTGCTCTGATACCACTAATGTAACACCCCAACTCTAACACTTGCAGATAACAGGAAACAACAACTCATATAACAAACAGAGTGCAACAGCGTAAACATTGCATGCATGACGATCGTAATGATGGTGTGACGGTCGTCACACGCCCAAAATTCTTCATATCCGAGATGTTACATTCAACTGAACAGACAACATGCATTTATGAAGCCCCATTTCAAATAACATACGTAGCACGGAATTGGATGAACAGACAACAACATTGCTTAACATTTAACTCATAATGCAGCCAATTCTTATTTCGACGGAATTGTAGTAAAGCTTACAACACGTTCAATTAAAACAATTTAATGAAAATGCTATAACAAGTGCAGCAGCAAAACATCAACTAAAATAATAACGGCAAACGTTCATCCCCCCAAGACTGCTACGTATCAGAGCGACCAACGACACCTTACACGACAAAATGAAACTTCATTCCGGGCTACCTGCAAGTTACCACCAATGGCGGTAACATACAATGTAAAGGGGTGAGATATCAACAACATAACATAAGACATGATAAAAGTCGTGTTAGAAATCATATCACAGCAATATAACCTTCGCAAACTTATAAACATCAACGACAATCGTTTGCAAGCCAATTTCATATCTCACGTAGGCCACAACAACCGACAACCAACACAATTATGCAGCTTTATGCGACTCAACAATGCAACTCAACTGTGCATATGCATGTGGTACCATTTAGGAGCCAACACCCTAAAACCCATTTAGGAGCCAACACTTCAAAACTCGGGATAGGAGCTAACACTCCAAATAACCCATTTAGGAGCCAACACTCCAAATAACGCCAATTCAGGCCAACCAAGATGATATGCCATGAAATTCACCTATTATGGACTACAACACAACCATAACGACCATACAATAAAGCTTTATGCTTACAACCAAACTGTCCATAACAGAGCATCATTCTCATACAAGTCAAGACACTATCATTTTCCACCTGTTCACGTATGAGAGCAATAACAGCCTTAAATCAACAATTAAGAATTCAACATACGATCGTAATGACAACATATCTGCTCCTATTCACATTATTAATTACAAATCTCTATCAAGGTTTAATTACGAAACAATTAGGACAACTACCCTTTTGCCCCATTAAGGAAACCTTAGAGCATCGGACTAATAACGATATAACGCATTCATTTCTACGTATCTGCCCCATTAGGGAAACTTTAGAGCATCGTACTACTAACGATATAACACATTCATTCTTACATAGAAAAACCTCGTCCCTAACATTTATCGATTAACGGAAATTATACCTATGAATCGATTCCCTACATGAAATCGATCATACCCACGGTTATAAAATTGAACTCCACCCTTACCTTAGAATAGAGGCCAATTCCACGCTCCCGGTTCCGGTTCTGGTTTACGGTAACTCTCCTACAATTCTCTTCCAATTTTCACCGATCGACGATTCTTCCGTTCTCCCCTTCTCTCAACTACGATACTTTCTTTTTAGTTATGTTTTTCTTTTCCAAAAACCGACAAAATGAGAGTAAGTGAAATGTGGAATAACCGTACTAAAATTCCCCACGTTCCAATTCTCTGGATTTTATTACTATGACGATCGTAACAAGTTCCTGACGAGCGTCACGACCGTGGCGACCGTCACATGCCTGTGACGACCGTCACATCAGCAAAATGTCATTTTTCTTAGACGGAACATTTCTTAAGCTTTCCAACGCTTCGAACGGGGACTAAAACTGACTTACGGATCGAGAGATATGAATTTTTGAAGTTTTCCCTAAAACTTCTATGGGATTTTGCACTTTTGCCCAAAATTCAACCGATTCAATTCCTTTATTCGAAACAAACACATTTTCAAATACGAATAAAACGCGACGAAATACGGTAAAGTCATAACTAAATTTAATCGAAATAAAACGAGCGTTACATGTTGACCTTTATTAAATGTTTTAACTGTGTTTGTAGGTGGGAAGAGAAACAGACTCTCTATAGGGAAACTGACTCGATCCTACAGTTATCATGCAATATTCGTCCTACGGTTGAGGTTAGAAGGGAAACTAACTAATGTTATCATGCATGGTTAGAATCCTAATGTCTGTCATAACTTCTCTTGAAGAAGAGAAGTCAGAGTTCCTAGGGGAACATGGCAATGGAAACAACAGTAAACAGAAAAACTGTGCAGAAATATTACTGTAAAGATGCATGCAATGCAAGTGTGGGAGGAAATGTGTGTGGGGCATATGTAACAGCCCAATTTTCGATAACTGATTAATTGTACTAATGGATTGGTTTAGGTGGTTTATCTGATTTAAATAAGTTATGAGATTTATTTAATATGAGTTAATGGATTTAACTAATTTATTCTATTTGGTGGAATAAGGTGGGCTTAGTAGATATTTTCCAATTAATGATAAAATGAGATAATTGTGAAGAGAGAAATGGAATGGAAAGAAAATAAAAGGGATATATAAGTGAGAAAGAAGAGAAAGGAAATTAGAGAAAACATTTGGAGAGAAAGAGAAAAGAAAGAAGAAAGAAGAGAAAGAGAGGAGAAGAAGAGGAAAAGTGGAAAAATCATCAAGAACCAACATAAAAGCTCCGATTAATCGAGGTAAGGGTGAGAAATGTTTCTATTTGATCATTGCATGATGTTATGTATGTTGGGTTGGGGTTTTGGTAGAGTTTTCATCACTTTCCAATTAGGGCAAATGTTGGATTAATCGGTAGACTGATGATTTAATCGGTTGGAACTGGGTAATAACGTCGTAGAATAGTCGGGTAACATGTATTGATGCTATTTGTACTGATTTGGATGTTTGAGGTTTGGTTGATGATGGATTGATGAAGGAGAGGCAGAATAGGGTTCTGTTCTGCGCAGGTTCACTGGCTCTCGCCAGGCGAGCGAAGGCGAAGCTTCGCCAGGCGAAGCCCAGCGAATGCTGGCGAATAATTAAGTTTAAGTTCCAGTGGACTTTGCTAGCGAGTTCGCCAGGCAAAGTTGGATAGCGAAGGTGCTGGCGAATGGTGGCGAATGAAGTCAGTAGCTACTGACTTGGGCTCGCTGGGAAGTCTCGCCAGGCGAAGCCTAGCGAGTGTTCGCAGCGAGGGTTCGCCAGGCGAATGTGACAACATTTTTCTTTTGTTGTGTTGCTTATGTGGTGATTGTTTGATTGATTCACATAGGTTAATACCTCTATGATATGATATAGATATGATCTATTGTGATGATGTGTACTGTGGGTAGCCTCCGGGCGTGAATCCTAGTTGATGTGCGATGCGTATTAATTATGATAAATAGAAATACATGTGAATACAATGATGAATGTATGTGTATTGTCTAATGAACTTGCGAATGCTTAATGGGTATACAATTATGTGATGAGTATGCATGGGAACATATCGTGGATATGTGTGCATCGTCAATAATTGTGAGGGATGCATGGGAACATATCGTGGATATGTGTGCATCGTCAATAATTGTGAGGGATGCATGGGAACATATCGTGGATATGTGTGCATCGTCAATAATTATGAGGGATGCATGGGAACATATCGTGGATATGTGTGCATCGTCAATAATTGTGAGGGATGCATGGGAACATATCGTGGATATGTGTGCATCGTCAATAATTGTGAGGGATGCATGGGAACATATCGTGGATATGTGTGCATCGTCAATAATTGTGAGGGATGCATGGGAACATATCGTGGATATGTGTGCATCATTAATAATTGTGAGGGATGCATGGGAACATATCGTGGATATGTGTGCATCGTTAATAATTGTGAGGGATGCATGGGAACATATCGTGGATATATGTGCATCGTTAATAATTGTGAGAAATGCATGGGAACATATCGTGGATATGTGTGCATCGTCAATAATTGTGAGGGATGCATGGGAACATATCGTGGATATGTGTGCATCGTCAATAATTGTGAGGGATGCATGGGAACATATCGTGGATATGTGTGCATCGTCAATAATTGTGAGGGATGCATGGGAACATATCGTGGATATGCGTGCATCGTCAATAATTGTGAGGGATGCATGGGAACATATCGTGGATATGTGTGCATCGTCAATAATTATGAGGGATGCATGGGAACATATCGTGGATATGTGTGCATCGTTAATAATTGTGAGGGATGCATGGGAACATATCGTGGATATGTGTGCATCATTAATAATCGTGAGGGATGCATGGGAACATATCATGGATATGTGTGCATCGTTAATAATTGTGAGAAATGCATGAGAACATATCGTGGATATGTGTGCATTGTTTGATGACGTGGTAATAGCATAAATGTCATGGATATATGAAATATGCTTGTGAATATAATGGGTTTTGGATGATTGGGGAATATGTTTGAAGGGATATGTTTGGGTATGTTCATATTTGTTTAATATGGTAAATATAACTATGAAATGAATTTGTGGTGAGAAATGTAGAATGCAATTATATGATACCTGTATATATATAATCTTATGCTTTGATTATTATGGTTATATTTCTCACCCTTCTGCTGTTTTATAATGCTCTATGAGGCATTGCAGATTAGGTTGCTGGAGGCCTTTATGAAGTTCTGCTTGTAGTTCGAGGTCGCTACGTGTGTAGCGGTTTCGTAATTATTTATGGGTCGAGTCATGCTCTGGTCGTGTAACACAGGGATCGATTGCTTATGTTTTAGGATTACATTATGTAACCTAAGTTATGTTTTCATATTTCGGGTAATTGAGATAATGAGATGTTGGCCTTAGTGCCTAGAGATGTTGATTTTATATGATGAAAGTAAATGTTTCTTTTAAAAGATTTTCATTAATGAATCCGCTGCTAAATGGAAGGTGTTTATGAGCATGACAGATTGTTTTAATGTGGTGCAAGTTTTGTGTGATGCCCTTTTATGGATGCATGTTAACTTTTACTCTGATTATGCATATATTATTTGCGGGGTTTAGAAGGGTGTTACATTAGTGGTATCAGAGCAGGTCGGTCCGTCCGGCCAAGTTGTCTAATGTTATTTATTCCCTTGTATGCGACATGTGTGTGAAAACACTGTCGATACATGTTGTTGCTTAACCTTGTCTGGAGAAGTGGGAATGATCTAAAGTGGGGGAGAAGTTGTGCTTCTCCAAGATGCTGAAGGTGTAGAAGTTGTAGCTCAGTGGGTGGTTAACACTCTTGTGGTTTGGTAAAGATAGTCTATACTCCATCATGATTTTCAGCTGCCTATTGACAAATTGAGGAACTGATCACCCTTAATCTCTTGTTGATAGTAGTTGGAGTTCTCTTGGATGGGATGGACGTGTCTTGCAAGCTTAGGTGGCGTGAGCAGAGAATTGTTTGGAGCTAAGCCAGGTGTTTAAGAAGTGTGTTGATGAGTCGGCAGGAGACAGTGAGGAGATGGTTAATTTTGATGGGAATTCGGGGTGCTAACGAAAGTGGGAAGATGGCGGTTTTGCCGACTAATTATATCTGTTTGGACAGTCGAAGAATTAAATTGATTGAGTAGTGTTGAGAATTATGTCTGGTGTGTGTGCTACGGCAACAGATTGTGGAGTTGAGTATAAGGGTGGATAATGACTTCTAGTGATTACTAAAGAAAATGAGATGTGGAATACATGGTTGGTATAATTGGACCCTTAAGCATTTCAAGAGTTGGAGAGGTATTGGATGACCTTTAAGTGTGGAAGGGCTGTTTCCGTGATTTTGTCGTAACGGAAAACCGTAATTCGGAATGACGCAAGATTAGAAGCGTTGGAAGATATTACAGTGCTCTATGTGATGGGAAAGTAGTGACATGGAATTAAGTATTTATTGGCGAAAAATGTTTGGATGTTATGGTAAGTGCGGAGAGTGCGGTTTGTGTTATCACCATAAGTTCACAGCTGAGTGTCCGTTTGATATAATGATTTTCCACACTTGATTGAGAGAGTCAATGGTTATGTAACCGATGGTGTTTGGATATGTTCGGAGAGTATAGGGGTTCATGTTGAGCGTCGGGAACTTGAGTTATTAGTATTGGGGAAGAGGCAGTGATGTACTACTGTGAAGAAAGTTCAAAGAGTTTTGAGAAAGCTGTCAACAGTTCGTGTATTGGTTTTGCCAAGTCCGACAGGATTGTCGTTGTGTTTTGAGATACTTTGTTGATATGATTAAGAGATGTGTTAAGTACAACATTAATGAGTTTTGGTTATGCTTGAAGGCAATATAAAGTACAGAGAGGGATTATCTGACAAGTAATTTGGAGTGGGTTGCTGTTGTGTGTTTGTACCGGAGTTTGGAAGCCTCAATTGTTTAGTTGAGATTTGAGATGGTTACTGACCTTAAGGTATTTGTTTTATTTGAGAGAGAGTCAAATATGAGACAGAGAAGTAATTGGAACTCCTGAAGGAGTATGGTTTTGGTTAAATTACCATTCGGATGAGACCAAGTGGTAGCTAAGATATCGAATCGAGAATTTTGGTATACACTAATGAAGATGGTAAGGAAGTTAGAACTGATTAAGCAAATTCAGATATGAGTTCGGCCTGTGAAGAGACTTCTTATGGAGTCGAGCCTTGGATGTTGAGATTGACTTTTGGTATTCTGATGAGGTTCGAGGAAATCTGAATTCTGAGTTGAGTTGATAGATTAATTGAATTTAATGGATAAAAGTCAGAGGGCTTATTTTCGGATTAAGGGAAATGGTACTGTGAGATGTCGTGATGAAGTGTGTATTCTGAATAGTGTGAGTTGGATAAGAGTACTCAGGGAGAAGTACATCGAGAAAGATGGAGTATCCGTGCAGGTACTAGGAAGATGCGACCGAATTTGAGAAAATAGTTTTGGATAGCCATAGATGGAGAAGGAATTGATTGAGTTTGTATATGTTGATTAGACTTGCTGGGAATTGAAGTATGGACATTAGAGATGGTTGGATCTGATACAACTGTTGAGTATTTCTAGTGGGATGGGATAGTATTCCCATGGGCTTTGTGCCGGGTTTTCTGATGAATTTGAGGAAGTATGATCCGATTTGGACAGTTAAGAATGGATTAACAAGAGTAACTCGTTGCCTACCAGTGAAGATGAATCATTCTGTTAGATGGGAACTCAAGTTTTTCGTTAAGATTATGGGAAAGATTGCGAAAGCGGTTGGGTGCCATGTTGAAGATGAACTCTGACTAGCGTCCGTGAATGGCATGGACAAACGAAGAAAACTATCCAGTATGAAGAGGACTCGTTAAGAGCTTGTGTGTTGGACCAAGATGGATCTAAGGGTATTTAATTGTCGTTGATGGAGTTGCCTACAATAACTGTTGCCATTTCGTACCGGAAACAACATCGTATGAAGTTCGTTGGGTAAGAGGGTATGACTCCTTTGTGTTGTTGCATGTCCAACGGGAGTGTTGTACTTGGATCAAAGACCGTGCAAGGGACGATGGAAACGATCAAAGAATCCAAGTAAGGCCGTGTTTTGAGAGTTATGGTAGTAATTGGTGTTGGTCGAGCTTGAAGTCTCGTGAGCACCCTGTGTTTTGTTGATCTGTATCAGAGTAGCGCAGCAGAAGCGTGAGGCGGATAGCATGTTAGACTGTTTTACCGCTGTCGCTTGAGAGGATTGCATGAGGTGTTCATATGTCTAAGTTGAAGAGGTACATTGATTCAGGTGGTTGGTGTACAAGTGAGAGAGAATTTGACTTCGGAGGCGTGGCTAGTTCTAGTTGTTGATAAGAAACAACTTCGAAGTATAGAGATTCCTTTGGTGGAATTAGTTATGGGAGAATTGGATTTGGAAGAATTGGAATGCGAGAGTCGTATCCAGAGTTGTTTGGATCAGATAACATTTTCGAGGACGAAAATTCCTAAAGTGGGGGAGAGTTGTAACACCCCAATTTTCGATAACTGATTAATTGTACTAATGGATTGGTTTAGGTGGTTTATCTGATTTAAATAAGTTATGAGATTTATTTAATATGAGTTAATGGATTTAACTAATTTATTCTATTTGGTGGAATAAGGTGGGCTTAGTAGATATTTCCAATTAATGATAAAATGAGATAATTGTGAAGAGAGAAATGGAATGGAAAGAAAATAAAAGGGATATATAAGTGAGAAAGAAGAGAAAGGAAATTAGAGAAAACATTTGGAGAGAAAGAGAAAAGAAAGAAGAAAGAAGAGAAAGAGAGGAGAAGAAGAGGAAAAGTGGAAAAATCATCAAGAACCAACATCAAAGCTCCGATTAATCGAGGTAAGGGTGAGAAATGTTTCTATTTGATCATTGCATGATGTTATGTATGTTGGGTTGGGGTTTTGGTAGAGTTTTCATCACTTTCCAATTAGGGCAAATGTTGGACTAATCGGTAGATTGATGATTTAATCGGTTGGAACTGGGTAATAACGCCGTAGAATAGTCGGGTAACATGTATTGATGCTATTTGTACTGATTTGGATGTTTGAGGTTTGGTTGATGATGGATTGATGAAGGAGAGGCAGAATAGGGTTCTGTTCTGCGCAGGTTCGCTGGCTCTCGCCAGGCGAGCGAAGGCGAAGCTTCGCCAGGCAAAGCCCAGCGAATGCTGGCGAATAATTAAGTTTAAGTTCCAGTGGACTTCGCTGGCGAGTTCGCCAGGCGAAGTTGGATAGCGAAGGTTCGCCCAGCGAAGGTGCTGGCGAATGGTGGCGAATGAAGTCAGTAGCTACTGACTTGGGCTCGCTGGGAAGTCTCGCCAGGCCAAGCCTAGCGAGTGTTCGCTGAGAGAGTTCTCCAGGCGAAGGCCAGGCGAAGGTTCGCTGCGAGGATTCGCCAGGCGAATGAAGGCGAATGTGACAACATTTTTCTTTTGTTGTGTTGCTCATGTGGTGATTGTTTGATTGATTCACATAGGTTAATACCTCTATGATATGATATAGATATGATCTATTATGATGATGTTTACTGTGGGTAGCCTCCGAGCGTGAATCCTAGTTGATGTGCGATGCGTATTAATTATGATAAATAGAAATACATGTGAATACAATGATGAATGTATGTGTATTGTCTAATGAACTTGCGAATGCTTAATGGGTATACAATTATGTGATGAGTATGCATGGGAACATATCGTGGATATGTGTGCATCGTCAATAATTGTGAGGGATGCATGGGAACATATCGTGGATATGTGTGCATCATCTATAATTGTGAGGGATGCATGGGAACATATCGTGGATATGTGTGCATCGTCAATAATTGGGAGGGATACATGGGAACATATCGTGGATATGTGTGCATCGTCAATAATTGTGAGGGATGCATGGGAACATATTGTGGATATGTGTGCATCGTCAATAATTGTGAGGGATGCATGGGAACATATCGTGGATATGTGTGCATCGTCAATAATTGTGAGGGATGCATGGGAACATATCGTGGATATGTGTGCATCGTTAATTATTGTGAGGGATGCATGGGAACATATCGTGGATATGTGGGCATCGTTAATAATTGTGAGGGATGCATGGGAAAATATCGTGGATATGTGTGCATCGTTAATAATTGTGAGAAATGCATGGGAACATATCGTGGATATGTGTGCATCGTCAATAATTGTGAGGGATGCATGGGAACATATCGTGGATATGTGTGCATCGTTAATAATTGTGAGGGATGCATGGGAACATATCGTGGATATGTGTGCATCGTTAATAATTGTGAGGGATGCATGGGAACATATCATGGATATGTGTGCATCGTTAATAATTGTGAGAAATGCATGGGAACATATCGTGGATATGTGTGCATTGTTTGATGACGTGGTAATAGCATAAATGTCATGGATATATGAAATATGCTTGTGAATATAATGGGTTTTGGATGATTAGGGAATATGTATGAAGGGATATGTTTGGGTATGTTCATATTTGTTTAATATGGTAAATATAACTATGAAATGAATTTGTGGTGAGAAATGTAGAATGCAATTATATGATACCTGTATATATATAATCTTATGCTTTGATTATTATGGTTATATTTCTCACCCTTCTGCTGTTTTATAATGCTCTATGAGGCATTGCAGATTAGGTTGCTGGAGGCCTTATGAAGTTCTGCTTGTAGTTCGAGGTCGCTACATGTGTAGCGGTTTAGTAATTATTTATGGGTCGAGTCATGCTCTGGTCGTGTAACACGGGGATCGATTGCTTATGTTTTAGGATTACATTATGTAACCTAAGTTATGTTTTCATATTTGGGGTAATTGAGATAATGAGATGTTGGCCTTAGTGCCTAGAGATGTTGATTTTATATGATGAAAGTAAATGTTTCTTTTAAAATATTTTCATTAATGAATCCGCTGCTAAATGGAAAGATGTTTATGAGCATGACAGATTGTTTTAATGTGGTGCAAGTTTTGTGTGATGCCCTTTTATGGATGCATGTTAACTTTTACTCTGATTATGCATATATTTATTTGCGGGGTTTAGAAGGGTGTTACAGCATAAGCCTCCACAAGCTCATCTCAACCTCAAGCCAGATATGAATAACAACAAAGACAGTAAAAGAAAGTAAATGCAATAAAATAAACCACAAACCACACAGGCAAGGGAGCGGAGCTCTACCAAATACCAGCAAGCAAAGCCACACAGTAAAAATACAAGCAGAGGGAGAAACTCAACCTATAATGCAATACAAGCAAGGGGAGAAGCTCAACCCTTAGGATGCTCTTAGGCTTATTCAACTACATAACCTAATCTAAATGAAACACACCAATCAAGTCACATCAATAGAGTTGAGCAAGAAGAAAACAGACAAACAGGGAAAACAAGCCAGCAAACTCCACAGCAGAGCAATCTTCTGACAGCAATCCAATCCAAAGTCTGTAACTGTTCTTCAAGTCCACCATCTTCAAGAGAAGGAAAGGGATACTCCATCTTCAAACTTTAATAAAGCACTCCACCAAGAATGAAGAGAATCAACAAGATGAGTATTTGATAATGGGAAGCAGACGGGAAACCAAAGGAATCCCATCTGACACTCAACCAGTTATCGGAGAATGGCATCCTCAAAAGTTCTACTCATTAAAAATGTCACACATCCCTCCAAAGGAGAGATGAGACTTTAACATGAGGACTTTGAATCATAGGATGGGATGGAAGGTGAATGAAACCAACCATGTTTATTTGAAGAAAAAAACCATTTCTAAAGCTGTCTCCTAAAATCCCTAATCTCATAAGCTACAAAAAGCTAACAAAAAGACAAGAAAAGCTCCAAGCCAAGCTCCTCCAGCCACTCCACAAAAGCTTCATCATGTCCATGATATCCTCCAATAAGAACCAGAAGCCCACCATGCAAGAAAAACCCAATTTGAGTCCATTCCAAATCAATCACCAAAGTTGAAGCACCAAATGAACAATCAAATTGAATATTCTATCTAAAATATCAAAACACATCCTAAAAATATAATTATTTTTCTATAGGAACATACATTTGTTAATGATCTACAGTTAAAAAATCAGGACCTAATTCAATTTCTAAGTCCTCAAATAAAATCCTAAGTTGAAAGGTATCACTAAAGAGATCCACTAAAGAGTACTCCTAAACACCTACACTAAAATCTTATTTAAAATGATTTAAAAATCATTAAAAAAATCACGCAATACCAACAACATGCATATAACCAGCCTGTAATATCTCAAGATCAAACTCCAAAATATGAGTGAGAAATAAAATGGACAAAATCAGCACACAATTATTCTACCATTAAAACCATATTACACTAGAAAATATGCAATAAAATGGAAAATGCATGGAAAATTAAAATGAAAAGCATGATAAAATTCTAAGCATCTCATTTCATATCTACAATTTTTCCAGAATTTAATATCAATATTTACTATTTTTTTGTGAATTAATTTCTAACAATCAATTAAACTAAAAACATAAAGAAAAGAAATTAAAGCAAAACATGGAAGGGTGTATTCAGCAAGGAAGCTAGTCTATTGCGCCTGGACCCAGAAAAATGGGGGTGTAATCAGCACCTGGGCGCAAGGCCCATCTGAGTTAGAAATTCAGCAAAACTCAAATCATGGAAGCAACGCCCGGGGGGTTCAAAAAGAAGTTGATTCACGTGTAAACCACGTTGGTCCTGGCAACGGGAGGGTGCGCGTTGCACCCTAATTTTTGACCCTAAGACCCTGTCTCCTTGTTGTTTTTTTATCTTTCTTACTTGTTTATTTTAATTTTTATATGTACGTTTATTACGACTAACCAGTTGTGCAGGTGCAACAATATGAAATGTTAATCCTCACAGTCAAGCATTTCAAAGTATAACCATCCTGATTTAAGAATTCTAAGGTCTTTCTATTAAGCCTTTGCCTCCAGAGTCCTCGTTGGTTTCAATGGGATTATCTTGGATCAACAGCTTACAGCTAAAGTGTAGCCTGAGATGATTCCTTCAAAGATCAAAGTCAAGCTCACGAGGTTTTCAAAAGGAAATCTATATTAATATGTTGGAGGTTTTGATCTTATTCAGGCTCACAAATAAATTCATACCACTAGAGGTGCCGCATATTTTGGAAGATATAACCATTGGATTTCAACTAGATAAGTTTCCTTTATCATAGAAGTGGGATTTTTAAAATGTGTTTCCAAGCTGTCCGGATTGCACCATTTCAGGAAATCAAGTTTATCCGGATTGCACCGTTTCAGGAAATCAAATTTATTTACTTAAGTTTATACAAGCCGCTATGGAATAATGTATTTCTACTCGGTACTATTCTCCAATTACAACTCATACATTTCGGGTCATTTATCCAAAGGAACACATGGCTTTCAAACCGCAGCCCGATTTGCTGCTATACAAAATACAAGTCAAATATCATGGCCACAACTCTACCAAGTTTTAATCTGAATCTAAATTACATTTCAATTCAAGATAAAAAGGTGTCATTATCATCATCAACTTTCATAAATTTCTAAACACAACAGATGCAATTTATGCTGCCTCCTTCCATTCACCTTCAAGGACCGTGATAACGGCGTCACGTTTTTGGTTTGATTATGAGAAGATTAACAAAAACCACCATGACAGTGAGGAGGAATTAACCATAGCACCTAAAAATACGCTTACAAGAGAGACATTTTACAAGGAACCTCCAACCAAAGAATTATATTCATTCTCCAATATTCAAAAAAACTCAGGTTGATACAAGATGTATTACAATTAGAACCATAAACTACTGCTACTTATTCACAACCGCAAGCTTCGGAGTTTCCGCTCTGGTATCCCGCCTACGCATGCAACTTCCTTCAAGTGAACAACCAACAAATGCACCTGCATTGCATATAGAAAAACCTCAGACTCTATGATTCATCATTCCCCTCCCTTATTGCACTCTCAAGAAGCCTTCAACTGAGATATGCATTGCATACTAGTAAAAGTGGTACAATAACATCTGCATGCATAACAAGCGACATAGCCGCCATCACCCAAGTATCAACTCTTCCCCAATCCTACCACAGACTAAAGCTACTCCCTCTTGATGATCTACAAATGCCAACACTCCAAAAGTTCCTGGTAGCATAGGTGGAAAGTTTTTTTGTAAAGGATGCAAATGTTGAATCTCCTGCTACCTATTCTGCTGCAAGGTAAAGAAAGCATTAAGACAATATTTGAGAAAACATCATCAGTTTGGAAATTCGAGAAGGCCACGACCGTGACAGCGCAGCAGCCACATTGACTCTTTTCTTCGAAGCTTCGCCAAAGCCCCAGCCCTGTTAACAAAACCAATGACAGTAAGAAGAAATATCCCAAAACGTGAAAATGTGATTAGATCAAAAACAACAATTTATCAACCGGTTATCAAGGAAGAGGATGCTGCAGTAAGTTTGTTTGATTCAGGGCACATTAATTTAGGAATAAAACGACCAGGATCACCAAATGGAGGTGATTTAGCTGAAGATGCAGATGTTCTTGGAAACGTGTTAGAGCAACGAATGATGGTTTACAAAATAAACCTAAAATGGAATTAGATGAAGGTACTGCTAACACACAGGATGACACTCCTTCGACTGCACCAGCATCTTCAAAAGGAGATGCGGATAATGGGCCTGTACAACAGCTTGTTTCCATGTTTGGTGCTTTGGTTGCTCAAGGTGAAGAGGCTATTGCATCTTTGGAAATTCTTATCTCAAGAATTTCTGCTGATTTACTAGCTGAAGTGGTGATGGCAAATATGCGTCATCTACCTTCAAATTGTCCTAATGCTGAAGGAAATGGTGAACTGTTGCATGATATTAGTATCTTTGGTTCTCATGACAAGGCTAAATATCCGCAATCATTTGTGGCTGGTGTTATGTCACTTTCTAATACTTTCCCGCCTGTTGCTTCACTTCTTGATGTTCATCAATCAGGATCCAATGCTCATCAATCAGTGTCCAATGATTTAGCGAAGTCTCACGGGGAGGAAGGATCTTCTTCAACTGGAAGTAGATAGTAATGTTATACACTATGGCATGATTCTTTCATCTCAAAATGCACCATCACCTACTGAGTTTCCATAATCTGATACTTGTATACCTGGAGTGGAGAATGTCAACACAACTCTGCCTTGTGACATAGATGACATTGGCAGCTTAGAGATTGGAATCCCTGGCCTGGATTCTTTTGGTCGAAATGATGCATTGTCAGAACCTCTGGCTACTTCCTCATTGGTTTCCACTGATATGAAAATAGAAGATGCCAGTCAAGAGCAAGTTACGAGTTTGAATAATAGCTCACCTTTGAGTTTAGTTCCGTCAATATCCGCAAATAAATCTGAGAAGCTGAGCCCAAAAGCAATTGCTGCAGATGTCAATAGTTTGGTGTCCTCAACAGCTACTTCAGTTGTGTTGCCTTCTCGTTTAGTCTTGCCAAAGATGATTGCTCCAGTTGTTGATCTTGCAGATGAACAGAAGGATCATTTGCAAATATCATGTTTTGTGCGTATCATTGATGCATATAAGCAAATATCTGTAGCTGGAGGCTCGAAGTTTGATTTTCAATACTTGCCTAGGCTGAAGTGGAGGCCGACTTCTTTTCTTCCACAAGTCGATCATCTGAACCAATAATAACACGTCTCCCTGACCGGTCCAGTTCAAAGTCTGAAAGAGGAAGTTAATGAAAAAACTCTGAAACAAGAATTTACTCTGGGCTTCTAAACCACCTTCTGGCCCAGAACAATCGCTAGCTACACCTGCCAAAAATATAAGTCTTGAATTAGCAAATCCTCTGAGGAATATACCATTGGAATATCCAATCCAAATCCAAGACATTGAACCTGGACAATATTAAACAATTGATACACAAAATCAGAAATTGGGATTTCAATTAACACGCATATTATTACAATCGACGAAAAGAGAAATTTTTCAAATTTGATTAACCCCAAATTGGAAAATCCAATAAGTATTCAATACAGCCATCAATTCCATTAAGGCACCCTTTTTCGATCTGAAGCCTAAATAAGAGGAGAAGGAATTCGAAGCGAAAAGGGACTGGAGGCAATAAACTGAAACTTCGGAGCAAGAGAACTTATCTTCTCAGTCCGTCGGAGCCCTCACCAGCCACCGTGAGCATAACCGACGACGCTTCCATCCCGTCACCTCGAGCACGATCCCACTATCCCCAATTTCTGATAAGCCGACGATTCATGCCAAGATTATTGATTCTTTGATAGTTTTTTTGTTTGTTTCAGGTGAAGAGATGAAGGAGACGAAAGAGACGATCGAGGGGGAGGAAGCGGTGTCGATTTGGGAACTCAAAGGGGATTAGGGTTCTTTTGTCATTGTTCTAATTTTTCGGTTGTTGTAATTAGTATATCTAATCACACAATCACCACACAACACCATTTAATCCACCGTTAAAACCCTTAATTTGTTTTAATTAATAATCATTAACCTTTTATTTATTTGTTTAACTAATTAATTAATCACTACTAATTCTTAACCAGCTTTTTTCTCTTTAAACTAATAGTCTTTTTTAACCTTTAATTAATTAGTTTTCTTTTTAATCATTTGTTTCATTAATCCGTTTATTTATTATTCACCCTTTTTTTCATATATATATTTTATTTATTTTAATGAAAACCTTTTATTTATTTTTAGATAATTGACCGTTTATAAAGTCTAACATATCTCACCTTTTATTTAAATCAATTCAAATAACCTATGATTTAGCACTTTATTAATAAGTAAAACTATTTGGTTATTTCAATAGAAACCTATTTTATTATAAAAGAAAAAACCTTTTCCAACTTATTTAATTTTCATTTAATAATAATAGCAAATTTATGTACTTATTTATTAGTAAGTAATTCTCTTAAATCTAATTCTTTTATTTTCATAAATTACCTTAATTTCGCTAGAATAAAGATAACTAATAACTCTCGTAAAATTAATCTTACTTAAAATAAAATCCTATTCAAAATCAATCTCACTATTAATAATAAAATTTCAACTTCTCCCATAAAATTAAGTTAAACTAAAATCAATCCAACATCCCAATTAAAATCAATCAACAACATAAAATACAACCCAATCGTGCACATTCACATTCACGACACATTCACTCTCACACACTTCAACGCTTTCATGCGTATGTGTATGATTTTATTTCCGCAATTTATTTACAAGCAACTTACATTATCGTTATTTATTATTATTGCATTCTGTCCAAAGGAAGAATCTGCGCATGATCCCAACAATCGTGCGTATGCATTCACATTTGCATCATTCTCCCCATACGATCCTTGATCCCATTCAAGTCGATCTCCAAGTTAGATCCTACCCCATAGGAAGGACCGTTATCTTTTACAACTTAGATACAAACAAAACAATTCAACTCAAAACAACAAATATTCAAACACATTAGAGAAAGATGTTAATCATCTTAAGCGAGATAGAATCTCCATCCCACAACAATACAATCAATTCGTAGGAACTTTGCCTTAAGAGAGATAAAGGCGTACCTCGTCGATCCCTATCCGAGTACTTGAGCCCTTCTCTTAAGATGATGCAAAGACTATTTTCCTACAATTTGTGGCGGTTAAATCTCTCTTAAAATGATAACACATCTCTTCTCCTAAAATCAATCAATCAACTACCCTAAACCCGTAGGAACTTTGACCACAGTCAAAGAATTCCTCAAACCCTTCAGGGGAACTACAAATACTCTGATTCCACTCCCGTAAGGATATGTAGGCATAAGATGCAATATCTTATCGAGTATACTTAGAAATAAACCCCTAGGGTCCTTTACCCATTAAGCAGATAAACCATAGCAATAAACAACATAAAACAAGAGGTTCCTGTAGAATACTACAGAAACTTAGGATGCTAGTACCTTCCCTAAGTTTAACCAACCCCCGAACCTATAACTCTCTAAACCTTGCATTTGCATTGCATTGTGGGAATTTCGATCTTTATCTCTTCCTTTGGACAAATCAAAGTTCGGTTGCAAGTATCTAGTGTCTTTGGACAAGAGTGTTTTCTTCGAGGATAATCAAGAGCTCTGAGAGAAGATTGTGGAAGCTTGGAAACATCTGCATAAGAAAGATAGGAATAGTTTGGGAAGGCCCAACTGTGTGTCTTTGGAGCCGTATCTTCAGTGGGTAAGGAATAGGGAAATCAAGCTGAGGATGCCTTACTCTCGTCAAGATCCTATACCTCCGAGAAGGGAGCCCACTTATGTCTTTATGTCCGAAACTGAGAAGTTAGAGGTTGCTTTAAAGAAGTCTCAACAAGAGTTAGAATCATGGAAGAACAAGTATCTAGTGTCTGTTGCAGAAATTGATGAACTCCAGAAGCAATTATAGTTGAAGGATGAAGAGTTACTCCCCTGCAAGAAGAGGAAAGTCATGGAGGATTTATTTTTCTCCGACCCGCAATGCACTATTTGGAAGCTGATTGTGGACAACCTTATCCGTGAGAAGACCCAATTAGAAGAGCAGCTCAAGTAGCAGAATTTGAAACTTCCTTAGTGTCTTTACTAGCTTTTATTTAGCTTTAATTGGGACTTTTAAAAGCAATTATTTGTATTCCGTTTCAAAAATTAATAAAAACATTTTCTTTTACCCCAATGTTTATAAATAGTTGGGATCCCATGAAGTCCTACTCATCTTGCATTGCATTCTTTCTTTATACATTTCAAGAAACTCAATTTTATTTCTCAGGTATTGTAACCATGGATTTCACGAGAGAAGCATTGAAGTACACTTTTCAGAGTCCTAACATTGAAAGCTTGAGAGAACTAGCAGATCTCATCGAGAATCGTCACGCCTTCGCAACAGAATATGGAGAAGTCTTCCGTTTCCTCGAGCTCAAGATGAAAGAAGGGATGTTGGAGACCCTTGTTCCGTTTTATGATCCGTTGTACCATTGTTTCACTTTCCCGGACTACCAGTTGATGCCGACTCTGGAAGAGTATTCCGACTTCTTGAGGGTGCCTGTGACGTCCCGACCTATATTCACCGGCCAGGGACAGATACCCAGTCACCAAGATATTGCAAACGCCACCCATCTCAGCTTAGCAGATGTTCAAGCACACTTAACCACCAAGGAAGGAGTCCTTGGATTCCCAGCTTTTTTCTTGATAAAAAAAGTTCGTCACCATGCTGAAAGAAAAGAAGTCCTTATCTTGGAAGCCACCTTTGCTTTATTGGTCTATGGAATCTTTTGGTTCCCTAAGGTTGATGATTTCGTTGATATGGATGCAATTAAATTATTCATACTCAAGAATCCGGTTCCCACTTTGTTAACTGACACGTACTACTCAATTCACTCGAAGAATGCTGAAGGAGGAGGACGTATCGTTTGTTGCACCGCTCTGTTGTATTCATGGTTCATTGCTCTCCTGACTCGACACCCGTCTATTTGGGAAGAGGAAGAATCACCCCGTTGGTCCGAGATAGTTATGGCCCTTACTCACTCTGACATTGTGTGGTACGACCCTACCTACAGAGGTATATGTATGATTCCTAATATCGAAGGATTTACTAACATACCGCTTATTGGGAGAGAAGGATGCATAAGTTACAACCCTGCTTTGGCTCGCCTCTAATTTGGCCATCCTATGATCGAAGTACCTGACCAAGCTCTGTTAGAAGGGATCTTTCTCAAGGAAAGAGAAGATCCAGACTTGAAGACCGTCATAATTTACGCATGGAGATGTGTCAATAAGGAAGGAAAAGCTGGTTTAGGATACCCCAATTGTGCTATCTCTGAAGAATATCTACATTGGGTGCGAGAAAGAGCTCTTGACCTTAAGATGCCATTCCCTTTTCATGAACCCATGGTATTGGCTTTTCATGATCCTGATTGGTTTGATGTGAGTGAAGTAGATCAATTGAAGACTGCTTTGGATGAGGCTCGAAAACTGAAAGCCGCTTGGAGGAACAAGTTTTTCACGCTCAAGGTAGAGAAAGAGAAGTCCCAGAAGCTACCAGAGATAGAATTTGCAAAGAAGAGAAAGGCGCGAGAGGATTTATTTTCTTCTCACACCTCTTCAAGAGTTGTCACCAGTGGTGATCTTCCCCTAGATACTGTGGCCTGGAAAGAATGTGTCGATCGACTCATCAATGAGAAGGCCGGATTACAAGAACGCATTAACCATTTAGAAGAAGAACTTCACGCACAGAAGGAGCATAGGGAGTAGATCTTCGAGTTTCTCTTTTGCTTTTGGTTCAATGTAATAAACTCTTAAAAGAGTACTTTGCTTTGTAATGCCTCTCTAATAAAATAATTTTTTTTTATCCAACGTTATAATACCAAAAACAACTTGAGTTTCTTGAAGTTTCATCCTGCATTCCGCATAACATCTAGCATTTTAGCATATGCATGTGTCTCTTCTCCACTGCGTCCTCATCCGTCTTTCTATCTTCGTTTGTTAGTTGACATCTCACCCATTTGACCAAGCTCGAAGTATTATTGAAGAATAGCAAAGAGAACGAAGATATGGATCACATGACTAGCTTCAAAGTAAGGACTGATTCGACATTCGACTATTCCTCCGATGACTTTGTGCAACAAGTGGATGTTCCTGTACAACTTCAACCTTCGCAAGACAACCTGTTTGTTGACCCCCAGAACACTCCTACTGAGAAAGGAGTGGATGATCCTAGATTCATAGCAATGGAGAAAGAACTTCGTGGTCTCCAAGAACAAGTGAAGATGATGAGAGGAGCTACCACATCAGGTCTTGGTGCTCATGAACTATGTTTAGTTCCAGGTGTAATTATTCCTCTAAAGTTCAAGATGCCTGCCTTCGAAATTTACAAGGGTATCAGCTGTCCAAAATACCACTTGACAATGTTTTGTCGAAAGATGACTGCTTATATTGACAACGACAAGCTGATGATTCACTGCTTTCAAGAAAGTTTATGTGGGACATCCTTGATATGGTACATGAAGCTGCAAAGTAACCACATTCAATCTTGGGAAGACTTAGCTGTTGCTTTTGTGAAGCAATACCATCACAACTTGGGTATAGCCCCAGACAATAAAGATGACAGTGGACCTTCTAGAGAATTCATAGCTCCGGTACCCCGTCCTCAACATCAGTATGCAATGCCCGCTCAGCGCGAACACCAACCACCTCCTAAGCAGAAGTTTGCCTCTCCAGATCAACCACAGAATCGACGGCTTCGGAGAAGGTATCAGAGGATGCCTCTGGATACTCCAAGAGAGGGAATTCAGCGGTTTGATCCCATCCCTGTGAAGTATGCTGATATGTTTCCAATTTTGATTCAGAAAGGTCACATCCAAACAAAAGCTCCACCTAAAATACCTGAGACCCTCCCGTACTGGTACAAAGCTGACAAATTTTGCCCATATCATCAAGGTGCTCCTGGCCACGACATTGAGAGCTGCTATGGTTTGAAGGCAGACGTTCAAGAATTGGTTAAGGGCGGAGTTTTATCCTTCGGAGATCCTAATCCTGACCCCAACATGGCTCATCCTCCGAGGACATGATCCAAGGTTATTAGAAGACTACACATCAGACGATTCTGCAAGCCTCTCCATTTCAAGGCGTAATAAAAAGACTTGTCCGGCTTTTTACTTTATTTTGCTTTGGTGTTTGTGTTTCTTTGATTAAAAGTATTTTTGGCATGTAAGAACTTGTTATTTTGAATAAGTAATGCAATAAATGTTTGTCTTGAAGAAATCCATTCGTATTCACTCAAAATTGTTTTTCAAAATAATTTATAATGCCGACTTTACCCTATCTCTAGCTCTGACAAAGAATTGGGAGGAGGATGATGAAGTAAAACACATGATCTCTTATTGTATGCTTTGAACAAAAACCCTACTGATGATGTAAGGCATTATTTCAACCTCCTAAACACCAAAATAGTTAACCCTTCTTTAAGCCTTGAGGAAAGATCTGTTTTTTTCTCCCAAACCGAAACCTCGTTTTTGGCCTGGGGCAGAGTAATATCAAAAAAATAATGAACATCTTCCAAAATTGGGTGGGCACAAATATACTAACCCTTTATTCCTCCGCTTTACAAGTCATAAACTAAGCCTATATATGACCCTCAAAGTCCTAATTGAAGTAAGGTTTAGTTCGAAAGCATACTCGATGAGATATTGTTTCCTGACTCCTTGAGCTATGCTCAAATTAAATCGGCTTTATAAATAATCTTTAATTTGTATCCTAACTAGTGGTTTCGATCACAAGTTATAACAATGTCCCTTTTCAAAACTTCAAGACAAACGTGTGTTGCATTAACCGTTTCAGAATTAACATTCCAGACTTGCTAAATTTGCTTGATATCTTAGAAAGATTACATACAAACATTATTGTTGGAATTTGAAGACTCTGCTGACCTAGAGCAAGTTATTTCCAAGTGGCTATTCTGTGCAAATTTCTCCTAAAGAGATATTCTTGAAGACTCAGTTATACCGCCAATCAGGGGCAGTTACGTCGAGATTCGGCGAATCTCTCTGAGAGTTTGAAAATAGTGGGGCATTTGGACATCATGTTTTCTGTAAAATCCTCTCGAGATATTTTTCTCTTGAGCCAGGTGACTTGGGGCATTTGAAGCTTTGAAACGAAGCGGATGTTTACTTCATCCTCAAGTAGCTCAACTCCAACAAGTTCAACAACTATGATAACCCAGGATATTTATTTTATCCCCTATGAAGCTTCAGTTTGGGTATCTCCGTCTACAACTTTGTACAACCTTTCAACCTTATCAAGATGTTACATTCCAAATAGATTGATCTCTATTTCCCAAGGGAAATTTTGAAGCCCTGAAATAGGAGTGTGATCCCATATCTGGTTCTCCGTTTATCCCCAGTGGTACTTCTATCTTCGAAGATTGGTCGAGATGTTTATCCCGAGATGTTTATTTCATCTTCGGTCGCCTCTTTCTGTTTGTTTTGTCAGCATAAGCATACACATAGCATATAAGTAGACAACATGGAATGTGCATTTGTTGCATTCTTTGCGTTTGTTTCATTCTGTCGCTTTGGCCATAGTTATCCCTAGGTGTTTGGGCGTATCTTATCCCTCCAATTAGATTTGTCGACCCTAGGCAAAAAAAGCACGATGTTTCATTTTCCCCATGGAGTTCAATCCTCATGGAAGATGGCTATTTTAGTACAATCCCACTTGAGTTCATACCTCAATGGTCGATTCTTGCTTAACAGTTTCTTTTCGGCTACTTCCCGAATCGAACTTTGGTTTTTGGCAATCACATCGTGGACGTCTCCAACCTTTGAACATGGATTAAATGTGCATTTATTTTTCACCCTATTCCCCAGGAAGAATATTCATGAAGACAGACATTTCTTCAACAAATTTTTCTCGAACATCTACAATCTCTTTATTTGAGCAACTCGTTTTGATCAGGATCTTATTCAAAACGACAAACGACAGTTTTCACAAGACAGATCATTTACCCTCAGCGGGTCCCTCAACATTATTGATTCATCAGAGAAGACAATTACAGACATTTCTTTTTATTTGAGAATTCACACATTTTTACAACAACTAACACATTCTTCAGGAATGACTTCCCCAGTGAGTTTCATCACACAAGTTTACTTCCGTCAGCGACATCTTCCCGAAGAAGTCGAAGAAGTTTATCGCAATAGTATCTCTTTAACTGAGAAGACATACATTACAAATCAACCGGCTCATATCTCTCCCGAAGATCCCCGGCGAAATTTTACAAACTCTCAGTATATTATGGCTTACAGCCGAAGTTCCACAATCCACAAAGTTCTACAACTTACAACATATTATGGCTCACAACCAAGAAGTACAATGACATCTACAGTCTACAACGACATCTACAGCCTACAACGATAACTACAGTCTACAACGACATCTATAGTCTACAACGACAACTACAGTCTACAACAACATCTATAGTCTACAGCGACAACTACAGTCTACAATGACATCTACAGTCTACAACGACAATCATTCGAACATCTTACAGTTCCTGGTTAATCTCGACAGTAGATTCCCAGAAGACCTCGGCAGTAGGTAGTTCTATTACAGTTCCTGGTTAATCTCGGCAGTAGATTCCCAGAAGACCTCGGCAGTAGGTAGTTCTATTACAGTTCCTGGTTAATCTCGGCAGTAGATTCATAGAAGACCTCGGCAGTAGGTAGTTCTATTTCATTTCCTGGTTAATCTCGGCAGTAGATTCCCAGAAGACCTCGGCAGTAGGTAGTTCTATTTCATTTCCTGGTTAATCTCGGCAGTAGATTCCCAGAAGACCTCGGTAGTAGGTAGTTCTATTTCATTTCCTGGTTAATCTCGGCAGTAGATTCCCAGAAGACCTCGGTAGTAGGTAGTTCTATTTCAGTTCCTAGTTAATCTCGGCAGTAGATTCCCAGAAGACCTCGACAGTAGGTAGTCCTATTTCGTTTCCTAGATAATCTCGGCAGTAGACTTCCAGAAGACTTCGTCAGAAGTATTTCTCCAACAGACTTCAACATAGAATCTCGGCAGTAGATTCCTTACAGATCTTAGTAATAGATACTTTGGTGAAAGTATTCTCAATTATAGTTACATGTCTCGACAATAGATTTCTCCAGTTGATATCTTGAATCAATTACATTTGACCTATACAGCAGATTTCTCAAGAGGATTTCTCTTCCAAGTTCTTCACAATATACTTACAAACACTTTTTGATTATCAATCTTCCCCCGTGGAGTCTCGCTCTGATGAGCCCGTTCTTCCCGTGTGTCACGTCTAGTTGTTCCCCTATGACATCATTTCCTCACAGGACCCGTCTGTCTTGCATTCTCATATCATTGCATAACATTTGCATTCGGTGGTTTCTTATGGCCAAAAATTTGTGCAATATTTGTATTTAAGTCCCTCCTATCTCGTCGAGACAGAGATTTCAATCTCCATATCTCCAGATAGAAGTAACTTAAATAGGGGCATCTGTTGCACCCTAATTTTAACCCTAAGACCCGGTCTCCTTGTTGTTTTTTTTATCTTTCTTACTTGTTTATTTTAATTTTTATATGTACGTTTATTACGGCTAACCAGTTGTGCAGGTGCAGCAATATGAAATGTTAATCCTCACAGTCAAGCATTTCAAAGTATAACCATCCTGATTTAAGAATTCTAAGGTCTTTCTATTAAGCCTTTGCCTCCAGAGTCCTCGTTGGTTTCAATGGGATTATCTTGGATCAACAGCTTACAGCTAAAGTGTAGCCTGAGATGATTCCTTCAAAGATCAAAGTCAAACTCACGAGGTTTTCAAAAGGAAATTTATATTAACATGTTGGAGGTTTTGATCTTATTCAGGCTCACAAATAAATGCATACCACTAGAGGTGCCGCATATTTTAGAAGATATAACCATTGGATTTCAACTAGATAAGTTTCCTTTATCATAGAAGTGGGATTTTCAAAATGTGTTTCCAAGCTGTCCGGATTGCACCATTTCAGGAAACCAAGTTTATCCGGATTGCACCGTTTCAGGAAATCAAATTTATTTAATTAAGTTTATACAAGCCGCTGAGGAATAATGTATTTCTAATTGGTACTATTATCCAATTACAACTCACACATTTCGGGTCATTTATCCAAAGGAACACACAGTTTTCAAACCGCAACCCAATTTGCTGCTATACAAAATACAAGTCAAATATCATGGCCATAACTCTACCAAGTTTTAATCTGAATCTAAATTACATTTCAATTCAAGATAAAAAGGCGTCATTATCATCATCAACTTTCATAATTTTCTAAACAAAACAGATGCAATTTATGCTGCCTCCTTCCATTCACCTTCAAGGACCGTGATAACGGCGTCAAGTTTTCGGTTTGATTATGAGAAAATTAACAGAAACCACCATGATAGTGAGGAGGAATTAACCATAGCACCTAAAAATACGCTTACAAGAGAGACAGTTTACAAGGAACCTCCAACCAAAGAATTATATTCATTCTCCAATATTAAAAAAAAATCAGGTTGATACAAGATGTATTACAATTAGAACCATAAACTACTGCTACTTATTCACAACCTCAAGCTTCGGAGTTTCCGCTCTGGTATCCCGCCTACGCCTGCAACTTCCTTCAAGTGAACAACCAACAAATCCACCTTGTCACTACTGCGAAAATCGGCGCCGGCTATGACAGAAGAGTCGCCACCGTGCGTTATTTATCCCAAAGGAGGGAAAGGAAACGCTCGAAGTAAACCTAACGCAAAACGGGAAAGGAATGGCCATCGCAACCAAATTCCTGGATTCGGGAGTCGATTACGCAAGGGGAAGGTGTAACAGCCCAATTTTCAATAATTAATTATTTGTGTTAATTAATTGAGTTATTTGAATTATTCTAATTATTTGAATAATTAGATGATTGTTTAAATGGATTTATAGATGTTTGAGAGAGGGAATATATTGGATAGAAATAAAGGGAAAGATATATATATGAGAAAGTGGAAAAGAAAAGAAAGAAGGTAGAGAAAAGAAAGGGAAAGAAAGAGAAAGAAGAGAAAAGGAGGAGAAAAATAGGAAACTTGGAGAATCATCAAGAACATCCTCTAGCTTCTGATTAATCGAGGTAAGGGTGTGAAATCTTACTATCTTAATCAATGTGGATGATTATGTATGTGTGTGTTTGGATTTGTTGGGTGTTTCCTACATTTTCCATTTTAGGTCGAAATGAGTTTAATCGGTAGAAAGTGAGTTTTTTCGGTTAGAATTTGGAATAGACGGTGTAGTATAGTCGAGTGATGAGTGGGTTGTGCTACCGTAACCGATTTGGATTAAATCGGTTGGTTTTGTGAGGTTTGGGCTTTTGAGCAGCCATGGAAGTTCTGATCTCGCAGGTTCGCCAGGCGAATGGAAGCAAGGCTTCGCCAGGCGAAGCCCAGCGAACAGTAGCGAATCAAGTCAGAACCAAACACCCTGTCTTCGTTGGCAAGTTCGCCAGGCGAATGAGAGTGGCGAAGGTTCGCCAGGCGAGTGTGCTAGCGAGTAATTCCAGAATAGCTCCCAGTGGTCTTCGCTGGCAAGTTCGCCAGACGAACGTTGCAGCGAAGGTTCGCCAATGGCTTTGCCAGGCGAAGGTTGGCGAATGGGACAATGTTTGTTTTATTTTGAATGTTTCCATCCAATGTTGATGTCTTTGGTTTTAGCATGTAGCGAATAGCTTGTGTACGTTGTGTTGTGGGTAGCCGTATGGCGTGAATTCTAGATTATGAATTGATTGTGAATATGTGGCCTTTTGGCATATGTGATGCGTTGTTTAAATTAATTAAAAATGCATTATTGGGTGGGATTGAGTTTGTTGCCGTTTGGCACGATAATTGTGAGTTATGAATGCGAATCTAGTAAGAAACAATATGATATGAATGACGAATATAGGGTAAATATATTTGCGAGTGTATATTGAACGTACGTGTTGATGCGTGACGAATGATGAATGCTATATACATTGTGAAGGTATGATTACTGTATGTGATTTGTAATGAATGCATGAGTATGTTTGCAAACACGTATGCATGTTGTATCGGTTGATCCCGTGGAGGATCTGCAGAGACATCGTGTGCCCTTGTGGGGTGTGAGCGATGGTCTATAATTGATTAGGTCATTTTGCATGTGAAGCATCATAATTGCATACTTGTGTGTCTGATTCCTCGGAGAATCTGCAGAACCTCGTGTGCCCTTGTGGGGTGTGAGCGATGGTTATTTATTGATCCTTCGGAGGATTTGTAGAACCTCGTATGTTGCGATGGTTATATTGATTCCTAGGAGAATCTGCAAAACCTCGTGTGCCCTTGTGGGTTGTGAGTGATGGTTATTTATTGATCCGTCGGAGGATTTGCAGAACCTCATATGTTGCGATGGTTATATTGATTCCTCGGAGAATCTGCAGAACCTCGTGTGCCCTTGTGGGGTGTGAGCGATGGTTACTTTTGGTTCTTCAACTGAACCTGCTGAAATGAATCGGTACCGCATTTGCATCTGCATAGAGTCGTGTGTCGGTCTCTATGAGTTTCATGATTCATCTTTATATGATGCATTGGTGAAATAAACATGTATGTGTATGTTTATATGATTGGCGGTAAATGAAACATAATGTATAAGTCAATATGGATTAATTGTAACTGTGAAATATATATATTTTGTACATGTGCATTGATGTATGATTATGTGCATTGATTATTATGGTAATGTTTCTCACCCTTCTGCTGGAATGATGTCCTACATGACATCGTGTAGATACCAAGGAGTAGTACTGGTAGTAGTTGCGAGGTCGCTGTCGGTGCAGCTATTAGTATTTAATAATGTTGGGTCAAGTCATGCTCTGGTTATGTAACACTGGGATCGCGGGGTTTATGCCTTAGAGATATATTGTATATTCTAAGTTGTGTTTTAAATGTATTTGAAATATGTGATAATGGCCTCTGTGCCTAAGTGTTGATGATTATGTGATGAACATGAACTTTCTGTGAAGAGTTATGTAAACCAAATTGAATCCGCTGCTTCATGCAAGATGAAAATTTAATGGAATGACTATTATTTCAATGTTACCTGAGTACGACAGGTGAATGTTAAGATTTTGTAATTATGTGTGACGCCCTTTGTGAAAGCATGTTAATTTACTCTGATTAAATATGTATTTTTCCGTGGGGATTAGAAGGGTGTTACATTAGTGGTATCAGAGCAGGTCGGTCCATCCGACCAAGTTTTCCTATGTTGGTCGTTCCCTTGTACGCGACATGTGTGTGAAACACTGTTGGTACGTGTTTGTTGTCTAGTCTTCGTCTGCAGAAGTGGGAATGACCCAAGTGGGGGAGAACTTGTGCTTCTCCAGGTTGCTGCAAAGTGTGGAGTTGTAGCTCAGTGTGGTTGAATGCCCATACAGTTTGGTAAAGATGGTTTATACCCCATCATGATTTCGGCTGTCTATTGACAAATTGAGGAACTGATCACCCTTAATCTCTTGTTGATAGTAGTTTGGATTGTGTTGGATAGGATGGACGCGTCTTGCAAGCTTAGATGGCGTGAGCAGTAAATTGTCTGGAGTTCAGCTGGGTGCTTGAGAATTGTTTGGGCGGGTCGGCTCAGAACAGTGTTGAAGTGTTTGAATTTTGATGGAAATCTTCGAGTTATAATGGAAGTGGGAAAGTTGGCGATTTGCCGATTGATTGTGGTTGTTTGAAGAGTTATCTTGAAAAGGTAGTGATTAGCAGTCAGAACGTGAAGTGGAGTTGTGACCGACTCAGTTACGGGAACGGGTCCGAGAGTGAGGACTCCATATGGTATGTTTGTTTGGATGAACAAGGATTGAATCGAGGGAGTAGTTTTGAGACTGGTATCGAGCGTGTGTGCTGTAACGACAGATTGTGAAGCCGAGTATGTAAGTGTGGATAGTGACATCTGGTGGATGTTAAAGAAAGTAAGAATGTGGAGTGCAAATCGGTGTAACTTGGCCTTTAAGTGTTCCAAGAGTTGAGGATATGTTGAATGGTCTTCTGAGTGTGAAATTGTTGTAGTACGTTGAATTCCGAGATCGTAGCTTTTTACGGAATCGAAATCGGACACTCGAAAGTCAGGTAACGGTCGAAAATGAGATTTTGGACTGTCATGTTCGCCAGACCCTTCGCCTAGCGAGCATGCTAGCAAACGACTCGCTACTATGTTCGCCTGGCGAGGAAGTCCTGGGCAGAGAAAGTTGTTTTGGTGTTTTTGTCGTAACGGGAGAACCGTAACTCAGAATGACGCACGGTTCGAAGCGTTGGAAAGCTAGTCTAAAGATCTAGATGATGGTGGAGTATTGGGATGGAATTAAGTTAATTATTGAAGGACTATTTTTGGATTTTGTTGTAGATGCAGAGCGTGTGGTGTGTGTTTCCGCCATAACTTGCGAGAGTGAGTATCCGTTTGGCATGGGATTTTCCCTACTTGATGGAGCGAGGAAATGGTTGTGTTAACCTATGATATTTTGGTGTATTCAAAGAAGATATGGAATCATGTTGAGCATGGGGAACTTAAGTTATCAGTGTGAGAGGGAAAGCAGTTTTTATGCCAAGGCGAAGAGGGTTTCAAAGAGTTTCGGAGAGCTGTCAATAGCTCGTTTGTAGATTCTTACCGAAATTCGACGGAATTGTTTATCGTGGTTTGTGATGCCTCGTGGGTATGTTTGGGAGTTATGTTAAGTGCAACATCAGTGAGTTTAGTTACTTGAAGGCAATTTAAAGTATATAAGAGGGATTATCTGACAAGTGACTTAGAGTTGGTTGTTATTGTGTCTGTGCCGGAGTTGGAGGCTCCAATTGGTTAGTGTGAGATTTGAAACGGTTGTTGATCTCAAGAGCTTAAGGTATTGGTTTGAATTGGGAGATTTGAATATGAGGCAGGGGAAAACGATTGGGACTTCTGAGGGATTATGGTTTTAGATTGAATTACCATTCGGGTAGAGCAACGCAGTAGCTGATGCATCGATTTGAAAATTTGGTATATACTGATGATGATGGTCGAATTTGATGAATTAAGTCGAAGGACTGATTTTCGTATTAATGGGAATGGTATCATGAGATGTCGGGATAAAGTTATGTTCTAGTTATTATTATGCGGAATAAGAGTATCAAGGTAGATGGAGTATCCATCCTAGTGCTATAAAGATGTAACCAGATTTGAGGAATATGGTTTTAATTGAGTGATTTTGGATGGAATGACTAGATTGGCTCTTTTCCTACCAATGAGGATTAATCATTCTATGTTGGAGCTGGTTGAGATGGATATCATTGAAGTGATAAAGATTGTATGAGGTATCGTCGAATATTGTGTCAGATAGGGATTTGAAGCGTTGTGTGGTAGGAGGTGTAGGACTCCTTTGTATTGTTATGATTCAGGCGAGAGCGTTGTGCTCGGACCTGAGGATTGTGTAAGAGCCGACTGAAAAGATCAAGAAGATCCAAAAAGCACGTGTTTTGGGAGTTTCAATGGTGACGGGTGTGGATCGAGCTTTGAAGTCTCGGAAGCACACACTGTGTTTTATTGCTTAGTATCAGAGTGGCGCAGCGGAAGCGTGGGAGAAGTATCATGTTAGATTATCTTACCGCTGTCGCTTGTGAATTTACATGATGTGGTATGTGCCTAATGAGGAAGTGCAAGTGCATTCATTCAGGCAAATGGTGTACAAGTTAGGAAGGATTTGACTGTTGAGACATTGCTAGTTCAGATTGATGAGCAAGAAGTAACTTCGAGGCAATGAAGATTTCTTCGGTAAAGACAGTTGGGTGAACCAACTAAAGAAAATGGGATTTGAGAGATTGGGATGAGGAAGTCGTATCCGACTCGGTTCATTGAGGTAACATTTTCGAGGACGAAAATTCCTAAAGTGGGGGAGAGTTGTAACAGCCCAATTTTCAATAATTAATTATTTGTGTTAATTAATTGAGTTATTTGAATTATTCTAATTATTTGAATAATTAGATGATTGTTTAAATGGATTTATAGATGTTTGAGAGAGGGAATATATTGGATAGAAATAAAGGGAATGATATATATATATATATATATATATATATATATATATATATATATATATATATATATATATATATATATATATATATATATATATATATATATATATATATATATATATATATATATATATATATATATATATATATATATATATATATATATATATATATATATATATATATATATATATATATATATATATATATATATATATGAGGAAGTGGAAAAGAAAAGAAAGAAGGAAGAGAAAAAGAAAGGGAAAGAAAGAGAAAGAAGAGAAAAGGAGGAGAAAAATAGCAAACTTGGAGAATCATCAAGAACATCCTCTAGCTTCTGATTAATCGAGGTAAGGGTGTGAAATCTTACTATCTTAATCAATGTGGATGATTATGTATGTGTGTGTTTGGATTTGTTGGGTGTTTCCTACATTTTCCATTTTAGGTCGAAATGAGTTTAATCGGTAGAAACTGAGTTTTGTCGGTTAGAATTTGGAATAGACGGTGTAGTATAGTCGAGTGATGAGTGGGCTGTGCTACCGAAACCGATTTGGATTAAATCGGTTGGTTTTGTGAGGTTTGGGCTTTTGAGCAGCCATGGAAGTTCTGATCTCGGATGTTCGCCAGGCGAATGGCAGCAAGGCTTCGCCAGGCGAAGCCCAGCGAACGTTAGCGAATCAAGTCAGAACCAAACACCCTGTCTTCGTTGGCAAGTTCGCCAGGCGAATGAGAGTGGCGAAGGTTCGCCAGGCGAGTGTGCTAGCGAGTAATTCCAGAATAGCTCCCAGTGGTCTTCGCTGGCAAGTTCTCCAGACGAACGTTGCAGCGAAGGTTCGCCAATGGCTTCGCCAGGCGAAGGTTGGTGAATGGGACAACATTTGTTTTATTTTGAATGTTTCCATCCAATGTTGATGTCTTTGGTTTTAGCATGTAGCGAATAGCTTGTGTACATTGTGTTGTGGGTAGCCGTATGGCGTGAATCCTAGATTATGAATTGATTGTGAATATGTGGCCTTTTGGCATATGTGATGCGTTGTTTAAATTAATTAAAAATGCATTATTGGGTGGGATTGAGTTTGTTGCCGTTTGGCACGATAATTGTGAGTTATGAATGCGAATCTAGTATGAAACAATATGATATGAATGAAGAATATAGAGTAAATATATTTGCGAGTGTATATTGAACGTACGTATTGATGCGTGACGAATGATGTATGCTATATACATTGTGAAGGTATGATTACTGTATGTGATATGTAATGAATGCATGAGTATGTTTGCAAACACGTATGCATGTTGTATCGGTTGACCCCGTGGAGGATCTGCAGAGACATCGTGTGCCCTTGTGGGGTGTGAGCGATGGTCTCTAATTGATTAGGTCATTTTGCATGTGAAGCATCATAATTGCATACTTGTGTGTCTGATTCCTTGGAGAATCTGCAGAACCTCGTGTGCCCTTGTGGGGTGTGAGCGATGGTTATTTATTGATCCCTCGGAGGATTTGCAGAACCTCGTATGTTGCGATGGTTATATTGATTCCTCGGAGAATCTGCAGAACCTCGTGTGCCCTTGTGGGGTGTGAGCGATGGTTATTTATTGATCCCTCGGAGGATTTGCAGAACCTCGTATGTTGTGATGGTTATATTGATTCCTCGGAGAATCTACAAAACCTCGTGTGCCCTTGTGGGGTGTGAGCGATGGTTATTTTTGGTTCTTCAACTGAACCTGCTGAAATGAGTCGGTACCGCATTTGCATCTGCATAGAGTCGTGTGTCGGTCTCTATGAGTTGCATGATTCATCTTTATATGATGCATTGGTGAAATAAACATGTATGTGTATGTTTATATGATTGGCGGTAAATGAAACATAATGTATAAGTCTATGTGGATTAATTGTAACTGTGAAATATATATATTTTGTACTTGTGCATTGATGTATGATTATGTGCATTGATTATTATGGTAATGTTTCTCACCGTTCTGCTGGAATGATGTCCTACATGACATCGTGCAGGTACCAAGGAGTAGTACTGGTAGTAGTTGCGAGGTCGCTGTCGGTGCAGCTATTAGTATTTAATAATGTTGGGTCAAGTCATGCTCTGGTTATGTAACACTGGGATCGCGGGGTTTATGCCTTAGAGATATATTGTATATTCTAAGTTGTGTTTTAAATGTATTTGAAATATGTGATAATGGCCTCTGTGCCTAAGTGTTGATGATTATGTGATGAACATGAATTTTCTGTGAAGAGTTATGTATACCAAATTGAATCCGCTGCTTCATGCAAGATGAAAATTTAATGGAATGACTATTTATTTCAATGTTACATGAGTACGACAGGTGAATGTTAAGATTTTGTAATTATGTATGACGCCCTTTGTGAAAGCATGTTAATTTACTCTAATTAAATATGTATTTTTCCGTGGGGATTAGAAGGGTGTTACAGAAGGTATTAGCACCCCTCACGTCCGCCGTACTCGACAGGATCCACACTTGTTTTCTTGTACGGATTGTTATTCTATCTACTCTACAGGTCTGGGTTAAAAAGAAAAGAAAATGACTCGGCAAAGTATCATACTTTATGCCTACGTATTCCCGTCTGGAACGAGAAATCAGAGTCAACGTAGTTCGTCTAACTGCAGATGAAGGTGGGAATGTTGCTCGCTAGGATACGACATCCTATGCCTACGTACTTTCATACAACATGAAAGATCAGAGCAAACGTAGTTCGGGCTACGGAAGATACAAGCTTGTCTGATTGTTTTTTATTACCTTATGAAAGGGTTTTTCTTGATTAAGAGTCCAACAGGACAAAAATGACACTTTGATGTTTGTTTGAATCTTTTATGAAAGAAGTGTTTTTTAGTTTGTTTGCAATCTCTGACGCACTAGAGACTATGATCTGAGAGTCACTACGTCACGTGTCACCCAAAGGGTGCCACACTAAGCAGCCACACCACTGGAAAGAAACTCTCCAGCAACCCTTTCTCAAATAGCTTAAGGCTCGTAACGTACGACATCGATTAACCTTATTACTGTATTTTTAAGTTGTTTTGAGATAAGAAGAGAAAGAAGCTCTAAAAAGCCTAGGGTTGAAAAGGGAATAAAAACTATCCTAATGTTGTCATGCATGGATAAGAATCCTAATGTATGTCATAGTTCCCTCCTGCACAGAGGAAATCAGAGATCCTAGGGGATAAACAGAAAAGAAAGCAAGCAAATACAGTAAAATGCACGCAATGCAGCAATACAAGTGAGGCAAGGGAGTCCTGCTCAACCTCGAACCTGGGAAAATAACAGGCAAAGTGAATCAACATTCACTTCAAACCTAGGGGGGCAAGCTGCACAAGCCAACAAACAATACAGAAAACAAAAACCAAAGCAGAGGAGGCAGCCCAAGCAGCAGCACCAAACTCCTACAGTAACCAGCACAAGCAGCAACTCTGACAGCAACAACCTTCATCTTCATGAATAGCCCCTATCTTCAAGCTCCACTAAACCTTCAATATTCAACAAGCACCAAGCTTCAACAAGCAACCAGCTTAAACCAGTAAACTTCAACCAGTAAACAGCTTCAACAAGCTCCTAACTTCATCTTCAACAAGCAGCAAAACCCTAGCTTCAACAAGCAACCAGCTTCAACAAGCACAAACTTCATTCTCAACAAGCTTCAACAAGCAACCTCCAAAGGAGAATCAATTGACAAGATCAGGGTGAAATGTTAAGTAACTTAATGACAACCAAAAGAAGCCACTAAGAACTTAACATTATAAGAGAATGGCATCCTCAAAGTTTTACTCTTAAAGCATGTCATTCATCCCTCCAAAGGAGAGATATGACTTCTTTAGGAGGACTTTATGTCATTGGATTGAATGGAGATGAACAATATACTCCATGTTTGAAGAAACAAGCAAAACTAATCTAATGCTCTTCCTAAAACCCTAGTTTCCCTAAGCTCCTGACAAGCACTCCACCAAAGGACAAGGCTTCAACTTCAAGCTCCTTCAAGCTCTCCAAAGCAACTTCAATGGGTTTTCAACTCCAACCAAGAAGATGAGAGCCACCACCCTAATCTAAGGGGAACTATTGAGTTGAACTAATCAAGTTAGTGTGTTAGAAACACCTAGAAGTTAGTCTTAAAACTAATTCTAATTAAAATACCAAAAATGATTGTAAAATCCTATAAAAAATTCTAAGGGTTCCTAAACCTCTTAAGAATCACTCCATACAAAAACCAGGGGATTAACCATTCATTAAGACCTAAAACTATGCCCTAAACCTAAGGGAACTATCCTAAAACCCTAAATCTACAACACCTATTGTTCAATATTCAAAACAGCCTAAAATTCTCTCACAAAAATATGAGAAAATTGCTAGAGGTACATGCATATCTAAGCTAACTATACCAAAAAGAAACAACTCAAAAATCAACACCAATCTCCCATACAAAAATCAGCAAAATAAGGTATCAACCATATTCAAAATAATACCAATTAAACTTCAAAAAATGCAATTAAAAAATAAAATGCATGAATTAATAAAATTCTAATCCTATTAAACTCTAGACCCTTTAAGGAGTCAGGGGAAAAAAATCTAACCTCAAAAGACTAATTTTCATATTTATCGTGAATTAAATCCTAAACTATATGAAAATATGAAATTAAAAGAAAATAGATGAAAATTGGAAAAGGTGCGTGTGAAATAGCAATAAAATCATGTTGTAATCCAGGTTGGGCCCAACAGGGGTGCGCGTATCAAATGTTCATTAAGCCCGGGCGAAATCACCAGAAATCAGGAAATGGAAGGAAAAATGGAGAAATGTTTGTGGCAAATAGCAATGGTTTTACGTACAAATCACCAATGGGCCAAACTAGGGGGTGTTGATAGCAAGAAACTCATTAAGCCCACCCAATTGAATTAAGTGAAACAGTGAGTTTTTCCAAACTCACTTCTCTTCAGAAACTTCAAGCAAATCAAGGCCGTGGATCCAGGTTCTCAGTCAAAGTCAAGCTAGCATCCAACGATTATGGCATCATCTTCCCCAAATGTTTTGAATTTGAGAGGGAAACTCATACGGTGGCCTGAGCTACAGCGCCACCGTCGTCTCCGGCGAGGGGGTTACAAAATCTCACCAAACACAACAACTTAATACCCAATCCCACTCAAAATCATCCCCTGAGTTCAAATATGATCTCCAATTTCACTGATCATCACCCTAACTCCAAAACTGATCGAAGGTTCAGAAATTCACCAAGTCTTGAATGTCACGATTCATGCAATTATTGGTCTTAATCTCATCTACACCTCTTAGGCTTCAATTCTAACTATCCAAACAAGATTGAAACCTCACGAATCAAGAGTTATCCTTCTCAACAGAAATGGTGTCATGACCTAGAGTGTCTCTAATTGCTCAAATTTTGTACTGAAATCCAACCTAGCATCATCACTAATCTATCCTTATATCAAAACCTAAGCAATTCACTATAATCTAGAGCAAAAATTGAAAGATTCAAACCTGGTGTAAATGGATGAACAAAGGGTGATTTTGCTCGACCCAAGCTCCAATCTTCTCCAGAATCACTCAAGAACAACTTCCCAAGCTTCTCCAATCAACAATTTGCAATGAATCCTCTTCAATTCCAAAACCTGATTCTGATATGCAATGTGAAAATTTCAGTTGCTCTCTCTTGATCCTCTTCAACTCTTGCCCAAAAAACATGCTGAATGCATTGCTATGAATATGTAGAAGTGGTTAGCACACTCTAGAAGTTCCTGTAACTAACTGAATGAGATTTTGAATTTCTCATTCTCTTCCAATTTCTCATATGTAACAGTCGAGTTTTGCTCTGCCACAGCTCTTGATTTTACTTGAATTTCTCCTCTTATGACATTTAGAATTGAATGGGATGTGTAGCTCCTTGTTTTTTGATCTTATGGCGTGCAATTCAAGTGTTGCTTCATCATGAAGTTACCAAATGGAAGTGAGTGAAATTGGCCTCAAATGTAAAAATTAATATTTCCATCACTCTTAGAATGCTTTTCCTGATCAATTTGACATATAACATGAGCTTGTTTGGCCACATATCATTAAATTCCATTTTTTTTGCCTTTTAATGACTTTAATTTCTTCCTTTTTAAGCCATTTCAAGCAACTTTGTGTCCCAAGCCAAACCAAACTCTCATGACCACATGTTTGCACTCAAAACATCATTTTGAACAAGTTTCATGTTGGACAATTTTCCAGTTGAAGCTTGCAAGTTGGAGTTATGGACCTATAATCCAAAGTGACCTATAATCTCACTTTCCCAAAATACCTCTGGCTTGCAAAGATCATAACTTGAGTTCTATAAATCCTATCAAGGACTTCTAGTACTCTATGGAAAGCTAATACCAAGATATACAACTCTCATGTTGGCCAAAAATCCGTTTGAAAAATCCTTGAAGGGAAAATGTTGCTTGGAAGTCAAGTGACTTTCACAGATAAATTTCATAGTCATCTGATGACCTGTAACTTGTCTGGACCATAACTTGAGTTCTATAAACCCCCTTTAGGACTTCTAGTACTCAAATTAAAGGTATTGAGATGCTATACAAGTTTCATGTTGGAAAAAGCTTCATTTGAAACATGTAGTTTGACTTATGTGGCTTTGAAGTTAGGTATTAAATAGGGTGATTTGCACTAAAACCCTAATTTAGCAACTTCCCACCTTCTTTATTCTTCTTTGCTTAGTCTTGGCATAACACCACACATGTATAAAAATACCATTCCATGAATCCCATGACCTTAAAGTAGGCTTTGATTCTCTTCAATTACTCAATTGACCTAGGATTGACCCAGATGAAACCCTAGTTGACTGCACCTCAACTGTGGCTCTTGTACTTGAATCAATGACTTGTCTCAGCTTCAATAGGGCCCTCTAGGCATTCCATGAGATCCATACACACCTCAAATTCAAATTCCATGTTTCACATCCCACTGATGATTCTCAATATTCCTCAAGATAGGAGCAAAACCCACGTGTAGGCACTCAAACTTCTCAAGACTTCAAATCACTTCTTGATGGCCTGGATGACTTATCATACTTGGATAAGACCTCTTGCTAGGCTCTTTTGATAAGAATCACTCTTGATCCCCTATTGGATGCATGCTATGCTATGATATGCCAATGATTGAACTATGTACATGATGTAACTATGCAAATGACAATGCAATGAAACATAAATCAGGCAAGAAAAGGTTGAGCAAATTTTGGGGTGCAACACACCTGCATTGCATATAGAAAAACCTCAGACTCTAGGATTCATCATTCCCCTCCCTTATTGCACTATCAAGAAGCCTTCAACTGAGATATGCATTACATACTAGTAAAAGTGGTACAATAACATCTGCATGTATAACAAGCAACATAGCCACCATCACCCAAGTATCAACTCTTCCCCAATCCTGCCACAGACCAAAGCTACTCCCTCTTGATGATCTACAAATGCCAACACTCCAAAAGTTCCTAGTAGCATAGGTGGAAAGTTTTTTTGTAAAGGATGCAAATGTTGAATCTCATGCTACCTATTCTGCTACAAGGTAAATAAAGCATTAAGACAATATTTGAGAAAACATCATCAGTTTGGAAATTCGAGAAGGCCACGACCGTGACGGCGCAGCAGCCACATTCACTCTTTTCTTCGAAGCTTCGACAAAGCCCTAACCCTTTTAACAAAACCAATGACAGTAAGAAGAAATATCCCATAACGTGAAAATGTGATCAGATCAAAAACAACAATTTATCAACCGGTTATAAAGGAAGAGGATGCTGCAGTAAGTTTGTTTGATTCAGGGCACATTAATTTAAGAAGAAAACGACCAGGATCACCAAATGGAGGTGATTTAGCTGAAGATGCAGATGTTCCTGAAAATGTGTTAGAGCAACAAATGATGGTTTACAAAATAAACCTAAAATGGAATTAGATGAAGGTACTGCTAACACACAGGATGACACTCCTTCGACTGCACCAGCATCTTCAAAAGGAGATGCAGATAATGGGCCTGTACAACAGCTTGTTGCCATGTTTGGTGCTTTGGTTGCTCAAGGTGAAGAGGCTGTTGCATCTTTGGAAATTCTTATCACAAGAATTTCTGCTGATTTACTAGCTGAAGTGGTGATGGCAAATATGCATCATCTACCTCCAAATTGTCCTAATGCTGAAGGAAATGGAGAACTGTTGCATGATATTAGTATCTTTGGTTCTCATGACAAGGCTAAATATCCACAATCATTTGTGGCTGGTGTTATGTCATTTTCTAATACTTTCCCGCCTGTTGCTTCACTTCTTGATGTTCATCAATCATGATCCAATGCTCATCAATCAGTGTCCAATGATTTAGCGAAGTCTCACGGGGAGGAAGGATCTTCTTCAACTGGAAGTAGATAGTAGTGTTATACACTCTGGCATGATTCTTTCATCTCAAAATGCACCATCACCTACTGAGTTTCCATCTTCTGATACTTTTATACTTGGAGTGGAGAATGTCAGCACAACTCTGCCTTGTGACATAGATGACATTGGCAGCTTAGAGATTGGAATCCCTGGCCTGGATTCTTTTGGTCGAAATGATGCATTGTCAGAACCTCTGGCTGCTTCCTCATTGGTTTCCACTGATATGCAAATAGAAGATGCCAGTCAAGAGCAAGTTACGAGTTTGAATAATAGCTCACCTTTGAGTTTAGTTCCATCAATATCCGCAAATAAATCTGAGAAGCTGAGCCCAAAAGCAGTTGCTACAAATGTCAATAGTTTGGTGTCCTCAACAGCTACTTCAGTTGTGTTGCCTTCTCGTTTAGTCTTGCCAAAGATGATTGCTCCAGTTCTTGATCTTGCAGATGAACAGAAGGATCATTTGCAAATATCATGTTTTGTGCTTATCATTGATGCATATAAGCAAATATCTGTAGCTGGAGGCTCGAAGTTTGATTTTCAATACTTGCCTAGGCTGAAGTGGAGCCCAACTTCTTTTCTTCCACAAGTCGATCATCTGAACCAGTAATAACACATCTCCCTGACTAGTCCAGTTCAAAATCTAAAAGAGGAAGTTAACGAAAAAACTCTAAAATAAGAATTTACTCTGGGCTTCTAAACCACCTTCTGGCCCAGAACAATCGCTAGCTACACCTGCCAAAAATACAAGTCTTGAATTAGCAAATCCTCTGAGGAATATACCATTGGAATATCCAATCCAAATCCAAGACATTGAACCTGGACAATATTAAACAATTGATACACACAATCAGAAATTGGGATTTCAATTAACACGCATATTATTACAATCGACGAAAGGAGAAAGTTTTCAAATTTGATAAACCCCAAATTGGAAAATCCAATCAGTATTCAATACAGCCATCAATTCCATCAAGGCACCCTTTTTCGATCTGAAGCCTATATAAGAGGAGAAGGAATTCGAAGCGAAAAGGGACTGGAGGCAATAAACTAAAACTTCGGAGCAAGAGAACTTATCTTCTCAGTCCGTCGGAGCCCTCACCAGCCACCGTGAGCATAACCGATGACGCTTCCATCCCGTCACCTCGAGCACGATCCCACTATCCCCAATTTCTGGTAAGCCGATGATTCATGCTAAGATTATTGATTCTTTGATAGTTTTTTTGTTTGTGTCAGGTGAAGAGATGAAGGAGACAAAAGAGACAATAGAGGGGGAGGAAACGGTGTCGATTTGGGAACTCAAAGGGGATTAGGGTTCTTTTGTCACTGTTCTAATTTTTCGGTTGTTGTAATTAGTATATCTAATCACACAATCACCGCACAACACCATTTAATCCACCGTTAAAACCCTTAAATTGTTTTAATTAATAATCATTAACCTTTTATTTATTTGTTTAACTAATTAATTAATCACTACTAATTCTTAACCAACTTTTTTCTCTTTAAACTAATAATCTTTCTTAACCTTTAATTAATTAGTTTTCTTTTTAATCATTTGTTTCATTAATCCGTTTATTTATTATTCACCCTTTTTTTCATATATATCTTATTTATTTTAATGAAAACCTTTTATTTATTTTTAGATAATTGACCGTTTATAAAGTCTAACATATCTCACCTTTTATTTAAATCAATTCAAATGACCTATGATTTAGCACTTTATTAATAAGTAAAACTATTTGGTTATTTCAATAGAAACCTATTTTATTATAAAAGAAAAAACCTTTTCCAACTTATTTAATTTTCATTTAATAATAATAACAAATTTATGTACTTATTTATTAGTAAGTAATTCTCTTAAATCTAATTCTTTTATTTTCATAAATTACCTTAATTTCGCTAGAATAAAGATAACTAATAACTCTCGTAAAATTAATCTTACTTAAAATAAAATCCTATTCAAAATCAATTTCACTATTAATAATAAAATTTCAACTTCTCCCATAAAATTAAGTCAAACTAAAATCAATCCAACATCCCAATTAAAATCAATCAACAGCGTAAAATACAACCCAATCGTGCACATTCACATTCACGACATATTCACTCTCACACACTTCAGCGCCTTCATGCGTATGTGTATGATTTTATTTCCGCAATTTATTTACAAGCAATTTACATTATCGTTATTTATTAATATTGCATTCCGTCCAAAGGAAGAATCTGCGCATGATCCCAACAATCATGCGTATGCAATCACATTTGCATAATTCCCCCATACAATCCTTGATCCTATTCAAGTCGATCTCCAAGTTAGATCCTACCCCATAGGAAGGACCGTTATCTTTTACAATTTAGATACAAACAAAACAATTCAACTCAAAACAACAAATATTCAAACACATTAGAGAAAGATGTTAATCATCTTAAGCGAGATAGAATCTCCATCCCACAACAATACAATCAATTCGTAGGAACTTTGCCTTAAGAGAGATAAAGGCGTACCTCGTCGATCCCTATCCGAGTACTTGAGCCCTTCTCTTAAGATGATGCAAAGACTATTTTCCTACAATTTGTGGCGGTTAAATCTCTCTTAAAATGATAACACATCTCTTCTCCTAAAATCAATCAATCAACTACCCTGAACCATAGGAACTTTGACCACAGTCAAAGAATTCCTCAAACCCTTTAGGGGAACTACAAATACTCTGATTCCACTCCCGTAAGGATATGTAGGCATAAGATGCGATATCTTATCGAGTATACTTAGAAATAAACCCCTAGGTTCCTTTACCCATTAAGCAGATAAACCATAGCAATAAACAACATAAAACAAGAGGTTCCTGTAGAATACTACAGAAACTTAGGATGCTAGTACCTTTCCTAAGTTTAACCAACCCCCGAACCTATAACTCTCTAAACCTTGCATTTGCATTACATTGTGGGAATTTCGATCTTTATCCCTTCCTTTGGACAAATCAATGTTCGGTTGCAAATTAAATTAAAGATTCAAACTAATCAATAGTTTGGTATCCGATCATTCAATTAATTCTCAAATTAATCAAAAACGTCCCCAAGGGGACTCGAACCTGCGTCCTGCAGGATCACATAGCGCGCGTTGCAAGACTTGGTTTCAACTTAAGCCAAAACGGCTGCGTTTGGGGGAGGGGAGACGTGGCGCTTCCTGAGCGCTTGGATCCCACGACTTAGTCTTACTCTCTCTCACGCACTGAGGGCCAGGATTGTATTTTCTCCATTTGAAATTTTCTGCACACAGATGAAGCTTCGCGCGCGCAGCCATGGACGACGGTGACGGAACCAATTTCGGCGAACTTCGAACGACCGTATCTCCATCAATACTCAACCAATCACGATGATTCTTGAATGAAAATCGCATGAAATTTCGAGAGGAATCCAAATATACTACTTAAACAGTCTAAAACTCCACGAATCAAAAATTACACATCCTAACCGAAAATGGAGTCAATCCTAGATTGTCACTAATCATCAAATTCTTTGCCCAGAAATCATCTACAACTTAAGATGAACCTAACCACATGATTCTAATGCATTGAAAACACAAGAATTGGGTGCAATTTCAAGAAGTAAGAACCTGAGTTCAAGCTTCAATTGGAGGCGTTTCTGGCTTAATTCTTTCTCCAAAACTTTCCAGATTCAATCGGTGATGATGTTAGAAGAAGATTGAAGCTTCAATTGATCTTGAAATGGCTTCAATCAGAAATTCACTCTTTCACTTTTCTTCTTCAAGCTTCAATGGTGATCTTTGCTCTCAGCCCCAATCAATCACCAACCTTGTTTCTGATGAGTTCCTAGACACTTATAAGATTGTTTAGAACCTTCTAGAGCTCAGGCCCAAGCCCAAAATCAAAAGATCCAAATCCAACTTTCCTTCAAAAATTTGAATATGGAAATACATGACATTGGCTTCATAGCTTGCATTGGAAGCTTTGGATGACTTGCATATCTCATTTAGAATGAATTCAGCCCAAAAGGAGTCTCCAAATTGCCTTTGTGAAGGAATTGTGTAATGTAACTTTTATGTGAACAAATCTTATGAAAGGCCATGAATTGTGCTTCAAATGAATATTCCACAATTGCCAATGTCTTTAAACCATGATTTCTGATTAAAATGAGTGGTTATTTGACTTGTTTTGGACCCATAATCATTTATTTCAATTTCCCACCAAAAATGCCTTTGAATTTCTTCTTTATTCAAACCACTTCACACCAATCTTTGATATGAGCTAAATCAATTCACCATGAGTTCTTAGATAGCCTAAAAACCACATTTTGAACAAGTTCCATGTTGAACAAAAATCCATTTGACAAGTGAAAGTTGGAGAGTTTGACCTATGATTGAAAATGGCCTATAATCTCACTTTCCCAAAATACCCCTAACTTGTAAACCTCATAACTTGAGTTCTACGAATCAGATGGAAGACTTCTAATACAATTTGGAAATATGAGATCATGAGGAATAACTTTCATGTTGGCCAAAAGTTCAAGAGAAACACCCTTCTAGGTCAAAAATAGCTTTGAAGTCAGATGATTTTCACAGACAAATTTCAGATGCATCTGAGGACCTGTAACTTGTCTGGACCATAACTTGAGTTCTATAAATCCAATGGAGGACTTCTAGTACTCAAATTAAAGCTAAGAGCATCCTCTACAACATTTATGTGGAGGCCAAACTTAGAAGAGACTTGTATCTTGACTTACATGGCTTGGAAGTTTGGCACTAAACAGGGGATTTTACCCTAGGAACCCTGACTTAGCAACTCCAACCACTCTTGATTCTTCTCAAATTGATCTTGAAACAATCTCTCATATGCCTCAACATATCATTTCATGATTTCAAAGACATAGAAGTAGGCTTTTATCTTCTTCAATTGCTCATTTTGGCCGAGGGTTAACTAGATGAAACCCTAGTGACATCCACTTCAACTGTGGCTCTTGCACTTGATAAAATGACTTGATTGAGCTCCAAAATGACCTCCAAGGCACTTCAATGAGCTCTACCCACACATTCTCTCCTTAATCAAGGCCTTACAATCCATTGCTGACCTTCAACTGGCTCCAAGTGAGGAGATGAACCCCATACAATCATTCAAACTTCTCTAGAACTCAACCCTCTGTCTGATGACCCTGATAACTTCTTAAGCTTGAATAATACCTCTGGTTAGGCTTCTCTTGACATGTATCACACTTGATCCCCTGTTAAATGAAGGATGATATGCTATGAAAATGCTAGAACTATGTTATGCTAATGCAATGAAACATAAACCAAGTGGTAAAAAGGTTGGGCAAATTTTGGGGTGCAACAGTTTTCTCAAAAAATCAAAAGATCAAAAAGTCAACTGTCCACACACTCAAGTTTGACTTTTGTGCACCTTTTAAGCCAAATCACTCCATAAACCATTTTTCATCAATTTAACACTTTGAGCACCTTCCATATATGTTGTATCAACTGCCCATAACCTAAAATCATAGCTGGAACTTCATTCTCTCAAACTGGCCACAAGGTTGCACTTTTATTCAAAGGGAAGTAACATCACAAGCTTGCTCAAAGGGAAGGATTTATCTCTGGTTTTCTTGCCTGCTAGCGTAGGGAGGACTACAAGAGGTATGTAATTTTAAACCTCTCTCATTAGTATGTGTAGATTTGCTTTGTGGAAGGTTGAGCATTGTTGTGTTTAGAGTTGTATTTTTGCTGCCAAAATTGTTTTAGAAAGATGAGTTTGTCAACTTTCACTTAAAGTATGGAGTTAATATTGATATGTCAAGCTTGCTATTGGTACAACTGTGTCATGTTTGTTCCTATCAGTGCTATAAGATTTTGTTGGTGAAATTGCTGACATTGGTATGTTGAGTTGGTTTCCTTTGCTGTCAAAAGATATTTATGGATCTAAGCTTATCATGCTTTGCTGGTTTTGACATTGGTATGTTCTAGTGCATATTTGGTTTTGTTAAGTTCATGTTCATTGCTGTTGAAACAGTTTGGTATTTCATGATAATTTTATAACTTATAATGTTGCTTTCCTTCTGTTTTGACATTGTGGAATTTGCATTCTAGTCAGTTACCATTTGTGTGTGTACATTACCTTGTGACTGCATCTGTTCCATTTTAGAGTTTTTGTTCTTGTTTTTTAACCAACTATTTGATTCTTGATTTTAGAACTCCTAGCTAGGTTATTTTCAAGTGTGCTTCTGGAATTTTTGAGTGTTTATTTGAACATGGATCTAAGGCATAACAGTTGAAACAAAGGTGCCCTACTGCTGAACTATGTTAAGTTTTAAGATGTCCAATTTTAGCCTCCCATCAGGTTTTGTTTGTGACTGCTGCTTGATAGGGTATGGAATCATAACTTGCATGCATTTTGAACTGGTTTAGCCTGCTGCCATATGTGCATAGTGAATTTATGATGAGACCTACTTTCAAACATATAGTGAAACACATTTGACTCTTTACTATGCCTGTTGTTCTAAGTTTGTTGAGAGTTTGGTCATGTTGTGGTTTCATTAAGAATGTTCAATCATGTCAGTTCACTTAAGGTTTCATCAAGTTCTATTGTCATTTGTGAAAACATCTCAGAACCTCAATGTTTTAAATGCTAATCCCATCTGTTGAGTCCACAACTGTTGTGGCTATTGTTTGAAATATGTTTAGAATTGCTAGGTTGTTGGTTTAACCTAAGTTGAGGTATTGATAAGATGCCTGCATATGTTATCTTTGTGGCTGATATGTCAAGATGTGGATTGGATGAGTTTAGCTTTGGTTTGAATTTCTTTGAATGCATCTATTGATGTTTGCTTGCCTAGCCAGATTTATTTGTTTTTTGTCTTGAAAAGCATGAACAACAGTTATAGCTCATATTCCCTATTTTGTTGTAATAACAGTTTGGATCATATTGTTGTTAAAATTTGATCCATGATATACTTAAGATATGTGTGTACCTTGCATTGAACTTAATTGCATCTGTTTTGAACTTTGAGATCCAAGTTGCATTTCAAAACCTCATTGCTGCCAAGAATCTGTTCCCTTTGTTTGATTAGTGACTGTCACAAGGCAGTGATGGTGTCCAACTCATGTTACAACTCATATGCATCATGACTATTTCAGTTTCTTCAGCATCATTTCAATAGTTGGCAGAATGGTAATCAATTGTTGATTTGGAAAGAGCTTGAACTGCATCTTTGGATAAACATCATTGATAACAAGTATAAAGTATGTATGTACTCTCATTTGACTTTAAGCATGTCTGTTTTGAACTCCAACCTTGAAATTGCATTTTAAACCATTTTCACACATTTGCAACTCACACACTCTTTTTTTGCTCTATTGATTTTTGAATAGCATTTTCTGTTGAGACACATTCTATATCACATTTGAAACTTGCTCAAGCCATTAAATGCATCTGTTGCAACTCATCATGTTTCAATTGCATCTCCAAGCTTCACTAATGCATGTTATTAAGTCTTTAAAAGCATCAGCAAGTCTGAATTTGGTTCTGTTTTCTGCCAAGGATGGTTGATGGTTTAAGCATGCTAACTCATATATTTAAGGGATGGTTGGTATATTTGTATCAAAGTATGTCTGTTTCAGCCTTGGCAATACATTTTTGTGTAGATTCATGTTTGTTCAAATTTTTGTTTATCTTTGGAAACTATGGATGTTAAGGTTAGAATGTTTAACCTTCATGATCATAAGGGTTGAGAACTAGTTAGTACAGTTGGACTGGTTTGTTTAGGAAGAATTTGGAGGATGCTTGTGTTGAAATAGTGATGTTGTTTGTTTATTGTGGACCTGTTAGCATTTCTGCTGATGTGCTTTATGATTTAGGGGCTGCTACTTTAAGTTTGTTTACATTCCTGAGGCTTTGAATCTCAAATTTTTGTTGATTCATTATCTTAATGTTGTGTGGACTACCTACTACTTGTGGTGAGTTCAAACCTAGCATCTCCATCAGATTTCATTATTGACATTCTTAGGTTTATATGGACTAGTTCTTAGCATGCTTGATTAGTTGTTGGATTACAGTTCTGCATAAGTTCAATTTAACTTTTTCAAAACTGTTTTGAACCCTTTGGGGCACCTGTTGCTGTCTTGCTTTGCTCTAGGTTTTGTTAACATCTAATATCATCAAGCTTCTTGTTTTTTAGGCTATTGCAGTCTATTGCATCTTAGATTAATAGCAAATGTTGCCTTAGACTCATTATTTTAACATTGTTAAGATGCAAAATCTTTTTTTAAACACAAATTCACCAATGTGCAACTTGATGCCCACTTTGTAATTCAGTAGGAAACTGGACTACTCTCTTAAATTTAATCCATGAACAACATGTTTAAAACTTGTGCAGACTTCTGTTGGATTTCAAACTCATCAGTTTTGATCACTAACTTGCAAATTGCATTTCAATATCACATTTAGCATGAGCCTGCCTTCCCTTAGCTGCAAGAACAAACTCTTCATGGTTGGACTTCTCTTTCTTGACTGTCATTACAGGCCTGTTTGATTTCATGCCAAACTTGTATTTCATACCTCATTGACATAGTGGAAAATTGTGTAGTGTATCCACTGTCCAGGTCTGTTATGAACAGGCCTCTTGCATTTTTGTACCTGGCTGCTGTTTAAAACTGAGTTAGAAAGGCTTAATCACCTAGATTTCCATTTTAGAATCCCTTCTGATCCATGTTGGTTGTGTTGGTTCATGATTGTTTGCCTAGTTAAGTTTGCCACAAATGGTTTTTGAAAATTGTCATTTCAACTCATGTGCAATAATTGCAACTCATGAGTCACATTCTGCTGTGGTTTGATTTTGAGTCTCCTTTAAGTTTGAACTTTACAAATATCATATTTAGAGCATGTTCAGACCCTTACACATCTTTAATTGCACTGGCTTTGATCTTTGAATACCAAAATGCATTGCAAGTTCATAGAATACATGTTCTATCGAATTTATCTGTGTGTGTGTTATTTCAAAATTTGGTTTGCACCATCATGTTCCTCATGAAATTCTAGGCAAGATTGATTAAAATTTCATCAAAATTGGTTAAGTATTGACAAAGTTGCGCGTCAAACCGTATTTTGAAGTTTCACTTATTTTGCCTTGCATTCTTGCCCAGCCACACGCTTTGCATAGTTTACATATTATTTGGGGTGGCATAATCAATGGATGTATCGACACCCCAGTGGTTAATGCCTTGCCTTAAAACGCCTTATCATGCCTTGTGTCCTGAGTTCGAGCCTCAGCGAGGCCATTTTTTTTTCCAAGTTATTATTTTCCATGTTTTATTATTTTATTCATCCTTTCCATTTAATTTCACAAGCGCGTGCATGTGGCCTGGTGGTAAGTTGTACTGCTTGTGGTTCTAAGGGTGGTGTGTTCAACACCTACCTAGTGCATCTTTATTTTTAATTATTTTTTTTTCATGTCTCTTCACAAAATTTTTAAAATCATAACTTGTTCAATTTTAATCCTTTTTTAGTGATTCTTTTTGCTAAATGCTTGTGTTAATATATATTTTCACATGATGTATGATTCACAATTTTTAATCCTTTATCCTAGCCTTAGGATCCGAGTCTCCGTGATCATGATTATCGTCCCGCCGTGGACAACCTTTCATCCTTTATCCTAGCCTTAGGATTCGAGTCGCCGTGCTCGCTTTTACTGTCCCGCCGTGGACATCCTTTATCACAACAATCTCAACATAGATTTAGGAGTCGCCGCACTCCCTGTAAGTACTTCCTTATGAAGGCTTGCATCCCTTTGGAACCTTGACCACAGCCAAGAGTTCCTCACCCCTAGTTAGGGGAACTACGAACGCTCTGATTTCTCAAAATTCCTTTTGAGAATACGTAGGCACAAGCCCCCGATCCTTGGCGAGAAACCTTTTCTTTTTTCCTTCGGTTCAACCTTTATCTTTACCCTTAGCACTTTCCCTTAGCAAGAAAACTTTAGCAAACACAAATATTAACAAGAGGTTCCTGTAGAGTACTACAGATGTTTAGGATATGAAATACCTACCCTACGCATAACCAACCCCCGAACCTTTAAATCTCTCTTTGCTTAGCTTTAAGCCTTGCTTTTTTGCTTTGCATTTTTATAGGTTTTTCTTTCTTTAAACCTTTCCTTTCTTGGATAAATTAAAGTCCGGTCGTGAATTTAAGAATTAAAGATTCAAGTTAATTCAATAGCTTGGTATCAGGATTCTCACCGCAACAGCATGCTCCTGATTTAATTCCTGATTTTTTGATGCCCTTGGACTTTATTTTGATACCATTTTCAATTTAATGTCCATTTTTCTATTTTTTATAAATGATTAAAAATGCATAATATGACTATCTTGATTGCTGATTTTATTGCTAGCTCATGATTTAGAATTTGAGGTTGAAACTTTGCATGCTTGTTATAGACCCCTTGATAGGTTGTTGTGATTTTTGTTGTGATTTTTGGATGATTCTAAATAGGATTTTGAGATAGATGCTTAGGAGCCTTCCTTGATGGATCCCCTTTAGTACACTCTTTGGATTTAGATTTTATTTGAACCCTTAGGATTAGGCTTGACCCCTGGTTTTTGTACCATAGATACTTAACTCATGTAGGATAATGTAGGATTTTCCTTAAGATTTGTAGAAATGATTTTCTATTAGTTCCCCATTTTACAAGTTGGCCTTGGTTTAGGTGACCCTAACTAGGTTAACTTCATAGATTAATCTTGTAAGTGACCATTAGATGATTCTAAGTTTCATATCCTTTCTTGATAGAATAGATATTAGGTAGATACCTCTTTAGAGCCTTTGAATCCTTAGTGTAGGTGATCCTTAGAAGGAAATCATTGAGGTTCTTTAGAAGTTCAAATTAGGTGGATGATTCTTCCTATAGGGTTAGTTTCCCTCAAAACTTTCCTTGCTTAATTAGGATCCTCCTTGTGAGCATGTTTCCTCCTGTGGAGGAATTCATTGCATCATCATAAAGGAGTTGAGTCTATGAAAGCTTTATGAGGAAATGGAGTTGGTTGAGTGCCTGTGGTAAGTTCCTGTGGACCTTACCTTTCTTCCCATCTTCATTCTCCTAATATTCTCTTATTCAATCCTTTTGTAGGAACCTTCTTGGGGTAGCATAGTCCCTCCTGTGGAGGGAATGTTGCACATCTCCTGAAGGAGCCAAACCTCTAGGATTCTCCCTAATCTCTTTTAGTTGATTGAGTGCTTGGGATAAGTTCTTGTGGACCTTACCCTTGCCTCCCAACTTTCAATTTCTTTCCTTAGGATAGAAGCCTTGTATGATTACTTGTGGAATGAATTCCTTATTTGCCATAAATCTTTTCCCTCATTCATGATTGAGTGGTGTGTTGCATTAGGATAGTTCGTGTTTAGGATAGTTTAAGCATAGATGCATGACTGCATTAAGAGGTTGAGTGAGTCTCCCTCTGCTTGTTTGCCTTAAGGGTTGAGGTGATCCTCCCCTTACTTGTGTGTTGTTTTTCTATTTTCTAATTGATGTATTTGCATATAAAGGTTGAGCCGATCATTTGTGATTTAGCTAAGTGAGGCTGCTTCAAGAGATGATGATGCCACACCTTCCTGGGTATCGTATCATCGTTTCTTGAAAGTCTGTGATGCTGATGAACGCATAGGATGCCATACCTGTGTCAGTGGATTAGGTTCATACCTGTGAGCGGGGTCGGGTTATTGCAGGAAACCTTAACCTTCAGACAACCTGGTTTTCTTGACAGTGAATCAGTATTGTGGGTGTCAGTAGGCCTTTATTATCAGAGTAGTGGTATATTCTCGCTGAAGCAGAATTATGACCTGCCACTTCACAGGACAACATAACACTCTTGATCTCCTGCTGCATTTTGCATTTGCATTTACATTTTCATGTTGCATTGCATTTAACACATATCTGTGTTGCAGGTGTGCAGTTCCCTCTCGATTCTAGCAATCTTGCTCCTTCTTTGTCCAACATGGAGCCCAACCTGAGAAGAACTTTGGCTTACAAGTTTCCTACTCCAGATATTACTACTCTGAGGGGTTTGATTTCTTTGGCTAGTAAGGATGTGATGAAGGACTTCAGGGGAACCTATGGGAAGCTGCTGAGTTTTGTGTGCAAGCCATCTGTGTATGAATTGAACGGGCTTCAGACTCTGCTTCAGTTTTATGATCCCTATTTGCGTTGCTTCACGTTTCCAAGCTATGTGATGGCCCCTACTTTGGAAGAGTTTTCTGTCATATTGGAAATACCCATTCTTGCTCAGGTACCCTTTTGTCCTGTTGACTAGGAGCCAGATCTGGCTAGTATTGCTACAAATTTGCATATGGAAGTTTCTGAGTTGAAAGGAAAAACAGCTAGGAGAAATGGAGCTTATGGATTCCCATTACCTTTTCTGGCTGAGAAATCCCGACACTTCGCCAAGAAGGAATGTTGGGTGGCATTCAAAGCTATTTTGGCATTGTGCGTATATGGTATCATGTTATTCCCCAATATTCCAGATTTTGTGGATGTGGACGCTCTTCGTATTTTCATTTCAAGGAATCCCATCCCTACCTTGCTCGGAGACGTGTATCATTCGGTGCACTATAAGAACGAGAATAGAAGAGGCAAAAGTGTGCCCTGCTGTGCTTCACTGTTTTACAGATGGTTTGTCACTCATTTACCTAAGGCTGGCCCTTTTATAAAGACTGCAGAGACGAAGGAGTGGTCTGAGCGACTGATGAGTTTGTCTGCCGAAGACATTGACTAGTTTAATAGAGATCGCCTGGGGAGTGAAATCATTTACAGTTGTGGGAAATTTCCTAACGTCCCTCCGGTGGGTAGGAAAGGCTGCATCAATTACAATCCGTCTATCGCTATCAGATAGTTCGGGTACGCCTTGACGGGCCCTCCTAAGGACGAAGAGGTACAGGAATCTCTGTACCTCACTGGTGCATTAGAAGGGGATGATTTGGTCAGATTTGAACATGCCTAGAATAACGTTCACCGAAAAGGAAAGACCTCGTTGGGGAAGAGCAATAATCAGGCTTATGCTCCTTATGTAGACTGGATTCATAGCAGAGCAGAAAAAGTGCTGATGCCTTTTCCTCCTGTCAAGCAGGACTGCCCTTCAGAGCCTACCATGATTGAAACCCAGAAGTATGATCAGCTTCAAACTAAGAATGAAGAGCTAATCAAAGCCAACGAAGAGCTGGAAAACGAGATCGCTCAACTCCAAAGAGAAAAGAATGAAGTCGTCCACACCTGCAAGAAGCAGACAGAGTTGATCAACCACCTGGGCGCTAATTTGACCAAGGAGACTGATTCTATGGAACGTCTTGGGTTGGACCTGAAGTCAGTGCACGGGGTGTTGACCACCAAAAAGCAGGAGCTGGATAGGGCATACCGGAAGTTGACCAAGTACGAGAAGTTGTGGAACAACACTTTGACTAGCCACAAAGAGCGGGAAGAAAAGCTGAAGCAACAGATAGCTTAGTTGGAAGCTCAGATTGAGGTCAAAGACAAGAAGATAGAGGCTGAAGCCTCACTTCGACAAGACGTCCAGTATAGGTTGGTTGAGACCAAGGCAAACCTAATGGATTGTCAAATCCGAAATAATGCTAAGAGGAGTAGGGTGGAAAACCGTTCTGAAGAAGGTGTTTATGGGGACGTTGCCGAGAACCTCCCAGATTCCATCAGGCAGAGGGATTTGCTGATCCAGGGCATGCTCACCCAGCCTGATCATCCCGCTACGAAGAAGTTACTAGAGGATTTTCGTGCCCGTGGCTGCACTTGATTTCTTTGTACTTTTTATGCACTGATATGCTGATCACCACCAGGCCTGTTGGTTGGGGTCACGATTGTTGCTTCTGTTGTATTCAGTCACTGTTGTACACTGCCCACGTGGGTTTTCCAGAAATATTTGAGGGTTTTCTTCCATGATTGGATGGTAGACTTTATTTGTCTGGGAGCTAGAATCGAGGGGTACTTCCTCCTAATGCATGTATACGTGTTTGCATTTGCATGAATCATTTGCATGACAGGCGCCTTGCCGTTTTTCTAACCCTTTGTGTATGCAGGTTATTCCAGGATTGACCGAAGACAGATCCACCGATACTCGACCAAAGCGAATCAAGCTAGAGCAATGGAACAAGTTCAGACCGACATCCTAGAGCTCAGAGAGAGGATGGACCGCTTCATGGAACTCATGCAAGTGGTCGCTAACGGCCAGGACCAGCTCAGAACTCTGGTGCAACTGCTGATCTCAAGGGTTGACAAAGCCGACAAAGCTGAGAAAGCTGACAGAGGAAAAGGTAAGGTCGTTGAGGAAACCTTTCGTGGGGTAGAGAAAGACCTGCTTGTGAAAGACGCCGAAGAGTTTACGAGATTGATCAAGAAGAGTGATTATAAGATCATTGATCATCTTCATCAGACGCCGTCTAAGATCTCCATTCTGAATTTGTTGTTGTGTTCTAAGGCACATCGCAACGCTCTGCTAAAGGTGCTGAATGCAGCGTATATACCGCAGGAGATCTCCGCCAACCAGCTGGAGGGAGTAGTCGCTCACGTGAATGCTGGGAACGGATTAGAGTTTACGGACCTAGAGCTGACGCCGAAGGGAAGGAACCACAATAGCGCCTTGCATATCTCGATAGAATGTCGAGGAACGGTTATGTCCCATGTGTTGGTGGACACGAGATCATCTCTGAACGTTCTCCCAAAGAAAGCTCTGATGAGGTTGGATACGAGAGGACTGATTTGTAAACCCAGTGATTTGGTTGTGAAAGCCTTCGATGGAACTAAGCGTCACGTCTTTGGAGAGGTAACTCTACCCATTCAAGTTGGGCCAGAAACCTTTGACGCGGTCTTCTATATCATGGATATCATGCCAGCCTATAGCTGCCTGTTGGGCCGACCATGGATCCATTCTGCAGGTGCAGTGACTTCCACATTGCACCAGAAGCTGAAGTATGTTGTGGGAGGCAGCATCGTGACCGTCTATGGAGAAGAGGACATAATGGTGAGCCATTTGTCATATTTTAAATATGTTGAGGTGGATGGCGAGATCCACGAAACTTTGTGCCAGGCGTTCGAAGCTGTTAAAGTTAAAGGTGTGACTCCGGTGATGATTGAGAAACCTGAGATGACTCTCTCTTCCTTCAAGGAAGCTCAAGCTGTCGTTCAAGCTGGCTCTGCCCCAGACTGGGGGCAAGTTCTGGAAATCCTTAACAAGCAGGATAAGTTTGGGTTAGGGTATTCTCCTTCTGTTGATGCTTCCTCCTCTCGCAGTGCGCCGTGCGTCAAAGGGCCGATTCAGTTCACAAGAGGTGGGTGATATTTGAGAATGTCAACGCCGTGTCTGAAGACGATGAAGATATTGATTGCGACCTGGACTCCTAGATTCAGCCAAGCAAACTAGACCAGAGCCTCAACAACTGGTCCGTCCAGGATGTCATCCAAGTGACGCACAAAGAGTAATGTTTTGCCTTTTCCAATTATTGTACAACCTTATGCTCTACCCGGGGCATAACAGTTTTATTGTCAGGACCTTGATAGCTTATGCATGTACATATTATTAATAAATCAAAGGGCGTTTTTCTTTGCATTCAAATTTTGTGATCTCTGTTATTCCTGTTTTACTTTTGTTTTGAAAAACAATAAAATGGAAATACGGTTTGTGCTAACCTGCATATCCCCTGCTTAAGCTTAACCCTTGTTATTGCATGATTCACATCACAGATGACATCGACTCTGAACCTTCTACGACTCACTTCGACTTTGATTGCCCGATATATCAAGCTGAAGAAGAGATTGATGAAGACGAAGACCTTCTCGAAGATTTGGCCCATTTGTTGAAACAAGAAGAAAAGATCATTCTGCCTCACGAGGAAGAGATTGAGGTTGTGAATCTGGGTTTTGAGGAACTTGTCAGGAATGGCAGGATAGGGGCTACATTGCAGAGCGATGTCAAGCAGAGATTGGTCGAGATGCTTCGAGAGTATAGTGACATCTTTGCTTGTTCGTATGAAGATATGTCGAGGCTCGACACTGACATAGTGGTCCATCATCTACCACTGCGAGAAGATTGTCCTCCCATTAAGCAGAAGCTTAGAAGGACACGAACAGATATGGCCGTTAAGATCAAAGAAGAAGTGCAAAAGCAGCTGGATGTTGGCTTTTTAGCGGTCGCTACTTACCCTTCGTGGGTCGCCAACATAGTACCTGTACCGAAGAAGGACAGTAAGGTGCGGATGTGCGTTGATTATCGGGATTTGAATAGGGCGAGCCCTAAGGATGATTTCCTGCTCCCTCATATTAATGTGTTGGTCGACAATACAGCTCAGTTTTCCGTGTTTTTGTTCATGGATGGCTTCTCCGGCTATAATCAGATCAAGATGGCGCCGGAGGACATGGAGAAAACCACGTTTATTACCCCTTGGGGGATGTTCTGCTACAAGGTAATGCCCTTCGGTCTGAAGAACGCAGGGGCCACTTACCAGCGAGCGATGGTCACTTTGTTTCATGACATGATTCACCATGAGATTGAAGTCTATGTTGATGACATGATTGCGAAGTCCCAAACGGAGGAGGGACATCTGGTCAATTTGCTGAAGCTTCTTGAGAGGATTAAGAAGTTCAGGTTGAGGCTGAATCCTAATAAGTGTACTTTCGGAGTACGGTCGGGAAAACTACTGGGGTTTATTGTGAGTGAAAAAGGCATTGAGGTTGATCCTGCGAAGATAAAAGCAATAGAAGACATGCCAGCGCAAAAAACTGAAAAAGAAGTTTTTGGTTTCCTGGGCAAATTAAACTACATTGCCAGGTTTATATCTTAGCTCACGGCCACGTGTGAACCGATGTTCAAACTACTGAAAAAAGATCAGGCGATTATCTGGAACGAGGATTGCCAGAAGGCATTTGATAAGATAAAACAGTATTTGCAGGAACCAACAATTTTGATACCTCTAGTGGCCGGAAGACCCTTAATCATGTACTTGACAATTCTTGAGAATAACATGGGTTGCATCCTCGGTCAGCACGACGAGACTGGCAGAAAGGAGCACGCCATTTATTACTTGAGTAAAAAGTTCACAGATTGTGAGTCCCGTTACTCAATGTTGGAGAAAACGTGTTGCGCACTCGCGTGGGCTGCCAAACGCTTACGACTGTATATGCTCAATCACACAACCATGCTAATTTCGAAGATGGATCCGATCAAGTACGTCTTCGAGAAGCAAGCGCTTTCAGGCAGGATTGCCAGATGGCAAATGGTGTTGACGGAGTATGACATTCAGTATGTTTCCCAAAAGGCCATCAAGGGAAGTGTATTGTCTTAATACCTTTCCGAACACCCCATCGAAGATTATCAGCCGATGAAGTTTGAATTCCCTGATGAGGATATCATGTTTCTCAAAGTGAAAGATTGTGATGAATCGTTGCCCGGCGAGGGGCCAGATAGGAAATCCCAGTGGAAATTGATATTTGACGGGGCGGTTAATTTGTATGGAAGTGGTATTGGGGCAATCGTCATGACTCCACACGAATCCCACATCCCGTTCACTGCCAGATTGACTTTTCCAGTCACCAACAATGAAGCAGAATATGAAGCATGCATCATGGGTTTAGAAGAAGCTATTGATCTGAGAATCAAAAACCTGGATGTATACGGTGACTCGGCACTTGTTGTTAACCAAATTAAAGGGGAGTGGGAGACTCGTCAGTCGAATTTGGTGTCGTACATGAATTATGCCAAAAGGCTACATCTGTTCTTTGATCGAGTGGAACTCCATCATGTGCCCAGAGCTGAAAATCAGATGGCTGATGCCTTAGCCACGTTGGCTTCGATGTACAAAGTTAATTTTTGGAATGAAGCCCCAAGAATTGTCATTTCCCGTCTTGATAGACCTGCATTCGTTTTTGCAATTGAGGAAGCCTCCGATGGCAAGCCATGGTTCCACGATATCCAGACGTTCCTTATGACTAAGGAGTATCCTGCGGGAGCGTCAACCCAGGATAAGAAGACTCTGAGGAGGCTGTCTGGAAATTTCTATCTCAATCCTGATGGAGTTCTGTACAAGAGAAATCATGATCTCGCGCTACTCAAATGTGTAAATGAGAAAGAAGCGAGTTTGCTCATGGATGAAGTCTATGAAGGCACATTTGGTACGCACACCAGCGGACATGCTATGACGAGAAAGATCCTACGAGCAGGATATTACTGGCTGACGATGGAGTCGAATTGTTTCAAATTCGCGAAGAGATGTCATAAATGCCAGATTTATGCTGATAAAATTCATGTGCCGTCGTGCCCGTTGAATGTCATGTCATCCCCGTGGCCGTTCTCCATGTGGGGCATTGATATGATAGGCAAGATCGAGCCCACTACATCTAATGGTCATCGCTTCATTTTGGTAGCCATCGACTACTTCACCAAGGGGGTGGAGGCAGCCTCGTATGCCAACGTGACCAAGCAGGTGGTAGCCAGATTCCTAAAGAGGGACATCATCTGTCAATACGGAATTCCCGAGTGGATCATTACTGATAATGGTTCGAATCTAAATAACAAGATGATGAAGGAGTTATACCAGAGCTTCAAGATTGAACATCAAAACTCATCACCTTACCGAACGAAGATGAATGGTGCGGTTGAAGCGGCCAACATGAACATTAAAAAGATAGTATAAAAGATGGTTGTGACCTACAAAGATTGGCATGAGATGTTGCCATTTGCATTGCACGGTTATCGTACGACGGTACGCACATCAACTAGTGCGACTCCTTTCTCACTAGTGTATGGTATGGAGGTTGTCCTACCGTTGGAAGTTGAGATTCCTTCTTTGCGAGTTTTGGTTGACGTGAAACTCGATGAGGCATAATGGATTCAGAATCGATTAAACCAACTCAGCCTGATGGATGAGAAGATATTAGCATCAATTGCATATGGTCATCTGTACCAGAGTTGAATAAAGAAAGCTTATGATAAGAAGGTACGTCCTAAAAGCTTTCAGACGGGTGATCTCGTTCTGAAGAAGATTCTTCCACCACACTCCGATCACAGGGGCAAGTGGACTCCTAATTATGAAGGACCGTACGTTGTCAGCAAGGTCTTCTCGGGAGGGGCCTTGTTGTTATCCACGATGGATGGCGAAGATTTTGCATCCCTTGTGAACGTGGACGCAGTTAAAAATACTTTGTTTAAAAAATGACCCGCTGGAAAGAAAAAAAATGTCTAGGCAAAAATGGGGCATCCAAGTGAACCATAAAAAAGATAAAGGTTCAGGAAAAAATTAGGGATATAAATGAAAAAATGTGCACCCGCAAAGTCGAAAACCTGGAAGGGCGGCTTTGGCAAAAAAAGGGTATCCCGGTGAATCGAAAACCCGAAAGGGCGGTTAGGGAAAAAGTTAGGGATTTGAAAAGCAAATGACTGTGTTCCACGGGTGAACTTTCATTGTTTAGTGGTTGGGAAGACCTGAGGGCCGTTTATCCGAATCAATCTCTTCTGAAGCTGAAGCGTCAAAGAAGTATCAAAGTCGAGTGGGTCATAGAGGGATCAACTCATGGTGTTCGTCTATGCCGCATTGCCGACATTTGTATATACTGATGTATATTTATGTTATTATGCTTGCGCAGCTTCCTCATTTCAGGAGCTTGCATCTATTGTAAAACATTTTTGCCCATTCAGGGGTTCGTTATCAATAAAACGTATACTATTCAGCATTTTCTGTTTGTTTGTTTAGTTTTTACCTGTTTTGTTTGCGAAAAAGGACGACCAATGTTTTTGATAAAATACGCATACGTAAACTTGTTGGCCTAGGCCGATAATTGTTGAAATATTGAATTACCTGAACATTGTCACCGGATGATAACCTTGATAGGTCCCTTTGAGAAGGGTATCTGGTCTGTTTGTTCATGTTGTTGCAGGAACGTCACCCTCCAGGCAATGCGCCAGATGTTTTCTAAGCAGGATGATTCCTTCTTCCCCAGCGAGTTCAGTGGTGTTTCCCCACGGAGTCTGAGCATGGGACCGTGAGCATTGATATGTCTTTCTGTTCCGGTGAAATTTGGATGTCAAGCTATTGATTAACTTGAATCTTAATTCATTTACAACCGGTCTTTGATTTATTCAAAGGAAAGGTTAAAGGAAGGAAAAACTTATTTTTGCATCGTAAGCACGATGCGGGGAGAGATCTAAGGTTCGGGGGTTGGTTAAGTTTAGGGAAGGCATTAGCACCCTAGACTTCTGTAGTACTCTACAGGAACCTCTTGTTCTATGTGTGCTATTGTTATAGTTATCTACTTAAGGGTAATGTCGGGGTAAAAGGTAAAGAGAAGGACCTAAAGGGGTTAGTCCTAAGTATACTCGCCAAGACTCACATCTTGTGCCTACGTATCCTTGGTAGGAGATGGAATCAGAGTATTCGTACTTCCCCCTTTCTTTTCATCTTCTTCCCTCTATTCTCCGCCATCTTGATCCTGTAAACAAAACAACAAAACCCCAAGTTTATGAATCAGTAAAATTACCCCGGAGATTCACGAATTGCAGCAGTGGCGGTGGAATCAATGGCGGATGAAGGCGGTGTGTGCGTAAGTATCAGTGTACGAATCTTTGGGAATGCGGCAAACGAAAGTGTTGTGCGGCGAAAAGTCGGCTGTTAGTGGTGAATCGTCGGTGGAGCAAGAGTCGTACATGCGTGAGTTTCGCGACGAGCTACAATGTTATTTGGTCTTCCTTATGTAGTTTTTCAGATCCATCTTGATGCATCCATGCCTTTTTTTATTCAAAGTAAGGAAAAACAATAGTTTTGCAATTGGGCGTTGAGCTAGTTACTGGCAATTTGTGAAGATGATGGAAACTGTTATTGGGTTGTGTTTTAATGGTGATTGAGTTAGTACTGAATGTTAATGTTGAGAAGCTTTGGTTTATGATATTTGGATTTTTGTTGATTATTTTAGCAAGGCTGTGATCGAAGGTTGTATATGTGTTACCGGTCCTATTTTTGATTGTCTTCCTTCCCTTTTTATTTCTACCCTGCAAATCTTCTTGTCTGGACCAGATTAAAGCCTTGATATTGTAATAAACACTTTTCCATTTTGGGTGAACATGTTGGAGACATGTATTTATTTTTATTTTTAATCCACCTTGAATTTGATTGTGTTTAGATGGATATGGATGTTCTTAACTCCTAATGATGACGATGTTTATTGTTGTTGCATTTTCACAAGGCCAAACGGGAGCTTCCTTATTTAGCGGTGGTTTATGCTTGGCATCTTCTTTCGTGTATAACAGATGAATTGCGTCTTGGAACCAAATGCTTTCACAGGCCTATTATTGTTGTACTAGGAACGTGATGGGCTTCCCTCAACCTTGTGAATTCAGAGATTCCATATCTTCGGTAGAATGGGTTTTGGGTCACAAAAAGAAAGGTTACGGGCTTTGATTACGGAGAGAAATTTTTTTGTGTGTGAATGAAATGGATTTTTAAACCCCTCATCCATGCAAATAGGTTACGAGAAATTTAAAATTAGAACTTAAAAACAATTTGTATGGAAATCCTCCGTAACACGACCTCTTGAAATAATGAATAATTCCAAGTGCAATTCAAACAATTTCTTGCCAAAAATCAAGAGTTCAAGAACAAAACTCTTATCTTGAATGAAGACCAACATAGCCTGAAGGTTGGTGTTCATCTTACTTGAATAAGCAAAGAAAATCCAGGAGTATGATTAATGCATTCTAGATTCAACGCGTATCAACCGCGAAAATGGTTTACAGCGCACCCTCAATTGAACGACTTTGAAATTATAGTCGTGTAAATAATTTTGTAACTGATTCTTGGGTTTAAGTTCGGAGTAAAGCATCGAATTAACCTCAATTGGAAATATTTCTCGCATGAACTCAAATCCAAATTCGTCCAACTTTACAGTCTCAAATCATATGGTTTACAAATTGATTGATATTCAAACTTCCATTTGACAGCTAATAATCCCCTTCTCAAGTAGGAATGAACTGTACTGAAGAAAATCTAACATCCACACTGTCATAGAACTCCAATTAATTTTCAAACCGATGTCGTGTATATGAGAGACAGGAGACCCTATCTTTTAGGCATCCTCTGATAATGATTTGGCTCTGTAATAATAAAAATGACCGTAATCTGGTGATACGTCTGCCTCCACATAAGCTAAAGGGCTCAGGCTATTATTTTCCGCATACCTATTAAAACGAGAAAACTAGGCAAACCGGTTAGCGGGTTGTAAGAATGAAATACGGAACAAAAACGAAATGCGAAAAGGATTACCAATCTAAGGGTAAAATTTGGGGTACGACAGTTTCCCCTATTTAAATAACTTCACCCAATGATTTGAGCGATGAAGGCTCGAGGAATCAGGGTGAAAGGGATTTAAATACAGATAATCGAAAATTTTGCCCTTAGATGTAGTGATGTGTAATGCTATGGACACACGACAATGCTGATGATGCCATGAATCTAATATGATACGTATGATGAGAATGATAAATGCAAGGATGCAGGCGAAGCGACGTGACGAGCAAACCACACTGGGGAATACTACGCACTGGGAAACAGCACGAGACCGGGGAAAATCTAAAGTGGTAGACCAACAAGTTCAAGCATGACCAGTTGTTCACTTTAGAAAGAAAGCAAGAAGAGGTCCTCAATGGAGATGGCACCGGCGAGACGGCCTCCACTAGGGAAAATATCCGAGAGTAGCTGCTCAACAGGTCCAGGCATGATCGGTTGACACTCTAGGATGAAAAGGTAACTCAGGATCCACACGGCGGTAGGATCAAGTAAATGACAAGTGTTGGAATTTCTGGGACATTCCTTTAAACGAAGAGATCGAGCAGGACCTTTAGGAATCGTCGGAAAATATACAAGAAGAAACAAACATCAGAAACATCCGGAAGAACATCGAATGAACTCTGAAACATACCAGAGATACTCGGAAAAACGTCGAATAAAATCTGGGTTGTATCCAGAAATAAAAGGACAACATCTATAGTAGCATGAGATGAAGACGAGTCTCTAAAGGTGAATCCGAAACATTTAGGAAAGCAATAAATGTAATGGGACGAGTTTGAAGACATATCTAGAAGAACATTAGATAAGCAACAAAGGGGTTCTGGAAGAACATCAGAATAAAGATAAACGTATCCGGAAAAACATCGGATAGATTCTGGAAAACCATCAGAATCAAAGACTCGGTCTGCAAAACCGTCAGAAAGAGAAACGCAATCCGGAAAACCATCGGATAGATTCTGGAAAACCATCAGAAAGAGAAACAAATCCAGGAAACCGTCGGATAGATTCTGGAAAACCATCAGAATCAAAGGTAATATCTGGAAAACCATCAGATAAAAGACTCGATCTGGAAAACCGTCAGAAAGAAAAACGCAATCCGGAAAACCATCGGATAGATTCTGGAAAAACCATTAGAATCAAAGGTAATATCTGGGAAACCATCAGATAAAAGACTCGGTCTGGAAAATCGTCAGAAAGAGAAGCGTATCCGGAAAACCATCAGATAGATTCTGGAAAACCATCAGAATAAAAGGTAATATCTAGGAAACCATCAGATAAAAGACTCGGTCTGGAAAACCGTCAGAAAGAGAAACGTATCCGGAAAACCATCGGATAAGAAGAACGTCATATCTGGAAGAAACTTCCGATAGACTTGACATAAAGTTGTTTGGTAGGTGCCAAGCAAGTCGGACTTTGACCACGAGGTAAGACGTAGATAAAACACGGCCTCGGGAGAAATGAAAATGAGGATAAAATACTCATGATATGTATATGTATATGAATTATGCAATGATGTATGGTCAAATTCAGATGCAGCTGCCAACGACAAGGCTTGACTCTTATGGTAAGATGACAAGATGGGAAACTGATTCCTCAACACGGAGATCACTGTCATTTGGCTAAATTGTATCAAGTTGATAGTCCCTGTAAGAAGTATGAATATCTTCTTGGAGATTCTTTAAGTAAACTGCCCCAGATTAGCTGCTTGTTGCAAATGAACTGATAATTGCTTCAGCTTGTCTGATCCGTGAAAATGATTGTTTTACTGTACCCTCGGAAGGCTTGCCCCAGTATGTGTCTTGAAAAATATTTTGGATAAACCAAATCGGAGAAGACCTTGCCTCTGATAGGATCATTTGCCCATGTTTCTCGATGTTTGAAAATTCGTTAGAGGAAAGCCAGTTTGCCAACAAAAGTATTCATACAAACATGGTAATGTAAAGTTCATGCAACTTTTGAAATCAAGATTATTTTTGAAATATGAAGAATAAATGAGTCATTGGTCAGAACACGAAGGTTCAAAACGCTCAAAATTTAAAACAAAGGTGTTCTACCAAAATAAATGATTCGCAAAGATTTTTTGGAGTCAGCTTACGCAACCTTGTTGTAGTATGCTTTCAAAATAACCTTTCTTCAATTAGGTCTTTTGAGGGTTGTAACGTGGCCTAGTTCACGGTTTATGAAACAAAAGATAAAGGCTCAAATTTTATTTGTACCCACCCCATCTACGTGATAATCTTCAGTCCTACGCTCAATTAACTCATATTATGCATTCAGGTTCTTATAGGTTAGGAATTACACTGATGGTAGCAAATGATGGTTCAGCAGTCAACAAACCTTTTTTTTATAAAAAAACAGCCACTACTTCCCTCTAACATTGAGTTGTTTTTGAGGATTTTCAGGGTAAGGATTTAAAGATCTCCTCTTTTTATTATCCTTAAATTTTGCCTGAACTGTTTCTTTTAAAGCACACAGTCAACGGGATGTCCCAGTTTTTCCTAAGTCTCCTTCATAGGTTTTGACTTAGCGGGCTTTTTCTTTTGATTTTTTTTGAACGAAAATGACTGCCTAGCTTTATGATCACGGTGAACTATCATTGGCTTTTGACTTGGAAACATCTTCGACACTTACTTGTTGTGTGCGAAGGAAAATAGTGAGTTCAACCTTTATATGAAAGGGGTATTACAGGAACACGCAACCAAGTTAATTGAGAACTACCCATGCCCCAAGTTAAGATTGCAGTTTTATTATAAAGAAAGAAACTCCAACTTCTAGGCTCGAAGGGGGTGACAAGGGATTAACTTCCTTATTTCTCCAGTGTTTGGGAGTTGAACAATGTCTTACATCGTCAACAAAGTTTGATTGAAAGCATACTGACAACAATTATGGGTATAACGTTTTCATCATCCTCCCTCCAATCTTTGCATATCAAAAATTTGGACAAGAAGTAAATATTTGAAAGATAAAGCATAAAGATGCAAATAAATAGACAAGGTGAGTTGAAATTGAAAGTTGCAATGCTCAGTTCATTAATGTGAAAGAACAAACATAAATTGAAAGCAAACAGCTAACAAAAGAAGGAAAATGCAAACAACGAGAAACAAAAGCCTAGTGACTGAATTAGTATTGTTTGAATCTTCACTTCTGATGCACTGGCAAAGGATTCTTCTAGACATTTGGAGGGTTATCTGCAAAATCCAATGTTCCATCTCTAATCAACTCACGCACTCTAGCTTTCAGTGTAAAACAATGCTCCAAGTCGTGGCCTAAGGCACCCTTATGAAAAGCACACTGGAAATCAGTCTAGAATCCAGCTGGAGGAGAATTAGGAGGAGGTGATAAAGCCCTTGTAGTAATTAGCCCTCGTTGACCCAAGTACGGATATAGCTCTGTGTAAGTCATAGGAATAGGATCAAATTGGTTCCTATTTCGAGACTGGTCTTGTCTAATAACTGGACGTTGAGCAGTCTGAGCTGGATGTGGAGCAACAACAGGTTGAGATCCATGGCGAGGCTTCCTTGATTCAGTCATGACAGCATTAGTTTGTTCCTCCTTCTTCTTCTGGAAATTCCCATAGGATTTCTTTGCGCCATTAGAAGATTCGGCAGCTTTAGATACCTTACTATTTTTCAAACCCTCTTCTATCCTTTGGCCAATAGTCACCAGATCTGTAAAGTTTGAAGAGACACTTCCAATCTTCTTTTCCCAATAGAAGGGAGACAAAGTATCTATGAACATTCCTGTCAATTCTTTCTCTGCTATAGGGGGTTCAACTTGAGAAGCTAATTCCCTTCAACGTTGAGCATACTCCTTGAATAACTCTTTTTCCTTCTGAGACATACTTTGTAGCTGACGACGATCAGGAGCCATGTCTAAATTGTATTTGTACTGCCTCATAAAAGCATTGTCGAGATCCTAGAAACAGCGGACACTGTTAGGCTCTAAGTTTATATACCATTTGAGAGAAGCACCACTCAGACTATCCTGAAAGTAATGGATAAGCAGCTTCTGATTGTTGGTGTAAGCCGCCATCTTTCGGAAATACATGACTAGATGGGCTCTTGGACATGAGTGACCTTGATACTTCACGAACTCAGGAGTCTTGAACTTGGCAGGAAAAACAAGACCAGAGACTAGGCACATATTATCGGCATCAACGTTGAAGAAATCAGTACCTTCGACAGCTTGGAGTCTCTTATTTATGATCTGAAATTATTCACGGGTAATCTTAGGCTCAACAAAATCTTCCATGGTTGTCCTCTTGAGCACGAGCAGCATTGTACTCATAGGGAGAATTCTCAAAGGGAGCTTGGATAGTCTGATTAACAGTGTGGACCGCAGGTCTGGCCTCGGTAAAGACAGGAGCTTGAAAAACCGGTCTGACAGTCTGACCAATTGTAGCAGCAGATGCAATAGGTGGAGAGAAGTTATGAGGTAAACCAAACTCCGACCAAGTAGAGGGTGGCAATGAAACAGGAGATGGATCAGCACTTAAAACTTCTTGAATGACGGTCCTCTGGGGGTGGCTCTCCATTCGGACTTCCGCATTATGTTCCTCCTGTTCTGAGAAACCGGGGGAAAAATGCAATGCAAAAATGTGATGCTAATGCCATGCAATGGTTTCAAGTATCTCACCAGTCGATTGCAAACATTTTTAGGAAAGTTGGGAAAAGGTTCTTAAACTTTAAAAATGTAGGACTTTTGAATTTGCAAAGGACTGTTGAATTCCTTGAAACTAGGGATGATGTTTTATGAATGTGTCGCTTGCGCGAAAATAAGGTGCCGGCATGACAGAAGAGTCGCCACCTTTCGTTATTTATCCCTCAGAGCGGGAAAGGAAACGATCGGAAAAACCTGACGAAAAAAGGTAAGACAAGGTCATCGCAACCATTGTCTGGGTTCGGGAGTCGGTTACGCAAGGGGAAGGTATTAGCACCCCTCACGTCCGTCGTACTCGACGGGATCCTCGCTTGTTTGTTTACTTGGACGGGTTGGTTATAATCTATCTACCTATCAAGGCTGGCTGAAAAAAGAAAAGAAAAATGACTCGGCAAAGCGTCGCACTTTATGCCTACGTATTCACATCAGAGATTGAGAAATCAGAGTCAACGTAGTTCAGCTAACTACGGGTTATGGGGGAAAGGTTGAAGGTTGCTCGCTAGGACATCGCATCCTATGCCTACGTACTTTCATCTGGTATGAAAGATCAGAGCAAACGTAGTTCGGGAAACTACGGGTTATCTCCTAAAAGAAGTGTTTTTTATTGTATTTGCGATCTCAACCGCACTAGAGACTATGACCTGAGAGGGAATGCATCCTTTCTCAGATAGCTTAAGGCTCGTAGCGTACGAAAGAAATCGTTCATGATTACTGTGTTTTAAACTGCTTCAAGATGAGAAGAGAACAGGCCCAACTAGGAGGGAGACTATCAAGTCCTACTGTTATCATGCCATGGATTCATCCTATGGTTGAGGTTTAAACAGGGAACTCCTAGATGTTGTCATGCATAGGTTTCAACCTAAAAGTCTATCATCAAATCCTCATCCGAGGAAATGAGAGTCCTAAGGGATCATGTCAATGATACACCAAAACAGACAAAAGCATCAACTTTAACAGTAAAATGCATGCAATGCAAGTGAGGGAGGAAATGTGTGTGGGGATTCAGCCTCCACAAGCTCGTCTCGACCTCAAGCCAGTCATGAAATAACAGTAATCATACTGAAAATAAACAACATGCTATCAAGCAATGAACAGATAAAAGAAATGAAGTGCCATCAGGCAAACAAAACACATGCTTGAGAAAGAAATGATCTACATCTAATCCTAACCCTAACACAGAATCTGAATCAAATCTAAGCACTAAAGCAAAACCCTAAACAAGAGAAAACAATCCCAGTCTTCAAGCTTCAGAACAAGCTTACCAAAGAAAGGGAGCTAAGTAAGCAGACTCATAGTGTCTTCCTCAGGAAAGCACTAGGAGGTGTATACTCAGGAGTTATATCCTATGTGGCTCAACCACTGTGATCAGTTTACATTCCTCCTCAGGAGAAACTAAACTCACAAGCAGGCTCCAACATCACTGGATATTTAGGAAATCCTATCTGAACTAGTGGAACTAAGTGAATAGACTCATAGGACCTTCCTCAGGAAAGTACTAGGAGGCTTCCACTTAGGAGTTGTATCCTATGTGGCTCAACAACTGTGATCAGTTTACATTCCTCCTCAGGAGAAATTAAACTCACAAGTTGGCTCCAACATCATTGGATACTTGATAAATCCTAGATAAACTAATGGAACTAAGTGAATAGACCCATAGGACCTTCCTCAGGAAAGTACTAGGAGGCTTCCACTTAGGAGTTGTATCCCATGTGGCTCAACAACATGTGATCAGTTTACATTCCTCCTCAGGAGAAATTAAACTCACAAGTTGGCTCCAACATCATTGGATACTTAAGAAAGAGGTGAGAATAAAGAATGAAAGTTATTCATAGTGCCTTCCTCAGGAAAGTACCATGAACTTCCTTCAAACTTCAGGATCTCAAACCTCACAGACAGGGGACAAGCCAAGCTCTGGGTCTCTGAGTCTTGATCTACAATCTTCTCCTCATCATGCTCCTCAACAAGGTCTTCAGGACAACACAAACCCCATAACAACTTCCCCAAAATGAACCCCAAATATGAACAGATAAGCACAGAACAGACAAAATCATCAGTCTACTTCAGAAAATACCTAAAAATACTAAACCAAGGGGGAAAAATCTAACAATTATTCACAAGGGTCTACAAAGTCTATCCATAACATCTACATGGGCCTCTACCTAAAAATCAAGACAAAACTATTCAAAGAAGATGAATTCTTCACCTAAGCACAACCTAAACCCTAATTAGGATACCCTACATCTACCCTAATTAAACTAATCAAAATTTAATTCTAAAATTCTAGAATAAATCCTATGGGGAACTATGATTCATCATCTAATTACACAAAAAAGAATGGATAAAAAAAACCTAAGGGACGGTCCTAAAACAATTCTTGCAAAATCATGTATCAACTAAAAGAAAGAAAATACACTATATTAAAGAAAATACCACTAAAAATTCCACCTTAAAAATAAAACTCCATTTTTATTTTTATATTTTTCTACACAAAATTATCTAATCATAGAAAAAAGAATGACCAAAAAATCATCATTTATCAATTTTTAATGAATTTTTAAAGACAAGAAAAATATTAAAAGAATTAAAAAAGAATTTAAAACAATTAAAAGGGAGGGGGGGGGTGTGAATAGCCACACGCGCCAGTTCAATTATTTGGGCCAGAATAGGGGGGGTGTGGATAGCACGCTGGATGCACCCAGCCCAGACGCGCCTCACTTAACCAAACGGCATCGTTTCGCTTTTCAAATTTTTCCCTCCGTTTTTCTGGGCGATCTGGGCCGTTGGATTAACATAAAAGGTCAAACATTCCACGCGAATTGATGGTGAAGATTGCATCTTCAACCTCTGGCCTGCTAGGGTTTCGAAACAGCTTCCATGTGCCCTCCCTTCTCCTTCATCTAGCTCACTCAATTCTCCACCATTTTCCTCGATCCAAACATCAAACTTATTCTACTCCTCTCCCTCTACACAGCCATGGCACCAGAATTCCCTAACTCTCCCTCTACAAAGAATTATGAAAGATGGAAGTTTCGGGCACACTTGATTCACACTGATATGCATGGTAATAGAATGAATCCATATTAACCTAGAGTGTTCTACGTGCTAAGGGGATTACACTAAGCTAAAAACCTAAGAATATAGCAGCCTAGGGTGCGTGTTCTTGATCTCTAAAGCTTCATGGCTCTGTTATGGAACTCCATGGATCGTGCTATAACTTCTAGGGTTTCATCCTCTAACCTAATGCATCAGTTCTATATCTATAAAACTAATTAAGACTGCATAAATTAGGAGAATTAGGGAGAGAAACCAACCTGTCAAGTAATGATGGTAGGTGCTCGTGGAGAAGGTTGCAAGCCTTGTAATTGCTTCAGGATGATCCTCCAATGGTGGAAATGATTCTGTTTGCACTGGTTTTGGAGAAGAAGCCTTGTAGTGAAAGATTTATTGGATTGCTTGAACTTGAAGGAAGAACTTCAATGGCTATTTCTCTCTCTCTCTCCCTCCTGAAATCTCTCTCTATCACCAACCCTAAACTCTCTTCATGGCCCTCTTCTTTTAATGATCATTAGATATTTCTAGATTCATCTAGAATATGGTGGAAAGTTCTTGAAAATCTCATGTGGGGACAAGTTGAAAATCTCACATCCCATGCCTTATGCCTTACCATTTTGTGCCAAATTCTCCTTATGAGAGATATTGAGTGTGGATGAGTGAAAAACAAGCTCATCTTTGGCTTGTGTAAGGTTTTTCAACATTGCCTTCTTTTTCAAGTAACAAGTTTTCAAAGCATCACCCATTTTAAAGCTTCAAATCCAAATTCTAGATAAACCAATGTTCTCAAAATGATGTTTCCAATCAAAATGATATATTGGATGACCTATTTTGGATTTGTGGATCTTCCAAACCAATTTTCAAATTCAACTTTTCAAACTTATATGCCATTTTTAGTTCATTTTTGACCAATCATGTAACTTCATGCTATGAGCTTTTCCAACAATTTGTGACCTTCTTTCTAGACTTAAAATCACATTTTGGACAACTTTCATGTTTTGAGTTTTTCCATTTGAGGCTTGGAAATAGGAGTTTTAGGCATTGGCTAAAATGACCTATAACTGACAAATGACCAAAATACCCCTGTCTTGTTCAAACCATAAGTTGAGTTCCACAAATCCTATCAAGGACTTCCACCACTCAAATTAAAGCTAAGAAGATGCTATTCAACATTCATGTTGACCAAGAAGTCATAGGAATCACCCTACTAGGGCAAAAGTTGTCTGCAAGTTGGGTGACTTTCAAGGACCCAGATTCACACACCTCTGCTGACCTGTAATTTGCCAAAACCATAACTTGAGCTCTGTAACTCCTATCAAGGACTTCCACCACTCAAATTAAAGCTTAGAACAAGCTCTACAACATTCATGTTATGGGGAAGGTGAGATATCAATCACAACTTGAGCTAAAACTGCCTGGAAGATAGGGATCAAATTAGGGTTTTTCACTGACAATCCTTGGGGACCCTGACTTGAAACTTCTCAAACTCCTCACTCATGATGAGTTGGCCTAGGAATCATCTTTATATCCTCTCTATGCATCATTCCATGATCTCATGGCCCTTGGATTGGGTCTCAACCTTTCCCAAATCTTCAGTTATCCTAGGGTTGACCCAGTCAAAACCCTAATTCTATCATTCATGGTTGAATCTTCTGAACTCTTGCATAATGACTTCCCTGGGCTTCATGAAGGCTATCAAGACATCTCATAGGCTTTCCTAAAACATCAAGTTCATTCTCAAAGTCTCAGAACCATCTGAGGGGCACCCACAACCCTCAAGCTATGAAGCACACAACCCTGGTTTCAAACCACTTCTTCTGAGGATCTCTTGAACTTTCTGATGAAGGTATCCACTTTCAAACACTCAATGGATAAATAATTGTTGGTCAAATTTTGGGGTGCAACAGCTGCCCCTATTCAAACGGCTTGAACCTGACTGGGTGAGAAGCGAACGGCTCTCAACCAATCAAGGTACGAGACGGTTGAATATCGGTAAACCCGAAAATTTGCCAACTGCACGAGCACACAGTACTCTGCGGGGAACAAATCTTTGAATCCTGCAACACTAGCTGCTCAACAACTGGCTGGAGAACCAAAGCTGACATCACCGTCGGACGACCGAAGTACTCTGCGTCACCACTGGAGAACTAAATCTGACATCACCGTCGGACGATCGAAGTACCCTGCGTCACCACTGGAGAACTAAATCTGACATCACCATCGGACGATCGAAGTACCCTGCGTCACCGCTGGAGAAACATCTTCGACTTCAATCAGAAGACATATCCTTCATTTGATCGCAATCAATCATCACCTCAGGATAACTGACTTGGTCTTCAGACTCACACGGATCACTCTGTTGTATCTACAACCTCTGGAACCTTGTCTTCAGCCACCCGTTGATTCATCAACCCGGAAATCTGAACTCACAGGAACCTTATGATATCGCCTTCGGGCGCTTACGAAATCCATCTTCAGATTAGACATCATTGTTGGAGCAGACATATCATGCTGCTCAGGGTTTCAAGGATCATCTTGAACAAACAGATCCGTCGGGCATCTTCAAGAATCGTCCTGAACTGATAACCTTTCTGGAGCAAACATTCTGTTGGGTATTCCAGGAATCTTCCTGGGCAACTCTTGCTGAGGACGCTATTGGGGAGCTCAAGTATCATACTAGGCGAACCACTCGGGAAGCTGTACTGGGGTTTTAAGAATCGTATTAAGCAAATGGCCCTGCTGAGGGACTTGGGAATCATCTCGAACTGAAGACTTCGCTGGGGATCTCAGAAATCATTTTGAGCGAGCGACCGTGGGGATTACCCCGGGGTCTTTAAGAATCATCTCAAAAGCGACCTTGCTGGGGAGAACATCAAGAATCGTCCTGAGCAACCGGTCTTTTGGTGGTATACCTGTTCAACAAGGATGATGATGACCTAGATCATGCTTATGATGCGTATGCTTCGGCACCATGCCGCACACAGTGGGAATGATATGCGTTTATGCTAAATGCCGTGCAATCATGCACAATGCTATGCAACGTTAAATGCTATGCAGTCATGCACAACGATGCGATCCCGTCAGCAAAATAAATGCCGAAGGGGGAAATCCTCCTGTCAAGGAGAAAGAACCACTCAGGTAGAGGATTCATCCTGCTGAGGAGAACGTGAACACGCCAATATCAATCAGGCTCTGTCTGGGGAATTGATCTTCCGCGAACTGCTGCAGGGGAACAACTTCAGCTGACTGCTGCAGGGGACGAAGCTCTACGAGAACTTGGATCTGCTGATATCAATTACGAGAATGAACTGCGCGGCCGTCACGGCTACTCTTCTGGGGATGACCACTCTGAGGGGAACCAACTTCAGCTGCTCAACACTCCACTGGGGAAAAACCAATCATGATCTGATCAACCTCCAAGGATTCGGATCTCTTGGACATCTGCAAACTCGGCTGAGGAAGGAGAAATCATTCTGCTTCGATGGAGAGAGTGCGATTCTGGGGAAACACAGCACTAGCTGCCCCACGCTCTGCTGGGGAAAATTGATCATGATCTGATCAACTTCCGAGGATTCTGCTTTTCTGCGGACTCAGCCGGGGAGAGAAATCATTCGACTTCACTGGAGAGTGCGACCCTGGTGCGGAGTTTCAATTTCGCCAGGGAAGAAAGGGTCATCTGCCTTCGGGGGAGAGTACAACTCTGCCGGGGAATACAACATCAGCCGTTCCAACACTCTACTGGGGAAGAGGGAATCATCGAACTTCAGGAGAGAGCCTGACTCTGGTGAGGAATCTCAATTCCACTGGAGACCTTAGTCTGGCACCGTCAGTTACTGCATCCTTCGGCATACGAACAACCTCCTGCGAAACCTGCACTTGTGACCCGGTGCGGGGGAGAAAATCCTGCTTTGGTGACTTTACTGGGGAAAACACGAGCTCCAGTACCCAAACATTTCTATGAACTCTGCACTTGTGACCCGGTGCTGGGGGGAGACGACATCATTCTTCGGTGCTTGACTCAGCCGATGAGGTGACATTCCTTCAGGATGCGTCTGCTTGGGGAAGAGAATCACCTCTACCTGGGGAAGACATATCAATGCTCACCATCTTGCGTTCAGATTCTGCGGAGAAGAGACTACTGAACTTTGCTGGGGAAGGAGGACTCATCCTGCCTCGGGGATACGCACGGCACATCTTCTGGCAAGTGCTACACCTGCAACAACACAAACAAACAGACAAGACACCCTCCTCAAAGGGGCCTATCCAGGTTATTATCTCGTGACAATATTCAGTTAATTAGTTGTTTCAACAATCAATGGGCCTAGGCCCGCAAGTTTATGTATGCGCATTTTATCAAAAACACATCGGCGTTCTCATTCGCAAACAAAACAGATAAATGCTAAGCAGTCAAGTAGAATTGCTGAATAATGTGCATTTTATTGATGATGAACCCCTGAACGGGCAAAAATGTTTTACAACAGAGGCAAGCTCCTGGAATGAGGAAGCCGCGCAAAAAGAAAACATAAATATACATCAGTATATACAAATGTCGGCAATCGAGGCGTAGACGAACACCATGAGTTGATCCCTCTAAGACCCACTCGACTTTGATACTTCTCCGATGCTTCAGCTTTGGAAGAGATTGATTCAGATAAACGGCCTTCAGGTCTTCCGAACCACTAAACAATGAAAGTCCATACGCGGAACGCAGTCATTTGCTTATTTAAATCCCTAACTTTTGCGTGAACCGCCCTTCACGGGTTTTCAGTTCACCGGGATACCCTTTTTTGCCGAAGCCGCCCAGTGTAGGTTTTCGACTTCGCGGGTGTACATTTTTTCAATATATCCCTAATTTTTGCCCGAACCTTTTATTCTGTTTTTGGTTCGCCGGGATGCCCCTTTTTTGCCTGGACTCTTTCTTTTTTTTGTCCAGCGGGTCTCTTTCAAGCAAAGTATTTTTTAACTGCGTCCGCGTTCACCGGGGATGCAAAATCTTCACCATCCATCGTGGATAACAACAAAGCTCCTCCTGAGAAGACCTTGCTGACGATATACGGCCCTTCGTAATTCGGAGTCCACTTGCCCTGGTGATCGGAGTGTGGCGGAAGGATCTTCTTCAGGACGAGATCACCCGTCTGAAAGCTTCGAGGACGCACCTTCTTATCATAAGCTTTCTTCATTCGGCTTTGGTACAGGCGACCAAATGCAATCGATGCTAACCTCTTCTCGTCCATCAGGCTGAGCTGGTTCAAGCGGTTCGTAATCCATTCTGCCTCATCAAGTTTTACATCAACCAAAACTCGTAAAGAGGGAATCTCCACTTCTAGCGGTAGGACAGCTTCCATACCGTACACCAAGGAGAAAGGAGTTGCCCCGGTCGACGTACGCACCGTAGTACGATAACCGTGCAAGGCAAACGACAGCATCTCGTGCCAATCTTTATACGTCACAACCATCTTTTGAACAATCTTCTTGATGTTCTTGTTGGCCGCTTCAACAGCGCCATTCATCTTCGGCCGGTAAGGAGATGAGTTGTGGTGTTCAATCTTGAAATTTTGACAGAGCTCCTTCATCATTTTGTTGTTCAGGTTCGAACCGTTGTCCGTGACTATCCGCTCGGGAATCCCATAGCGACAGATGATGTCCCTCTTTATGAATTTAGCTACCACCTGCTTGGTCACATTAGCGTACGAGGCTGCCTCCGCCCATTTGGTGAAGTAGTCGATAGCTACCAGGATAAAACGATGACCATTGGATGCGGTGGGCTCGATCTTGCCTATCATGTCGATGCCCCCACATGGAGAACGGCCAAGGGGAGGACATGACATTCAATGGGCACGGCGGCACATGAACTTTATCAGCATAAATTTGGCATTTGTGACACTTCTTCGCGAATCTGAAGCAATCCGACTCCATAGTCAGCCAGTAATACCCTGCTCTCAGGATCTTTCTCGTCATGGCATGCCCGCCGGCGTGCGTACCAAATGTGCCCTCATGGACTTCTTCCATGAGCATACTTGCTTCTTTCTCATCCACACATCTGAGTAGCACGAGATCGTGGTTTCTCTTATACAGCACTCCATCAGGGTTGAGGTAAAAGTTTCCAGATAACCTTCTCAGAGTCTTCTTATCCTGGGTTGACGCACCCGCAGGATACTCCTTGGTCATAAGGAAGGTCTGGATGTCGTGGAACCATGGCTTGCCGTCGGTGGCATCATCGATTGCGAACACAAACGCTGGTCTATCAAGCCGCAAAAGCACAATTCTTGGAGCCTCATTCCAATAATTGACTTTATACATTGAAGCCAGCGTGGCTAAAGCATCAGCCATTTGATTTTCAGCCCGGGGTACATGATGAAGTTCTACTTGGTCGAAGAACGGAAGCAGCCTCCTGGCATAATTCATGTACGGCACTAGATTCGCTTGACGAGTTTCCCACTCCCCTTTGATTTGATTGATTACAAGCGCTGAGTCACCATATATGTCTAGATTCTTGATTCTCAAATCAATTGCCTCTTCTAGACCCATAATACATGCTTCATACTCGGCTTCGTTGTTGGTAACTGGAAACGTCAGTCTTGCAGTAAACGGGATGTGGGATCCGTGAGGAGTCGTGATGATAGCCCCGATACCACTTCCATAGGAATTAACCGCTCCGTCGAATATCAACTTCCACTGAGACTTCCTATCTGGCCCCTCATCGGGCAATGGCTCATCGCAATCCTTCGCTTTGAGAAACATAATGTCCTCGTCAGGGAATTCGAACTTCATCGGCTGATAGTCTTCGATTGGCTGTTCGGCAAGGTAATCAGACAATACGCTTCCCTTGATGGCTTTCTGGGAGACGTACTGAATATCATATTCTGTTAACACCATCTGCCATCTGGAAATCCTGCCCGAAAGAGCCTGCTTCTCGAAGACGTACTTGATCGGATCCATCTTCGAAATTAGCATAGTGGTGTGGTTGAGCATATACTGTCGTAGACGTTTGGCAGCCCAAGCTAATGCGCAACACGTCTTCTCCAGCATCGAGTATCGAGATTCACACTCAGTGAACTTTTTACTCAAGTAATAAATGGCATGCTCCTTTCTGCCCGTCTCGTCGTGTTGACCGAGAACACACCCCATACTATTCTCCAGAACTGTCAAGTACATGATTAATGGCCGTCCAGCCACTGGGGGTATCAAGATTGGAGGTTCTTGAAGATACTGCTTTATCTTATCGAATGCCTTCTGGCAATCCTCATTCCAAGTAATCGCCTGATCTTTCTTTAACAACTTGAACATCGGTTCACAAGTGGCCGTGAGCTGAGAGATAAACCTTGCAATGTAGTTTATTCGGCCCAAGAAACCACGAACTTCTCTTTCTGTTTTCGGCGCTGGCATTTCTTGGATAGCTTTTATCTTTGCAGGATCAACTTCAATACCTCGTTCACTAACGATAAACCCCAATAACTTTCCGGACCGCACTCCGAAAGTGCACTTGTTAGGATTCAGCCTCAGCCTGAACTTCCTAAGCCTTTCAAACAGCTTCAGCAAATTGACCAGATGCTCCTCCTCCGTTTGGGACTTTGCAATCATGTCATCAACATAGACCTCGATCTCATGATGAATCATATCATGAAACAAAGTTACCATTGCTCGCTGGTAAGTGGCCCCTGCGTTCTTCAGACCGAAGGGCATTACCTTGTAGCAAAATGTTCCCCAGGGGGTAATGAACGTCGTTTTCTCCATGTCCTCCGGTGCCATCTTAATCTGATTGTAACCGGAGAAGCCATCCATGAACGAAAACACGGAAAACTGGGCTGTATTGTCGACCAACACATCGATATGAGGCAACGGGAAATCATCCTTAGGGCTCGCCCTGTTCAAATCCCGATAATCGACGCACATGCGTACCTTACCGTCCTTCTTCGGTACAGGCACTATGTTGGCGACCCACGGAGGGTAAGTGGTAACGGCTAGAAATCCTGCGTCCAACTGCTTCTGGACTTCTTCTTTGATTTTTACAGCCATGTCAGGTCTCGTCCTCCTAAGCTTCTGCTTGACTGGAGGGCAGTCTTCTCGCAACGGCAAGCGATGAACCACGATATCTGTGTCAAGTCCGGGCATATCCTCATACGACCAAGCAAAGACGTCACTATACTCTCGAAGCATCTCGACCAGTCTATGCTTGACATCATTCTGCAGCGCAGCCCCAACTCTGACATTTCTGACGAGCTCCTCAGAACCCAGATTTATGATCTCAATATCCTCCTCGTGAGGCAGAATAACCTTCTCCTCTTGTCTCAACAAGCGGGCCAACTCTTCCGGAAGGTCTTCGTCTTCATCAATCTCATCCTCGGCTTGATAGATCGGGCAATCAAAGTCGTAGTGAGCCGTAGAGGGTCCAGAGTCGATGTCATCTGTTACGTGGATCCTGCAATAACAAGGGTTAAGTTTAAAGCAAGAATATGCAGGTTAGCACGAACCTCGTTGCCATTTTGCTGTTTTTCGAAACAAACATAAAACATGAATAACAGAGAACACAACATTTGATTACGAAGAAAACGCCTTTTATTTATTAACAAAATGCATACACATAATCCAACAAAGCCCTGACAGTAAAACCACTATGCCCCGGGCAGGACATAGGGTTGCACAAAGATTGTAAAAAGCAAATCATTATTCTTCACTTGTCAGCTTGATAATCTCCTTGATGGTCCAATTGTGGAGGCGCTCGCCTGGCTTGCTCGGTTGAATCCAGGCGTCAAGATCGCAATCACTGTCCCCGCTGTCCTCTGACGCAGCGTTGATACTCTCGAAAATCACTCCCTCCTTGGTGAATAAGATCGTCCCCTTCCCATGAGACGAACTGCCAGAAGAAGATGAAGCTTCAGCTCCGGGAGAATACCCTAATCCAAACTTATCCTGTTTGATTGGTATATCCAAAACATGCCCCCAGCCTGGGGTGGAACCAGCTTCGACAACGGCTCTAGCTTCCTTAAACGAGGAGAGGTTCAACTCTTGCTTCTCTGCAACAACGGGAGCTACCTCCTTCACCCCGACGGTTTCAAATGCTTGGCAAAGAGTCTCATGGATCTCACCATCCATTTCGACGTATTTAAAGGACGACAGGTGGCTTACCATGATGTCCTCCTCTCCACAGACTGCCACTATGCTGCCCCCAACAGCATATTTAAGCTTCTGATGCAGCGTTGACGTTACGGCACCAGCAGAATGGATCCACGGTCGGCCTAAGAGGCAGCTATAGGCGGGCATGATATCCATGATATAAAAAACCGCATTGAACGTCTCTGGACCAACTTGAATTGGCAGGGTCAATTCTCCGAAGACGTGGCGCTTGGTTCCGTCAAAGGCCTTCACGACCAGATCACTGGGCGTGCACAGCAGTCCCCGGGTATCCAATTTCATCAGTGCCTTCTTTGGAAGCACGTTAAGCGAGGAACCCGTATCCACCAGGACGTGTGACATAATCGTGCCTCTGCACTCTATTGAGACGTGCAAGGCGCTATTGTGATCTCTTCCCTTAGGAGTCAGCTCCAGATCTGTAAATCCCAGCCCATTACCAGCATTGACATGGGCCACCACTTCCTCGAGTTGATTCACTGATATCTCCTGCGGCACGTATGCAGCATTCAATACTTTCAGTAATGCGTTGCGGTGCGCTTCAGAACACAGCAACAGGTTAAGAATCGAGATCTTTGACGGAGTCTGATGAAGATGATCTACAATTTTGTAGTCACTCTTCCTGATTAGTCGCATGAACTCTTCAGCATCTTTAACCAGCAAGTCTTTCTCTGCCCCTGCAGGGACCTCTTCAACAGCTTTACCTTTACCTTTATCCACAGCGTCAGCTCGGACCACTTTCTCTGCTGCAACCTCTGCCGGTGCGAACACTCTACCGCTTCTAGTGATACCACTGACTTCGGTAAGATTCTGCGCAGTCGATCCGGATGGCTCAAGCTCTATCTTCTGACCATTACAATAAACTTCGGCGCCATAATGCCAGGGAACGGCATTGGTACTCTCGAATGGGATTGGTCCGGCCCTGGTGATGGTGATAGAAGTCGGACGGGGCGCGGAAATAGTAATAGGATGACGAGGAATAGTAATGGTAGCAACTTCGTCTGCCTGCTTCAGCACAACTTCCCCTGACACATTCTCAACGCTCCGACTGAATTGCAAAATACCCTCGGACATCAGGCTTTGGACACCTTCGATTAGCTGCTCACACCCATCAGGAAGTGCAGCACAAGCCATACATAACTCTCCACATCCAGGAAAGAAGCCCTTCTTTAACAACTTAGCCTTGACAAAACTCAACGGCGTCTTCAAATCTTTGACATCAGTCAGCAAGTTCGCACTCTCCTCTGTGATGACAGCATTCACCCCGCCCCCCTTATGATGAGGCATCAGATTCTTGGTGACGTTGGGCACGCTGTCAGAAAAGTTGATAACCTTGGCGTCCACCAAGTCCTGGACTTTGTGCTTAAAAGCTTTACAATTCTCAACCGTATGGCCAGGTGCCCCCGAGTGAAATTCACAAGTAGCATTATCATCATACCCCGGTGGTGGTGCCCCTGTTAAGGGAGCCATTGTCCTCTTATGAACCAATTGGAGCTGAAGCAACGTTTGCAGAAGCTGTGCATATGACATAGGTGGAGTTTCAAGATGGCGGTTTGCCAGGGGACCCCGATTCTGATATCTCTTATATCCCTGATTATTCTGTTGCTGGGGCTGCTGCTGCGGTTGCGGGGGAGCAGCTGGGATGTTTATGCTAGCGATCTGAGACTGAGGGCCCTTGCCCTTTCTCCTAGCATTAGTGACAGCACTGGCATCTCCCTCTCGACGCTTGCCAGTATAAGGTTTCTTGCTAGCTCCTCCAGCTGAGGATGATTCGCCCTGAATTTTTCCGATCTTTATACCGTTCTCAACATGCTCGCCCAAAGTGATGAGGGCCGAGAATGTTCCAGACATGCCACTAACCAGCTTTTCATAATAGACTCCAGGAAGGGTAGCCACGAACATTTGCACCAACTCACGCTCAACCATCGGTGGTTGGACCCGAGCAGCCAATTCACGCCACCGCTGGGCGTACTCTTTGAAGCTTTCATTGTTCCGCTGTGAGAGATTCTGAAGCTGAACCCGGTTGGGAGCCAAGTCGCTATTATATTGATAGTGGAGAACAAACGCTTCTGCAAGATCTTTCCAGGTGCGCACGGCAGCGGGCTCCAAACCCATATACCATTCGAGCGATGGACCAGAAAGACTATCCTGAAAGAAGTGCATCAGCAACTTCTCATCGTCAGAATAAGCGGACATCTTTCTATAATAAGATCGGAGGTGAACACGGGGACAAGTAGTGCCCCTATACTTCTCAAAGATAGGCACCTTGAACTTGTGAGGTACTTTAAAGTCAGCAATCAACCCGAGTTTGGCCATGTCAACGCCCAATGTGTTCTGATTTTCTATATCTCTCATCTTATCTTCCAGCGCCTTGAACCTGAGTCGAGCCTCAGCAGTCAACTCTGCCTCTACACCTCTCTGAGAGAATATGTCATCTTGATGGTCCTCCAGCCACGGTTGAGGCACCACCATATTTCCTGCACCAACATTGCCGTTGACCGGCCCTATGTTAACATTGGCTCCCAAACTACCATTGACGGCGCCAGCCGCGTTGAGTCCAAGATTAGTCATCAGATTGCCGTTAGCACTGCCGTTGCCCCCGGCAGCAGGAACAACGTTCTGTGGAGTATCCCCTTGAGGAGGAGTGGGCACGGCCCCGCCGTGAAGTATTCCATTACTGTCAACCCTGGAGATGAGAGGTTGAACCAAAGTACGAAGCTGGTCTTGCCCATTCGCAACTACTTGCATCAGCTCCATAAAACGATCCATCCGTTCACGAAGCTCTTGAACATCTGACTGTACCTGGTCCATGATTCTCGTCTGATTAGCGCGAGTGAGTAGCGGTGGATGAGTCTTTGATCAATCCTGTAGATCGAAAGCAGCTCGGAACCTGAGTACCTGTCAAACCTGTCAACATCAAAGGTTAGGAAAAGGTAACAGAATGTATGTCATGCAAAAATGTTTTATGCAGATGCATGCGTGTGTCTGTGTACTTGAGAGATTATCCCCCGATCCTGGCACCTGTTGACAATAATAAGGAGAGGAATCTGGGCCCAATCATGGAAGTAGAAACCTCACATAGCAATAGTCAGATTCGACACATCAAGGACCAAGAACTCGTACGCATCAGTCTTCCTGAGAAAGGCAGCAGTAACGCAATAAGAGGCGAGAGATCCTGGATCGGGGAAACGGTACCTGTCACAGACACACGCCAATGGAATGCTTATGCAAGCTAATGCAAAATGCAGGTATGCAGCAATATATTCAGGTGGCTGCTGTGGAGATTTGGTGTCAACAGTCACTGATGAGAAGGAAACCCCGGTGTAAACCCATTGATCTAATATGCTGTGAATAACCATCTGATAGGATCGAGATCAAAATTCTGCCCTGACAAGAACGAAGGCCTGATAATAAAGACCCCGGGTGCAATATCAAGGAATATCTGTTGATGAAGTCTTCAGACCCCAAATCAAAAATCTGCCCTGTCGAGAACAAACACACAGCTGCTGATGAGATCTTCAAACCCCACTCAAATCTGCCCTATCAAGAACAAACACACAGCTGCTGATGAGATCTTCGGACCTCACTCAAAATCTGCCCTATCCAGAACAAACCACTGACGATAATACACTGATCAAAGCCTGCTCTATCGAGAACAGACAAACACCCGATGATAAAATCCTCTGATCAAACCCTTGCTCTATCAAGAACATATCTGCAACTGAGAACCCAACATACTGATTCACTGTCAAGAAAAACCAGGTAGTCTGGAGGTCAAAGTTTCCTGCAATATCCCAACCCCACTCACAGGTATGGACCTAATCCACGGACAAAGGTACGGCATCCTATGCGGTCATCAGCGTCACAGACTTTCACGAATGACGATACGATTCCCAGAAGGAGTGGCATCGTCAAGTCATGAAGAGGCCTCTCTTAGCTGACTTCCAAATGATCGGTCCCCAGAGTCGACAATCCTCACGTCTGGACTCCCCTCAGATCCTCAGGACCGGAAAGGAGCACCTCTGCAAGAATCTCGTCTGAGCGCAGATTTTCGTAGGGAACTGTGCCTGCTCAGCAGACAGGTTCGTCTACTACTTCTCCGCAACTATATCTAGGTGTGTACTCAAGCCCAGGTCCGGCTTTTCACTCACAGTAACATCCCTCTCCCACAGCAGCACAGATAATCATATCAAACTGGAAATAAAATGCGGGAAATAAAATGCGGGAAGTAAAGATGCGATAAATAAACGCAAACCAACAAGCAAACACACAAACGATAGGATTGACTCGCGTAGGGGATGGGAAACGGTCCCAGCATAAGGGATGGGAAAAGTCCCTAGATGCTATAAGTCCCCAGCAGAGTCGCCAGCTGTCGCTTGCGCGAAAATAAGGTGCCGGCATGACAGAAGAGTCGCCACCTTTCGTTATTTATCCCTCAGAGCGGGAAAGGAAACGATCGGAAAAACCTGACGAAAAAAGGTAAGACAAGGTCATCGCAACCATTGTCTGGGTTCGGGAGTCGGTTACGCAAGGGGAAGGTATTAGCACCCCTCACGTCCGTCGTACTCGACGGGATCCTCGCTTGTTTGTTTACTTGGACGGGTTGGTTATAATCTATCTACCTATCAAGGCTGGCTGAAAAAAGAAAAGAAAAATGACTCGGCAAAGCGTCGCACTTTATGCCTACGTATTCTCATCAGAGAATGAGAAATCAGAGTCAACGTAGTTCGGCTAACTACGGGTTATGGGGGAAAGGTTGAAGGTTGCTCGCTAGGACATCGCATCCTATGCCTACGTACTTTCATCTGGTATGAAAGATCAGAGCAAACGTAGTTCGGGAAACTACGGGTTATCTCCTAAAAGAAGTGTTTTTTATTGTATTTGCGATCTCAACCGCACTAGAGACTATGACCTGAGAGGGAATGCATCCTTTCTCAGATAGCTTAAGGCTCGTAGCGTACGAAAGAAATCGTTCATGATTACTGTGTTTTAAACTGCTTCAAGATGAGAAGAGAACAGGCCCAACTAGGAGGGAGACTATCAAGTCCTACTGTTATCATGCCATGGATTCATCCTATGGTTGAGGTTTAAACAGGGAACTCCTAGATGTTGTCATGCATAGGTTTCAACCTAAAAGTCTATCATCAAATCCTCATCCGAGGAAATGAGAGTCCTAAGGGATCATGTCAATGATACACCAAAACAGACAAAAGCATCAGCTTTAACAGTAAAATGCATGCAATGCAAGTGAGGGAGGAAATGTGTGTGGGGATTCAGCCTCCACAAGCTCGTCTCGACCTCAAGCCAGTCATGAAATAACAGTAATCATACTGAAAATAAACAACATGCTATCAAGCAATGAACAGATAAAAGAAATGAAGTGCCATCAGGCAAACAAAACACATGCTTGAGAAAGAAATGATCTACATCTAATCCTAACCCTAACACAGAATCTGAATCAAATCTAAGCACTAAAGCAAAACCCTAAACAAGAGAAAACAATCCCAGTCTTCAAGCTTCAGAACAAGCTTACCAAAGAAAGGGAGCTAAGTAAGCAGACTCATAGTGTCTTCCTCAGGAAAGCACTAGGAGGTGTATACTCAGGAGTTATATCCTATGTGGCTCAACCACTGTGATCAGTTTACATTCCTCCTCAGGAGAAACTAAACTCACAAGCAGGCTCCAACATCACTGGATATTTAGGAAATCCTATCTGAACTAGTGGAACTAAGTGAATAGACTCATAGGACCTTCCTCAGGAAAGTACTAGGAGGCTTCCACTTAGGAGTTGTATCCTATGTGGCTCAACAACTGTGATCAGTTTACATTCCTCCTCAGGAGAAATTAAACTCACAAGTTGGCTCCAACATCATTGGATACTTGATAAATCCTAGATAAACTAATGGAACTAAGTGAATAGACCCATAGGACCTTCCTCAGGAAAGTACTAGGAGGCTTCCACTTAGGAGTTGTATCCCATGTGGCTCAACAACATGTGATCAGTTTACATTCCTCCTCAGGAGAAATTAAACTCACAAGTTGGCTCCAACATCATTGGATACTTAAGAAAGAGGTGAGAATAAAGAATGAAAGTTATTCATAGTGCCTTCCTCAGGAAAGTACCATGAACTTCCTTCAAACTTCAGGATCTCAAACCTCACAGACAGGGGACAAGCCAAGCTCTGGGTCTCTGAGTCTTGATCTACAATCTTCTCCTTATCATGCTCCTCAACAAGGTCTTCAGGACAACACAAACCCCATAACAACTTCCCCAAAATGAACCCCAAATATGAACAGATAAGCACAGAACAGACAAAATCATCAGTCTACTTCAGAAAATACCTAAAAATACTAAACCAAGGGGGAAAAATCTAACAATTATTCACAAGGGTCTACAAAGTCTATCCATAACATCTACATGGGCCTCTACCTAAAAATCAAGACAAAACTATTCAAAGAAGATGAATTCTTCACCTAAGCACAACCTAAACCCTAATTAGGATACCCTACATCTACCCTAATTAAACTAATCAAAATTTAATTCTAAAATTCTAGAATAAATCCTATGGGGAACTATGATTCATCATCTAATTACACAAAAAAGAATGGATAAAAAAACCTAAGGGACGGTCCTAAAATAATTCTTGCAAAATCATGTATCAACTAAAAGAAAGAAAATACACTATATTAAAGAAAATACCACTAAAAATTCCACCTTAAAAATAAAATTCCATTTTTATTTTTATATTTTTCTACACAAAATTATCTAATCATAGAAAAAAGAATGACCAAAAAATCATCATTTATCAATTTTTAATGAATTTTTAAAGACAAGAAAAATATTAAAAGAATTAAAAAAGAATTTAAAACAATTAAAAGGGAGGGGGGGTGTGAATAGCCACACGCGCCAGTTCAATTATTTGGGCCAGAATAGGGGGGGGGTGTGGATAGCACGCTGGATCCACCCAGCCCAGACGCGCCTCACTTAACCAAACGGCATCGTTTCGCTTTTCAAATTTTTCCCTCCGTTTTTCTGGGCGATCTGGGCCGTTGGATTAACATAAAAGGTCAAACATTCCACGCGAATTGATGGTGAAGATTGCATCTTCAACCTCTGGCCTGCTAGGGTTTCGAAACAGCTTCCATGCGCCCTCCCTTCTCCTTCATCTAGCTCACTCAATTCTCCACCATTTTCCTCGATCCAAACATCAAACTTATTCTACTCCTCTCCCTCTACACAGCCATGGCACCAGAATTCCCTAACTCTCCCTCTACAAAGAATTATGAAAGATGGAAGTTTCGGGCACACTTGATTCACACTGATATGCATGGTAATAGAATGAATCCATATTAACCTAGAGTGTTCTACGTGCTAAGGGGATTACACTAAGCTAAAAACCTAAGAATATATCATCCTAGGGTGCGTGTTCTTGATCTCTAAAGCTTCATGGCTCTGTTATGGAACTCCATGGATCGTGCTATAACTTCTAGGGTTTCATCCTCTAACCTAATGCATCAGTTCTATATCTATAAAACTAATTAAGACTGCATAAATTAGGAGAATTAGGGAGAGAAACCAACCTGTCAAGTAATGATGGTAGGTGCTCGTGGAGAAGGTTGCAAGCCTTGTAATTGCTTCAGGATGATCCTCCAATGGTGGAAATGATTCTGTTTGCACTGGTTTTGGAGAAGAAGCCTTGTAGTGAAAGATTTCTTGGATTGCTTGAACTTGAAGGAAGAACTTCAATGGCTATTTCTCTCTCTCTCTCCCTCCTGAAATCTCTCTCTATCACCAACCCTGAACTCTCTTCATGGCCCTCTTCTTATAATGATCATTAGATATTTCTAGATTCATCTAGAATATGGTGGAAAGTTCTTGAAAATCTCATGTGGGGACAAGTTGAAAATCTCATGCCTTATGCCTTACCATTTTGTGCCAAATTCTCCTTATGAGAGATATTGAGTGTGGATGAGTGAAAAACAAGCTCATCTTTGGCTTGTGTAAGGTTTTTCAACATTGCCTTCTTTTTCAAGTAACAAGTTTTCAAAGCATCACCCATTTTAAAGCTTCAAATCCAAATTCTAGCTAAACCAATGTTCTCAAAATGATGTTTACAATCAAAATGATATATTGGATGACCTATTTTGGATTTGTGGATCTTCCAAACCAATTTTCAAATTCAACTTTTCAAACTTATATGCCATTTTTAGTTCATTTTTGACCAATCATGTAACTTCATGCTATGGGCTTTTCCAACAATTTGTGACATTCTTTCTAGACTTAAAATCACATTTTGGACAACTTTCATGTTTTGAGTTTTTCCATTTGAGGCTTGGAAATAGGAGTTTTAGGCATTGGCTAAAATGACCTATAACTGACAAATGACCAAAATACCCCTGTCTTGTTCAAACCATAAGTTGAGTTCCACAAATCCTATCAAGGACTTCCACCACTCAAATTAAAGCTAAGAAGATGCTATTAAACATTCATGTTGACCAAGAAGTCATAGGAATCACCCTACTAGGGCAAAAGTTGTCTGCAAGTTGGGTGACTTTCAAGGACCCAGATTCACACACCTCTGCTGACCTGTAATTTGCCAAAACCATAACTTGAGCTCTGTAACTCCTATCAAGGACTTCCACCACTCAAATTAAAGCTTAGAACAAGCTATACAACATTCATGTTATGGGGAAGGTGAGATATCAATCACAACTTGAGCTAAAACTGCCTGGAAGATAGGGATCAAATTAGGGTTTTTCACTGACAATCCTTGGGGACCCTGACTTGAAACTTCTCAAACTCCTCACTCATGATGAGTTGGCCTAGGAATCATCTTTATATCCTCTCTATGCATCATTCCATGATCTCATGGCCCTTGGATTGGGTCTCAACCTTTCCCAAATCTTCAGTTATCCTAGGGTTGACCCAGTCAAAACCCTAATTCTATCATTCATGGTTGAATCTTCTGAACTCTTGCATAATGACTTCCCTGGGCTTCATGAAGGCTATCAATACATCTCATAGGCTTTCCTAAAACATCAAGTTCATTCTCAAAGTCTCAGAACCATCTGAGGGGCACCCACAACCCTCAAGCTATGAAGCACACAACCCTGGTTTCAAACCACTTCTTCTGAGGATCTCTTGAACTTTCTGATGAAGGTATCCACTTTCAAACACTCAATGGATAAATAATTGTTGGTCAAATTTTGGGGTGCAACAGAATGCTATGCACAAATACACATAAACAACAAAAGTCCTAGGTTAGAGGAACAATGAGTGGAGTTAAGGTCTACCCATCCCAAAAGGTATGTACTATAGGTTAGTTGTACTTGCAGAACAAGAGTTCTAAAACGGTGTCCAAAGTCATCAGTCCATCTTTCGGATATTATCGATTTCCCAATTACTTGGTGGTTAATAATATTCTCAAGAGAACCTCTTTAGAGTGTAGCATCGCATAGCAATATTTCGGGGATACTCCCTCAGAGTCCCGCACTACATCCTAATAAAGGCCAAAGTGGTGTTTATGTAACTACGGTCCTCAATATCATAGACTCCAAGCGTCAATAGTAAAAGTTTTCACGATAACTCGTTCAACCGAACTATTTTTGAAAGGGTCTCAACTGAGCGTGATTTTCGAGTCAACTTGGTCGGGATTCCACCCCCTATAAGCCTCGTCGAACATATCACTATCCTATAATAATTGCACTCAAGTCCGAGTGTAGGACTTGTCTCACAACAATGATATAAACCCCAAGCAAAGTACGACAATTATACATAAGCAGATAATAAGCAAAAGAAAGCATAAAAAACAAGATAGGGGTAACCCTCAAAAGATAAAAACTATCCCCAGTGAAGTCGCCATTTTCTGTTGCAGTGAAATTTGGATGTCAAGCTATTGATTAACTTGAATCTTAATTCATTTACAACCGGTCTTTTATTTATCCGAAGGAAAGGTTAAAGCAAGGAAAAACCTATTTTTGAATCGTAAGCACGATGCGGGGAGAGATCTAAGGTTCAGGGGTTGGTTAAGTTTAGGGAAGGTATTAGCACCCTAGACTTCTGTAGTACTCTACAAGAACCTCTTGTTCTATGTGTGTTATTGCTATAGTTATCTGCTTAAGGGTAATGCTGGGGGTAAACGGTAAAGAGAAGGACCTAAAGGGGTTAGTCCTAAGTATACTCGCCAAGACTCTCATCTTGTGCCTACGTATCCTTGGTAGGGGATGGAATCAGAGTATTCGTAGTTCCCCCTTTCTTTTCATCTTCTTCCCTCTATTCTCCGCTATCTTGATCCTGTAAATAAAACAACAAAACCCCAAGTCTATAAATCAATAAAATTACTCTGGAGATTAACGAATTGCAGCAATGGCGGTGGAATCAATGGCGGATGAAGGCAGCGTGTGCGTAAGTATCAGTGTACGAATCTTTGGCGATGCGGTAAACGAAAGTGTTCTGCAGCGAAACGTCGACTGTTAGTGGTGAATGGTCGGTGGCGCAAGAGTCGTACATGCGTGAGTTTCGCGGTGAGCTGCGATGTTATTTGTTCTTCCTCATGCAGTTTTTCAGATCCATCTTGATGCATCCATGCCTTTTTTATTCAAAGTAAGGAAAAACAATAGTTTTGCAATTGGGTGTTGAGCTAGTTACTGGCAATTTGTGAAGATGATGGAAACTGTTATTGGGTTGTGTTCTAATGGTGATTGAGTTAGTACTGAATGTTAATGTTGAGAAGGTTTGGTTTATGATATTTGTACTTTTGTTGATTATTTTAGCAAGGTTGTGATCGAAGGTTGTATATGTGTTACCGGTCCTATTTTTGATTGTCTTCCTTCCCTTTTTATTTCTACCCTGCAAATCTTCTTGTCTAGACCAGATTAAAGCCTTGATATTGTAATAAACACTTTTCCATTTTGGGTGAACATGTTGGAGACATGTCTTTATTTTTATTTTTAATCCACCTTGAATTTGATTGTGTTTAGATGGATATGGATGTTCTTAACTCCTAATGATGACGATGTTTATTGTTGTTGCATTTTCACAAGGCCAAACGGGAGCTTCCTTATTTAGCAGTGATTTATGCTTGGCATCTTGTTTCGTGTATAACAGATGAATTGCGTCTTGGAACCAAATGCTTTCACAGGCCTATTATTGTTGTACTAGGAACGTGATGGGCTTCCCTCAACCTTGTGAATTCACAGATTCCATATCTTCGGTAGAATGGGTTTTGGGTCACAAAAAGAAAGGTTACGGGCTTTGATTACGGAGAGAAATTTTTTTGTGTGTGAATGAAATGGATTTTTGCACCCCTCATCCATGCAAATAGGTTACGAGAAATTTAAAATTAGAACTTAAAAACAATTTGTATGGAAATCCTCCATAACACGACCCCTTGAAATAATGAATAATTCCAAGTGCAATTCAAACAATTTCTTGCCAAAAATCAAGAGTTCAAGAACAAAACTCTTATCTTGAATGAAGACCAACATAGCCTGAAGGTTGGTGTTCATCTTACTTGAATAAGCAAAGAAAATCCAGGAGTATGATTAATGCATTCTAGATTCAACGCGTATCAACCGTAAAAATGGTTTACGACGCACCCTCAATTGGACGACTTTAAAATTATAGTCGTGTAAATAATTTTGTAACTGATTCTTGGGTTTAGGTTTGGAGTAATGCATCGAATTAACCTCAATTGGAAATATTTCTCGCATGAACTCAAATCCAAATTCGTCCAACTTTACAGTCTCAAATCATATGGTTTACAAATTGATTGATATTCAAACTTCCATTTGACAGCTAATAATCCCCTTCTCAAGTAGGAATGAATTGTACTGAGGAAAATCTAACATCCACACTGTCATAGAACTCCAATTAATTTTCAAACCGCTGTCGTGTAAATGAGAGACAAGAGACCCTATCTTTTAGGCATCCTCTGATAATGATTTGGCTCTGTAATAATAAAAATCACCGCAGTCTGGTGATACGTCTGCCTGCACATAAGCTAAAGGGCTCAGGGTATTATTCTCAACATACCTGTAAAAACAAGAAAAATAGGCAAACTGATTAGCGGTTAGTAAGAATGAAATACGGAACAAAAAGGAAATGCGAAAAGGATTACCAATCTAAGGGTAAAATTTGGGGTACGACACTTCCCAACCCGAGATAGATTCTCCCTAACCAGATGCATCCTAGGCAGGATCATCATCTCCCCAGCTGAGTTATACGCAGAGGTGTATACCCGTTCCCCAGCACTGGGTCAACGTGCAGTTTTCGCGTAGAAGGCTATTCGCAAGTGTTTAGCTTCCGGTAGTTCATACTAAAGTCTCCAGCGGAATTGAAATTCCCCATAGAGTTGTGTTCTCCCCGACAGGTAGGAGTGATTCCAGCGTCTGGTTGCCTATCCTCAGCCGAGTTTGCAGTCCCCAAGAGAGCCGAGTCCTTGGAAGCCGTTTCGGTCATGATTGGTTTCCCCCAGTAGAGTGTTGAATAGCTGATGCTATACTTCCCCATCGGAGTCCGTACTTCCAGAAAAGTTTTTAGATGCGAAGGCCGTGCAGTTTGTTTCTGCGATTGACATCGTTTATCCTCAGCAGTTTGTAGGTCGTATACCTAGTGGAGCGGGTTCAGGTTCTCGTATAACTTTGTTCCCCCGCAGCAGTCGTCTGGAGTTCGTTTCCCCAGGTTGAGTCCAATTGAGATGGGCATGACTTCTTCTCCTCGGCAGGATGATTCCTCCTCCCTACCAGAGTTGCTCTTGCTCCTTGACAAGAGGATTTTCCCTTTAGCATTTATTTTGCTGATGGGGTTGTAGCATTTTGCATGATTGCATAGCATTTACCCTAAACGCGTAGCATTTCCACCGTGTGGAGCATTGCGCCATTGTCAAACATATGCATATGAAACATGAGCTAGGTTGATACCGTTCTTGTTTTGCAGGTGTTCCTCCACATAATGGTTTATTCCAGATGATTCTTGAATTCCCCAGCAGAGTTGTACGCTTAAGATGATTCTTAAACTCCCTAGTGAGGTCGCCAGAGTTGTTTGCTCAAGATGATTTCTTAGAGTCCCCGGAGGAGTTGTTTGTTCATGATGATTCCTGAATCCCCAAAGCAGAGTGACTTGATAGTTCTCCAGAAGCCCCGGCAGAGATGTGTCATCCCCAGCAGGTTTTAAACAGAGAAGTTGAGATTTCCCTTGAAGACTTACTAATGAAGCCCGACTGCGATGTCGAAGTAGTTCCCTCAGCTGATGCCGAGTGCCTAATGGCAAAAGATTAGATATCCCTATTTGGTCTGTGATTGACTGAGGAAGTCCGGCTGACGCCCGAGAATTTCTTTGGATGTCCGACGGCATAACTATAGAGATTGTCAAAAGTTCCTAATGACCTGATAAGTCCCAAGAAATTCTTCTGCTGCCGTGCTGCAGAATGCCTGACGGCAATATCAGCTCTGTATCGCCAGTTACCGTGTAACCAGTGAGCCCTTGATGACTTGAGGAAGAAGCAGTAGTGAAATTTGATGATCATCCTGATGGAGATTTGGGTCAGTTGTCGTGTAACTGTCATTCCAGACTTCAAAGATGGTCCTACCCACCAAAGTATTGCTTACTTGTGCGGTTGGAAAATTTTCGGTTACCGTGTAACTGATTCCCCAGCAAGTTGCCGTGCAACTATCATTTTTAGTTTTGAAGATGTTCCTACCAACCAGAGTATCGTTTACCTGTACGGTTGGCAAATCACCAGTTACCGTGTAACCGGCGATCCCTTGATGACTTGAGGACATAGATGATCATCCTGACGGAGATTTGAGATTAAAACCCTTCACCAGTTACCGTGTAATCGGTGATCCCTTGATGACTTGAGGACGAAGATCTACATTAAAATCAGAGAATTGTCCTTACAGAGGTTCAGATCAGTAATTCACCAGCTAGTTGTCATGCAGCTTCCATTTAAGTTTTCGAAGATTTGTCCCCATCAGAGTACCGTGTACTTATGCGGTTGGCAAATTTCTGGGTTTATTGGTATTCAACCGTCTTTTACCTTGATTGGTTGAGAGTCGTTCGCTTCTCACCCAGTCAGGTCCAAGCCGTTTAAATAGGGGCAGCTGTTGCACCCCAAAATTTGCCCAACATTTCTTTACCTAGCTTGTGTTTCATTGCATTCATATTAGCATTATCATTTGCATTTCATTGATATGTATGCAGGAGATCAAGAGGTATGATTACCAATCAAGGGCCACACAAGGCTATGAAGCTACCTAAGAGGCTTATTCAAGTGTTCAAGGGTTGATATCCTTATCAGGGAAATCTAAAGATCCTCAGAGAGAGGGTTGAAGCCAAGTGTGCATATCTCCTAACTTGAGAGTTGTGGGAAGTCATCTGATGATGTTGAAGCCATAGAGTTGGACTTGAGGTCTTGAGAGATCTCTTAAGAAGTATTGGGATCATTTTGGTGCCTAGACAGGTCATTATGCAAAGGATGTGAAAATATAACTAAGATTAGTACAACTAGGGTTTCATCTGGTCAACCCTAGGTTAACTGATGATTTGAAGAAGGTTGAGACCTAATTCAAGAGCCATATGATCATGGATTGATTTTTTGAGATGCCTAAGGGATGATTTCAAGGTCAACTTATCATGGATTAAGAGTGTGAGGAGTTGCTAGGCTAGGGTTGCTATGCTTGACAGTGTAAAATCCCATGGTTTAGTGCTTGACTTCAAGACCACATAACTCAAGATGCGGTTTTCATATCACCTTGACCCCAACATGATTGTTGTAGGGAATGCTCTTAGCTTTAATTTTAGTACTAGAATTCCTTGATAGGGTTTATAGAACTCAAGTTATGAGCCATACAAGTTACAGATCATCTGAGGCATGTGAATTTGGAGCTTGAAAGTTACCCATCTTGCATGACACTTTTGCCCTAGAAGGATGATTCCTATGAACTTTTGGTCAACATGAATGTTGTTCCTTAGGTACCTAGAAGTACATGATTGGATTTGTAGAACTCTAGTTATGGCTTTGACAAGTCAAGGGTATTTTGGGTATTTGGAATTACAGGTCATATTTGGTTATGGGTCCATTTCACCAACTTAGGTACCTCAAATGAAGATTTGTTCAACTTGAAAGTTGTCCAAAATGGTGTTTTTAGTCCAACCATGATCTAAACATACATTGATATGGGTTGAATAAGGAAGAGTATGAAGAAATTTTGGAAAAAGATCATTAAAAGGCATTAAAAAAGGGAAAATTCATAAATAATTCATTCTTGTGCCAAGCTTCACAAGTTTGTGCATATTTTGATTGGAAATGGTATTTTGAAGAGATTGACAATTTCATATTTTTTATTTGAGTCACGTTTCATAGACATTGAGTGGATTACTTCATGGTGAAGAAACATAATCAATCTTGGCCATAAGATCAATTCAATCTTGCAATCTAAGCCATTCATCTTCAACAAGGGTTGTGCAAGCTGTGGAAGCAAAGAGTGAGCCAAAACAGAGTAAGTACACACATATTCCATTGTTGAACTTTGGAGGAAAATGAAATTTTGGATTTAGCAATTTGGGCCATGTTAGGATCCAAATCCATTCTATTTAAGTTCACAATGGTATTCAGATCATTTTTTGGAGATCATTTGGAGCATAAACCGTTACTGCAGTTAGGATTTTGGAGCTTTCGAGCAAGAAGTGAATTTGGAGTTTGAGGAAGATTCAAGCGTTTCTGAGCATCAAGAATCATCCAAGAGCATTCAGTGAAGCAATCTGTAGCATTTGAGGCCAGGATTTGCACGTGAGAACCACCAATTTCAAGCTTCAGTTCAGGTTGGTAAACTTAAAAATTGCTCTTGATTTAGGCTGTTTTAGCATGATTTAGACTGTGGTTAAGGCTTAGGGGAGAACGTAGATGGATTTAGGTTCATAATTGTGGAGATTAGAGATAATTTAGGTCATGATCCAATTTCTGTTTGAAATCGTAACTGCTTGATCTTGAGGTGTTAGCATGATTTGAATAGCTTAGGATGATCTCTGAAGAGTGAGGAAGAGATTTGTGGCTTTAATTTGAAGTTTGGTGATGATCAAGATTATGGCATACTTTCTGTTTGGCTTCGATTCGCTTTGATCATTGAGAGTTAGAGAAAATGGATTGCATATTTGAAATCCTTGTGAAAAAATGAAGAGATCCATATAAGGTTTGACATGATTCGATGACCTGTAATTCATGCCTTCGCCGGAGAAGACGGTTGCTCAGCCACCGGAACCACCGTCCTGGTTCCCTCCCATTTGCAGGATTCAAACGAGGAAGATGAACAGGAACCATTAGATCTAGGTCATTGGCTTGACTAAGTCTCAAGATTTGACGCACGAGATTCACCCTCAGATGTTGACCTTTGACCAAGCCAAAACGCAGCTGTTCCATTAATGCGTTGGCACGCGCGTGGCTGTTAGATCCATTGACTAGTATTCACATCTGATGGCCCTGATATTTTCTGTTGCTTTTAAATTCTTTAATTGATTTTTCTATTTTCTTTAATTGGTTTTTCTTGTTTAATTAATTTTAATTAGTTTTAATGATCAGAAAAATATGAGAAAAATATGTGCATGCTCCTGATTTTTTGATGCCCTTGGATTTTATTTTGATACCATTTTCAATTTAATGTCCATTTTTCTATTTTTGATAAATGATTAAAAATGCATAATATGACTATCTTGATTACTGATTTTATTGCTAGCTCATGATTTAGAATTTGAGCTTGAAACTTTGCATGCTTGTTATAGACCCCTTGATAGGTTGTTGTGATTTTTGATGTGATTTTTAGATGATTCTAAATAGGATTTTGAGATAGATGCTTAGGATCCTTCCATGATGGATCCCCTTTAGTACACTCTTTGGATTTAGATTTTGTCCGAACCCTTAGGATTAGGCTTGACCCCTGGTTTTTGTACCATAGATACTTAACTCATGTAGGATAATGTAGGATTTTCCTTAAGATTTGTAGAAATGATTTTCTATTAGTTCCCCATTTTACAAGTTGGCCTTGGTTTAGGTGACCCTAACTAGGTTAACTTCATAGATTAATCTTGTAAGTGACCATTAGATGATTCTAAGTTTCATATCCTTTCTTGATAGAATAGATATTAGGTAGATACTTCTTTAGAGCCTTTGAATCCTTAGTGTAGGTGATCCGTAGAAGGAAATCATTGAGGTTCTTTAGAAGTTCAAATTAGGTGGATGATTCTTCCTATAAGGTTAGTTTCCCTCAAAACTTTCCTTGCTTAATTAGGATCCTCCTTGTGAGCATGTTTCCTCCTGTGGAGAAATTCATTGCATCATCATAAAGGAGTTGAGTCTATGAAAGCTTTCTGAGGAAATGGAGTTGGTTGAGTGCCTATGGTAAGTTCCTGTGGACCTTACCTTGCTTCCCATCTTCATTCTCCTAATATTATCTTATTCAATCCTTTTTTAGGAACCTTCTTGGGGTAGCATAGTCCCTCCTGTGGGGGGAATGTTGCACATCTCCTGAAGGAGCCAAACCTCTAGGATTCTCCCTAATCTCTTTTAGTTGGTTGAGTGCCTGGGATAAGTTCCTGTGGACCTTACCCTTGCCTCCCAACTTTCAATTTCTTTCCTTAGGATAGAAGCCTTGTATGATTACTTGTGGAATGAATTCCTTATTTGCCATAAATCCTTGCCCTCATTCATGATTGAGTGGTGTGTTGCATTAGGATAGTTCATGTTTAGGATAAATTAAGCATAGATGCATGACTGCATTAAGAGGTTGAGTGAGTCTCCCTCTGCTTGTTTTCCTTAAGGGTTGAGGTGATCCTCCCCTTTCTTGTGTGTTTTTTTTCTATTTTCTAATTGATGTATTTGCATATAAAGGTTGAGCTGGGCTCCCTTTGCTTGTCTGCTGTTGACTGTTTTCTTGTTGCTTGATTGCTAAGAGGTTGAGTGAGTCTCCCTCTGCTTGTATTGCTGCATTGCATATGCATCTTTACTGTTTTCTTCAGTTTATCTATTTAGCTGATGCTTTGTTTGCTTCTGTACCCCACTTAACATGATCCCCTAGGAGTCTCACTTCCTTTGATAAGGAAGTGATGATTAGAACTTTAGGTTACAACCTATGCATGATAACATCTAGGACTTCCCTGTTTCAAAACTCAACCATAGGATGAATCCTTGGCATGACAACCATTAGGACTTGACAGTTTCCCCTTAGAGTTCGTTCTCTCCTCATCTTAAAACAACAGTAAAAGACGTAATAAAGGCAAGTTAGTACAAGCGCGTTACAAGCCTTAAGCTACTTGGGAAATGATAATTGAGCGGTCTTCTCTCAATCATCTAGAGTGTTTAGTATATGTCCTTTGGACGATATGCGACGCATTCGCTCCTAAGTCATAGTCTCTAATGATGTACGAACTACAAACAACCATAAAAAAAACACTTCTTCCGTAAAAGACGAAAACAAACTTCAAACCTTTTTGCCCCGAGGGCCCATAAATCAAGGAAAACTTTTCTGAAGAAAAGAGTGTCGTTAACTCCTAGTTCTACCGCAAACGGTAACGCACGAGTCTCTGACAAGGAAGCTGCATACACCAAACTGCTGGAACTGTTTGTTAACCCTACTCGGAGAAACAGATGAATCTGAACCCCTGTAATCCGTATTATCCTGAACTACGTAAGCCCTGATCTCTCATATCTGTTGAGAGTACGTAGGCACAATACTGACGTATTGGTGAGCCACCTTCCCCGTTACCCGTAGTTAGTCGAACTACGTTGACTCTGATTTCTTATTCTCTGATGACAATACGTAGGTATAAAGCGTGATGCTTTGCCGAGTCATTTTTCTTTTCTTTTCAGACCAGCCTTGATAGGTAGATAGTAAAACCAACCCGTCAGATAAACACAACAAGCATGGATTCCATCGAGTACGATGGACGTGAGGGGTGTTAATACCTTCCCCTTGCGTAACCGACTCCCGAACCCAGACATGGTTGCGATGACCTTGTCTTATACCTTTTCGTCAGGTTTTTCCGATCGTTTCCTTTCCCGTTCTGAGGGATAAATAACGAAAGGTGGCGACTCTTCTGTTTTGCCGGCACCTTATTTTCGCGGTAGCGACAATATGATTACCAACAAAAGGCTACCAAGGTTATGAAGTTATCTAAGAGTATTTATTCAAGTATTCAAGGGTTGATATCCTCATCAAAGAAGTTAAAGATCCTTAGAGAAGGGGTTGGACAAAAGAATGTGTGCCTCCTAACTTGAAGGTTATGGGAAAGTCATCAGATGATTCTAATTCCATGGAGTTGGACTTGAAGCCTTGAGAGAGCTCATGATAGGTATTGAAAGTAACTTTGAAGCCTAGAAAGGTCATCATGTAAGGTATATGAAGCTACAACCAAGATTGGTGCAACTAGGGTTTCATCTGGTCAACCCTAGGTCAACATATGATTTCAAGAAGGTTGAGACCCAATTTCAGGGCCATGTAACCATGGATTGATGTATTAAGATGCCCAAAGGATGATTCCAAGGTCAAATCATCATGAATCAAGAGTGTGAGGAGTTCCTAGGCTATGGTTGCTAAGCTTGACAGTGTAAAATCTCCTGATTTGGTGCCTAACTTCAAGACCACATAACTCAATATGTGATTTTCATCTCACCTTGACCCCAATATTATTGTTGTATAACATGATCATAGCTTTAATTTGAGTACTAGAAGTCCTTGATAGGGTTTATAGAACTCAAGTTATGGATCAGACAAGTTACAGGTCATTAGATGAATGTGAATTTGGAGCTTGAAAGTCAACCAACTTGCATGACACTTTATCCCTAGAAATATGATTCTCATGAACTTTTGGCCAACATGAATGTTGTTCCTTATCTTCTTAGCTTTCCAGAAAGTACTAGAAGTCCATGATTGGATTTATAGAACTCAAGATATGAGCTTTGCAAGACAAGGGTATTTTGGGAATTTGAGATTATAGGCCATTTTGGTTACGGGTCAATTTCACCAACTTAAGCACCTCAAATGAAAGTTTGTCCAACTTGAAAGTTGTTCAAAATGATGTTATTTGTCCAACCATGCACCAAGAATCCATTGATATGGGTTAGAATGAGAAATGCTTGAAGAAAAATTCATGAATGAATCATTAAAGGAAGCTTGAAAAGGGCTAATTCAAATCAATTCATTTTTGAACCAAAGCATGTCATATTTGTGCTTGTTTTGAGTGCAATTGATGTTTTAAGAACATTGGGAAAATTACAAGTCAGGTTTGAAGTCATTTACATGTGGAATTTCATGGTTTCTACATCTTTAAGCAACATAATAGAAATCCACCATCCATTCATTTCAAAGGCCTCAATCCTATCCACACATCTTCCTCACATCATAAGGAACCAGAATGAATCAGTTAGCAAGCTTGATAGCTTGGTTTTGATGAGTTTCACAAAGCTTCAAACATGGAAAAATAGATTTTGAATTGGGGTGTCCTATGCTTCAAATGGGCTTCAAATCACTCTAGGTCCATTGCATATAACCTCTTGGATGATTCCTAACTGCCATAACAGAATTTGGTGGAAGATAACAAATAATTGAGTTGAGAAAAAGTGGAGAAAAATGGAAATTAGTTTTGAAAGATAGAGCCATTTTCAGTCCAAATTATCATTGCAAAAAGCTTTAGTGAGGTTCATTGATGGATTTTGGACGATTTGCTTGAAGCTTCATCCATAATTCAAGTCTCCATTGAAGCTCAAAACCAGGTTCTTATCTTTCATCCATAAGCTCTGTTCTTGATGAATTGCTATGATATTTTCACATGATTGTGATCCTTAGAGTGTGTAGAACGTTTTAGGATTAGAACGGTTAAGTTTCATGACAATTCTTGACAGAGCACCTTAGGTTGTAGTTTGAATTTCTCTCTAATTATTGGATGAAAATGGAAAAGAAACATAGATTGTTGATGTAGGAAGTGAGAGGAAGAGATTATTATCTTCAACTTTGGATTTTGAGAAAGTTGAGAATTCTTGAGAGATTCTTGGTGTTGTACCCCAAAATTTGCCCAACATTTCTTCACCTAGCTTGTGTTTCATTTCATTCACATTAGCATTATCATTTGCATTTCATTGACATGTATGCAGGAGATCAAGAGGTATGATTAATAATTAAGAGCTACACAAGACTTTGAAGCTAGCTAAGGAGGCTTATTCAGGTGTTCAAGGGTTGATATCCTTGTCAGAGAAGTTGAAAGATCCTCAAAGATAGTGGTTGAAGCCAAGAGTGTAGGTCCCCTAACTTGAGAGTTGTGGGAAGCCATCAGATGATTCTGAGGTCATGTAGATGGACTTGAGGTCTTTAGAGAGATCATGTGAAGTGTTGAAGATCACTTTGAGGCCTAGACATGTCATTGTGCAAGAATAAGAAGGCTCAGCCATGAATGGTGCAATTAGGGTTTGACTGGGTGAACCCTAAGTCAACTGATGATTTAAAGAAGGTTGAGACCTAATCCAAGAGCCATGTGATCATTTATTGATTTATTGAGATGTTATATGGATGATTCCAAGGTTAACTCATCATGATTGAGGAGTTTGATAAGTTTCAGGCTAGGGTTTCCAAGACATGGCAGTGTAAAATCCCCTAGTCTGACCCCTATCTTCAAGGCAATTTAGCTCAAGATGTGATTGTCATATCATCTTTCCCCCAACATGATTGTTTTAGAGCATTATCTTAGCTTTAACTTGAGTGCTAGAAGTCCTTGATAGGATTTGTAGAACTCAAGTTATGGTTTTTACAAGTTATAAGTCATCTGAGGTATGTGAATTTGGAGCTTGAAAGTTACCCAAATTGCATGAAACCTTTTCCCTAGAAGGATGCTTCCTATGAACTTTTGGTAAACATGAATGTTGTTCCTTATCCTCTTAGCTTTCTAGAGAGTATTAGAAATCCCTGATAGGATTTATAGAACTCAACTTATGGCTTGGACAAGTCAGGGGTATTTTGGATATTTGGTGATTATAGGTCATTTGTGATCATAGGCTATTTTCACCAACTTAGAGGCCTCAAATGAAATTTTGCTCAACTAGAAAGTTGTTCAAAATGGGGTTTTAACCTTGACCATGCATCAAGGAGGCATTTAAATGGCTCAAGGAGAGGTTTGGTTCAAGAAATTTTGAAAAAAAGAAGAATTAAAAGGATTTAATGGCCAAAAATTCAAATAATTCATTTGGTGACCAAATGAAGCAAAATAATAGGTCAAATTGATTGGAAAAATGATTTTAGAAACAATGGCAATGTTAGAATTTTGATTTGAGATAATTTCCATACCATTCCATTTCATTTCTTCATGATGAGGCAACATAATCAAACTCCCACCTTTGGCTTGCAAACAAGGAAACAATCATCACCATTCAATTCCTTAGCTCATGAGGAGTGAAAACCAAGCTGGCTGAGGCCCAAACAGAGGAGATATGCATATTCCATGAATGATATTTGGAGGAGAAATTGAAAATCCAAAATCTCATTTGGATGATTCCAGAAGTTTCTAGATGAGTCTAAACACTTCTATATAAGTCATTGAGTGAATTCAGTTCATTTTTTGGAGGAGATTGGTGCTGGATGCAAAGAGTGAGATTGAAGATTCACCCTTGCAAGTTGAAATCGGTTTTTGAGTTCAAGGAAGAATCAAGCTAAACCAAGGTGTGCAAAGGCTTTAGGAGTGAATTTGGAGTGTGTCTGCATTGTTTTGAAGGTTGAAGTGATCAAGAGCACCTTTTGTTACCCGTCTGAAACCAGGTTGGTATACTTTGAATTTATGCTTAAATTATAGGGAGATGCTTAGAAATTCATGTGTGGTTAGGTTCCCCTATTTATACAGTTGGATTTAGGATCAGAAATTGGTGAATTAGAGACGAAATAAGTTGATGATCAATTTCTGTTAGGGCTGAAATCTAGTGATTCTTGGACTGTTAATCAAGATTAGATGGTGCAAAGTGATCACCATGAGATGGGGATTTAATTGACACCTTTAATTTGAATAATGGTGAGATTCAAGATTGTGATGAATTCTGAAAATGTTATCGTGTTTTGAGTTAGAGAAGGATTTAGATGATTTGGAGTTGAGATTCTTGATCAACATTGAATTCTGGACAAGATGATGTATAGTTTTGTGAATTTGGTTGACCTGAGAAGAACCCCTCACCGGAGAAGACGGTGGCGCCACCGTTCAGGCCACCGTCTGGTTATCTCCCTCCAACTGATTCAAAATAGGGACGATGCACTGCAAGCGTTGGATCAGGGTTTGACCTTGGACTCAGGTGAGCAATGGAAGGCCACGATTGCTTCTCAACTCTGAAGAGAGATATCCAGATGAAACGCACCGTTTCATTTAATTGGTTTTTTGGGATTAGGACTCAGATTGTTATCCACACCCCCCTTTGGCCCAATTCTGATAATTAAACTGCATTGGATTGCTATCTGCCACGCATGTTTACCAATTTCTATTAAATTTCTTTTATTTTTCATCATTTTATATGGCTTAGAAAATAATTCATAAAAAATAGGAAATTAATTAAATTAATTCCAAACTTTTTTCCCCTGATTCATGATTGAATCTAGAATTTTATAGATTAAAAATATTAGGAATTCATGAATTTGTGATTTTATTTGCATTTTTTGAATATTAATTGATATTAAAATGGCCATGATTGATACCTTGTCTTGCTGAATTTTGTTTGAGCATTTGGTGATGACTCTTGCCTTGATTTTTTGTGTGTAGGTAGCATAGATATGCATGTTCCCCTAGTAATTATCTGACATTTTTGTGATGAAATTAGGTGGTAGTTTTAAGGTGAAGATTTAGGTGCTCTAGTTTTAGGGTTTAGCCTTAGTACTTCATGATTTAGGTTTTATTTCTAGGACTTGGTGGATGATTCAACCTCTGGATTTTGTATGGTAGATTCATGATTGAATTAGGGTCCCATAATTATTTTTGTAGGATTTTACAATTGGTTTTAGTATCTTAGTTAGGACTAACTTTAGTACTAGGTTTTAGGTGATCCTAACTTGCTAATTCAACTAGAATGATTTCTTTAGTTCCCTTAGATTAGGGTTTTGCCTCTCTTGCTCTTGGATGATGTTGAAGACTTGTGTGGGCTGCTGAGGAATGCATGAAGAAGCTTGGATGTGAAGATTTCCCTTCTTTTGGTGTAGTTTTATTTAGGTGTTAAGATTAGTGTTTGTAAGTAAAGCTTCTAGATAGATTCTTTTCTTTCATAAACATGGAAGGTGTTGATCACTTCCATTCCTCCCTATGATGTAAGGTCCCTTTGTGAAGGCCTCATCCCTTCTTTGGTAGGATGTGTGGCTCTTCACAAGTTGGTAGAACCTTTGAGGGTTCCTTTCTCTGATGATGGAGTGCTTAGTGGTGACCTTTGGTCTTCACTCTGCTGTCCATTATCCAAACCCTGCTCTTGTTAGATGAATCTTTCTCCCCTGCTAAAGGATGGAGTTCCTTGCTAGAAGATTGAAGATGCTAGAGGTTGCACTTCCCTTTGTCTGAAGACTGCTATTGAAGCTGAAGCTTGAAGATCCAGAAGAACAAGTTGACACTTGTGAAGAAGATCAAATTGAGATTGAATGAAGAGCTGAAGCTTGAAGTTGGAGAACAAGTTGATACTTGTGTGCTTGATGCATTGAGAGCCTGAAGGAACAAGTTGACACTTGCTATTGGGATGGAAGCCAGAAGGTGGAGTCTGTTTTGGAGCTGAAGCTTGAAGAAGGTGAAGAACAAGTTGACACTTGTGTGTGAGGTGTTGAAAGCTTGAAGAAGCAAGTTGATACTTGCTATTGAAGATGAAAGACTTGAAGAGCAGTTGAAGACTGAGGACTGAACTGATGTCAGAAGATTGCTTTGTTGTGGAAGCTGTTGATTTGCTTTCTTTCCTGTCTATTTGCTTTCTGTGCAAATGTATTGATGTGACTTGTTTGATTTGCTTGATGCATTAGAATAAGTTCATGTTTAGATTGTGTTAAGATAGGAGCATGATTGCACTAGAGGTTGAGTTGCTCCCTCTGCTTGTATTGTTACTGTATGGCTTTGCTTGCTGGTATTTGGTAGAGCCCAACTCCCTTGCCTATGTGGGTTGTATTTTGCTTGATGGCATTTTATTTCATTTCTTCTGTATGATTACAGTTATTCATACTTGGCTTGAGGTCGAGATGAGCTTGTGGAGGATGATGCCCCACACACATTTCCTCCCTCACTTGCATTGCATGCATTTTAGTCGTTTACTGTTTACTGTTTAAGCTGATGCTTTATCTGTTTCTGTTTATCATTGACATGATCCCCTAGGAATCTCACTTCCTTTGATAAGGAAGTGATGATTAGAACTTTAGGTTGAAACCTATGCATGATAACTTCTAGGAGATCCCTGTTTCAAACCTCAACCATAGGATGAATCCTTGGCATGACAACATTAGGACTTGATAGTCCCCCCTTTAGTTGAGCCTGTTCTCTTCTCATCTCAAAACAAATTAAAAATACAGTAATAAAGGTTAACTGATGTCGTATGTTACGAGCCTTAAGCTATCTGAGAAAGGGTTTTCGGAGAGTTTCTTTTCGACAGCTTGGATGTTTAGTATGGCACCCTTTGGGTGACATGCGACGCATTCACTCTCAGGTCATAGTCTCTAGTGCGACATTAGTTGCAAACATCCATAAAAAATAGTTTTTCCGTAAAAGACAGAAAACAAACTTCAAACCTTTTGCCCCGTGGGCCCGTAAGTCGAAGGAAAGCTTTTCTGAAGAAAAGAGTGTTGTTAACTCCCAGTTCTACCGCAAGCGGTAACGCCTAAGTCTCCAAGGGTCGAGCTGCGTACACCAAACTGCTGGAACTGCTTGTTAACCCTGCTCGATAAAATAGATGAATCTGAATCCCCGTAATCCGTATTATCCTGAACTACGTGAGCTCTGATCTCTCATACATGTTGAGAGTACGTAGGCACAATACTGATGTATTGGCGAGCCACCTTCCCCCGTAACCCGTAGTTAGCCGAACTACGTTAACTCTGATTTCTCATTCTCTGATGAGAATACTTAGGCATAAAGTGTGACGCTTTGCCGAGTCATTTTCTTTTCTTTTCAGGCCAGCCTTGATAGGTAGATAGATAAAACCAACCCGTCAGATAAACACAAACAAGCGTGGATCCCATCGAGTACGATGGACGTGAGGGGTGCTAATACCTTCCTCTTGCGTAACCGACTCCCGAACCCAGACAATGGTTGCGATGACCTTGTCTTATACCTTTTCGTCAGGTTTTTCCGATTGTTTCCTTTCCCATTCTGAGGGATAAATAACGAAAGGTGGTGACTCTTCTGTTTTGCCGGCAACTTATTTTCGCGATAGCGACAGCTGGCGACTCTGCTGGGGAAATGATAGTTTCCTGGGGATCCAACGTCCCATATGCGAGCCAGTTTGGGGATCCAATGTCCCCTGCAAGAGTCAATCCTTGCGCTTGTATGATTACTGGTCAGGGTGTGTTTGTTTATCGCATTTTATTTCCCGCATTTTATTTTCAGTATAGTATGATTATCTGTGCTATTGTGGGAGGGGCATTCTGATGAGTGAGGAGCCAGACCCAGGCTTGAGTGTACCTAGCATTAGTTGTGGAAATTAGTGGGCGCGTGCTTGCTTTGCAGGTACTAGTGTCTCATGAAATCCACGCTCAGACGAGGTTCTCCCGGTTGACTTCTTTTCCGGGCCTTTGGGCCCGAGGGGTTGTTGGTTTGGAGGATTGTCGACTCTGGGGACCGATCATTTGGAATTCAGCTGAGTGAGGCCGCTTCAGGAGACGGTGATGCCACACTTTCTAGGTATCGATCACCCCTCTTGAATGTCTGTGACGCTGATGACCGCATAGGATGCCGAACTTGTGTCAGTTTAGGTCCATACCTGTGAGCAGGGTCGGGTTTGTTGCAGAAAACCTTAACCTTCAGACTACCTGGTTTTCTTGATAGTGAATCAGTTTTGTTGGAATCAGAGGATCTCATCATCAGAGGTGTATTTGTTCTTGATAGAGGAGATTTATGGTCATGTATCAGAAGTTCTTATCATCAGATATATGTATGTTCTTGACAGAGTAGATTTATGGTCCGATATCAGGCTTTTCTTCTCATCAGAGATGTGATTGTTCGTGACAGAGCAGTATTGTGATTTTGTTGATACAGAATCTTCACCTTCATCTCCTCAACAGCACAGTCGTCTTGATCTCCTGCCGCATGATTGCATTTTGCATTGTTTTGCGTACTCATTTGCATTTCATTAACGTGTGTCTGTGTTGTAGGTACCGTTTCCCCCGGTTCAGGTTTTCTTGCCTTCTCTTATGCTGTTATGGGTTCTATGAGGAAGACCGTGGCCTACAAGCTCCCCACTCCTGAAGTTGTTCAGCTGTCTAGCTTGATTGCTTTGGCAGATGATTCTGTGAGAGGTGAATTCAGAAAGTCTTATGGGAAACTGCTTAGCTTGGTTCGTAAACCTTTTGTGTTTGAGTTGAATGGGTTGCACGCCTTGCTGCAATTCTACGATCCCCCTTTGAGATGCTTTACTTTCCCGAACTTTATTCTCGCGCCTACACTAGAGGAGTATGCTGATTTGTTAGGTGTGCCCATCAAAAGTCAGATGCCCTTTGTTCATATGGACGTTGCGCCTAATTTGGCTAGTCTAGCCCCTTCACTTCATCTGGATGCCTCCGAGTTGGTCTTGTCTAGTTGGAACAGGGTTCCCGGTTTCTCCCTGCAGTTCTTAGTGGGAAAGGTCCAGCAGTGTGCCAAAGACGGTTGTTGGATCGTGTTCAACGCTATTCTTGCTCTGTGCATATATGGCATCATTCTATTCCCCAATATGCCTGACTTTGTGGACTTCGACGCCTTTCACATTTTTGCATCAGGGAATCCAGTCCCTACCTTGATAGGAGATGTCTATCATTCCGTCCACTACAAGAACGAGAACAGAAGAGGTAAGAACGTCTCGTGCTGTGTGCCCCTGCTCTATAAATGGCTTGATAGTCACCTAACCAAGAAGGGTCCCTTTGCCTCGTCTGCAGCCACAGCTGAGTGGTCTGAGCGTTTGATGAGTCTGTCAGCGGAGGATATTGCCTGGTTTGATAGAGACAGGTTTGGTACCGAGATTATCTTCAGCTGCAGCGGGTTTCCGAATGTGCCTTTGATAGGCAGGAAGGGCTGTATCAACTATAATCCGTCTCTGTTGGTCCGATAGTTTGCTTATGCTTTGAGAGCTCCGCCGAAGGATGAAGAGGTGCAGGAATCTCTGTACCTCACTGGTCTTCTAGAGGGGGATATGTTATCTAAGCTTCAGCACGCTTGGAATGGTATCTGTAAGCGGGGGAAACCGTTGCTAGGGAAAAGTAATAGCCAAGCCTACGCTCCGTATGTGACCTGGATCAGAGCCAGAGCAGATATTATAGGGATTTCGTTTCCACCTGCCCAGCCAGAAAGCCCTCAAGTGATTGAAGAGCCTACCACCATGCCTATTCAGCAGCATAATTAGGTGTTAGCTGAGAGAGATGAGCTGAAGAAGGCAAATGAAGAACTGGAGAAAGAATTGGTTCAACTCAGAAGCGAGAGAAGCGAAGTCGTCCATTCCTTCAAGAGGCAAACAGAGCTGGTGAACCAGTTAGGGACGGATTTGACTAAGCAGATAGCTGAGCGTGAGCGCTTGGGTCGGGACTTCAAAGCTGTCAATGACGTACTGGCCACTAAGAAGCAGCACTTGGATGAAGCGTACCGGAGAATATCCAAGTTTAATCAGCATTGGAAGGCCACCCTAGCCAACGACAAGGAACGGGAGGATAAACTGAAGCAGCAGATCTCCAAATTGAAAGCCCAGGTGAAGGCTAGTGAGAAGAGGTTTGATGAAGAAACCGCTCGCAGATATGCCGCCGAAGGCCTGCTCAACAAGGCTCTTGCTAACCTGAAGGAGCACAAACAGACGTTTGAATCCAAGAAGCGGAAGTTAGAAGATTGTTTCGGCGAAGGAGCATGGGAAGGCTCGGTTGAAGGTCTTCAATACACTATTACACAGAGGGAGTTACTCGTCGAAGGTTTGCTCACTCGGCCTGATCATCCAGAAACGAGGGATCTGTTAGAAGAGTTCCGCACCCGTGGCCGTGCTGGACTATATTTGTAATCCTATTGTTTTGATAAGTGTTGTATGCTGACCATCACCAGGATTGTTGGTCGAGGTCATGCTATTGATTCTGCTTGTACTCGGTGACGTTGTCTACCGCCTTGATGGGCTTTCTTTATATATATGAGATGTTATTTCCATGACTGGACTCAGACTTCTTATTATTAGCACTGGCACTCAGGCACTAGGATCGGGGGGGAAATCTCCCTAACACACAGACACACGTTTGCATCTGCATGAAGCATTTGCATAACGAGCACTTTGTCGTTTTTCTAACCCTTTGTGTATACAGGTTGTTCCAGGTTGTTCCAGGATTGATCAAAGACCAATCCACCATTATCCGACCAGAGCAAATCATGCTAGAGCAATGGAACAAGTGCAGACTGACGTTCAGGAGCTCCGAGAGAGGATGGACCGCTTCATGGAGCTCATGCAAGTGGTTGCCAACGGCCAAGACCAGCTCAAAACATTGGTCCAGCCTCTGATTTCAAGGGTTGACAGCAACGGTGTACTCCACGGTGGGAGTGTTCCAACCCCTCCACCTGTTGAAACTCCTCAGAATGGCATCCCCGTGACCGGGGGGAACGGTAGTGGTAACGGCAATGTGATCGCTAACATGGGGCTCAATGGTAATACGACTGGCGTCGATAATGGGAATTTTGAAGCTAATGTCAATGTTGGGCTGGGCAACGGCACCACAGGTGTTGGAAATCTGTATAGGCCTCAGCCATGGTTAGGAGACCGTCAAGAATATTTCTTCTCCCAGAAGGGTGCTGAAGGAGAGCTGACTGCTGAAGCACGTATGAGGTTTAAAGCACTCGAGGACAAAATGAGGAACTTCGAGAACCTGAACACTATGGGTGTCGACATGTCTAAATTGGGATTGATTGCTGATTTCAAGGTGCCTCCTAAATTCAAGGTACCCGACTTTGAGAAGTACAAGGGCACCACCTGCCCTCGTGTCCACCTAAGGTCATACTACCAGAAAATGTCCGCTCACTCTGAAGACGAGAAGTTGCTGATGCACTTCTTTCAGGATAGCTTGTCCGGGCCATCCTTGGAATGGTACATGAGTTTGGAGCCTACCAGTGTGCGCACGTGGAAGGAACTTGCTGAGGCATTCGTGCACCATTACCAATATAATAGTGACTTGGCTCCGAACCGAGTCCAACTGCAAAATTTGTCACAGAGGAACAACGAAGGTTCAAGGAATACGCCCAGCGGTGGCGTGAATTGGCAGCTAGAGTTCAACCGTCGATGGTTGAACGAGAGCTTGTTGAAATGTTTGTAGCCACCCTCCCAGGGGTTTATTACGAGAAATTGGCCAGCGGTATGTCTAGAAGCTTCTCAGATCTCATCATCACGGGCGAGCACGTTGAAAATAGGATCAAACTAGGGAAAATTCAAGGTGTCGATCTAGCCTCAGCTAGAGGCAGAAAGAAACCGTATGGTGGCAAAAGGCGGGAAGGAGAGATGAGCGTCGTGTCCAACGCTCGAAGGAAAGGTAAAGGCCCTCGCCAGCAGGTGGCTAGCATAACCATCCCTGCAGTCCAACAACCCCAGCCACAGCAGCAGCCGAACCAGCAAGGGTACAGAAAGTATCAAAACAGGGCACCTCTGTCAAGTCATCACCTCGAGACGCCGTCCATGTCTTATGCTCAGCTATTACAAGCTCTGCTTCAGTTGCAATTAGTCCAGAAGAGAACCCTGGCTCCCTTGACGGGGGCACCTCCGCCAGGTTATGATGCGAATGCAACATGTGAGTTTCACTCGGGGGCACCAGGCCACACGATAGAAAACTGCAAAGCCTTCAAGCACAAGGGGCAGGATATGGTGGATGCTAATATCATCAATTTCTCAGATAATGTGTCAAATGTCACGAAGAACCCTATGCCGAATCACAGGGGATGTGGGGTGAATGCCATTATTGAAGACGAGAATTTGGATGTGTTGACTGACGTCAGGGATCTGAAGACACCGCTTAGCTTCGTCAAAGCCAAGCTGATGAAGAGAGGCTTCTTTCCGGGCTGTGGAGAACTGTGTATGGGCTGTGTGACTCGTCCTGATGGATGTGAACAATTGATAGAAGGGATTCAGAGTCTGATGACCGAAGGAATCTTGCAGTTTAGCCGAAGGGCCGAATGTGGATCTGGAGAGGTAATGCTGAAGCAAGATGATGAGGTTGCCACCATCACCATCCCTCGCCGGATGATCACCATTTCTGCACCCAGACCGCCCACGATTACCATCACCAAGGCTGGGCCGATACCTTTTGAAAGCACCAATGCGGTCCCATGGCATTATAGGGCAGACGTCTACTGTAACGGACAGAAGTTGGAACTGGAAACATCTGGGCTGTCTGTGGATAACCTAGTGGGAATTGGCGGAATCACGCGCAGCGGAAGAGTATTTGCTCCCCCTGAGATTGTGGCGGACAAAGATGAAGGAACCGATAAGGGAAAGAGTAAGGTCGTTGAGGAAACCCCTCGTGGGGTAGAGAAGGACTTACTTGTTAAGGACGCTGAAGTGTTCATGAGGCTGATCAAGAAGAGTGATTACAAGATCGTGGATCACCTCCATCAAACACCCTCGAAAATCTCCATCCTGAATCTGTTGTTGTGTTCGGAGTCACATCGCAACGCGCTATTAAAGGTTTTGAATGCCACGTATGTACCGCAGGAAATATCGGTGAATCAGTTGGAAGGGGTCGTAGCCCACGTGAATGCTGGAAACGGGCTAGGGTTCACTGACCTGGAGCTGACGCCGAAGGGAAGAAACCACAACAGCACCCTGCAAATCTCGATAGAGTGTAGGGGAACGATTACGTCTCATGTGTTGGTGGACACGGGGTCGTCACTCAATGTTCTTCCGAAGAAAGCATTGATGAAGTTAGATACTCGAGGATTGATTTGCACACCCAGTGACTTGGTTGTGAAGGCTTTCGATGGAACCAAACGTCATGTTTTTGGGGAGGTGACGCTACCAATCCAAGTTGGGCCGGAAACTTTCGACGCGGTCTTTTACATTATGGACATCATGCCAGCCTACAGATGTCTCCTAGGCCGGCCATGGATCCATTCTGCTGGCGCCGTGACCTCCACGTTGCACCAGAAACTCAAGTATGCTGTCGGAGGCAGCATCATGACTGTTTGTGGCGAGGAAGACATAATGGTGAGCCATTTGTCGTCCTTCAAGTATGTTGAGATGGATGGGGAAATCCACGAAACCCTATGTCAGGCGTTCGAAGCTGTTAAAGTCAAGAATGTGGCTCCTGTAATGACTGAAAAACCAGAGATGACTCTCTCTTCCTTCAAGGAAGCCCGAGCCGTTGTTCAGGCCGGATCTACCCCAGGGTGGGGGCGAATTCTATAAATACCTAACAAGCAGGACAAGTTTGGGTTAGGATACTCTCCTGCGGCTGAAGCCTCCTCTTCTCACAGTGCGGAGCGAGGAAAAGGGCCGATCCAGTTTACCAGTGGTGGGGTGATATTTGAAAGTGTCAACGCAGTGTCTGAAGACGGCGAAGATAGTGATTGCGACCTAGACTCTTGGATCCATCCAAGCAAACCAGGCGAGAGCCTCAACAACTGGTCCATCAGGGATACCATCCAAGTGACAGGCAAAGAGTAATGCTTTACTTTCTCCAATTGTTGTACAACCCTATGTCCTACCCGGGGCATAGTGGTTTTATTGTCAGGGCCTTGTTTGGTTATGTACATGCATTTTACCAATAAATCAAAAGGCATTTTTTTTCCGCATTCAAATGTTGTGATCTCTGTTATTCCTGTTTTATATTTGTTTTGAAAAACAATAAAATGGCAATGGGGTTTGTACTAACCTGCATGTCCTTGTTTTAAGCTTAACCCTTGTTGTTGCAGGATCCACATAACAGATGACATCGACTCTGGACCTTCTACGACTCACTTCGACTTCGATTGCCCGATTTATCAAGCCGAGGAAGAGATTGATAAAGACGAAGACCTTCCAGAAGAGTTAGCCCGCTTGCTGAAACAAGAAGAGAAAGTTATTCTGCCTCACGAGGAAGAGATTGAGATTGTGAATCTGGGTTCTGAAGAACTGGTCAGGAACGTCAGGATAGGGGCCGCATTGCAGAGTGATTTCAAGCAAAGATTAGTCGAGATGCTGAGAGAGTATAGTGACATTTTCGCTTGGTCATACGAGGATATGCCCGGACTTGACACTGACATCGTGGTCCACCACTTGCCGCTGCGAGAAGATTGCCCTCCCGTTAAGCAGAAGCTTAGGAGGACGCGACCCGATATGGCCGTTAAGATCAAAGAAGAAGTGCAAAAGCAGCTTGATGCTGGCTTCTTAGCTGTCACCACTTACCCTCCGTGGGTCGCCAACATAGTGCCTGTACCGAAGAAGGACGGTAAGGTGCGAATGTGCGTCGATTATCGGGATTTGAATAGGGCGAGCCCTAAAGATGATTTCCCGCTCCCCCATATTGATGTGTTGGTCGACAATGCAGCTCAGTTCTCCGTATTTTTGTTCATGGATGGCTTCTCCGGTTATAATCAGATCAAGATGGCGCCGGAAGACATGGAGAAAACTATGTTTATCACTCCTTGGGGGACATTTTGCTACAAGGTAATGCCTTTCGGTCTGAAGAACACAGGGGCCACTTACCAACGAGCAATGGTTACTTTGTTTCATGATATGATTCATCATGAGATTGAAGTCTTTGTTGATGACATGATTGCGAAGTCCCAAACGGAGGAGGGACATCTGGTCAATTTGCTGAAGCTTTTTGAGAGGCTTAGGAAATTCAGGTTGAGGCTGAATCCTAACAAGTGTACTTTCGGAGTACGGTCTGGAAAACTACTGGGGTTTATTGTGAGTGAAAAAGGCATTGAGGTTGATCCTGCGAAGATAAAAGCAATACAAGAGATGCCAGCGCCAAAAACCGAAAAAGAAGTTCGTGGTTTCCTGGGCAGAATAAACTACATTGCGAGGTTTATCTCTCAGCTCACGGCCACGTGTGAACCGATGTTCAAACTACTAAAGAAAAATCAGGCGATTATCTGGAACGAGGATTGCCAGAAGGCATTTGATAAGATAAAACAGTATCTACAGGAACCTCCAATCTTGATACCCCCAATGGCCGGAAGATCCTTAATCATGTACTTGACAGTTCTTGAGAATAGTATGGGGTGTGTTCTAGGTCGGCACGACGAGACTGGCAGAAAGGAGCATGCCATCTATTATTTGAGTAAAAAGTTCACAGATTGTGAATCTCGTTACTCGATGCTGGAGAAAACGTGTTGTGCACTAGCCTGGGCTGCCAAACGTTTACGACAGTACATGCTCAATCACACAACCATGCTAATTTCGAAGATGGATCCGATCAAGTACGCCTTCGAGAAACAAGCGATTTCGGGAAGGATTGCCAGATGGCAAATGGTGTTGACGGAATATGACATTCAGTACGTTTCCCAGAAGGCCATCAAGGGAAGCGTATTGTTTGAGTACCTTGCCAAACATCCGATCAAAGATTACCAGCCGATGAAATTTGAATTCCCTGATGAGGATATCATGTTTCTTAAAGCGAAAGATTGTGATGAACCTTTTCCCAACGAGGGGCCAGATAGGAAATCCCAATGGAAATTGATATTTGACGGGGCGGTTAATTCTTACGGAAGTGGCATTGGGGCGATCATCACGACTCCCCACGGATCCCATATCCCGTTCACTGCGAGACTGGCGTTTCCGGTCACCAATAACGAAGCGGAGTACGAAGCATGCATCATGGGGCTAGAAGAAGCAATTGATTTGAGAATCAAGACCCTAGATGTATATAGTGACTCGGCACTTGTGATTAACCAGATTAAAGGGGAGTGGGAGACTCTTCAATCGAATTTGGTGCCGTACATGAATTATGCCAGAAGGCTGCTTCCGTTCTTTGATCGAGTGGAACTCCATCATGTGCCCAGGGCCGAGAATCAAATGGCTGATGCCTTAGCCACGTTGGCTTCGATGTATAAAGTCAATTTTTGGAATGAAGCTCCAAGAATTGTCCTTTCTCGTCTTGATAGACCTGCATTCGTCTTTGCGATCGAGGAAGCCTCCGACGGCAAGCCATGGTTCCATGACATCCAGACCTTCCTTATGACTAAGGAGTATCCTGCGGGAGCGTCAACCCAGGATAAGAAGACTCTGAGGAGGCTGTCTGGAAATTTTTATCTCAATCCTAATGGAGTTTTGTATAAAAGAAACCACGATCTCGTGCTACTCAGATGTGTAGATGAGAAAGAAGCGAGTATGCTCATGGAAGAAGTCCATGAAGGCACATTCGGTACGTACACCGGCGGGCATGCTATGATAAGAAAGATCCTGAGAGCAGGATATTACTGGCTGACGATGGAGTCAGATTGCTTCAAATTCGCGAAGAGATGTCATAAATGCCAGATTTATGCTGATAAGATTCATGTGCCGCCGTGCCCGTTAAGTGTCATGTCCTCCCCGTGGCCGTTCTCCATGTAGGGCATCGACATGATAGGCAAGATCGAGCCCACTGCATCTAACGGTCATCATTTCATTCTAGTAGCAATCGACTACTTCACCAAGTGGGTGGAGGCAGCCTCATACGCTAATATGACCAAGCAGGTGGTGGCTAAATTCATAAAGAGGGACATCATCTGTCGTTACGGAATTCCCGAGCGGATCATTACTGATAATGGTTCGAATCTGAATAACAAGATGATGAAGGAGCTGTGCCAGAGTTTCAAGATTGAACACCACAACTCATCTCCTTACCGGCCGAAGATGAATGGCGCCGTTGAAGCGGCCAATAAAAACATTAAGAAGATTGTACAGAAGATGGTTGTGACCTATAAGGATTGGCACGAGATGTTGCCATTTGCATTGCACGGTTATCGTACAACGGTACGCACATCAACCGGGGCAACTCCTTTCTCACTGGTGTACGGTATGGAGGTTGTCCTACCGTTAGAAGTTGAGATTCCTTCTCTACGAGTTTTGGTTGACGTGAAACTCGATGAGGCAGAATGGATTAAGAACCGACTAAACCAACTCAGCCTGATGGACGAGAACAGGTTAGCATCGATCGCATATGGTCGTCTGTACCAAATCCGAATGAAGAAAGCTTATGATAAGAAAGTGCATCCTAGAAGCTTTCAGACGGGTGATCTCGTCCTGAAGAAGATTCTTCCTCCACACTCCGATCACCGGGGCAAGTGGACTCCTAATTATGAAGGTCCGTACGTTGTCAGCAAGGCCTTCTCAGGAGGGGCCTTGTTGTTATCCACGATGGATGGCGAAGATTTTGCATCCCCGGTGAACGCGGACGCAGTTAAAAAATACTTTGCTTAAAAAATGACCCGCTGGAAAGAAAAAGAATATCCAGGCAAAATGGGGCATCCCGGCGAACCATAAAAAAGAAAAAGGTTCGGGCAAAAATTAGGGATATAAAGAAAAGAATGTACACCCGCGAAGTCGAAAACCTGGAAGGGCGACTTTGGCAAAAAAGGGTATCCCGGTGAATCGAAAACCCGAAAGGGCGATTCAGGCAAAAGTTAGGGATTAGAAAAAGCAAATGACTGCGTTCCGTGTATAGACTTTCTTTGTTTAGTGGTTTGGAAGACCTGAGGGTCGTTTATCTGAATCAATCTTTGCTGAGGCTGAAGCGTTGGAGAAGTATCGAAGTCGAGTGGGTCATAGAGGGATCAACTCATGGTGTTCGTCTACGCCTCATTGCTGACATTTGTGTATATACTGATGTATATTTATATTTGCGCAGCTTCCTCATTCCAGGAGCTTGCATTTGGTGTAAAACATTTTCACCCATTCAGGGGTTCGTTATCAATAAAATGTATACTATTCAGCAATTCTGTTTGCTTGTTTAGCATTTATCTATTTTGCTTGCGAAAAAGAACGCCAATATTTTTGATAAAATGCGCATACATAAACTTACTGGCCTAGGCCACTGATTGTTGAAACAATGAATTACTTGAATATTGTTACAAGATGATAATCTTGATAGGTCCCTTTGAGAAGGGTATCTTGTCTGTTTGTTTGTGTTGTTACAGGTATAGCATATTCCAGGCAGTATGCTGTATGGTTCCTCAAGCAGGATGATGCCTGCTACCCCAAGCAAATGTATCCTGAGGGATCGTCGTCTCCCCAGCTGAGTCATATACTGAAGTGTGCAGCACTCGATAGTACAGACTGAAGTCTTCAGCAGAATTGAAATTCCCCGCAGAGTTGTACTCTCCCCTGTAGGCAGAATGATTCCTACTTCCCCAGCCGAGTTTGCAGATCCCCCAGGAGAGCCGAGTTTTTGGAAAGCCGTTGAGGCCATGAGGGGTTTTCCCCAGTAGAGTGTTGATTAGCTGGTGCTGTATTTCCCCAACGGAGTCGTTATCTCCCGGAAAGTTCTGCTGCAAATGCCATGCAATTTATTTCTGCGATTGATGTCGTTCCCTCGATAGTTCAGGTTCTCGGAGAGCTATGTTCCCCTGCAGCGATCAACTGAAGCTCGTTTCCCCCAGGCGGAATCCAATTGATATTTGTGTGACTTCTTCTCCTCGGCAGGATGAGTCCTTCCCCCACCAGAGTGGTTCTTTCTCCTTGACAGGAGGATCTTCCCTTCAGCATTTATTTTGCTGATGGGGTCGTAGCATTTTGCATGATTGCATAGCATTTACCCTAAATGTGTAGCATTTCCACCGTGTGGAGCATTGCGCTATAGTCAAACATATGCATATGAAACATGAGCTAGGTCGTTACCGTTCTTGTTTTGCAGGTGTTCCTATGCATAATGGTTTGCTCAAGATGATTCTTGAATTCCCCAGCGAAGTCGATTGCTTAAGATGATTCTTACAATCCATAGTGAAGTCGCCAGAGTTGGTTGCTCAAGTTGATGCTCAGAGCCCCCGGCAGAGTGTGCTCAGGATGATTCCTGAGATCCCCGGCAGAGTGTTGGCTTAGGATGATTCTTGAAATCTCCAGCAGAGTTTGCTCAGGATGATTCCTGAAGTCTTCAGCAGAGTTAGTGGTCCAAGATGATTCTTGAAATCTCCGGCGAAGTTATTTGTTCAAGATGATTCTTGTAGTCCTCAGCAGAGTTGATTCACCCAGAATGACTTCTGGATCCCCGAAGCAGAGTCACTTGATAGTTCTCCAGAATCCCCAGCGGAGATGTGTCATCCCCAGCAGGTTTTAAAAAGAGAAGTTGAAATTCCCTTGAAGACTTGATGATTAAAGTCCGGCAGTAGTGCAGAATCTCCTGACTTACTGATGCAGTCCAGCTGTATTATCGAAGCAGTTCTCTCAGCTGATGCGGAGTGCTTGATGGCAGAAGTTTGGATGTCCTTATTAGGTTCATGATTGACCGAGGATTCTATTTCAGACTCTCTGACGAAGTCCGGCTGACGCCCGAAAAATTTCTTTGAATGCCCAAAGGCATAATTATCTTGATTGTAAAAAAAAAAGTTCCTAATGACCTGATGAGTCCAGAGGAATCCTTCTGCCACAGTGTCGCAGAATGCCTGACGGTAATATCAGTTATGTATCACCAGTTACCGTGTAATCGGTGACTCCTTGATGACTTGAGGATGAAGATCTACGGTGAAATTAGATGATCATCCTGACGGAGATTTGAGATTAGACCTTTCACCAGTTACCGTGTGACCAGTTCCCCAGCAGAGTTGCCGTGCAACTGTCATGCTCAGTTTTTGAAGATGTTCCTAACAATCAGAGTATCGTTTACCTGTGCGTGCTTCGCAAATCACCCGTTACCGTGTAACCAGTGATCCCTCGATGATTTGAGGTTGGAATGATATCAGATTGATCAGAGAATCATCCTAACGGAGATTCAGATCAGTATTTCTCCGGCTAGCTGTCGTGCGACTATTATTTCAGTTTCCGAAGATTTGTCCCATCAGAGTACCGTGTACTTGTGCAGTTGGCAAATTTCAGGGTTTGTTGGTATTTGTAGCGGTAAAAATCGTGAGCGTAAGTTATTAATTAACTTAACTCAAAAAAAACAAGAGTCGCCACCGCACTTTTATTTTATCCAAATTAAGGAAAGGAAAAAGAGCGAACAAAACCAAAGAGTTCTAAAACAAGAACAAGAAACAGAGATCGGGGTAAGGGGGTTGGTTACGCAATGGGAAGGTGTTAGCACCCAAAACGTCTATAGTACTTTATAGGAGCCCTTTGAAATATTTACGTTTTTTGGTTTGAAAATGGTTTGTTTGAAAAGAGATTGGGGAGATGAGAAGAGAATTATTTTTTTAGATTTTTGTGTTTGGAGAGACTTATCGCCTCATGCCTACGTACCCACAAAGTGCAATATGGGATCAAAACCCCGTAGTTCGTGGTACAAATGACAAAAATTTGTTGGTTTTGATTGATTTTAGATGTAAAGACAAGTCGTCATTTCAAGGAGAAAACTGCGACTATCCACCCACGAGTATTAAGACAACATCTGCGTCACATAAAGATGGAGGATTTGCTTGGATTATCAACAAGACTATCACTCAACATCAACGTGGAAAATGTCAAAGTCTTAATAATATGGGGAATAGGAGAATTGCATTTCAACTATAGAAATGAATCATGTCTAAACTTTTATGAAAAGTTTTAAAGTGAAAAAGTGCATAAAGGCACAAAAAGAGTTGATGAGTTTTTTTGTATTTTTTATGTCTTTTGAAATTGGTCAAAGCATGATTAACATTGATTGACTTTTATTAAGAAGAAAAAAAAGTTTAAAAATCACTTGACGAAAGTCAAGGTTTTATTGCGAAAGCGGTTTTGAAGTTTGAAATCAAGAAGGTTTTGAAAAAGGGAGAAAGTTTTGAAAATTTAAGAAGGGGAGGAGATGAAGTGACTATCCTAGAAACCAAAATATGAGCTAGAGGTAAGAAAGATCTAACCGACTTGTAGCACACTCCATAGCAAGCAAAAAGAATTCCATCCGACTTAAAGCATAAGCTAATGAGCGAGCCAAATAAAGGCTAAGATCCACAATACTCCAAGCATAGGAATGAAAGTCCTAATTCTAAGTCCAAAAGTCCATGAAGTCCAAGGTCTAAGAGTAGTCCAAGAGCATAACCACAAAGTTAATAGCACCAAGTTTTTTAGAGATTTTTTATCCTTTATTAGTGTTTTGAACAAGATATGGTCCAAGTGGACAAAAGAGAAATGACATAAACATAAACAAAGATATGATATGAAATGATAAAATGGAAGCATAAAAGTAAAGAAATAAAGAGTAAGAAGAGAATATAAACAAAATTAAACAAGGACAATGTTAGTGAATTAGTAATTAGTGGTTAGAACATATGATCAATGATGATTAATTCTTGCACTTTAGACCAAGGTTAATGAAAACTCATTAGAGGATTGATAGAATCAAAGCCTCCTAACAATGATTTTCATAGGTATTGGACTTAAGACAAGCAACTAAACATACTTGGACTTTTAAACGTAAGTTTGAGCCACGAATAATCATTTTCCGATTAAGGGACACTTTAGCGCTATGTTAAGCAATCGTAATCGGGTTTATGTAGAAACCACGACTATCTGAGGCCGGTCAATAATAATGTTAGTGTTAACACATGTTAGAGAAGTGATATGTAAATCACTCTCCTAAAACATGCCACACAAAAAGAAAAGAGGTAGTGATCTCATCATAATCAAGATTTTTAATCAATTAATTAAAGGTAATCTATCACTATTCCAAAGTACGGAGAATTATCTCAATGATTATTCATCCATAGATTTGAAATAATGAAGATTAAACAACCTTGATAATCAACAATCTATGATCCATAGATTTCATCGATCAAAAATAAAAGAAGAAGAAAGAAAATGAAATCACAATTTGAATCTCGAATCGATTAAATTATCGTCAATATCAATCACCTCTCTTGGTGGATAAAATCAACACCCAAAGTCCATTGATATTGATGAAATCTTATCAAATTCAAGATCTAAAACAACCAACACTTAATCAAAATATTTTCAAATGATTTTTTTTAAGACGTTTTTCAAAAATGAAATTAAAATATAAATTTAATAATAAAATGAAATGTGGAAAAGTCCACACGGCTAAATTCTGAAGAGAAATAAAAAGAAAATAAAAAAAAAATGAAAAAAAGACAATTGAAAAGAAGAAAGAGAAAACACTCAGAATCATCTTCTTCTCACGCGAGGCTCTGTTCACGGCCATGGATGTCACTTCAAAGCTCTCTCAAATCGGAGCGGCGGGACACAAAAAATACGCGGTTGCAATCGAAATCAAGAGCTCTTCACAACAGTACCAACAATTCAAAGAAACACAACAAAAAGTAACGGATCGAAACTGACGGTGAAGCTCAATCTACCTTCAAACTCAGGTGAATGATGAAATCGAAACTCTCTTCTTCTTTCTTCTTCTTCTGAATGAATTCTGGTTCGAAATTGATCTCTGTTTGAGGTTAATTGAAATTAATTTGGTGGAAGGAAGTCGGAGAAGAGAATATGAGCAAAAGGTTTTGTATTGAGGAATTGAGGAAGAAAATCAGCAGAGATTTTTTGGCTTGAAAAGCTTGAAAAAACAAATGAGAGGTGGGTTATATTTATAGATTGAGAGGGAGGGAGAACGAGTGAAAGTGATTTGCCGTTTATGAAAATTTCACTGCGTTTTGAATTGGGTGTTTACGCGTGAGCTTTTTGCTGATATTTTTCGTGTCGTTTTTCTTTTCACATTTGTAGCTCATCACGTGTTATTCCTTCTTTTTGATTTCACCTCAATTTCAATTATCTGACGTGGATTATTTTTCAACTGGCTCATGTGCTATCCATTTTTGCTGCAGCTTGTGAATATGGCTTGGTTCATGGCTTGAATACGTGAAAATAGTCTGGATAAAAACAAAGCTTCTGTTACCGCAGAATTCTATTTTCTGCCACTTCTTGACGCCGCCATTTCCCATTGATAATATTGAAGCTTCCACGCCGCAATTGATGTGCAATCATTAAAACCAAGATGCGGCATTCCTACGTCTTTCACAAACAAGCCGAGCTGAGCCGGGAACAGACTTACTAACTTCATTTGATGCAGGATCACATAATGCAGAATTTGAATCCTCCTTCACTTTCTTCTTGCTCACATTCTTGTTCTTCATGACCATTTTGACTGTGCGAGGGGCACGGTGTAGGGGTTTCTTAACTGTGCTGCCCTCTACTTCTGTAGAGGAAGAAGAGGCTGTTTGCAACCTACATTTCCGTACAGTATTTGATACACAAGTAGATAGAGAAGACGTCGAGGTTTGTTTTTCTGGTTGAACAGGTACAACAAGCTCTGATTGAAACTCAACTTTACTTGACGAACATGTTGAATCACTTTGAACCGATAAAGTCCCGGAAACAACTGAACTGTACAATGTTTGTATCCTCCCAACCTCCGAAACTCTTGGCGAAGCTGTCGACTTTGATAACCATTTCATGGCATCCACTCAAACATCAGGAGACTTGAATAAGTCCTATCAACAGAAGAATTTCTCTGACACGTTGCATGTAGATGTCCAACTGAAGCTTCTAATGTTGAGAACAAATCATTAATTGTACCCAACAATGATGGAAGTTTATTCTCTGGATCAACTTCAACGGAAACTCCAAACACGTTGTCGTCGTCAAATCTACCAATGCAGGCCACCCGAAATATCTAGATGTATGCACTGAGTTTGCAGATAATACAAGCATTCTGTTTCCAGTTGTCACCTTCCAGGACAACAAATTTCCAGATCCCACTTTGTTATCAAGACAAGAATGCCAATCAGCCTTCATGTGCAATTCCACTTGCATTTGCTGTGCTGATCTCTTTCCTGTGCGCAAAACTCTCTCTTGAAGCAACTGGCCCAGCCCTGCTTATTGGGGAGCTTCCTGGATCTTTTTCCTTTGGCATTTTTGGTCCACTCATGGAATCAGCATTATCTGTATCAGATGTCACTTTCATTCGTGTTAAATCTGATCCAATTGAGTGGAGAACACCACATGTTGAGATGTCTCGGTTGCTTCCACTTATACGGTAACTAGTTTGTTTGGACTTGTTATTTGGTTCACAGTCATCAACATCCATAGTTTCAGAAACACCCAAAGCTTTTTGGACCTCGATGAATTTTCTCTGGGTCAATTCAGAATGGATCACACGTTTTCCTAGTCTTTTGTTGCCTTTAGGTTCAAGAAACCCATCCCGGGTCATTTTATCAATTATCTTTCTTGCTGCTGTTTGGCTTACTTCTCCCTGGAAGGAGCTTTGAAGCTTTGTGACCGACACATAAGCCAGTGGAAGAGTATAGTGGAGAGCCTTCATGTATATGAGATCTTCGCCCTGCAAAGCTCTATCAGGGACTGGAGGAATTTGACCATCAGTTTCTTCTTTCACATTGGTGAATTCAAATTCAGATTTCTTGTCCTTATTAATAATAGCATAGGTGTCATTCCCTTTTTTCGATAGCACACCTTCCTTGACAAGGTTCTTCATGATCTCTTCAATCAGAACCACTGAGATGTCTGGAAAATTTGATAGAACGTCAGTAAGATCAATGGTATCCAAGTGACAACAGTTGAGCCACTCCTTGACCCGAACCAATTATTGCTCATCTTCAACAGGGTCCTGGGTATTCTCTTCATCAATCTCGCTAGTATCTTCATGTGCTTGCTGTTTCTCTATGGGTGCAACTATATATTGATCCCCTTGAGAATGAGCAACCTCACTGTCAGTATCATAATACTCATTAATTTGCATGGAATCATCACTCATATCATCTTGGATGACCTCATTGTCATCCTCACAAGGGTTAAGCACACTCTTCACCTTCAGAGCTAAGACAAAATGCTTGCTGTTTACATTTCCGACCTCCATTTTTAATGGATTTTTCACCCAAGGATGATTCGCTTCTTCTTTTGTGCATTCCCTGAAGAAAGGAGGCTCATAATCCGTTGGCGTCACATCATCATAGTAGAGGAGCTTCATCAGAATGGTACGCTCTTCAGGAATTTTCTCCAGAGTTCTCATCAACTGAACAAGAGTTCTTATCATTTTACAAGCAGAACTCCTCATCTGCTGGGGAGTAATGTCTGTAGTCGAGTTACACTTGAAGGCTCCCCCCTGCTTCTTGCTTCCAGTGCGGTTGATATTCATGGAAACCTCCTGCTTGTCAGAATCCGAATAGCTAAAAGAAAATGCATATTCCTCAATCATAGGTCCATCCACTGCTTCGCACACACAGAATAAAAGTGTCTTCAGGTATTTCTTCTGTAAAGCATCATAAACACCTTTCTCCATCCAGTCAATCAGTCTATCAATCGTAGTTGTATGTGAATCAGTCCCAACCACGCTGTCAGGATAGAGTAATCCCTCATTGTTGAAAACAACTCGTCCAAGATATTCAAGATTGACCTGGTGTACTATACCAGAACCAGGAGGAACAACGAGCATATTACGGAAAGCAGTTGACCCCCATTTAAGAAAAGCAAATCTCTCCCTGTTTCTCTGGAATTCAAGCTCCATATTTGCCTGGACAGCATTCTCTGACTTTGCTACATCAACTTGAACTGAATGATCAACAACAAGATCAACAGGAACCAGAGGGTTGATCTTATTAGAATCACTGCCAAGCTTATTCATAGCATCACGCATGCAAGCCAGATCAACAACAGCTGGGACTCCAGTAAAATCTTGCAGTGCAAATCATGCCACGGTTGAAAATGGATCAAATCTATCCTGCAAAGATTCAGCACTTAAAGGTACTGCCGCACGAGTTTCCACTTGTGCAGTAGCTGGTGTGAACTGAGGCGTACCAAATGTTGCCCACCCTTCATTTTTAGGGATGGATATATCCGCTGATTTTGCATTCAGAGGTTGTAGTAGTCTCCACAAAGAAATCAATAGATGCAACTTGGGATGTTTGTGTAGGTTGATTTCCTTTGAAAGATGTAGCTGAAGCCATATCAGATAATTGAAACAGATCTCCTAATGGAGCTTGAGATGGTGCAGCTGTTTGAGAAAGAACAACAGATGAAGCTGATGCCACTGGTGCCTTGGAAAGATCCAAGCTAACAGCTCTTGCAGGACCAGATGGCAGTGAAGTTCCTGATGCTTTATCTTGAAGGGACCCTGAAGATTGGACAGCTTCCGAGAAAAAATCAATTGAACTGCCAGAAATGTAAGATCTTAAGGTTGAAAAGTTGTTGTCTGTTGGTTGCAATGATGTAGTTCTCTGCGGATGATGAATTCCATCTGCATCTCTCTTGGCAGCGGCATTAGATTCGAGATCTGCATTTTTTGCTTGAGTCCACACATCTTCACTTGAACTAGAACCAGGACGTTTATGGGATGGGCTGTTAAACTCAACGTCCTTACGAAACTGAGGAGACTGAACATCGGATTTGAATTGCACATGACCACTGGACGCGGAAAAGTCAGAATTTCTTGGACCAGATCTCTCATTTGCAAATCTTTCATCATATGCATTATCACTGAAACGACCAGGACTATAGATAATACTAGACATCTTCCCTTCATAACAGACTTTATCTGAACCAGGCTTTCTCGAAAAATGTGTGGACACCAGTTGCAATGACAACAGCTTCAATTTCACCTTGTTTACAAGTTGAGCCAAAGAAAACTTCTTGAACTGATGTCTTTTGGTAAAAATACGCCTGACTGAACTTGCAAATCAGAATACTCAAGATCTTTTCCCCAGTTTCCCTCATGCTCAAAGGTGATAACTTGAGAAGTCAACTTGTGGCACTGAAGAATTCCATATAAGCTATCAGGTTCGTTGATTCTAGTGACGGCTGAAACGAGTATTTCAATATGAGCAGGCAACATTTCGTTATGAGAGAAATCTGGACCTCCAACAGTCAAAGCTTTGAATTCTTCTTCGCACCAGTGTTCCATGTACATTACTGATGTAAAATATGATCCACAGGTAACTGCTGTCTTGGCAACAAGTAGATAATCAATTGAAAGCCAATAAACTTTCTCCCATGAAGATGGTGATTCTGCCAAGCCACTAGAAACAACAGCAGATGGAAACTTTTTTATATCCAAACAGCTTTTATGGAACGTTGATGGGCAACCATCACAGCACATCAGGTCTCCACCATCTCCACAAATACCACATGTATCGTCATTAGGATCTTCACCCGCAACATCAACAAAATGAAAACTTTTACATTCAGATTCATCTTGTTTATTCCATGAATCTAGCAGGCACTGTAGGAGTGAAGTTTCATCCTCCGTATATATATTTTTAAGAGGATCAGATTGTTGCTTGCACTGTTATGAGTTGTACATCAACCTTAAAAGATTCAGATGTCTGACTCCCATTGGAATGATGGAGCTTTACACCATTTGAGGCAAGAGAACTACTAACTGCTGCTGACCTTTGGTTAGTTCGAGAGAAAAAGAGGATATAAACCTTTTCAGACAAAACTTCTTGCAGGGTTGCAAGTGTTACACAAGAATCATCACAGAAATACCACCGACCCATTGCATCCTTTACATAAGCGTAGTAGTGACCAGACTTCGGTGAGTATCCTGAATGCACAATAGTACCGAAGAGCTTATACTCTGGTTGTGGATCTTGGCTTGCTTTGCACATGAAGCTAGAAAGCACCAAAACCTCTTCAAATGCAACAGTCTTATCAATCTTGCCACCCAATATGCCCTCAAATCTCTTGAGCTGTATCACAAGTACATTAGGTGCTTGAAGTATAGACATCTGCTTCTTAGCCGTCACCATCTTCTTTCAACCATCACATTTGTACTTATTGTTTCCATCTAAAACCTCAGGCTGAAAAAATTTCTGCATGGAATCCCTAAGGGAATTACTATGAAAAACATCGAGACTAATATCCATTATCTCATCAACCCAAGCAATAGGTTGCTGCAAACCAGATTTCAAATTCATCTGATACATGTGCAAAAAAAAATTCAGCACAAGATGATGGCCATTTAACTCAACCTCCACAACTGCTTTCTTTACATCAAAATCTTTCCTAACCAAGTCAGCAACATCCGTAGAGAAGTCCTTCCATTCACCATTTTCATAGACCATCAAACGTTCAGGGCGTCTACTCTTCTTAAAATTCATATAATACCGCATTAACGACTGCTCAATACAAGTCTTTGAGTTTGTGGTCTTGCTTTTGCACAACCATGATATTGAGCAACATTAACATTTGAAACCCAAAATGCCAACTCAGCAAGCAGCAAGCATCACATTCTTGGCTTTAATGGATATTTGTAATTGGACTTTGAACTTTGGCAATATTAGATGATGGTGAATGCCTTAACTTTTCAAGTAACTTGTATTCTAAGTAAGCCATATGCATGTCTCTTCCAAATTTAATTGGAATCAAATTCTTGAATAAAACAAATTCTTAAGAAATTGATGTCATAATGAACTCAAAGATTAATCTCTAAACATGCTTTTAGAATCACTTGGAAATTGCACACTTGAATGAACACTTTGGACTTGCATCCCAAAACAAACATCTTGATTGAACATCCACCAAACTTGACTTGTACAGACAAAACTCTGAATCTTCGATTAAAACTGGAATAAAACTTCTCATAAAACACTGCTCGACAAACTGATGATTCTCCATAAGACCACTTGACCTTGAACAATCATCTCTTGAGAAAATAGACCACTGATACATAACTTGCAAATGAAGTAATCCCTTGATAGTTTGACCAAGATGAGGTCAAACTTCCATCTGATTTAGACTTGAATGAACGTCCTTGCCATCAATCTCCTTGCAAAACCCTAAACACACAGAGAAGAAGAAGAAACAAACAAATTGAAAAATATTTTTGGTATTTTGGTTAGATGTTAGTAAACAGAAACAAACACAAAGCAAGTAAGAAACAACAAGGGACCTGAGAGAATAAAAAAGTATGATCTTGTTTGTGGAATGATATGCAAATGAAATGTGGGATCTTAGGGGTAAAAATTAGGGTATTACAGTATTCAACCGTATTTTACCTTAATGGTTTGAGAGACGTTCGCTTCTCACCCAGTCAGGTTCAAGCCGCTTGAATAGGGGCAGCTGTTGTACCCCAAAATTTTCCTAACATTTCTTCACCTAGCTTGTGTTTCATTTCATTCACATTAGCATTATCATTTGCATTTCATTGACATGTGCGCAGGAGATCAAGAGGTATGATTACCAATTAAGAGCTACACAAGACTTTGAAGCTAGCTAAGGAGGCTTATTCAGGTGTTCAAGGGTTGATATCCTTGTCAGAGAAATTGAAAGATCCTCAGAGATAGTGGTTGAAGCCAAGAGTGTAGGTCCCCTAACTTGAGAGTTGTGGGAAGCCATCAGATGATTCTGAGGTCATGTAGATGGACTTGAGGTATTTATAGAGATCATGTGAAGTGTTGAAGATCACTTTGAGGCCTAGACAGGTCATTGTGCAAGAATAAGAAGGCTCAGCCATGAATGGCAGCTAGGGTTTGACTGGGTCAACCCTAAGTCAACTGATGATTTAAAGAAGGTTGAGACCTAACCCAAGAGCCATGTGATCATGGATTGATGGATTGAGATGTTATAAGGATGATTCCAATGTTAACTCATCATGATTGAGGAGTTTGAGAAGTTTCAAGCTAGGGTTTCCAAGACTTGGCAGTGTAAAATCCCCTAGTCTGACCCCTATCTTCAAGGCAATTTAGCTCAAGATGTGATTGTCATCTCATCTTGCCCCCAACATGATTGTTGTATAGCATGATCTTAGCTTTAATTTGAGTGCTAGAAGTCCTTGATAGGATTTGTAGAACTCAAGTTATGGTTTTTACAAGTTACAAGTCATCTGAGGTATGTGAATTTGGAGCTTGAAAGTTACCCAACTTGCATGAAACTTTTTCCCTAGAAGGATGATTCCTATGAACTTTTGGTCAACATGAATGTTGTTCCTTATCCTCTTAGCTTTCTAGATAGTACTAGAAATCCTTGATAGGATTTATAGAACTCAACTTATGGCTTGGACAAGTCAAGGGTATTTTGGACATTTGGTGATTATAGGTCATTTGTGATCATAGGCTATTTTCACCAACTTAGAGGCCTCAAATGAAATTTTGTTCAACTAGAAATTTGTTCAAAATGGGGTTTTAACCTTGAACGTGCATCAAGAAGGCATTGAAATGGCTCAAGGAGAGGTTTGGTTCAAGAAATTTTGAAAAAAAGAAGAATTAAAAGGATTTAATGGCCAAAAATTCAAATAATTCATTTGGTGACCAAATGAAGCAAAATAATAGGTCAAATTGATTGGAAAAATGATTTTAGAAACAATGGCAATGTTAGAATTTTGATTTGAGATCATTTCCATACCATTCCATTTCATTTCTTCATGATGAAGCCACATAATCAAACTCCCACCTTTGGCTTGCAAACAAGGAAACAATCATCACCATTCAATTCCTTAGCTCATGAGGAGTGAAAACCAAGCTGGCTGAGGCCCAAACAGAGGAGATATTGCATATGCCATGAATGATATTTGGAGGAGAAATTGAAAATCCAAAATCTCATTTGGATGATTCCAGAAGTTTCTAGATGAGTCTAAACACTTCTATATAAGTCATTGAGTGAATTCAGATCATTTTTTGGAGGAGATTGGTGCTGGAAGCAAAGAGTGAGATTCAATATTCACCCTTGCAAGTTGAAATCGGTTTTTGAGTTCAAGGAAGAATCAAGCTAAATCAAGGTGTGCAAAGGCTTTAGGAGTGAATTTGGAGTGTGTCTGCATTGTTTTGGAGGTTGAAGTGATCAAGAGCACCTTCTGTTACCTGTCTGAAACCAGGTTGGTATACTATGAATTTATGCTTAAACTATAGGGAGATGCTTAGAAATTCATGTGTGGTTAGGTTCCCCTATTGATACAGTTGGATTTAGGATCAGAAATTGGTGAATTAGAGACGAAATAAGGTGATGATCAATTTCTGTTAGGGCTGAAATCTAGTGATTCTTGGACTGTTAATCAAGATTAGATGGTGCAAAGTGATCACCATGAGATGAGGATTGAATTGAGACCTTTAATTTGAAGAATGGTGAGATTCAAGATTGTGATGAATTCTGAAAATGTTATCGTGTTTTGAGTTAGAGAAGGATTTAGATGATTTGCAGTTGAGATTCTTGATCAGCATTGAATTCTGGACAAGATGATGTATAGTTTTGTGAATTTGGTTGACCTGAGAAGAACCCCTTGTTGCACCCCAAAATTTGACCAACTTCTCTTTACCTAGCTTGTGTTTCATTTCATTCACATTAGCATTATCATTTGCATTTCATTGACATGTATGCAGGAGATCAAGAGGTATGTGTTGCACCCCAAAATTTGACCAACTCTTCTTTACCTAGCTTGTGTTTCATTTCATTCAAATTAGCATTATCATTTGCATTTCATAGACATGTATGCAGGAGATCAAGAGGTATGAGTACCAATCAAGGGCTACACAAGAGTCTGAAGCTAGCCAAGAAGGTTATTCAAGTGTTCAGAGGTTGATATCTTTGTCAGAGAGGTCAGATGATCCTCAGAGAGATTGGTTGAAACCAAGGTTGTGTGCCTCCTAACTTGAGAGTTGTGGGGAGCTCCTCAGATGATTCTGAAGCCAAGAATGTGGACTTGAAGCCTTGAGAGAGCTTATGAGATGTCTTGAAAGCCATCATGAGGCCTAGATAGGTCATTGTGCAAGATTAAGAAGACCTAGCCATGGGTGGTGTAATTAGGGTTTGACTAGGTCAACCCTAGGTCAACTAAGGATTTGAAGAAGGTTGAGACCTAAACCAAGAGCCATGTGATCATGGATTGATGAATTGAGATGTTATAAGGATGATTCCAAGGTCAAATCATCATGATTGAAGAGTTTGAGAGGTTCCAAGCTAGGGTTTCTAAGGCTTGACAGTGTAAAATCCCCTAGTTTGACCCATATCTTCAAGGCAGTTTAGCCCAAGATGTGATTGTCATCTCATCTTACCCCCAACATGAATGTTGTAGAGCTTGTTCTTAGCTTTAATTTTAGTACTATAAGTCCTTGATAGGATTTGTAGAGCTCAAGTTATGACTTTGACAAGTTACAGGTCATCTGAGGTATGTGAATCTGGGGCCTTGAAATTTACCCCACTTGCATCAAACGTTTGCGCAAGAAGGATGATTCCTATGAACTTTTGGTCAACATTAATGTTGTTCCTTATCTTCTTATCTTTCTAGAGAGTACTAGAAGTTCTTGATAGGATTTGTATAACTCAAGTTATGGCTTTGACAAGTCAAGGGCATTTTGGTCATTTGGAGATTACAGGTCATTACAAGCATAAGGCCATAACTCCTATTTCCAAGCTTCAAATGGAAAAATCTTGAACATCAAACTTGTTCAAAATGATGTTTTAAGGCTAGTAAGGAGGTCGTGAGATGTTGGAAATGCTTATAGCTCAAAGTTGCAAAAATGACCTAAAATAAGGGCATAAGTTAAATAAACCAAAGTTGGAAATTGATATTTTCAACCTACACATCCAAACCATGGCATGTAATATATCATTTTGACTCTAGAAAACATTCTAAGAACATTGGTTTAGACACATTTTTGAGTTGAGATTCAATTTGTGGACTTGCTTTGGAAAGTGGTTACTTGCATATTAAGTAACATATGCATAACTCAAAATTAAGGCATGAACAAGGAACTTGGCAAGCTAAACACCTCTAATATCTCACTAGGGGAGAAATTAAGAGTGAGTGGGATGAATTCCAAGCTGTTTGCAAGGGTTGTACATGTCATGATAAGTGATTCAAAATCTCATGACATGATATGTGGAAATTTTCATTGGAAGGATCTAGAGGGTTCTAGATCATCCAAACTTCATCTATATATTGAGTAGAATGGATCCATGGCAGAGGTTGGTGATCATTGAAGGATTGAGCATAGTTTGAGATTGAGTTTTCATAGATTGCAATTGAAATCGGTTTCATCAAATTCCTCAACTTCCATTCATTTTCTTGATTGATACTCCTTCCATGAGTGTCAAGGAGTGATTTCAGACCATTTTCAAGAAGAATTGGTGGCTAGATCGTGTGGGAGCAAGTGGTTTTCAGCACCTGCAACTCATCATCGTGTTTCAAGATTGAAGCACTTTCCATTCAATCTTTTGCATACAGAAGCAAGGAGGAGGTTCAGTGATCGTGTCCAGAAGATTTGAGGGCTTGAAGTGAAGATTTGGTGCATTTGTTATTCAAGAATTTCCAGGTTGGTAATCTTCTTCCTATAGCATGATTTAGGTAGAATTAGGTTGAATTAAGGTGCTAGATTAGTTGTAGAATGGCATGGAATGGATTTCAGATGGTTAATTAATCAATTAGAGACAAAATAGGGAGATCACCATTTTCGGTTGAGATTGGGAGATGATGATTCTTGGGGTTTAAGAAGAAGCTAATGGTATGGTTGAGTTCATGGCAAGATTTGGAATGAGTTTCATGTTTTGACCTCTTGGATTGGAGGCCTCTAGGAAGAACTAGGGTTGAAGGGGATGGCCGGAGTTCCACCGGTGGTGGCCGGAGCTGGGCGCGAAGCTCAGAGGTTTGAAAGGTAGGAGATGAAGTTTACACCATTGGATCTTGGTTTGACCATTGACTGTGAGAAGATCCAAGGGCCACGTTTTAATTCTGATTTGTGAAGGATTTCTGATGAAACGATGCGTTTCATTTATTCAGGAGTTTGGGCCTAATGATTTAAGTGTTATCCACACCCCCCAGCGATCCCAACCCATATTTTGAACTGAAAATGACTGCTATTTACACCGCGCGCTTCATTATTTTTATTTGATTTTCATTTAATTTCCATTTAATTCATGGTTTTTGTAAAAATCATAACTAATTGAATATTAATCCAATTAAACCCATTCTTTTTACATATTACTCATGATTGAGTCTATTATTTTTTAGAGAAAAAATATTTTCATTTCATGTAATTTCTGATTTAATTGGAATTTTGCATTTTAATTGATATTAAAATGATTATGTTTGATGCATATTTTTGTGGAATTTTGTTTGATCTCATGGTGATGATTTTAAGCCTAATTTTTTGTGTGTGATTAGGTTAGACATGTATGATCCCATAGTAATTTCCTCACATTTTTGTGATAAAAATAAGCATGCTTTCTAGATTGATATTTAGATGCTTCCTTTTTAGGGTTTTAGGTTGATACCTTAGAATGTAGAATTTAGTTCTAGGTCTAATTTGATGGTTTGATCTTTGGAACTAATGTGGTAGAGTCATGATTGACCTAGGTTCCCATAGTAATTTTTGTAGGATTTTACAATTGATTTTAGTATTTTAGTTAGGACTAACTTTAGTACTAGGTTTTAGGTGATCCTAATTTACTAATTCAACTAGTTTAACTTCTCTAGTTCCCTTAGATTAGGGTTTGTGCTTGGTTTGCCTTTGGTTGAGATTGAAGACAAGTTGAAGACAAGAGGAGGATGCTTGAAGTTGCTTGAAGTTGCTTGGACCTTTGGATTTGTTGGTGCCTGAAGGTGTCTGATGAAGATTAGGAGATAGGACATAGGGAGAGCCTTGTAGTTAGAATGATTTCTTTCACAAACATGGAAAGCATCTTGTGCTTCCATTCCTCCCAATGACTAAAAGTCCTTCTCAGATATTCACATCCCTCCTTTGGAAGGATGAGTGGCTTTATCTGGGAAGTAGAACTTTGAGGGAACCAGTCTCTCATAATGATGAACCCTTACAGGCTTCCTTTGGTTGTCAATAAGTTGTTTATCATTTCCACTCATCATGTTGAATCAATTATCTTCTGGTTTGAGTATCTTGAAAGATGTTGGGCTTGAGTTTGAAGGTGAGGACTTCATTGAATAGTGTGGAAGGGGATGATTCCTTGAGCATTGCCATTGCAGCTGAAGCTTGGAGAGCTTGAAGAACAAGTTGATACTTGAAGACCCAATGGATATTGAATGAAGAGCTGAAGCTTAGAAGATTGAAGGATGAAGTTGACACTTCCATGTGATTGAAGACTACTCTGAGAAGCTGAAGCTTGTGGGAGAAGAAGACCAAGTTGATACTGGTAAAGCAAAGAGAGCTGAAGCAATAAGAACAAGTTGATACTTATGAAGAGGATTCAATTGAGATTGAGTGCAGAGCTGAGGCTTGAGGAACAAAAGATAAGTTGATACTTACATTGAGAGCCTGAAGGAGTCAAGTTGATACTTGTAGTTCAGAGTTAAGCCTAAAGATGGAATTGACTGAAGAGCTGAAGCTTGCAGAAGAAGATTAAGTTGAAACTTATGTTGATGGGTTGAAACCTGGAGAAGCAAATTGATATTTGTCATGAGAGATGATAGCCTTGAAAGGTGGTTGAAGTCTGAAGACTGAATTGTTGTCAGAAGAGCTGAAGCTTGGAATTGGAAAGAGGAAGTTGTTGATCTGCTTTCTTGTCTGTTTTCTTTCCTGTATTGCTGATGTGCCTTGTGTGATTTGCTTGATGCATTAGAATAAGTCCATGATAGACTGACTTTGAACTAGGAGCATGATTGCACTAGAGGTTGAGTTGCTCCCTCTGCTTGTATTGTTACTGTATGGCTTTGCTTGCGGGTATTCGGTAGAGCTCAGCTCCCTTGCCCATGTGGTTTATTTTGCTTGATAGCATGTTTTCCTTTGTATGATTACAGACTCTTGTATTTTGCTTGATAGCATGTTGTTATTTCCTCAGTATGATTACTGTTATTCATTCTAGCTTGAGGTTGAGATGAGCTTGTGGAGGCTGATACCCCACACACATTTCCTCCCTCACTTGCATTGCATGCATTTTACAGTCGTTTACTGTTTACTGTTTAAGCTGATGCTTTATCTGTTTCTATTTATCATTGATATGATCCCTTAGGACTCTCATTTCCTTTGATAAGGAAGTGATGATTAGAACTTTAGGTTGAAACCTATGCATGATAACTTCTAGGAGTTCCCTGTTTCAAACCTCAACCATAGGATGTATCCTTGGCATGACAACAGTAGGACTTGATAGTCTCCCTTTAGTTGAGTCGTTCTCTTCTCATCTCAAAACAGCTTAAGATACAGTAATCATGAATGATTTCTTTCGTACGTTACGAGCCTTAAGCTATCTGAGAAAGGATTGTTGGAGAGCTTCTTTTCAACAGTCTGGATGTTTAGTATGGCACCCTTTGGGTGACATGCGACGCATTCACTCTCAGGTCATAGTCTTTAGTGCGATTGAAATTGCAAACACAATAAAAGACACTTCTTTCGTAAAAGACAGAAAACAAACTTCAAACCTTTTTGCCCCGTGGGCCCATAATTCAAAGGAAAGCTTTTCTGAAGAAAAGAGTGTCGTTAAACTCCAGCGCCAATGCAAACAGGCTTTGTCCCTAACTGCTGGAACTGTTGTTTAACCCTACTCGGTAAAACAGATGAATCTGAATCCTCGTAAGCCTTATTATCCCGAACTACGTAAACTCTGATCTCTCATGCCTGTTGAGAGTACGTAGGCACAATACTGACGTATTGGCGAGCCACCTTCCCCCATCCGTAACCCGTAGGCCGAACTACGTTGACTCTGATTTCTCATTCTCTGATGAGAATACGTAGGCATAAAGCGCGACGCTTTGCCGAGTCATTTTTCTTTTCTGTTTAAGCCAGCCTTGATAGGTAGATAGATAAACCAACCCGTCCAGTAAACACAACAAGCGTGGATCCCATCGAGTACGATGGACGTGAGGGGTGCTAATACCTTCCCCTTGCGTAACCGACTCCCGAACCCAGACAATGGTTGCGATGACCTTGTCTTACCCTTTTTGTCAGGTTTTTCCGATCGTTTCCTTTCCCGCTCTGAGGGATAAATAACGAAAGGTGGCGACTCTTCTGTTCTGCCGGCACCTTATTTTCGCGGAAGCGACAGCTGGCGACTCTGCTGGGGACTTGATAGTTTCCTGGGATCCAACGTCCCGTATGCGAGTCAGTTTGGGGATCCGACGTCCCCTGCGAGAGTCAGTCCTAGCGCTTGTATGATTACTTGTTGGGTTGTGTTTATTTATCGCATTTTATTTCCCGCACTTTATCTTTCAGTATGATATGATTATCTATGCTGTTGTGGAAGGGGCATTCTGATGAGTGAGAAGCCAGACCCAGGCTTGAGTGAACATAGCATTAGTTGTGGAAATTAGTGGGCGCGTGCTTGCTTGGCAGGCACTAGTGTCTCATGAAATCCACTCTCAGACGAGGTTCTCCCGGTTGGCTTCTTTTTCAACCCTTTGGGTTGAGGGGGTTGTTGGTTTGGAGGATTGTCGACTCTGGGGACCGATCATTTGTGATTCAGCCGAGTGAGGCCGCTTCATGAGCTGGTGATGCCACACCTTCTGGGTATCGTATCACCCATCTTGAATGTCTGTGACGCTGATGAACGCATAGGATGCTGAACTTGAGTCAGTTTAGGTCCATACCTGTGAACAGGGTTGGGTTTATTGCAGGAAACTTTGACCTTCAGACTACCTGGTTTTCTTGATAGTGAATCAGTTTTGTTGGGATCTGAGGATCTCATCTGCAGAGATATGATTGTTCTTGACAGAGCAGAGCTTTGGTCCTGTATCAGAGGACCTTATATTCAGATGAGTATTTGTTTTTGATATAGCAGGTTTATGATTGGGGTTTGAGGATCTCATCAGCAGATGTATGGTTGTTCTTGACAGAGCAGAGTTTTGGTCCTGTATCAGAGGTCCTTATTATCAGATGTTTGTTCTTGATAGAGCAGATTTATGGTCCTATATGTGTGTGTTCTTGACAGAGCAGATTTGTGGTCCGATACCAGGGTTTTCTTCTTATCCGAGATAGTGGTTGTTCTTGACAGAGCAGGATTGTGGTTTTGTTGACACAGAATCTCCACAGCGCAGTTGCCTTGATCTCCTGCTGGATGATTGCATTTTACATTATTTTGTATACTAATTTGAATTTCATTAACGTGTGTCTGTGTTGCAGGTACCGTTTTCCCCGATCCAGGATTTCTTGCCTCCTATTGTATTGTTATGGGTTCTCAGAGAAAGACTGTGGCTTACAAGCTCCCTGCCCCTGATGTGGTTCAGCTGACTGGTTTGATTGCTTTAGCAGATGATTCTGTGAGAGATGAGTTCAGAAAGTCGTACGGCAAATTGCTCAGTTTGGTTCGCAAACCTTCTGCGTTCGAGTTGAATGGGTTGCACGCTCTGCTGCAATTCTACGATCCTCCGTTGAGATGCTTTACCTTCCAGGATTTTGTTCTCGCACCCACACTAGAGGAATATGTTGATCTGTTAGGTGTGCCTATCAAGAGGCAGATGCCTTTTGTGCATATGGGTGTTGAGCCTGATCTGGCTAGTCTAGATCCTTCACTCCTTCTGGATGCCTCCGAGTTGGTATTGTCTAGTTGGAACAAGGTTCCCGGCTTATCCTTGCAGTTCTTAGTGGGAAAGGCTCAGCAGTGTGCCAAAGACGGATGTTGGGTCGTGTTCAACGACATTCTCGCTCTGTGCATATATGGCATCATTCTGTTCCCCAATATGCCCGATTTTGTAGACTTCGACGCTTTTCGCATCTTTGCTTCAGGGAATCCAGTCCCTACCTTGATAGGAGATGTCTACCATTCTATCCACTACAAAAACGAGAACAAAAGGGGCAAGAATGTCTCGTGTTGTGTGCCCTTGCTTTATAAATGGCTTGATAGTCATCTGCCCAAGAGGGGTCCCTTTGTTTCGTCTGCAGCCACAGCTGAGTGGTCCGAGTGTTTGATGAGTCTATCTGCCGAGGATATTGACTGGTTTGACAGGGATAGGTTGGGTACTGAGATTATCTTCAGTTGCAGCGGGTTTCCGAACGTGCCTTTGATAGGCAGGAAGGGTTGTATAAACTATAATCCGTCTTTGCTGGTCCGACAGTTTGCTTACGCTTTGAGAGCTCCGCCGAAGGATGAAGAGGTGCAGGAATCTCTGTACCTCACTGGTCTTCTAGAGGGGGATCTGCTATCTAAGCTTCAGCGCGCTTGGAATGGCATCAGTAAGAGGGGAAAACCATTGCTAGGGAGAAGCAATAGCCAAGCCTACCCTCCGTATGTGACGTGGATCAGAGCCAGAGCAGATGCTATAGGGATGCCGTTTCCTCATGCCAAGCCAGAAAGCCCTCCGATGATTGAGGAGCCTACCACCGTGCCCATCCAGCAGCATAATCAGGTGTTAGCTGAGCGAGATGAATTGAAGAGGGCAAACGAAGAATTGGAGAAAGAATTGGCTCAGCTCCGAAGCGAGAGGAACGAAGTCGTTTATTCCTTCAAGAGGCAGACAGAGCTGGTGAACCGGCTAGGGGCAGACTTAACTAAGCAGATAGCTGAGCGTGAGCGCATGGGTCAAGACTTCAAAGCTGTCAACGATGTACTGGCCACGAAGAAGCAGCACTTGGACGAAGCATATCGGCGGATATCCAAGTTCAACCAGCACTGGAAGGCCTCCCTAGCCACCAAGAAAGAGCGGGAGGACAAGCTGATGCAACAGATCTCCAAGCTGAAAGCCCAGGTGAAGGCTAGTGAGAAGAGGTTTGATGAAGAAACCGCTCGCAGATATGCCGCTGAAGGCCAGCTCAACAGAGCTCTCGCTAACCTGAAGGAGCGCAAACTGACGTTTGAATCCAAGAGACGGAAGTTAGAAGATTGTTTCGGCGAAGGAGCATGGGAAGATTCGGTCGAAGGTCTTCAGTACACCATTGTGCAGAGGGAATTACTCGTCGAAGGGTTACTCACTCTTCCTGATCACCCAGAAACGAAGGAGTTGTTAGAAGAGTATCGCGCCCGTGGCCGTGCTTGACTGGTTGTAGTCCTTTTGTTTTGATCATTGTTGTATGCTGACCATCACCAGGCTTGTTGGTTGAGGTCATGCTATTGATTCATCTTGTACTCGCTGACGTTGTGTACTGCCTTGATGGGCTTTCTTCATATATGAGATGTTATTTCCATGACTGGACTCGGACTTCTTATTATCATCACTGGCACTCAGGCACTAGGATCGGGGGAGATCTCCCTAACACACAGACACACGTTTGCATTTGCATGAAGCATTCGCATAACGAGCACTTTGTCGTTTTTCCTAACCCTTTTGTGTTTTCAGGTTGTTTCAGGTGGTTCCAGGATTGATCAGAGACCTATTCACCGCTATCCGACCAGAGCAAATCAAACCAGAATCATGGAGCAAGTGCAAACTGATGTTCAGGAACTCCGCGAAAGAATGGATCGCTTCATGGAACTCATGCAAGCGGTCGCCAATGGCCAGGATCAGCTCAGAACCTTGGTCCAGCCTCTGATTTCAAGGGTTGATAGCAATGGCGTACTCCATGGTGGGTCTGTGCCAACCCCTCCACCTGTTGAAACTCCTCAGAATGGCGTCCCCGTGACCGGGGGAAATGGCAGTGCCAACGGCAATGTGATAGCTAACATGGGACTCAATGGTAATACGACGGGCGTCAGTAATGGGAGTCTGGAAGCTAATGTCAATGTCGGGCTGGGCAACGACAATGCAGGTGTTGGGAATCTGTTTGGGCCTCAGCCATGGCTAGAAGATCGTCAGGATGATGTGTTCTCTCAGAGAGGTGCTGAAGGGGAGCTGAATGCTGAAGCACGTCTAAGGTTCAAGGCACTCGAGGATAAGATGAGGAACATCGAGAACCAGAACACTATGGGCGTTGATATGTCCAAGTTGGGATTGATTGCTGATTTCAAGGTGCCTCCCAAGTTCAAGGTACCTGACTTTGAGAAGTATAAGGGCACCACTTGCCCTCGCGTTCACCTGAGATCGTATTACAGGAAAATGTCAGCTCATTCTGATGACGAGAAGTTACTGATGCACTTCTTTCAAGACAGTCTGTCCGGGCCTTCCCTCGAATGGTACATGAGTCTGGAACCTACCAGTGTGCGCACGTGGAAGGACCTTGCTGAAGCATTTGTGCACCACTACCAATACAATAGCGACTTGGCCCCGAACCGAGTCCAACTGCAGAATCTGTCGCAAAGGAACAACGAAGGGTTTAAGGAATACGCCCAGCGGTGGCGTGAGTTGGCAGCCAGGGTTCAGCCGCCGATGGTTGAACGTGAGCTTGTGCAGATGTTGGTAGCCATCCTCCCAGGGGTTTACTATGAGAAGTTGGTCAGCGGTATGTCCGGAACCTTCTCGGATCTCATTATCACGGGTGAGCACATTGAAAATGGGATCAAACTCAGGAAAATTCAAGGCGAGTCATCCTCAGTGGGAGGAGGCGGAAAGAAACCTTATGCTGGCAAGAGACAAGAAGGAGAAGCGAGCGCTGTGACCAACGCTCGAAGGAAGGGTAAAGGCCCTCACCAACAGGTGGCCAGCATAACTATCCCGGCAGTTCAATAGCCACAGCAGCAGCAGCAACCGAATCAACAAGGGTACATAAATTATCATAATCGGGCACCTCTGTCGAGCCGTCACCTCGAGACACCGCCCATGTCGTACGCGCAACTATTGCAGACTTTGCTTCAGCTACAACTGATCCAGAAGAGAAAGTTGGCTCCCTTGACAGGGGCACCTTCACCAGGGTACGACGCGAATGCAACTTGTGAGTTTCACTCAGGGGCTCCAAGCCACACAATAGAGAACTGCAAAGCCTTCAAGCATAAGGTGCAGGACATGGTGGACGCTAAGATCATCAACTTCTCGGATAATATGCCAAATATCACGAAGAACCCTATGCCGAATCATAGGGGAGGTGGAGTGAACACCATTATCGAAGACGAGAGTTTGGATTTGTTGACTGACGTCAGAGATCTGAAGACGCCGCTTAGCTTCGTTAAAGCTAAGCTGATGAAAAGAGGTTTCTTTCCAGGATGCGGAGAGCTGTGTATGGGCTGTGTGACACGTTCTGATGGATGTGAACAGTTGGTAGAAGGAATTCAAAGTCTGATGACTGAAGGGATTTTACAGTTTAGCCGGAGGGCCGAAAGTGGATCAGGAGAGGTAGTGCTGAACCAAGATGATGAGGTCGCCACCATCACCATCCCTCGCCAGACGATAACTATTTCTGCACCCAGACCGCCCACAATTACCATCACCAAGGTCGGGCCGATACCCTTCGAAAGCACTAATGTTGTCCCATGGCATTATGGGGCTGAAGTCTACTGCAACGGACGGAAGTTGGAGCTAGAACCGTTTGGATCGTCCAAGGAGAACCTTGCGGGAATCAATGGTATTACTCGCAGCGGAAGAGTGTTTGCACCACCAGAGGTCGTGGCGGATAAAGCTGTCAGAGCTGATGCAGCTGATAAAGGGAAGAGTAAAGTCTTCGAAGAGATCCCGCTTGGGGCAGAAAAAGACTTACTTGTTAAAGACGCCGAGGAGTTTATGCGGTTGATTAAAAAGAGTGACTACAAGATTGTGGACCATCTCCATCAGACGCCCTCGAAGATTTCCATCTTGAATCTGTTGCTGTGTTCTGAAGCACACCGCAACGCGCTGCTAAAGGTGTTGAATGCCGCATATGTACCGTAGGAAATATCGGTAAATCAGCTAGAAGAGGTCGTAGCCCACGTGAATGCTGGAAATGGGTTAGGTTTCACTGACCTAGAGCTGACGCCAAAAGGGAGGAACCACAATAGCGCCCTGCACATCTCGATAGAGTGTAGGGGAACGATTATGTCTCACGTATTGGTGGACACGGGGTCGTCACTCAATGTTCTTCCGAAGAAGGCATTAATGAAGTTGGATACTCGCGGAGTGATTTGCGCACCCAGTGATCTGGTTGTGAAGGCGTTCGATGGAACCAAACGCCATGTTTTCGGGGAGGTGACCCTGCCAATCCAAGTCGGGCTGGAAACGTTCGACGCAATATTTTACATTATGGACATCATGCCTGCCTACAGCTGTCTCTTGGGCCGGCCATGGATCCATGTTGCGGGTGCCGTGTGTTGCACCCTAAAATTTGCTCAACCTTATTCACTTGGTTTATGTTTCAATATCATTAGCATCTGCATATAGGGTCATGCACATAATCCACTCATCTGCATAGCATAAGCATAGTAAGTCATCCAGCAGGGGACCAATCATTGTTCTCATCTCTATGAGCCTATCAAGAGGTTATTAGCCTAATTCAATCTCATTCAAGTCATCAGAAAGAATTGGAAAGCTAAAGAAGTCAAATGGATCAAGCAGTGCAGCTAGCTCCTATCTGAGGGTGTCTGAGGATCATCAAAGAGGATGTGAGCTGTGGATTGAGCATGGAGAGTATGTGGACATCATGGGAGACTTAGAAAGTCATTTGGAGAAGGAGACAAGTCATTGAGGTGAGCATAAGTATTGCAGTTGAAGGCAGTCAACTAGGGTTTCATCTGGGTCAACCCTGGGTCAACTCTAGGTCAATTGACTGATTGAAAGGCATTAAGGGCTATTGGAGAGATGTGGGGTTCATCATTGGGAATGTAAAGAAGGATATGGTGATATGTCAAGAAGAATTCAAGAGAAATCAAGGAGAAGAGGAGTTTCTAAATTAGGGTTTCTGTGTAAAATCCCCTAGTTTAGGTTAAATTTCCAAGCAAGATAAGTCAAAAGGCAAGCTTCAAATGGATCCTTGGCCAACATGAAACTTGTAGAGGATCTCAAGACCTTTAATTTGAGTGGTAGAAGACATCAAGGAGATTTATAGAACTCAAGTTATGGTCCTTGCAAGTTACAGGTCATCTAAGGTATCTGAAATTTTGTCTGTGAAAGTGACTTGACTTCCAAGCAATTTTTACCCCTCAAGGAGATTTCAAATGAATTTATGGTCAACATAAGAGTTGTTCCTCATTGTCTTAGATTTCTAGAATGGTATAGTATTCCTTCATATGATTTGTGTAACTCTGCTTATGGTCTTGGCAAGCAAAGGGTATTTTGGTCATCTAAGAATTACAGGTCATTTCAAGCCTATGCCCAAAACTCATACAAGGAAGCTTCAAATGGAAAACTTTACAACATAAAACTTGTTCAAAATGACAGTTTGAGTCTAGAAAAGTGACCATGGAAGATTGGAAAGATTCATAGCACAAGGTTTCAAAATTGGTGGACTTAATGAATAAAAATGACCTAAAAAATGAGATTTTTCATATTTTGACCAAATGGGACAAAATTATAGGTCATTTTGAATGGAAAAGGCATTTTGAGAACATTGGCTAAAGTGTAATTTTGAGGTTAGTTCAAATTTTGGGAGTTATTCAAGGTTGCTTACAAAGGAAGAAACATAAGTCAAATCCAAGGGAAATCATACAAGGGAAGTTTCTCCAAGTTTCTAGGAGGTTCTAATGTCATGTATATATTGATATGAAAAGGTTCGTGCAAGGGTTGGTGATCACATTTACTCATAAACACAAGTTTCACACACTTTCTCCAATTTGCAAAATCAATCCAAACTCTCTCAAACTATCATCAATTTCCACCATTCTTGATCTGATTCTCATCATCATCATCTGTAGATCATAATTCATGCAAGCATGTGGTAGAATTATGTAAGATTCGTGCCATTCATCATCATCATTCAAAGTGCTAGAATCTTAGAATTGGGAGATTCAAAGTCTTGGAGCTTCATTGGTTGCATACAGAACTCATCACCAAGTTCATTGATCAGTTTTCAATCACTTCAAGCCTTGGATCAAGAAGATTGAGCACCTGTTTTCATCATTTGCACCAAGTAAGTTTCCCATTCGAATTGGCTGTTTTGGTTAGAATTGCTAGGTTTTGATAGCATAGAAAGGTTAAGGTAGGATAGAGGATTGAATTTGGTGAGTTTGGAGAGCTTTCATGGAGTTTGCCATAAGTGCACCATAACTGTTAGGGTTTGTAACTCATGATTTACTGCACGAAAATCTTGGATATATGGCTTGTTATGATCAGCATGAGGTGTAGGTAAGTTTAGGACAAGAATTGGTGAGCTTTGGGGAAGTTGATGACAGGTATTAATGGTGGTTTGCAACTGTTATTCACTTCGAGTTGGTCTATTGAGTGAGTGTTAGAGAGAGTTATGGTTATGGCTGTGTAGAGGAGAGTTTCTAGAGCAATTTTGCTCTTTGGATCGAAGGCATCCATGGAGAATAGAGAGAGAACAAGGAGGTGGAAGATGCGTGCATGGGACTGTTCTTTTCAGAAACCCTAGAGCCATTTGGGGACGATGATGGACATGCGTTGGATCTTCTGTTTGACTTTGACCTGGAGGCTTAACCAACGGCCACGATTGAAGGACGAAAACGGAGGGAAGTTTAAATGATGAAACGCCCCGTTTCATTTAAGTTTGCTGACTGGGCTCAGATATTCGCTGCTTTTGACACCCCTCAAACCAAGCCCAATCAATAATGAACTGAAATAATTGCTAGTTACACCGTTTTTACTTTTTTTATTTTTTGTTGTTTTCTGAAGCGTGCTGGGCCTAGTGCCAATTGCTTTTCACACCCCCTGCCTGGCCCAGTTCATGGTTTTAACTGGATTTTTTACTCGCTGCACTCTGCATCCATATTAGTTCATTTTAATTTCTTTTAAAAAAAAACATTAAATCTTTAGAAAATCATAGCAATTCATAAAATGCTTATTTTTCATTGGTTCTTTTTGCATGCTTTTCATAATTTTGTCAAGAAAATGGTCATACAGAAAAATCCAATTTCATTTTATTTTAATATTTTTGGCATATTTTTCTTTTAATAGGTGTAAATAATATTTTGTTTGATATATAAATTTGATAATTTTAGTTTGAATAGTTGCTTCAATATTTTTCACCCATTCTTTTTAGGTTGATTAGTAGATAAGATTAGCTTGTACATACAATTTAGTTCCCATTTTTAGGACTTAATTTTAAGTGTTTAGTTTAGGTGTGAATAACATGAACAAAATTAGGGTTTAAATGATAACATAGATGAAGTAGTTCATTTCCCTTAGGATTTAGAGATTGAAAGTTTGGGGTATGGGACTATAGGGATTATGGGTAGTTATTAGATCCCTTAGAAATTAATAGGGTTCCCCTACTGCTATTAATATACTGTCTATATTTGTTTGACTGATGTGGTGTGCCCCCTGGGGATTATTGTCTGTTTGTGTGGGGTACTGGGATTGCTTGGGGATTGGGAGAGCTGAAGACTTGTGATGATGAAGCCATTGAAGATCCAGAGATTGAAGTCCAACTTCCAGAGTTGAAGAGGAGATTCCTGCTAACATCTGTTGAGGAGACTAGGGTTTAGGAGCTAGGCAGAGCTCTAGATTAGAAAGCTTGTTTCTCAAACATGGAATGCCTTGTCTGCATCCATCCTTTCCCCATGATTCAAAGTCTCTTTCAAATATCCACCTCCTTCCTTTGGAAGGATCAGTGAATGTATTTGAAAGATAGAACTTTTGAGGGAAAATTGTCTATATAATGTTAACAGTTAATGAACCACCCTTGGTAGGTAATTGACTGTCTAACATTCTTTCACTTCATCTTGTTGATTGATGTTCATCCTGGAGATTGAGACTTGAAGAAAAGCCATTGTAGATGGAAGATTGATGATCAAGACCTTGCTGGAAAGCTGTGTAGATGGAGATTGATGTTTGCTGAAGCTTGTAGCTGTTTGGAGATTACTTGAAGACAGATGTTGATGCAGAGCTGCTGTGGCTGTTCATTTTAGTTGTTTCTGATGTATTGATTGGTTTTCATGACTGTATTGTTTGCTGTTTAATCTGTTGGGTTGAAAGTGAATGTTGTTCATTTTTGCCTATTGTTTTCTAGGTTCGAGGTTGAGTGGGACTCCCTTGCCTCGCTTGTATTGTTGCATCCATGAATTTTACTGCTTTATTGTATATATGCTATTGTTTCTGTTTCTGTTTATCCCTTAGGATCTCTGTTTCTCTCTGCGCAAGAGAGGAGCATGATAGACATTAGGTCTTAACCCATGCATGATAACACTAGGTTAGTTTGATTCCCTCTTCAACCGTAGGTTAGAGTTCTGTATCTTCTTTCTCAAAACAAACAGAAAAACACAATAAGATTTCAAACCCAATAAAAGACACTTCTTCCGTAAAAGAATATGAACTCATCAAAACGTCAATTTTTGTCCGCTGGGACTGTTAATCAGAAAAACCCTTTTTCAGAAGGAGGTAAAAACAATCAAGACAGACTTGTGTCGTACGTGGCCCGAACTACGTTTGCTCTGATCTTTCATGCTGTATGAAAGTACGTAGGCATAGGATGCGATATCCTAGCGAGCAACCTTCCCCTCCTTTCCCGTAGGTAGGCGAACTACGTTGACTCTGATTTCTCGTTCCAGACGGGAATACGTAGGCATAAAGTGCGATACTTTTCCGAGTCAGTTTATTTTCTTTTAACCCCAGACCTATAGTTTAGATAGAAGTAACAATCCATACCCGAAAACAAGCGTGGATCCCGTCGAGTACGACGGACGTGAGGGGTGCTAATACCTTCCCCTTGCGTAACCGACTCCCGAATCCAGGTTTTGGTTGCGATGACCATTCCTTTCCCCGTTTTGCGGTAGGTTTACCTCGAGCGTTTCCTTTCCCCTCTTTGGGATAAATAACGCACGGTGGCGACTCTTCTGTTCAGCCGGCGCCGATTTTCGCAGTAGCGACAGCTGGCGACTCTGCTGGGGATCCAACGTCCCCTGGCTGCTGAGAACTGCGATAGTTCTTATGCATTTGGGATCCAACGTCCCTTAAGAGAGTCAATCCTAACGCTTGTTTTCCCGTCGAGGATTTTGTATGGATTTATATTTCTGACCTTTTATTTTCAGCATTATATATATTGGTTATTATTGCTGTATTGTGGGGTGTGACGGGTGTTCTTTGATTGAGAGATAAGTCGGACCTGGGCTTGAGTGCACCTAGAATTAGAGTAGAAAGTAGTGGGCGCGTGCCGACTTTGCTTGCATTAGTGTCTCATGAAATCTATGCTCGGACGAGGTTCTTCTGGTTGGCTTCTTTTTCTACCCTTTGGGTCGAAGGGGTTGTTGGTCAGCTGAATTGTCGACTCCGGGAACCGATCATTTGGAAGTTGGCTAAGTGAGGCCTCTTCAGGATTTGATGATGCCACTCCTTCTGGGAATCGTATCATCAACCCTGAAAGTCTGTGACGCCGACGACCGCATAGGATGCCATACCTTTGTCAGTTACTAGGACATCCACCTGTGAGAGGGTTTGGGGTTATGCAGGTAACTAGACCTTCAGATACCGGTTATTTCTTGATCCGAGATCCTGGGTATTTATGGAGAGTTCTGAGGTCTGTCAGAGGCCAATTGGAGAGTTCTGGGGTCTGTCGGAGACCAGTTGGAGAGTTCTGAGGTCTGTCAGAGACCAGTTGGAGATGTGATTTGAGGTCTGCCAGAGACCAGTTGGGGTTATAGTTGGAGGTCTGTCAGAGACCTTTGTTGGAGCTTTGTTTTAGGTCTGTCTGAGACCGGGGTTTGAGGACTTCTATAGAGTCTATCTGAGACTTCTTGATATGGTTCAGGCTATTCAGCTACGGCAGTTGGTCCCTGTTGCATGTTACTCACATTGCATTGTTTGCATACCCATTATCATTGCATCCCATTAACGTGTGTCTGTGCTGCAGGTGCATTTGCATATCCTCCGATTCTAGTGCCAGGACTTCCGAGTATTGATTATGGCTGGTTTGAGGAAAACAGTTACGTATAAGCTGCCGACACCTGATATTACTCCTTTGCTTGGTCTGATATCTCTTGCTGACGAGGAGGTTAGGAGGAGCTTCAGAATGAGTCATGGGAGATTACTGAGATTAGTCTGCAAGCCCACTACTGATGAGATGAACAGGCTGTACACCTTGATGCAGTTCTATGACCCCGCATTGAGATGTTTTACGTTTGCTGACTTCATTCTGGGGCCTACCATTGAGGAGTACGTGGAGTTTACTGAGCTACCAGTGCAGAACAAGGTTCCCTTTATTCACTCTGCTGCTGAGCCCAAGTTGGAGGACTTAGCCAAGGCCTTGCATATGGACGCTGCCGAACTGTTAGTGACTTCTTGGCTTGGGGTTTCAGGTTTCTCTCTTGATTTCCTGGTTGGCAAAGCTCAGGAGTATGCCAAGAACGGCTGTTGGGTGGTTTTCAACGCTATTTTGGCTCTATGCATTTATGGGATTGTGTTGTTCCCTAACTTGCCAATTTCGTAGACTTGGACGCTTTCCATCTATTTGCTGTCGGCAATCCAGTGCCAACGCTGATCGGAGACTTCTACCACTCCTTGCACTACAAGAATGAAAACAGAAGGGGAAAGGTTGTTTACTGTTGTGCTCCTTTGTTGAATATGTGGTTCAAGAGTCATCTTCCCATGAAGGGATCTTTTGTGGAAAGTGCAACCACAACTAGCTGGTCAAAGCGCCTGATGAGGCTATCTTCCGAAGACGTTGAATGGTTTGATAGAGATCTGCTGGGATCTGAGCTTATCTTCAGTTGTTCTGGGTACCCTAATGTCCCGCTGATAGGAAGAAAAGGGTGTATCAACTACAACCCATCCTTGTTGGTCCGTCAGTTCGGATATGCGCTGAAGAACCCGCCAAAGGAGGAAGAAGTACAGGAATCTCTGTACTTCACCGGTGATTTGAAGGGGGGTTATTAGCCAAGCTGCAGCATGCCTGGACGCGTATTAACCGAAGAGGGAAGCCGTTGTTAGGGAAGAATGACTGTCAGGCTTACGCACCTTACAGAGTTTGGATCCAGGAGAGAGCAAGTCAGTTGCGGATGCCATTTCCAGATGCACCAGCCCTTGTTCCTATTCCGGTAGCAGAGCCAACTACTGTTTCTAGGGAGGCCTACGAGCAAGTTGTGAAAGAAAAAGAAGCCTTGATGAAGATCAACGAAGGGTTAGAGCAGGAGCTAGCCTAGATACGCAGCGAGAAAAACAAGGCCGTGCATGCTTTCCGACAGCAGATTGAGCTAATGAACAGATTAGGGGCTGAGTTGACTGAGGAGAGGAAGAAGCGCGAACGTCTGGGGCAAGAGTTCAGAAGCTCCCATGACATGCTTGAATCCAAAAAGAAAGCACTTGACATCGCTCACCGAGAGATCTCTTCTTGCAATAAGACCTGGAATGTCATGCTCACCAATAATAAGAAGAGGGAAGATAAGTTGAAGCAGCAAATCTCCGACCTCGAAGAGCAGTTGAAGTCCAGCATCAAGAAGTGTGAAGAAGAAGTGATGACCAGGTATAGTCTCCAGAATGCACTGAACAAGGCCATCAAAGGCAGAGATGAAGCTGTGTCTCAGAAGCGTAAACTAGAGGATCGCTTCGGAGAAGGGGCATGGGAGGAAACTGCTGAAGACGTGCGACGTGTTCTCAAGAAAAGGAACCAACTTGTTGAAGGGCTGCTTACCCAACCAAGTCATCCGGAGACCAAGAAGTTGCTAGAGGAGTACCAGACTTATGGGAGTGTTTGATCATTTCATGTATTAGTTTGTATGCTTTATTTGCATAAGTGCTGACCATCACCAGGATTGTTGGTTGAGGTCATGCCTTCTTATTGTACTCTCAGTGATATTGTATTCTTGGCTCATTGGTTCTCTGCAATATATGAGGTTTTCTGTGATTCGACTCCGATCTTTGTATTGTTAGCACCGCCACTGCACTGGCACCTTCACACTAGAATCGGGGAATGAATTTCCCTAATGCACAGACACACACATTGCATTGCATTCATATTCATATTACATTACAGGTAATCATTGGATAGTATCTTATTTCCTGTTTTGAAGCAGGTACTTTCAGGATTGCAGATCAGCACCCGCACCGCTATTCCACCCGCACCAACTGTCGAAGAATCATGGATCAAATGCAAAACGAGATGCAAGATGTGCGCGAGAAGCTAGCTCTCTTTATACAGACCATGGAAGTTATTGAAAAAGGTCAGGAGAATTTGCAAGCCATGGTGCAGCCTCTGTTGGTCAGAAACGCCGGTCACGGTAACGAGGATCATCAGTCAGTACAAGTCGATACTGTTCAGGGAGAGGGCACTCCCACACCAGCGGCTCCACCTGTAGTCAATATACCTGCTGCTAATGTCAACAACACTATCGCTGCTGGGAACGGTAACGTCGGAGTTGGGAACGAGACTGCTGTCCATAACGTTGGGCTTGGTGATGTCAACTTAGGTGATAATATGGGAGGTAACGGTTTCAGCAATGCTGGATTCGGGTTCAACGATCAGGGATTCGATAACGCTGGGAAATATGGTTTCAATGCTCAAGGCTTTGGGCAACATGGTTATGGTGTGACCAATCAGGGTTACGGAGGTTTCGGGAATGGAAACGGCGCTGGGTTAATGGCTTTTGGGCCTGCTGGAGGTGTTCAGGGATACGGCAACAGAGGCCGAGGCCCGGTGATGAACCAGATTAGGGCTGGCCACAATAATGGATATGATGGGTACGGAGCTGGGAATGGAATGTGGCAAGAAGATCAGCAGGAGGACGCTTTCTCCGACGGAGGTTTCGAAGGGCCGATGGATGACTCCCAGAAGATCAGAATGCTAGAAGAGCAGATGAGGGGGGTCCTGAACCAAAGTGTTGTGGGCTTGGACATGGCAACAATGGGCCTGGTACTTGGCCTGAGGGTGCCAATCAAATTCAAAGCTCCTGCGTTTGATAAGTATAAAGGGGACACATGTCCGAAAGTGCACGTGCGGGCTTATTATCGAAAGATGTCTGCGTACTCAACTGATGAGAGAATGCTAATGCATTTCTTTCAAGATAGTCTATCAGGCCCTTCCCTAGAATGGTATATGGGATTGGAGCCAACCAATATAAAGACATGGAAACAGCTAGCAGAGGCATTTGTAGCTCACTATAAGTATAACAGCGACTTGGCGCCCAATCGGGTCCAATTGACAGGGCTGTCTCAGAAGAAGGGTGAGAGCTTTAAAGAGTACGCGCAAAGGTGGCGCGATATGGCTGCCAGGGTCCGTCCTCCTTTAGAAGACAAGGAAATGAATGACATGTTCATCGGCACGTTCACAGGCATGTTTTATGACAAGTTGTTTCACACATCTTTGGCTAGTTTCTCAGAATTAATTCTGATGGGGGAAAAGATTGAAAACAACATTAAGCAAGGCAGGTTCCAGGCTGAGGAATCAAATGCATCTGGCAGCAATAGGAAGGCTTTTGGTGGGCGCCGTCAGGGTGAGGCAAGCGCAGTATTTGGAGGCCGAGGCAGAGGTCGGAACCAATACCATCAGCCGCAGCAGGTGGCGAGTGTTACTATCCCATATCAGCAACAACCATTTCAACAACAACAACCGTTTCAGCAGCAGCCAATGCAACAACAACAGCAGTAACAGCAGCAGCAGCCACAGCAGGGGGCACAGCAGGCTCAGCGAAGATTCCAGGGTGGTAAACCAAGAAGAGTGTTTGAGAAGCCTCCCTCAACGTACGCAGATTTTTTGCAGACATTGTTGGGTTTGAACCTGGTAGAGAAGAGAACTCTGGCACCGATAACGGGAACTCCTCCGTATGGCTATGATGCAAGCAGGCACTGTGAGTTTCATTCTAGGGCTCCGGGCCACGATATAGAGGGTTGCCATGCTTTTAAGCACGTTGTGCAGGATCTTTTGGACAATAAGACTATCAATTTCGGAACGGCAGGTCCGAATATAGTGCAGAAACCCATGCCTAATCATGGGGCAAACGCCATTCTGACTGAGGAAGGGTTGAATCTAATTATGAGTGTCGATGATTTAAAGACGCCGCTGAGAGATATAAAAAGCAGATTGTTGCAAGAGGGTGTTTTTCCAGGATGTGACGAGTATTGCTTAGAATGTTGGACCCTGGCTGGGGGATGTGATGATTTGAAGAAAGGCATTCAGGCTTTAATTGATAACGGCACATTGCAGTTTGACCGAGCAGCAATCGAAGGGCCCGCAGGGGCGGTAGCAGATAATCAGAGTGATGTGGCCACCGTAACGATTCCTCGAAAGACAATCACTATAACAGCACCGGCCCAGCGACCGCCGATCACCATAACTAAGGCCAAACCAATCCCGTACGAGAGCACAAAAGCAGTCCCATGGTCATATGGGTTGGAAGTGTATTGTGACGGAATAAAGATTGATGTTAGTAAGTAGCCAGCCGAGACTGTGGACAACGTTGTTGGTTCAGGAGGTATGACAAGGAGTGGTAGGATCTTCATATCGCCTGAGGTGGAGGCCGAAAGACTGGCAAAGGGGAAAGGAAAAGTGGTTGAAAATGTCCCAGTGCAGGCAAGCGAAAGAGCATCGGCATCGAAAGATGTAGAAGAGTTCATGCGTTTGATTCGAAAAAGTGATTACAAGATTGTGGAGCATCTGCAGCAGACGCCGTCCAAAATATCTATACTGTCATTGCTATTGTGTTCTGAAGCTCACAGAAATGCATTGCTGAAAGTCCTGGATACTTCCTTCGTACCCCAAGACGTCTCCGTGAATCAGCTGGAAGGAGTGTTGGCACATGTGAATGCAGGCCACAGCTTGGGCTTTACCGACTTCGATTTGACCCAGAAAGGGAGAGATCATAATATGGCGCTGCACGTATCTGTCGAGTGTAGAGGATCAGTAATGTCCCATGTATTGGTTGACACCGGATCGTCTTTGAATGTGATGCCCAAGAAGGCGATGATGAAGCTGGATGTCAGAGGAATCTTGTGCACGCCCAGTGACTTGGTAGTTAGAGCCTTCGATGGCACGCGAAGAACAGTCTTTGGGTCGATAACATTGCCTCTGCAGGTAGGGCCGGAGGTGTTTGCGATAGAGTTTTATATCATGGATATACAGCCTGCATATAGCTGCTTGCTCGGAAGACCCTGGATTCATGGGGCTGGGGCAGTCACGTCTACCCTGCATCAGAAGTTGAAATATATGGTCGGAGACAGTGTAGTCACCGTATGCAGAGAAGAAGACATCCTGGTCAGCCATCTGTCGTCATTTAAATATGTGGAGGTCGACAGAGAGATCCACGAAACACCCTGCCAGGCATTTGAAGGGTTGCGCATCAAGGACAAAGGTCCCGGGGCGAGCAAAGTGTCAGAGATAGCCGTCTCGTCGTATAAAGAAGCTCAAGCTCTGGTGGAGGCAGGAGAAGCAAAGGGCTGGGGCAAAGTGCTGGATATTCCTGTGAAGATGGACCGGTTCGGGCTGGGGTACCAACCGTCGTCGTCAACACCTGCTGTGGGGGCACCCCGTTTCAGAGGGCCAATAACCATCTCTGCCAGTGGAGTATGTCATGAAACCATCAATGTCGCGTCGGAGTCTGACGAAGGAGACAACGACTGTGATATGGATGCCTGGATTCAGCAAAGCACGCCAGGACAGGGATTGTGCAACTGGTCTATTCAGGAGTTTGTTCCTGTGACTCTTAAACAGTAATGCTTTGTTTTATTAATTGTTGAACAATCTGATGTCTTGCCCGGGGCATTATGATTTGCTTAGGGCTGTGTTGTTATGAACATTGCGTGTTAATCATTAAATAAATGGCGTTTTTTCATGTGCAAATATTTCGATCTCTGTCTTTCTTGTTTCGTATTTTTTTCAATACAATGGCAACATGGTTATTCGCTTTATACGCATTTTGAAGCACTTAACCATTCCTTTTGCAGGATAACAGTTTCAGATGACATCCTTGAACCACCTATGGCTCGTCCCGACTTTGAGCACCCGGTATTTCAGGCCGAAGAAGAGGTTGTCGAAGATAGCGACGTTCTGAAGAACTGTCTTGGTTAGTGAAGCAAGAGGAAAGGGTCATTCTGCCTCACGAAGAGGTCATCGAAATTATCAACTTGGGGGCGGAAGGGGTTGAGAAGAATGTTCGTATCGGAGCCGCACTGCAGAGCGATATCAAGCGAAGACTGGTTGAAATGCTCAGAGAGTATAGTGATGTGTTCGCTTGGTCGTATGAAGACATGCCAGGGCTCGATATAGATATGGTTGTGCACCGTCTGCCGTTGAAAGAGGAGTGTTCGCCGGTCAAACAAAAGCTTCGCAGAACTAGACCAGACATGGCAGTAAAGATCAAAGAGGAAGTTCAAAAACAGTGGGATGCTGGTTTCCTGGCTGTGACAAAATATCCCTCATGGGTTGCTAACATCGTACCAGTGCCAAAGAAAGATGGCAAGGTTCGAATGTGCGTGGATTATAGGGATTTGAATAAAGCAAGCCCAAAGGATGATTTTCCACTTCCTCATATCGACGTGCTAGTTGACAATACTACTCAATACTCCGTATTCTCCTTCATGGATGGCTTTTCAGGCTATAATCAAATTAAAATGGCGCCAGAGGATATGGAGAAGACTACTTTCATAACGCCTTGGGGAACATTTTGATACAAAGTGATGCCCTTTGGTTTGAAAAATGTCGGGGCAACGTATCAGCGTGCGATGACGACTCTTTTCCATGATATGATGCATAAAGAGATCGAAGTTTATGTTGACGATATGATTGCCAAATCCCAGACGGAGGAAGAGCATCTGGTGAATCTGCTGAAGTTATTTAAAAGGCTTAGGAAGTTCAGGCTGAGACTGAACCCTAATAAATGCACCTTCGGGGTGAGATCGGGTAAACTGCTGGGGTTTATCGTCAGTGAAAGAGGAATAGAGGTCGATCCTGCTAAAATAAAAGCGATACAAGAAATGCCGACGCCTAAAACAGAGAAAGAGGTGCGCGGGTTTTTAGGGAGGTTGAACTATATCGCTCGGTTCATATCTCATCTAACGGCCACGTGTGAACCATTGTTCAAGCTGTTGAAGAAAGATCAAGTTGTGGCGTGGAACGAAAATTGTCAAAAGGCGTTCGACAAAATAAAGCAGTATTTGCAGGAGCCTCCTATTTTGACACCCCCAGTGGCAGGGAGACCCTTGATCATGTATTTGATGGTTCTTAAGGGAAGCATGGGTTGTGTTCTCGGTCAGCACGACGAGACAGGGAGAAAAGAGCATGCGATCTATTACTTGAGTAAGAAATTTACAGATTGTGAATCTCGGTACTCAATGCTTGAGAAAACTTGTTGCGCGCTAGCCTGGGCCGCCAAGCGTTTGAGGCAATACATGCTGAATCATACAACCATGCTCATCTCGAAGATGGATCCTATCAAGTATGTATTCGAAAAGCAGGCGTTGTCAGGGAGAATTGCCCGTTGGCAGATGGTCTTGACTGAATATGACATCCAATACGTCTCGCAAAAGGCTATAAAGGGGAGTGTGCTGTCGGAGTACTTGGCTGAGCAGCCTATTGAGGATTACCTATCGATGAGGTTTGATTTTCCTGACGAGGATATCATGTACCTAAAGATGAAAGATTGTGAAGAGCCGTTGCCAGACGAAGGACCAGAGTTGGGTTCCAAATGGAAGATGATATTTGATGGAGCTGTGAACGCTTACGGTAGCGGAATAAGGGCAATCATCACTACGCCACACGGGTCGCACATCCCGTTTACTGGCCGATTGACCTTTGCCGTTACCAATAATGAAGCCGAATACGAAGCTTGTATAATGGGGCTTGAAGAAGCCATTGATTTGCGAATCAAGAATCTGGACGTATACGGAGACTCAGCTCTGGTGGTGAATCAAATCAAAGGGGAATGGGAGACACGTCAGCCCAATTTGATACATTACATGAATTATGCAAGGAGATTGTTGCCTTTCTTCGACAAGGTTGAATTGCATCATGTGCCGCGGGCCGAGAATCAAATGGCTGACGCCTTGGCCACTTTGTCATCCATGTACAAAGTCAACTTCTGGAACGAGGCCCCCAGAATCGTTATCTCTCGGCTTGACAGACCAGCTTTCGTATTTGCTATTGACGAGGCATCCGATGATAAACCGTGGTATTTTGATATCCTTAATTTCCTGAAGAACAAAGAGTATCCGGCTGGGGCATCCAGTCAAGATCAGAAGACTCTCAGGAGATTAGCGGGTAATTTCTATTTGAATCCAGATGGCGTCTTGTACAGAAGGAACCACGACTTGGTGCTATTGTGTTGCGTAGATGAAAGAGAGGCAAAGCTGCTCATGAAGGAAATACACGAAGGTACCTTTGGTACGCATGCTGGTGGGCATGCTATGACGAGAAAGCTGCTGCGGGCAGGTTATTTTTGGCTGACTATGGAAACTGATTGTTTCAAGTTTGCGAGGAAGTGCCACAAGTGCCAAATCTATGCTGATAAGATCCATGTGCCTCCGAGTCCTTTAAATGTGATGTCATCGCCATGGCCATTCTCGATGTGGGGAATCGATATGATTGGAAAGATCGAGCCGACGGCTTCTAACAGGCACCGGTTCATTCTGGTAGCAATTGATTATTTCACCAAATGGGTAGAAGCGGCGTCTTATGCAAATGTGACTAAGCAGGTAGTGCCCAGATTCATCAAGAGAGATATCATTTGCAGATACGGGATCCCCGAGCGGATAATCACTGACAACGGTTCAAATCTGAACAACAAAATGATGAAGGAGCTCTGTCAGAATTTCAAGATCGAGCATCACAACTCCTCCCCTTACCGACCCAAGATGAATGGCGCTGTTGAAGCGGCCAACAAGAATATAAAGAAAATCGTTCAAAAGATGGTGGTTACCTATAAGGATTGGCACGAGATGCTACCTTTTGCTTTGCACGGTTATCGTACGACGGTACGCACATCAACCGGGGCAACCCCGTTCTCGTTGGTATACGGAATGGAAGCAGTGCTGCCATTGGAAGTTGAGATCCCTTCTCTGAGGGATTGCGAGATGTTCAACTAGATGAGGCAGAATGGGTGAAAGACAGGTTGAACCAATTGAGTTTGATGGATGAGAAGAGGCTGGCTTCTCTAGCATACGGTCGTTTGTACCAGAGCCGAATGAAGAAAGCATATGATAAGAAGATACATCCGCGAAGCTTTCAGACGGGCGACCTTGTGCTGAAAAGGATTCTCCCGCCGCAGGCAGATCACAGGGGCAAGTGGACCCCCAACTACGAAGGGCCATACGTTGTCAGGAAAGTCTTTTCAGGAGGAGCTTTATTGTTGTCTACTATGGACGGTGAAGACTTTACGTCGCCGGTGAATTCGGACGCAGTTAAAAAATGCTTTGCTTAAAATTGACCCGCTGGACAGAAAAAAGAGAGTCCAGGCAAAAATGGGGCATCCTGGCGAACCAAAAATAAAATGAAAGGTTCGGGCAAAAATTAGGGATAAAATTGAAAAGAATGTACACCCACGAAGTTGAAAACCCACACTGGGCGGCTTCGGCAAAAAGGGGTATCCCGGTGAACTGAAAACCCGCAAAGGGCGGTTCACGCAAAAGTTAGGGATTTGAAAAGCAAATGACTGCGGTCCGAATTTGATACTGCATTGAACATTGGTGCGGGAGAATATGCCTGAGGAGTCGATTATCAGACACAATCTCTTCGGAAGTATGGATACCGGGGAAGCATTAGAGTCGGATGAGTCATGGGAGGATCAGTTCGTGGTGTTCGTCTGCACCTCGTTGCCGACATGTGTACAAATTTAGTTTGTCAGTATATTTATGCTTCTTGTGCATACTTGTATGTTTGCTTTGCGTAGCTTCCTCTTTTCAGGAGTTACATCCCGTGTACAGAAATTCCGCCCATTCAGGGGCCCAATCAATAAAATATGTTATTCAGTACTTGATGTTGGTTCTTTACTGTTTTGTGCATGATAAAGCGCCTAAGTTTACTGAAACTAGCATATGTATAACATCACTGGCCCTTGCCGACAATTGCTAAAACTTTGAATTAACTAAAAATAACGTCACTAACCTGAATAGAGGTAGTTGCATAGGCGTGTCTTGGCTTGTTTGTGTTGTTGCAGGTTTCATAGCCGTACGAGGAAGATGATCAAAAGATTGCAATAACGAAAGACTTGACCCCCCACACAGGTCATGCATGTTCTTCCTGAAGAAGGATCGAACTCCCCAGCTAGCCGTAGCTTATCCAAAGGGCATGCTCTAGCAAAGTCGTTTATCCTCAGCAGAGTTTGGCGATTCCAAGATTACAAGGTTGTATTCAGATAGTGCATCTCAAGCAGAGTGGTTAGCCTCAGAAGATTATTTCCAATTGGTGAGCTGTATTCAGACAGTTCACCTCTCCCCGCATGGTCATTTACTCTCCCCCCAACGGAGTCAGTTGACTTTCCCCAAGAGAATCATCCCATCCCCAGCGGAGTTCTCTTTCCAGAAAGTGTTTTCTTTCCTCCCAGTGGAACTCGAAGATTAAGGCTCTCCCCGGCAGAGTTGGTGTGGCGCATTGGCATTTATTTTGTCAGAATACCGTGTGATATCAGTTCACTCTCCAGCGGAAGTTCAATCATACCAGGCGCATCTATTACTCTCCAGCAGAGTTATATTCCCCAGCAGGGTATTACTTCAATGAGATGTTTGGTTCAAGTTCCCAATTTCTCAGCTGAGTTGACTTCACTCTTCCAGCATTTATTTTGCTGGAATAATTCTGTAGTAGCTGGCTAGCCCCAGCGGAGTTGGCATTATCTTCAGCATTTATTTTGCTGAAGCAGCTTCTGTACCCAGCAGTTCGAGTCTGCATTTGCATCGGCATATTGGCATCGGCATATAGTGTCATACTTGCATCCACCAAATAAAAGCGTAGCATTTCCATGGTGAATGGAGCATTGTATCGCTATCAAACATACGCATTTTTGAAACATAAACCAGGTTGGCTAACCGTTTGTTTCAAGTATTGTTTCTCTTGCAGGTAGAGAGAGCTCTTGCTCGAATGAGGTATCAAGCATTCGAGGTCTCGACGTGAGACATTCAACAAAGTGTCAGCTTCGACATTATTCCCCACAGAATTATTTGTGAATTTCTCGTGTTTTCTCCCCCATAGTGGGTAGGCAAGATTTCTCCTCACTCTCAAGCAGAGTTATTTGTCATTAAAGGGTTTCCCGAACCAGAATTTCAAACGCCACCGCCGGTTATCAGAACAGGCGTCCGGAAGTTTGGTTTCCAAATATCCCCAGTAGAGTCCGCCTCAAAGTGGCTGTAACGTCAGTGATAAGAAGTTTGTGGACCAATGGAAGGATGAGTCCTGACGAGGACGATTTTATTGACAGGTTTTCTTCGTGTTAGAAAAGTGGGGATCCTAACGTGGACAGATTGATTTCCTTAGTTTGACGACATGTGCTAGTCCTAACGTGGACAGGTTCGATTTTTCAGAATTGTTGTTATGTGGAGTCCTGACGTGGACATTTCTTCCAGTTTGACGGTATGTGTTAGTCCTAACGTGGATGGATTTGAGTTCTTGGTATTGATCGAAGGTGGAGTCCTGACGTGGACAAAAGTGGGTTACTCCTCGTGTTGGTATCCTGACGTGGACCATTTTATTTCCAGCAGATAGCTTTATTCATAATGGTGAAATGTGCGTCCTGACGTGGACAAGTTGGTAGTTCTTTGTGATGACAAAACGCGAGAGTCCTGACGTGGACAAATTTATCCTTCTTCATGTTGTTGGCAAAGTGGGAGTCCTGATGTGGACAAGTCTTATTTCCCCAGCAAGTCGAAGACGCGCAAGTCCTGACATGGACAAGTTTATTTCTTCAGCAGGATTGAGATATGAGTCCTGACGTGGACAAGGTTTTATCTCCTCAGCAAGTCAAGAGTTGAGTCCTTACGTGGACAAATCAAGAAGCAAGTTTATTCCTTACGTGGAAAGAGGGGAGTCCTTACGTGGACAAATCAGAAAGGGTGGTTTCCTTACGTGGAAAGATGTGATTCCTTACGTGGAAAGATTGAGTCCTTACGTGGACATATCAAGTTGGAGTCCTTACGTGGATAGATCGAGAATTTTATTCCTTACGTGGAAAGGTTGAGTCCTTACGTGGACATATCAAGTTGGAGTCCTTACGTGGACAGATCGAGCAAAAATGTGATTCCTTACGTGGAAAGAAGTTGATTCCTTATGTGGAAGAAAAGTGGTTTCCTTATGTGGAAAGATTGTATTCCCGACAGGGAAGATTGGAGTCCTTACGTGGACAGATAAAGGAGTTTATTCCTTACATGGAAAAGTTGAGTCCTTACGGGGACGAATCAAGACGATAGATGGTTTCCTTACGTGGAAAAGCCATGTATTCCTAACGTGGAAGGGTGAGTCCTAACGTGGACGGAGTATTCGTAACCCAGAGAGTTTAGTCCTGATGTGGACAGATCTATACGAAGTCTTAGCCCTAACATGGACCGTGTTATTCCTAACGTGGAACGGTGTTATTCCTAACGTGGAAGAGTTTGTTCCTAACGTGGACGATTCATTGAAATGCAGACGAATTATCCCCAGCGAAGTTGCCGAGATTCTTCTGGAGTCCTAACGTGGACGGGTTTTAGTGGAAATTTCTTCGTGTTGATGGCAGATGGAGTCCTAACGTGGACAAACAACATTTTATCTCCGGTATGATAGAATCTTTTTCAGAACGATGAAAATAATCCCCAGCACGGTCGCTACGAGATCAGTGGGTTGCTCTAAACAGTCAGATCCAGGCAGTGGATGTCGTTCCCCAAAGCAGCGGTGTAGTTCATTTCTGCGGTTGGCAAATTTCTGGGTTCTTAGTATTCAACCGTCTCGTACCGCGAATGTCTGAAGGCTCCGGGCTCTTCACCCAATCGGGTCCAAGTCGCTTGAATAGGGGCAGCTGTTGCACCCTAAAATTTGCTCAACCTTATTCACTTGGTTTATGTTTCAATATCATTAGCATCTGCATATAGGGTCATGCACATAATCCACTCATCTGCATAGCATAAGCATAGTAAGTCATCCAGCAGGGGACCAATCATTATTCTCATCTCTATGATCCTATCAAGAGGTTATTAGCCTAATTCAATCTCATTCAAGTCATCAGAAAGAATTGGAAAGCTAAAGAAGTCAAATGGATCAAGCAGTGCAGCTAGCTCCTATCTGAGGGTGTCTGAGGATCATCAAAGAGGATGTGAGCTGTGGATTGAGCATGGAGAGTATGTGGACATCATGGGAGACTTAGAAAGTCATTTGGAGAAGGAGACAAGTCATTGAGGTGAGCATAAGTATTGCAGTTGAAGGCAGTCAACTAGGGTTTCATCTGGGTCAACCCTGGGTCAACTCTAGGTCAATTGACTGATTGAAAGGCATTAAGGGCTATTGGAGAGATGTGGGGTTCATCATTGGGCATGTAAAGAAGGATATGGTGATATGTCAAGAAGAATTCAAGAGAAATCAAGGAGAAGAGGAGTTTCTAAATTAGGGTTTCTGTGTAAAATCCCCTAGTTTAGGTTAAATTTCCAAGCAAGATAAGTCAAAAAGCAAGCTTCAAATGGATCCTTGGCCAACATGAAACTTGTAGAGGATCTCAAGACCTTTAATTTGAGTGGTAGAGACATCAAGGAGATTTATAGAACTCAAGTTATGGTCCTTGCAAGTTACAAGTCATCTAAGGTATCTGAAATTTTGTCTGTGAAAGTGACTTGACTTCCAAGCAATTTTTACCCCTCAAGGAGATTTCAAATGAATTTCTGGTCAACATAAGAGTTGTTCCTCATTGTCTTAGATTTCTAGAATGGTATAGTATGCCTTCATATGATTTGTGTAACTCTACTTATGGTCTTGGCAAGCAAAGGGTATTTTGGTCATCTGAGAATTACAGGTCATTTCAAGCCTATGCCCAAAACTCATACAAGGAAGCTTCAAATGGAAAACTTTACAACATCAAACTTGTTCCAAATGACAATTTGAGTCTAGAAAAGTGACCATGGAAGATTGGAAAGATTCATAGCACAAGGTTTCAAAATTGGTGGACTTAATGAATAAAAATGACCTAAAAAATGAGATTTTTCATATTTTGACCAAATGGGACAAAATTATAGGTCATTTTGAATGGAAAAGGCATTTTGAGAACATTGGCTAAAGTGGAATTTTGAGTTTAGTTCAAATTTTGGGAGTTATTCAAGGTTGCTTACAAAGGAAGAAACATAAGCCAAATCCAAGGGAAATCATACAAGGGAAGTTTCTCCAAGTTTCTAGGAGTTTCTAATGTCATGTATATATTGATATGAGAAGGTTCATGCAAGGGTTGGTGATCACATTTACTCATAAACACAAGTTTCACACACTTTCTCCAATTTGCAAAATCAATCCAAACTCTCTCAAACTATCATCAATTTCCACCATTCTTGATCTGATTCTCATCATCATCATCTGTAGATCATAATTCATGCAAGCATGTGGTAGAATTATGGAAGATTCGTGCCATTCATCATCATCATTCAAAGTGCAAGAATCTTAGAATTGGGAGATTCAAAGTCTTGGAGCTTCATTGGTTGCATACAGAACTCATCACCAAGTTCATTGATCAGTTTTCAATCACTTCAAGCCTTGGATCAAGAAGATTGAGCACCTGTTTTCATCATTTGCACCAAGTAAGTTTCCCATTCGAATTGGCTGTTTTGGTTAGAATTGCTAGGTTTTGATAGCATAGAAAGGTTAAGGTAGGATAGAGGATTGAATTTGGTGAGTTTGGAGAGCTTTCATGGAGTTTGCCATAAGTGCACCATAACTGTTAGGGTTTGTAACTCATGATTTACTGCACGAAAATCTTGGATATATGGCTTGTTATGATCAGCATGAGGTGTAGGTAAGTTTAGGACAAGAATTGGTGAGCTTTGGGGAAGTTGATGACAGGTATTAATGGTGGTTTGCAACTGTTATTCACTTCGAGTTGGTCTATTGAGTGAGTGTTAGAGAGAGTTATCGTTATGGCTGTGTAGAGGAGAGTTTCTAGAGCAATTTTGCTCTTTGGATCAAAGGCATCCATGGAGAATAGAGAGAGAACAAGGAGGTGGAAGATGCGTGCATGGGACTGTTCTTTTCAGAAACCCTAGAGCCATTTGGGGACGATGATGGACATGCGTTGGATCTTCTGTTTGACTTTGACCTGGAGGCTTAACCAACGGCCACGATTGAAGGACGAAAATGGAGGGAAGTTTAAATGATGAAACGCCCCGTTTCATTTAAGTTTGCTGACTGGGCTCAGATATTCGCTGCTTTTGACACCCCTCAAACCAAGCCCAATCAATAATGAACTGAAATAATTGCTAGTTACATCGTTTTTACTTTTTTTATTTTTTGTTGTTTTCTGAAGCGTGCTGGGCCTAGTGCCAATTGCTTTTCACACCCCCCTGCCTGGCCCAGTTCATGGTTTTAACTGGATTTTTTACTCGCTGCACCCTGCATCCATATTAGTTCATTTTAATTTCTTTTAAAAAAAAACATTAAATCTTTAGAAAATCATAACAATTCATAAAATGCTTATTTTTCATTGGTTCTTTTTGCATGCTTTTCATAATTTTGTCAAGAAAATGGTCATACAAAAAAATTCCAATTTCATTTTATTTTAATATTTTTGGCATATTTTTCTTTTAATAGGTGTAAATAATATTTTGTTTGATATATAAATTTGATAATTTTAGTTTGAATAGTTGCTTCAATATTTTTCACCCATTCTTTTTAGGTTGATTAGTAGATAAGATTAGCTTGTACATACAATTTAGTTCCCATTTTTAGGACTTAATTTTAAGTGTTTAGTTTAGGTGTGAATAACATGAACAAAATTAGGGTTTAAATGATAACATAGATGAAGTAGTTCATTTCCCTTAGGATTTAGAGATTGAAAGTTTGGGGTATGGGACTATAGGGATTATGGGTAGTTATTAGATCCCTTAGAAATTAATAGGGTTCCCCTACTGCTATTAATATACTGTCTATATTTGTTTGACTGATGTGGTGTGCCCCCTGGGGATTATTGTCTGTTTGTGTGGGGTACTGGGATTGCTTGGGGATTGGGAGAGCTGAAGACTTGTGATGATGAAGCCATTGAAGATCCAGAGATTGAAGTCCAACTTCCAGAGTTGAAGAGGAGATTCCTGCTAACATCTGTTGAGGAGACTAGGGTTTAGGATCTAGGCAGAGCTCTAGATTAGAAAGCTTGTTTCTCAAACATGGAATGCCTTGTCTGCATCCATCCTTTCCCCATGATTCAAAGTCTCTTTCAAATATCCACCTCCTTCCTTTGGAAGGATCAGTGAATGTATTTGAAAGATAGAACTTTTGAGGGAAAATTGTCTATATAATGTTAACAGTTAATGAACCACCCTTGGTAGGTAATTGACTGTCTAACATTCTTTCACTTCATCTTGTTGATTGATGTTCATCCTGGAGATTGAGACTTGAAGAAAAGCCATTGCAGATGGAAGATTGATGATCAAGACCTTGCTGGAAAGCTGTGTAGATAGAGATTGATGTTTGCTGAAGCTTGTAGCTGTTTGGAGATTACTTGAAGACAGATGTTGATGCAGAGCTGCTGTGGCTGTTCATTTTAGTTGTTTCTGATGTATTGATTGGTTTTCATGACTGTATTGTTTGTTGTTTAACCTGTTGGGTTGAAAGTGAATGCTGTTCATTTTTGCCTATTGTTTTCTAGGTTCGAGGTTGAGTGGGACTCCCTTGCCTCGCTTGTATTGTTGCATCCATGCATTTTACTGCTTTATTGTATATATGTTATTGTTTCTGTTTCTGTTTATCCCTTAGGATCTCTGTTTTTCTCTGCGCAAGAGAGGAGCATAATAGACATTAGGTCTTAACCCATGCATGATAACACTAGGTTAGTTTGATTCCCTCTTCAACCGTAGGTTAGAGTTCTGTCTCTTCTTTCTCAAAACAAACAGAAAAACACAATAAGATTTCAAACCCAATAAAAGACACTTCTTCCGTAAAAGAATATGAACTCATCAAAACGTCAATTTTTGTCCGCTGGGACTGTTAATCAGAAAAACCCTTTTTCAGAAGGAGGTAAAAACAATCAAGACAGACTTGTGTCGTACGTGGCCCGAACTACGTTTGCTCTGATCTTTCATGCTGTATGAAAGTACGTAGGCATAGGATGCGATATCCTAGCGAGCAACCTTCCCCTCCTTTCCCGTAGGTAGGCGAACTACGTTGACTCTGATTTCTCGTTCCAGACGGGAATACGTAGGCATAAAGTGCGATACTTTGCCGAGTCAGTTTATTTTCTTTTAACCCCAGACCTATAGTTTAGATAGAAGTAACAATCCATACCCGAAAACAAGCGTGGATCCCGTCGAGTACGACGGACGTGAGGGGTGCTAATACCTTCCCCTTGCATAACCGACTCCCGAATCCAGGTTTTGGTTGCGATGACCATTCCTTTCCCCGTTTTGCGGTAGGTTTACCTCGAGCGTTTCCTTTCCCCTCTTTGGGATAAATAACGCACGGTGGCGACTCTTCTGTTCAGCCGGCGCCGATTTTCGCAGTAGCGACACCGTGACCTCTACGTTGCACCAGAAACTCAAGTATGCTGTCGGAGGTAGCATCGTGACCGTTTGTGGCGAGGAAGAAATAATGGTGAGCCATTTGTCGTCCTTCAAGTATGTTGAAATAGATGGGGAAATCCATGAGACTATATGCCAAGCGTTCGAAGCTGTCAAAGTGAAGGACGTAGCTCCTGTAGTCACTGAAAATCCAGAGATGACTCTCTCCTTATTCAAGGAAGCTCGGGCCATGGTCCAAGCCGGATCTACCCCAGGCTGGGGGCGAATTTTGGAGATGCCTAACAAGCAAGATAAGTTTGGGTTGGGATATTCTCCTGGAGCTGAAGCTTCTTCTTCTTCTAGCAGTGCGTCTCGAGGAAAAGGGCCGATCCAGTTTACCAGTGGCGGCGTGATTTTTGAAAGCGTCAGCGCAGTGTCTGAAGACAGTAGGGACAGCGACTGTGACCTCGACTCTTGGATCCAGCCAAGCAAGCCAGGCGAGGGCCTTATCAACTGGTCCGTCAAGGATATCATCCAGATGACAAGCGAAGAGTAATGATTTACTTTTTCCAATCATTGTACAACCCTATGTCCTACCCGGGGCATAGTGGTTTTATTGTCAGGGCCTTGTTGGATTATGTACATGCATTTTATCAATAAATCAAAAGGTATTTTTCTTCGTATTCAAATATTGTGATCTCTGTTATCCCTGTTTTATATTTGTTTTGAAAAACAATAAAATGGCAATGGGGTTTGTGCTAACCTGCACATCCTTGTTTTAAACTTAACCCTTGTTATTGCAGGATCCACATAGCAGATGACATCGACTCTGGACCTTCTACGACTCACTTCGACTTTGATTGCCCGATCTATCAAGCCGAAGAAGAGATTGATGAAGACGAAGACCTTCCTGAAGAGTTGGCCCGCTTGTTGAAACAAGAAGAGAAAGTTATTCTGCCTCATGAAGAGGAGATCGAGATTGTGAATCTGGGTTCTGAAGAACTTGTCAGGAACGTCAGGATAGGGGCTGCATTGCAGAGTGATGTCAAGCGAAGATTGGTCGAGATGCTGAGAGAGTATAGTGACGTCTTTGCTTGGTCATACGAAGATATTCCCGGACTTGATACTGACATCGTGGTCCACCACTTGCCGCTGCGAGAAGATTGTCCTCCCGTCAAGCAGAAGCTTAGAAGGACAAGACCAGATATGGCCGTTAAGATTAAAGAAGAAGTGCAAAAACAGCTTGATGTTGGCTTCTTAGCGGTCACCACTTACCCTCCGTGGGTCGCCAACATAGTGCATGTACCGAAGAAGGATGGTAAGGTACGAATGTGCGTCGATTATCGGGATTTGAATAGGGCGAGCCCTAAAGATGATTTCCCGCTGCCTCATATCGATGTGTTGGTCGACAATACAGCCCAGTTCTCTGTATTTTCGTTCATGGATGGCTTCTCCGGTTACAATCAGATCAAGATGGCGCCGGAGGACATGGAGAAAACTACGTGTATCACTCCTTGGGGAACATTTTGCTATAAGGTAATGCCTTTCGGTCTGAAGAAAGAAGGGGCCACTTACCAATGAGCAATGGTCACTTTGTTTCATGATATGATCCATCATGAGATTGAAATCTATGTTGATGACATGATTGCGAAGTCCCAAACGGAGGAGGGGCATCTGGTCAATTTGCTGAAGCTTTTTGAGAGGCTTAGGAAGTTCAGGTTGAGTCTGAATCCTAACAAGTGTACTTTCGGAGTACGGTCCGGAAAGTTACTGGGGTTTATCGTGAGTGAAAGAGGCATCGAGGTTGATCCTGCGAAGATTAAAGCGATACAAGAAATGCTAGTGCCAAAAATAGAAAAAGAAGTTCGTGGTTTCTTGGGCAGAATAAACTACATTGCAAGGTTTATCTCTCAGCTCACGGCCACGTGTGAACCAATGTTCAAGCTTTTAAAGAAAGATCAGGCGATTATCTGGAACAAGGATTGCCAGAAGGCATTCGATAAGATAAAGCAGTATCTGCAGGAACCTCCGATCTTGATACCCCCAGTGGCCGGACGGCCATTAATCATGTACTAGACAGTTCTGGAGAATAGTATGGGGTGTGTTCTCGGTCAGCACGACGACACGGGCAGAAAGGAGCATGCCATTTACTACCTGAGTAAAAAGTTCACAGACTGTGAATCTCGTTACTCAATGCTGGAGAAGACGTGTTGTGCACTAGCCTGGGCTGCCAAACGTTTACGACAGTACATGCTCAATCACACCACTATGCTAATTTCGAAGATGGATCCGATCAAGTACGTCTTCGAGAAGCAAGCCCTTTCGGGCAGGATTGCCAGATGGCAAATGGTGTTGACGGAATATGACATTCAGTATGTTTCCCAGAAGGCCATCAAGGGAAGCGTATTGTCGGATTACCTTGCCGAACAGCCAATCGAGGATTACCAGCCGATGAAATTTGAATTCCCTGATGAGGATATCATGTTTCTCAAAGCGAAGGATTGCGACGAGCCGCTGCCCGACGAGGGGCCAGATAGGAAATCCCAGTGGAAATTGATATTTGACGGGGCGGTCAATTCCTACGGAAGTGGCATTGGGGCGATCATCACGACTCCCCATGGATCCCACATCCCGTTTACTGCGAGACTGACGTTTCCGGTCACCAATAATGAAGTGGAGTACGAAGCATGCATCATGGGTCTAGAAGAGGCAATTGATTTGAGAATCAAAAACCTAGACGTATATGGTGACTCGGCGCTTGTGATCAACCAGATTAAAGGGGAGTGGGAGACTCGTCAATCGAATTTGGTGCCGTACATGAATTATGCCAGAAGGCTACTTCCGTTCTTTGATCGAGTGGAACTCCATCATGTGCCCAGGGCCGAAAACCAGATGGCTGATGCCTTAGCCACGTTGGCTTCGATGTATAAAGTCAATTTTTGGAATGAAGCTCCAAGAATTGTCCTTTCTCGTCTCGATAGACCTGCATTCGTCTTTGCGATCGAGGAAGCCTCCAACGGCAAGCCATGGTTCCATGACATCTAGACTTTCCTTATGACTAAGGAGTATCCTGCGGGAGCGTCGACCCAGGATAAGAAGACTCTGAGGAGGCTGTCTGGAAATTTTTATCTCAATCCTGATGGAGTTTTGTACAAAAGAAACCACGATCTCGTGCTACTCAGATGTGTAGATGAGAAAGAGGCGAGTATGCTCATGGAAGAAGTCCATGAATGCACGTTTGGTACGCACGCCGGCGGACATGCCATGACGAGAAAGATCCTGAGAGCGGGATACTACTGGATGACGATGGAATCGGATTTCTTTAAATTCGCGAAGAGATGTCATAAATGCCAGATTTATGCTGATAAAGTTCATGTGCCGCCGTGCCCGTTGAATGTCATGTCCTCCCCGTGGCCGTTCTCCATGTGGGGCATCGACATGATAGGCAAGATCGAGCCCACTGCATCTAACAGGCATCGCTTCATTCTCGTAGCTATCGACTACTTCACCAAGTGGGTGGAGGAAGCCTCGTACGCTAATGTGACCAAGCAGGTGGTGGCTAAATTCATAAAGAGGGATATCATCTGTCGTTATGGAATTCCCGAACGGATCATTACTGATAATGGTTCGAATCTGAATAACAAGATGATGAAGGAGCTGTGCCAGAGTTTCAAGATTGAACATCACAACTCATCTCCTTATCGGTCGAATATGAATGGCGTCGTTGAAGCAGCCAATAAGAACATAAAGAAGATTGTTCAGAAGATGGTTGTGACCTACAAAGATTGGCATGAGATGCTGCCATTTGCACTGCACGGTTATCGTACAACGGTACTTACGTCGACCGGGGCAACTCCTTTCTCCTTGGTGTACGGTATGGAAGCTGTCCTACCGTTAGAAGTGGAGATCCCTTCTTTATGAGTTTTGGTTGATGTGAAACTCGAAGAGGCAGAATGGATTACGAACCGATTAAACCAACTCAGCCTGATGGACGAGAAGAGGTTAGCATCGATTGCGCATGGTCCTCTGTACCAAAGCCGAATGAAGAAAGCTTATGATAAGAAGGTGTGTCCTAGAAGCTTTCAGACGGATGATCTCGTCCTGAAGAAGATTCTTCCTCCACACTCCGATCACCGGGGCAAGTGGACTCCCAATTACGAAGGTCCATACGTCGTCAGCAAGGTCTTCTCAGGAGGAGCTTTGTTGTTATCCATGATGGATGGTGAAGATTTTTCATCCCCGGTGAACGCGGATGCAGTTAAAAAATGCTTTGCTTGAAAGCGACCCGCTGAACAGTAAAAAGAGAGTCCAGGCAAAAATGGGGCATCCCGGCGAACCATAAAAAAGGAAAAAGGTTCGGGCAAAAATTAGGGATATAAATTGAAAAAAATGTACACCCGCAAAGTCGAAAACCCGGATGGGCGGCTTTGGCAAAAAAGGGTATCCCGGTGAACTGAAAACCCGCAAAGGGCAGTTCACGCAAAAGTTAGGGATTTGAAAAAGCAAATGACTGCGTTCCGCGTGTGGGCTGTATTTGTTTAGTGGTTTGGAAGACCTGAGGGCCGTTCATCTGAATCAATCTCTTCTAAAGCTGAAGCGTCGGAGAAGTATCGAAGTCGAGTGGGTCATAGAGGGATCAACTCATGGTGTTCGTCTACGCCTCGTTGCCGACATTTGTGTATACTGATGCATATTTATGTTTTATTTTTGCGCGGCTTCCTCATTCCAGGAGCTTGCATCTGTTGTAAAACATTTTTACCCATTCAGGGGTTCGTTATCAATAAAATGTACACTATTCAGCAATTCTGTTTGTCTGTTTAGCATGTATCTGTTTTGTTTGCGAAAAAGAACGCCGATGTTTTTGACAAAATGCGCATACATAAACTTACTGGCCTAGGCCACTGATTGTTGAAACAATGAATTACTTGAACATTGTCACAAGATAATAACCTTGATAGGTCCCTTTGAGAAGGGTATCTTGTTTGTTTGTTTGTGTTGGTGCAGGTGTAGCATGTACCAGACAGTCCGCCGTATGCGTCCCCAGGCAGGATGACTCCTTCTTCTCCAGCAAAATTCAGCATCCTCTCCCCGCAGAGTCTGAACGTGAGATCGTAAGCATTGATACGTCTCCCCAGGCAGAGAAGATTCTCTCCCCAATCAGATGTATCCTGAAGGAACGGCATCTCCCCAGCTGAGTCATACACTGAAGTATCCAGCAATTGATAGTTCCAGACTGAAGTCTCCAGCGGAATTGAGATTCCCCACAGAGTCGTACTCTCCCCTGTAAGCAGGATGATTCCTTCTTCCCCAACTGAGTTTGCAGATCCCCAAGAGAGCCGAGGCCTTGGAAGCAGTTGGGACCATGATTGGTTTTCCCCAGTAGAGTGTGGAATAGCTGACACTGTGTTTCCCCGCCAGGGCCGTTATCTCCAGGGAAGTAGCCGTGAAGGCCGCGCAGTTTATCTCCGCGATTGACATCGCTTTCCTCAGCAGGTCCAGATTCTCGTAGAGCTTCGTTCCCCTGCAGCAGTCAACTAAAGTTTGTTTCCCCATGCGGAGTACTATTGAGATTAGCGTGACTTCTTCTCCTCGGCAGGATGATTCCTTCCTCCACCAGAGTGGTTCTTTCTCCTTGACGGGAGGATTCTCCCTTCAGCATTTATTTTGCTGACGGGATCGCAGCACTTTGCATGATTGCATAGCGTCTATCATAAACGCGTAGCATTTCCACCGTGTGGAGCATTGCGCCATTGTCAAAGCATACGCATACCAAACATGAGCTAGGTCGTTACCGTTCTTGTTTTATAGGTGTTCCTCCGCAGGTCGGTTGCTCGAGATGATTCTTGAACTCACCCCAACGGAGTCGCTTGCTCAAGATGAATCTTGAATTCTCCCCCAGCAAAGTTGTTTGCTTAAGATGATTCTTAAAATCCCCAGTGCAGTCGCCAGAGTTGGTTGCTCACGTTGATGCTTAGAGGCTCCAGTAGAGTGTTTGTTCAGGATGGTTCCTGAAATCTCCAGCAGAGTTATTGGTCGAGGATGATTCTTGAAGTCCCCACGGAGTTATTTGTTCAAAATGATTCTTGATGTCCTCAGCAGAGTTAACTCACCCAGAACGATTTCTAGATCCCCGAAGCAGATTTACTTGATAGTTCTCCAGAATCCCCAACGGAGATGCGTCATCCCTAGTAGGTTGCTGAACAGCGAAGTTGAAACTTCCCTCGAAGACTTGATGATCGAAGTCCAACCGTGTTAACGAAGCAGTTCCCTCAGCTGATGCGGAGTACCCGATGGTAGAAGTTTGGATATCCCCAATTGGTTCATGACTTACCGAGAATTCTATTCCCAACTTACTGATGAAGTCCGGCTGACGCCCAAAGATTTCTTCGAATGCCCGACGGCATGATTAACCTGATTGTTGACCTGATGAGTCCCGAGGAATCTTGATGCCTGACGGCATGATCTATCATGTATTACCGGTTACCGCGTGACCAATTCCCCAGCTAGTTGCCGCGCAGCTAGTATTTCAGTTTTCGAAGATTCGTTCCCATCAGAGTACCGTGTTCTTGTGCAGTTGGAAACTTTTCGGGTTTGTCGGTATTCAAACATCTTGCACCTTGATTGGTTGAGAGTCGTTCGCTTCTCACCTAGTCAGGTTCAAGCCGTTTGAATAGGGGCAGCTGTTGCACCCCAAAATTTGACCAACTCTTCTTTACCTAGCTTGTGTTTCATTTCATTCACATTAGCATTATCATTTGCATTTCATAGACATGTATGCAGGAGATCAAGAGGTATGAGTACCAATCAAGGGCTACACAAGAGTTTGAAGCTATCCAAGAAGGTTATTCAAGTGTTCAGAGGTTGATATCTTTGTCAGAGAGGTCAGATGATCCTCAGAGAGATTGGTTGAAACCAAGGTTGTGTGCCTCCTAACTTGAGAGTTGTGGGGAGCTCCTCAGATGATTATGAAGCCAAGAGTGTGGACTTGAAGCCTTGAGAGAGCTTATGAGATGTCTTAAAATCCATCATGAGGCCTAGATAGGTCATTGTGCAAGATTAAGAAGACCCAACCATGAGTGGTGTAATTAGGGTTTGACTGGGTCAACCCTAGGTCAACTAAGGATTTGAAGAAGGTTGAGACCTAAACCAAGAGCCATGTGATCATGGATTGATGCATTGAGATGTTATAAGGATGATTCCAAGGTCAACTCATCATGATTGAAGAGTTTGAGAGGTTCCAAGCTAGGGTTTCTAAGGCTTGACAGTGTAAAATCCCCTAGTTTGACCCCTATCTTCAAGGCAGTTTAGCCCAAGATGTGATTGTCATCTCATCTTACCCCCAACATGAATGTTGTAGAGCTTATTTTTAGCTTTAATTTAAGTACTATAAGTCCTTCATAGGATTTGTAGAGTTCAAGTTATGACTTTGACAAGTTACAGGTCATCTGAGGTATGTGAATCTGGGGCCTTGAAAGTTACCCCACTTGCATCAAACCTTTGCCCAAGAAGGATGATTCCTATGAACTTTTGGTCAACATTAATGTTGTTCCTTATCTTCTTAGCTTTCTAGAGAGTACTATAAGTCCTTGATAGGATTTGTAGAAGTCAAGTTATGGCTTTGACAAGTCAAGGGCATTTTGGTCATTTGGAGATTACAGGTCATTTCAAGCATAAGGCCATAACTCCTATTTCCAAGCTTCAAATGGAAAAATATTCAACATCAAACTTGTTCAAAATGATGTTTTAAGGCTAGTAAGGAGGTCATGAGATGTTGTAAATGCTTGTAGCTCAAAGTTGCAAAAATGACCTAAAATAAGGGCATAAGTTAAATAAACCAAAGTTGGAAATTGATATTTTCAACCTACACATCCAAACCATGGCATGTAATATATAATTTTGACTCTAGAAAACATTCTAAGAACATTGGTTTAGCCACATTTTTTAGTTGAGATTCAATTTGTGGACTTGCTTTGGAAAGTGGTTACTTGCATATTAAGTAACATATGCATAACTCAAAATTAAGGCATGAATAAGGAACTTGGCAAGCTAAACACCTCTAATATCTCACTAGGGGAGAAATTAAGAGTGAATGGGATGAATTCCAAGCTGTTTGCAAGGGTTGTACATGTCATGATAAGTGATTCAAAATCTCATGACATGAGATGTGGAAAATTTCATTGGAAGGATCTAGAGGGTTCTAGATCATCCAAACTTCATCTATATATTGAGTAGAATGGATCCATGGCAGAGGTTGGTGATCATTGGAGGACTGAGCATAGTTTGAGATTGAGTTTTCATAGATTGCAATTGAAATCGATTTCATCAAATTCCTCAACTTCCATTCATTTTCTTGATTGATACTCCTTCCATGAGTGTCAAGGAGTGATTTCAGACCATTTTCAAGAAGAATTGGTGGCTAGATCATGTGGGAGCAAGTGGTTTTCAGCACCTGCAACTCATCATCGTGTTTCAAGATTGAAGCACTTTCCATTGAATCTTTTGCATACAGAAGCAAGGAGGAGGTTCAGTGATCGTGTCCAGAAGATTTGAGGGCTTGAAGTGAAGATTTGGTGCATCTGTTATTCAAGAATTTCCAGGTTGGTAATCTTCTTCCTATAGCATGATTTAGGTAGAATTAGGTTGAATTAAGGTGCTAGATTAGTTGTAGAATGGCATGGGATGGATTTCAGATGGTTAATTAATCAATTAGAGACAAAATAGGGAGATCACCATTTTCGGTTGAGATTGGGAGATGATGATTCTTGGGGTTTCAGAAGAAGCTAATGGCATGGTTGAGTTCGTGGCAAGATTTGGAATGAGTTTCATGTTTTGACCTCTTGGATTGGAGGCCTCTAGGAAGAACTAGGGTTGAAGGGGATGGCCGGAGTTCCACCGGTGGTGGCCGGAGCTGGGCGCGAAGCTCAGAGGTTTGAAAAGTAGGAGATGAAGTTTACACCATTAGATCTTGGTTTGACCATTGACTGTGAGAAGATCCAAGGGCCACATTTTAATTCTGATTTGTGAAGGATTTCTGATGAAACAATGCGTTTCATTTATTCAGGCATTTGGGCCTAATGATTTAAGTGTTATCCACACCCCCCAGCGAGCCCAACCCAGATTTTGAACTGAAAATGACTGCTATTTACACCGCGCGTTTCATTATTTTTATTTGATTTTCATTTAATTTCCATTTAATTCATGGTTTTTGTAAAAATCATAACTAATTGAATATTAATCCAATTATACCCATTCTTTTTGCATATTACTCATGATTGAGTCTATTATTTTTTAGAGAAAAAATATTTTCATTTCATGTAATTTATGATTTAATTGGAATTTTTCATTTTAATTGATATTAAAATGATTATGTTTGATGCATATTTTTGTGGAATTTTGTTTGATCTCATGGTGATGATTTTAAGCCTAATTTTTTGTGTGTGATTAGGTTAGACATGTATGATCCCATAGTAATTTCCTCACATTTTTGTGATAAAAATAGGAATGCTTTCTAGATTGATATTTAGATGCTTCCTTTTTAGGGTTTTAGGTTGATACCTTAGAATGTAGAATTTAGTTCTAGGTCTAATTTGATGGTTTGATCTTTGGATATAATGTTGTAGAGTCATGATTGACCTAGGTTCCCATAGTAATTTTTGTAGGATTTTACAATTGATTTTAGTATTTTAGTTAGGAATAACTTTAGTACTAGGTTTTAGGTGATCCTAATTTACTAATTCAACTAGTTTAACTTCTATAGTTCCCTTAGATTAGGGTTTGTGCTTGGTTTGCCTTTGGTTGAGATTGAAGACAAGTTGAAGACAAGAGGAGGATGCTTGAAGTTGCTTGGAGCTTTGGATTTGTTGGTGCCTGAAGGTGTCTGATGAAGATTAGGAGATAGGACATAGGGAGAGCCTTGTAGTTAGAATGATTTCTTTCACAAACATGGAAAGCATCTTGTACTTCCATTCCTCCCAATGACTAAAAGTCCTTCTCAGATATTCACATCCCTCCTTTGGAAGGATGAGTGGCTTTATCTGGGAAGTAGAACTTTGAGGGAACCAGTCTCTCATAATGATGAACCCTTACAGGCTTCCTTTGGTTGTCAATAAGTTGTTTATCATTTCCACTCATCCTGTTGAATCAATTATCTTCTGGTTTGAGTATCTTGAAAGATGTTGGGCTTGAGTTTGAAGGTGAGGACTTCATTGAAGAGTGTGGAAGGGGATGATTCCTTGAGCATTGCCATTGTAGCTGAAGCTTGGAGAGCTTGAAGAACAAGTTGATACTTGAAGACCCAATGGATATTGAATGAAGAGCTGAAGCTTAGAAGATTGAAGGATGAAGGTGACACTTCCATGTGATTGAAGACTACTCTGAGAAGCTGAAGCTTGTGGGAGAAGAAGACCAAGTTGATACTGGTAAAGCAAAGAGAGTTGAAGCAAGAAGAACAAGTTGATACTTATGAAGAGGATTCAATTGAGATTGAGTGCAGAGCTGAGGCTTGAGGAACAAAAGATAAGTTGATACTTACATTGAGAGCCTGAAGGAGTCAAGTTGATACTTGTAGTTCAGAGTGAAGCCTGAAGATGGAATTGACTGAAGAGCTAAAGCTTGAAGAAGAAGATTAAGTTGAAACTTGTGTTGAAGGGTTGAAACCTGGAGAAGCAAATTGATATTTGTCATGAGAGATGATAGCCTTGAAAGGTGGTTGAAGTCTGAAGACTGAATTGTTGTCAGAAGAGCTGAAGCTTGGAATTGGAAAGAGGAAGTTGTTGATCTGCTTTCTTGTCTGTTTTCTTTCCTGTATTGCTGATGTGCCTTGTGTGATTTGCTTGATGCATTAGAATAAGTCCATGATAGACTGACTTTGAACTAGGAGCATGATTGCACTAGAGGTTGAGTTGCTCCCTCTGCTTGTATTGTTACTGTATGGCTTTGCTTGCGGGTATTCGGTAGAGCCCAGCTCCCTTGCCCATGTGGTTTATTTTGCTATGTTTTCCTCTGTATGATTACAGTCTCTTGTATTTTTCTTGATAGCATGTTGTTATTTCCTCAGTATGATTACTGTTATTCATTCTAGCTTGAGGTTGAGATGAGCTTGTGGAGGCTGATACCCCATACACATTTCCTCCCTCACTTGCATTGCATGCATTTTACAGTCGTTTACTGTTTACTGTTTAAGCTGATGCTTTATCTGTTTCTGTTTATCATTGATATGATCCCTTAGGACTCTCATTTCCTTTGATAAGGAAGTGATGATTAGAACTTTAGGTTGAAACCTATACATGATAACTTCTAGGAGTTCCCTGTTTCAAACCTCAACCATAGGATGAATCCTTGGCATGACAACAGTAGGACTTGATAGTCTCCCCGTAGTTGAGCCGTTCTTTTCTCATCTCAAAACAGCTTAAGATACAGTAATCATGAATGATTTCTTTCGTACGTTACGAGCCTTAAGCTATCTGAGAAAGGATTGTTGGAGAGCTTCTTTTCAATAGTCTGGATGTTTAGTATGGCACCCTTTGGGTGACATGCGACGCATTCACTCTCAGGTCATAGTCTTTAGTGCGATTGAAATTGCAAACACAATAAAAGACACTTCTTTCGTAAAAGACAGAAAACAAACTTCAAACCTTTTTGCCCCGTGGGCCCATAATTCAAAGGAAAGCTTTTCTGAAGAAAAGAGTGTCGTTAAACTCCAGCGCCAACGCAAACAGGCTTTGTCCCTAACTGCTGGAACTGCTGTTTAACCCTACTCGGTAAAACAGATGAATCTGAATCCCCGTAATCCGTATTATCCCGAACTACGTAAGCTCCGATCTCTCATACCTGTTGAGAGTACGTAGGCACAATACTGATGTATTGGCGAGCCACCTTCCCCGTAACCAGTAGTAGGTCGAACTACGTTGACTCTGATTTCTCATTCTCTGATGAGAATACGTAGGCATAAAGCGCGACGCTTTGCCGAGTCATTTTCTTTTCTTTTTTAGCCAGCCTTGATAGGTAGATAGATAAACCAACTCATCCAGTAAATACAACAAGCGTGGATCCCGTCGAGTACGACGGACGTGAGGGGTGTTAATACCTTCCCCTTGCGTAACCGACTCCCGAACCCAGACAACGGTTGCGACGAACTTGTCTTATACCTTTTCGTCAGGTTTTTCCGATCGTTCCCTTTCCCATTCTGAGGGATAAATAACGAAAGGTGGCGACTCTTCTGTTCTGCCAGCACCTTATTTTCGCGGAAGCGACACCCCTCACCGGAGAAGACGGTGGCGCCACCGTTTAGGCCACCGTCTGGTTATCTCCTTCCAACTGATTCAAAATGGGGACGATGCACTGCAAGCGTTGGATCAGGGTTTGACCTTGGACTCAAGTGAGCAATGGAAGGCCACGATTGCTTCTCAACTCTGAAGAGAGATATCCAGATGAAACGCACTGTTTCATTTAATTGGTGTTTTGGGCTTAGGACTCAGATTGTTATCCACACCCCCCTTTGGCCCAATTCTGATAATTAAACTGCATTGGATTGCTATCTGCCACGCATGTTTACCAATTTCTATTTAATTTCTTTTATTTTTCATCATTTTATATGGCTTAGAAAATAATTCATAAAAAATAGGAAATTAATTCAATTAATTCCAAACTTTTTTCCCCTAATTGATGATTGAATCTAGAATTTTATAGATTAAAAATATTAGGAATTCATGCATTTGTGATTTTATTTGCATTTTTTGAATATTAATTGATATTAAAATGGCCATGATTGATACCTTGTCTTGCTGAATTTTGTTTGAGCATTTGGTGATGATTCTTGACTTGATTTTTTGTGTGTAGGTAGCATAGATATGCATGTTCCCCTAGTAATTTTCTCACATTTTTTGTGATGAAATTAGGTGGTAGTTTTAAGGTGAAGCTTTAGGTGCTCTAGTTTTAGGGTTTAGCCTTAGTACTTCATGATTTAGGTTTTATTTCTAGGACTTGGTGGATGATTCAACCTCTGGATTTTGTATGGTAGATTCATGATTGAATTAGGGTCCTATAGTTATTTTTGTAGGATTTTACAATTGGTTTTAGTATCTTAGTTAGGACTAACTTTAGTACTAGGTTTTAGGTGATCCTAACTTGCTAATTCAACTAGAATGATTTCTTTAGTTCCCTTAGATTAGGGTTTTGCCTCTCTTGCTCTTGGATGATGTTGAAGACTTGTATGGCCTGCTGAGGAATGCATGAAGAAGCTTGGATGTGAAGATTTCCCTTCTTTTGGTGTAGTTTTGTTTAGGTGTTAAGATTAGGGTTTGTAAGTAGAGCTTCTAGATAGATTCTTTTCTTTCATAAACATGGAAGGTGTTGATCACTTCCATTCCTCCCTATGATGTAAGGTCCCCTTGTGAAGGCCTCATCCCTCCTTTGGTAGGATGTGTGGCTCTTCACAAGTTGGTAGAACCTTTGAGGGTTCCTTCACTCTGCTGTCCATTATCCAAACCCTGCTCTTGTTAGATGAATCTTTCTCCCCTGCTAGAGGATGGAGTTCCTTGCTAGAAGATTGAAGATGCTAGAGGTTGCACTTCCCTTTGTCTGAAGACTGCTATTGAAGCTGAAGCTTGAAGATCAAGAAGAACAAGTTGACACTTGTGAAGAAGATCAAATTGAGATTGAATGAAGAGCTGAAGCTTGAAGTTGGAGAACAAGTTGATACTTGTGTGCTTGATGCATTGAGAGCCTGAAGGAACAAGTTGACACTTGCTATTGGGATTGAAGCCAGAAGGTGGAGTCTGTTTTGGAGCTGAAGTTTGAAGAAGGTGAAGAACAAGTTGAAACTTGTGTGTGAGGTGTTGAAAGCTTGAAGAAGCAAGTTGATACTTGCTATTGAAGATGAAAGAATTGAAGAGCAGTTGAAGACTGAGGACTGAACTGATATCAGAAGATTTCTTGGCTGTGGAAGCTGTTGATCTGCTTTCTTTCCTGTCTGTTTGCTTTCTGTGCAAATGTATTGATGTGACTTGTTTGATTTGCTTGATGCATTAGAATAAGTTCATGGTTAGATTGTGTTAAGATAGGAGCATGATTGCACTAGAGGTTGAGTTGCTCCCTCTACTTGTATTATTACTGTATGGCTTTGCTTGCTAGTATTTGGTAGAGCCCAGCTCCCTTGCCTATGTGGGTTGTATTTTGTTTGATGGCATTTTATTTCATTTCTTCTGTATGATTACAGTTATTCATACTTGGCTTGAGGTCGAGATGAGCTTGTGGAGGCTGATGCCCCACACACATTTCCTCCCTCACTTGCATTGCATGCATTTTAGTCGTTTACTATTTACTGTTTAAGCTGATGCTTTATTTGTTTCTGTTTATCATTGACATGATCCCCTAGGAATCTCACTTCCTTTGATAAGGAAGTGATGATTAGAACTTTAGGTTGAAACTTATGCATGATAACTTCTAGGAGATCCCTGTTTCAAACCTCAACCATAGGATGAATCCTTGGCATGACAACATTAGGACTTGATTGTCCCCCCTTTAGTTGAGCCTGTTCTCTTCTCATCTCAAAACAAAATAAAAATACAGTAATAAAGGTTAACTGATGTCGTACGTTACGAGCCTTAAGCTATCTGAGAAAGGGTTGTCGGAGAGTTTATTTTCGACAGCTTGGATGTTTAGTATGGCACCCTTTGGGTGACATGCGACGCATTCACTCTCAGGTCATAGTCTCTAGTGCGATATTAGTTGCAAACATCCATAAAAAACAGTTCTTCCGTAAAAGACAGAAAACAAACTTCAAACCTTTTGCCCCGTGGGCCCGTAAGTCAAAAGAAAGATTTTCTGAAGAAAAGAGTGTTGTTAACTCCCAGTTCTACCGCAAACGGTAACGCCTAAGTCTCCAAGGGTCGAGCTACGTACACCAAACTACTGGAACTGTTTGTTAACCCTGCTCGATAAAATAGATGAATCTGAATCCCCGTAATCCGTATTATCCCGAACTACGTGAGCTCTGATCTCTCATACCTGTTGAGAGTACGTAGGCACAATACTGATGTATTGGCGAGCCACCTTCCCCCGTAACCCGTAGTTAGCCGAACTACGCTGACTCTGATTTCTCATTCTCTGATGAGAATACGTAGGCATAAAGTGCGACGTTTTGCCGAGTCATTTTCTTTTCTTTTCAGGCCAGCCTTGATAGGTAGATAGATAAAACCAACCCGTCAGATAAACACAAACAAGTGTGGATCCCATCGAGTACGATGGACGTGAGGGGTGCTAATACCTTCACCTTGCGTAACCGACTCCCGAACCCAGACAATGGTTGCGATGACCTTATCTTATACCTTTTCGTCAGGTTTTTCCGATCGTTTCCTTTCCCATTCTGAGGGATAAATAACAAAAGGTGGCGACTCTTCTGTTTTGCCGGCACCTTATTTTCGCGATAGCGACACTTGGATGATTATGATTTTTGAGTTTTAATTGAGGAAAGTAGAAATAAATTGCATATTCGGATTCTACACGAAAAATCACATAGTTTTGGTTCAAGAAAATCTAGTTATTGTGAATAAATGAAGAAGTGCCATTTTTTATATGATGAAGAAGATGACCGAAACGAAGTCCGGCCACCGTCCCCCACCGCGGGATTATTTCCCTCCGTTTCCATCTGAAATCGCCAGTTTTAATGATGGTCGTCCGATCGCGTGGAAACGTTGACTCGTTAACCGCATCTCACGGCCCAAATTTCATTTCGGGAATGGCCATTTCCCTTTACATAATGATGAAACGCTGAGTTTTGAAACTCAGCTGGGCCTTTATGCGTTTCGCTGTTAACACCCCCTCATGCGCACGACCCATTTTAATACACGCGTAACAGTACTAAAAACACCCCCTGGCCATTTTTCCTTTAATTTATTTTTTATTTTATTTTCTATATGGTTGCTTGTTCCATTTTAATTCAGAAAAAATAATAAATGATGTCATAAAATCTTGGGAAAAATCATGGTTGTATGTTAACAAGTTCTTTAAATTGTCACATTTTTTAATTGCAATTTTAATTCTTTTTTCAATTAATTTTGTATTTTTATTTTATGTGCTTTTCAATAAATAGAAATCATGCCATGTTAACTTCTAGATTTTTGTTTCCATATTAATGCTTGGATTTAATCTCTGATGTTTTGTATGGTGAATGTTGATACATGTAATAATATTGTAGTATTTTTCTTGCATTTTTTAGATTCCATTAGGTATAGTTTTGAAGCACACCTTTAGAGCCTTCCCCTTTTGAATCTCCCATGGCATACATCTTGGTTTAGCATCTGATTAGTATACCTAGGATTAGAGTTTGGACTTGAAACTTTAACCATAGATTCTTAACACATTTAGGATCATCTAGGATTTTTCTTAGGATTTTTAGAATTAATTTATTATTTTCCCCACATTTTACAAGTTAATGATGTTTAGGTGATCCTAACCTAGCTTTCCTCTTAGTTTAGACTTAAAGGTGAACCTTTAGCTAACTTTAGGCTTTTAATTGCTTCTTGATAGGATCAAACTTAGGTTGAGTCCTACTAAGAACCTAGATTAGGCCTTGATAGAGCCTTTAATCCCTTTTAGTTTAGGTGATCCTTAACTAATCCTTAGGGTTCCTCCTGAAGCCTCATAGAAAGATGATTCTCCCATGAATGGTAGAGTGTCATGGTGGATGCCTTTGGCATACACCATGCTTCCCTTCATTTCAATCTCCCATGAATGGTAGAGTGTTATGGTGGATGCCTTTGGCATACACCATGCTTCCCTTCATTCTAATCTCCCATGAATGGTTGAATATCATGGTGGATACCTTTGGTATACACCATGTATCACCTCATTTCTTGATTATCCATGATTGGTTGAACATCATGGTGGATACCTTTGGTATACACCATGCATCCCATCATCAATTCCCTTCTTTAGGATAGATGCCTTGTTTGATTACTTGTGGAATGAATTCCTTATTTGTCATAATTCCTTTCCTTCATTCATGATTGAGTGGTGTGTTGCATTAGGTAGCTCAGGTTTAGGGTAGTCTAAGTGTAGGTGCATGACTGCATTAAGAGGTTGAGTGGGTTTCCCTCTGCTTGCTTGCATTAAGAGTTGAGGTGATCCTCCCCTTGCTTGTGTGTTGTTTTTCTTTTTCTAACTGATGTATTTGCATATAAAGGTTGAGGTGACCCTCCCTTTGCTTGTCTATTTTGCGTGTTCTCTTTGCTTGTTTGCTTAGAGGTTGAGTCTCTCCCTCTGCTTGTATTGTTGCATTCCATTTGCATCTTTACAGTTTGCTTCTGTTTATCTGCTTTAATGATTTTGGCAGTTGATTGTCTGTTTCCCATTGGCATGATCCCTTAGGATTCTCACTTACTTTGATAAGGAAGTGATGATAGACTTTAGGTTGAAACCTTTGCATGATAACATCTAGGAGTTCCCTGTTTCAAACTCACCCCATAGGATGAATCCACGGCATGACAACATTAGATCTTGATAGTCTTCCCTGTAGTCCTTTCTCCTTCTCATCTCCAAAACAACAGTAAAATACGTAATAAAGGCAAGTTAGTAGAGTACGTTACGAGCCTTAAGCCACTTAGGAAATGTTTAGTGGAGAGTTTCCTTCAAGTAATCAGGATATTTAGTATGGTACCCTTTGGGTGACATGCGACGCATTCACTCCTAAGTCATAGTCTCTAGTGCAGTACAAGCTACAAACATCCATAAAAAATACTTCTTCCGTAAGAGACAAAAACAAACATCAAACCTTTTTAGCCCCGTGGGCTCCCTTAATCCGAGGAAAACGTTTTCAGAAAAAGAGTGTCGTTAACTCTCAGTTCTACCGCAAACAGTAACGCACGAGTCTCCGACGAGCGAGCTGCATACACCAAACTGCTGGAATTGTTTGTTAACCCTACTCGAAAAAATAGATGAATCTAAACCCTTAATTCGTAGTAGCCCGAACTATGTAAGCTCTGATCTCTCATATCTGTTGAAAGTACGTAGGCACAATACTTACGTATTGGCGAGCCACCTTCCCCCATCCTTCCACCCGTTGTTAGCCGAACTACGTTGACTTTGATTTCTCGTTCTCTGACGAGAATACGTAGGCACGAAGCGCGATGCTTTGCCGAGTCAATTTTCTTTTCTTTTCAGACCAGCCTTGATAGGTAGATAGTAAAACCAACCCGTCAGATAAACATAACAAGCGTGAATCCCATCGAGTACAATCGACGTGAGGGGTGCTAATACCTTCCCCTTGCGTAACCGACTCCCGAACCTAGACATGGTTGTGAATTGACCTTGTCTTATACCTTTTCGTCAGGTTTTTCTGATCGTTTCCTTTCCCTTTCTGTGGGATAAATAACAAAAGGTGGCGACTCTTCTGTTTTGTCGACACCTTATTTTCGCAGTAGCGACAATATTCAACTTGTATCTTGAGATATGTGGTATTGAAGTTAGACACTAAATAGGGGATTTTACACTAACAAACCTCTGAAACCCTAATTTAGTAACTTCTCACACTCTTAATTCTTCTTGATTTGATCTTGAAATACCATCTTAGATGTCTCAACACAACTTTCCATGACTCAAATGACTTAAAACCAAGTCTCAAACTCCTTCAAATCCACAGTTGTCTTTGCACTAAGCAAATGAAACCCTAGGTGTACAATCCTTGACTGCAACCTCTTGCACATGAAATAACAACTTATATAAGCTCCCCAATGGCTCCAAAAGTACCCAATGAGCTCTCCAATCATCTCCTATCCATATCCATGAGCTTATGAACCTCAGTTGACCTCTAAGATAGAAGGTGAACAATACATACCAATCCATTCTCTCAATGATCTTTGACTGCCTCTTGGTGACCACAAGCACTTGATGACTTGAGTAAACACTCTTGCTTGAGCTTGACACCCTTGATACTCTTCTCTTGAAATACACACATCTCTTGATCCCCTGTAAAGAACCATGCTATGTACATGCAAATGCTAAAGAAAATGAAATGAAACACAAGACAAGTGAAGAAAAAGGTTGGGCAAATTTTGGGGTACAACACCGTGCACAACTGAGTTTAATTTTTGTTGAATTTTTTAAATTTTACTTTAGTCTCAGTTAAGCTCGCGTTAATTATTTAGTTAGCTTTTGGAGTTTTACTTTAGTCTCGGTTAAGTCGAAGCTAATAGTTTTGCTGACTTTTTAAGTTTAAATTTAGCCTCGATTAGGCCTACACTACTCAATTTTTGTTGACTTCTTAAATATGATTTTTTTTACGTTGACTTCATATTAGCCTCGATGTAGACTCGGCTTGACCGAAGATACGGTAAACATTGCTCATTATAGTTTTTAGGATTTTAAACTCCCTCCAACACCAACGCTAATTATTATTTAGCCTCAATTTTTTGTTTAATAAAGTTAAATAAATACTAAAGTTAAATACTCTTTTTTTTATAGTTTGTTATTAAACAATTATCTTTAAATTTTCTTCTTTCTTATTAGTTTCAAATTTTATTGGAAACAAATCTAACACACACTTGTAATTTTGGTTATTTTGTTTGATGCAATGTATATTAACTTTGTAGAGATTATGGCAATTTAAAAAAAAAAAAAGAGATTGCAAAGATTTTGAAACACCATAAAAGAAACTTTTATTTTAACTGTGATATCACATATCACCAAACTCCGTAAAAATATGTCTTAAAAAACACAAATCTATCTAAATAATGGGTAGAGGTTTAAAATTTCTACAAATTGATTTCGAAACTTCTGCGATTTGAGGTACAACTTTTTGTAATGTTAAATTTTTAGCTCCACATTTGTCTTAAATTTATTTATTTTTTAAATTAATTAATTTAGTTTTGAAATTTAAACATTTTATACTTATCTTTACTTAATTTATCTGTTAACTCTATATTTGTGTGGATTATTGTTATTACTCGTTGTGGTTTAAGTTTTCTCTAAGTGCTAATTTAAAATGTAAATGTTATTATTTTTCATTAAAAATAAATCCACCTCTCAAATGTAATGCCTAAGTAAGAAATAATTGGAGTGAAAAAAAAATTTTAGGTGAAATATTAAATTATTTAGTTACAAATAATTTAGACGGAACGAATTATGAATTTTTTAATTTTGTTAATTTAGACTGTACTTTGGCTGTATGGTTATATTATCCAATAATAACAATTATAAATAATTTATTACAAATCATCATTTTAATTTTGCATGTACTTAATATCAAGCATTAATAATAATGATGATGAATCAATTTTTTTAAATATATTTATTATTTTGTAGAATAAACTAGTAGAGAATGAAATAATCATCAAAGAATTAGAATTATTAAACAATGTTTCAATTTTATTTATCATTATAATTTTATCAACGTAAGAATTTAAAAGCACCGAAATTAATGATCCTTGTGTCTTAGTGTACATTATAAAATGTCTTTAAAACGTAAGAGTTTTTTCCTTCCTTTAAAAAGACATTAAAAATTTATGATATAAATAGTATAAAGGATATCCAAGAAAAGAGTTTTTTCCTTCCTTTCAATGCATCACTTACACATTTAATTTAAGCCACGAATTTTATTTGAGTGAGTTAAAATTTTGGATTATTTATATCAAATAAGATTTTGTTTGACAAAATAGTGTAGAACTTATTATAACGGGAAAATTTTGAGATTAAATTATTGATTAACTTAATTCATAAGGTAAGAGTCACCCCCTCACTTTATTTTCTTCAAAAGAATGAGAAAAGAACCAATAAAACCCATAGATATTTTTAAACAAAACTAATAAAACAGAGAGACAAAAAGTAAGGGGGTTGGACAAGGAATGAGAAAGTATTGGCACCCAAAACATCTATAGTACTCTACAGCAACCTCTTGAAAATCTATGTTTGACTTAAAAAGGCGTTGCTTGCAAAAAATTGAAGAGGCTGACTTAACTGGGGGGGGGGGGGGGGGGTTTGAATTGATGGTATCTTGTATGAAGCCCAAGATGGAGGCTATGATACTTTTAAGAAGCCTGAGGGTCCTTGAATGAAGCCCTAAGAGGAGGATGTGATGAAGTTGACTTCATCAAAGGGGAACTAGGGTTTCAACTAAGTTGTAGTTGAGGGAACCCTAATGTTTAAACTAAGTCTAAACTAAGGATGGGGTTTTATAAATGTCAAGAGAAACTTTATATGAATAAGTATATGACAAGTATTTAACAAGTATAGACATAAATTAAAAGTGGAGGGTCTTACACTCTAATAAATACCCATGTCTAAGTATGGTTGAATTGAAAAAGAGGTGGGTCTTACACTCTTATAAAAGCCCATGTCTAAGCATGATTGACTTTAAAAATGTGGTGGGTCTTACACTCTTATAGAGGCCCATGTCTAAGCATAGTTGACTTAAAAAATGTGGTGGGTCTTACACTCTTAGAGAGGACGATTCTACATCAAACTATTTTTGCAATAAAACCAAATCAAACCTATTTTCTCAATACTAAGATGAAAAAGAGAGAGAGAGTCAAGTCTTCGAATCATTCTTCCAATTACTTGAGTCCGATGAACCTTTCTTAAGTTTCGAGTAATCGTCATTTGTAACTTACTTTGATTCTATCAAACCCTTTCGCAATTAAGGTTGAAAAAAAGAGAGGATCGGATCTTCGATTCACTTTCTCGATTACTTGGGCCCGAGTAGCCTTTCTTAAGCTTCAAGTAATCGTCATCCAAATCAAAATATCAACACATTAATTCAATCTCTCGCCGCCTTGCGATTTGTCAAATCTTTTCATAAACGCGAGATATGGTGTCTTGAGACAATGCAAAATATTGCTTCGCCCATAACCTATTTGAGTCGAGATAAATGGTGTGTTTCCCATGAATGTTAATATATGGAAATCCATTCAAATTGGTGCAAGACTCCTCTCCCCATCTGTTTGGGTAAAGTAAT